>JAPQWV010000219.1:0-600000 GCA_027422505.1 Craterostigma plantagineum | reverse complement strand
CACGTAAGTCACATAAGCAAGTAGTCGCATAAAATCTTAAGAACACATAACACATAATTTCATGCACATAAAAATTATGTGTTGTAGTTGCGATTTCCACTTACCTGGTATCCTTAGCTTATCGTACGGCAAATCGCTAATCTTCAAACCCTAATAGAAATATATAAAATTAGGGTTTGTTAGTCTACTTACAGTTTCACTAAAATGGCTTAATTTAGAAAACCCTAGTTTTGACTTTTATAATTTCGAAACCCTACAATTTAGAACTTAACTTAAACTAAAAGATATTATTTCAGGTATAGATCTCGACATAGTATGTAAGATTTCGATATTTATCTTGGGATAGATGTCGAGCTTAAACAGTACATGATTTCGAGATTATAAGAGTGCACAATTCGACATTTAAACTATGCCCCAAAATCTCGACATGAAGTTTTATATCTACTCATAGGATTTCGATATTAAAAGCAAATCTCGGGCTTGGGTTAAATGTCGAGATATATATATATTAATATTAGACTTAACATGTCGAGAAGTTACAACAAAGTATCGATATCCACATTCAGATAGATCTCGACATTTTCTACAAAGATTCGATATTAAGCAATACATAAGAACCTTGAGACGTGTCTCGACATTTTAACAAGGTTTTGACATAGATATCGAGATGTTATAAAATACCAAATGTCGAGACAATATTACAATTTCGAGGTTGTATCTTGGAATTATAAACAAGATTTTCGATATGTTCCTAACATAACCCTCGATATTATTCATCCCATTTATGATTTCGATATTTATACTTTACTCAAGGATGTCGATATGATTTAAGGTAAATCTCGATAGAATACATTTCTAACTTAATTAGACAAGAAGCTTCGAAATCATATTTTAAGATTTAACAAGGATGTCGACACAAGGGTCTCGACACAATTAAACAAGGGACTTTAGGGCTTTCATAATATATACACAGATGTCGATATTAGTTAATACGTAAAAGTTCTACATTTAATTACTAACACATAATCTCGATACAATATAATTGTCGACATGGTGTATGCATAAATCTCGATATTCATTGTAGAAATAGATCTCGACATCTCACAATTGCATCTCGAGTTTTCTATATAAAATTGAGTCGACATTGTAACAATTATTTCGATATGTTTATGAGATAACATATATGTAAAGGTTTCGAGATTTTAAACTAATCACTACACATATTTCGACATTTTTAGTTCCTTACGAGAAAATCCTATCAGACATAACATGGTTTCGACATTTACTTAAACTGAAAATCATATCATCCCTAAGACATCCAACTTTCGATCAAAACCCTAATATATAATACTTTTCTGCTTATTACGAGATCATGCTACCTTTTGATTAAAAGCATAAAATCATATCAAAAGATATACTTCTAGACTTCAAGCTTCCTAATCGTGGTTATGAGAATTCAATAAGTCTATACCAGTCCTAAACATGGATGAAATTTTCGTGCCTAGAATCCCCTAAAACCTGTAAGGACACAATTAAAATACGTATTTATGATAAGAAAATTATACCTCTTTCCTTAGATTAGCTCGACTAGTTCTTGAGTTGGAGTTCTATAGCTTTCAAGGAACGAAAGGTTTCTTTCTCCCTTCTATCAAACTTTCGTTATTTTGCCAATAGATTAGCATTATCACACCTTGCGTGTGATATTAGTTAAGTTACATTGGCTTTTACTTTTTCCATACTTATCTAGTTTAATTTCTTAAGTAACACTTCTCATAATATTATTATACTATATACATTTCCTTGTAGTTAAGGAATCGAATTCTATGATAGGACTATTTCTTAGCTCCATGTAATGCTATTATAATAATATTGTGTATATTTCCCTCTTCAGTAAACTATCGAGATGTATAGTTTTTAAGTTTTAAGTCACTTGGTAAATTCTTATAACATTGTTATATTCATTTTTCATGTGTAACCACTCGAATACATATATATAAGCCTCTAAATCTAAAAACCTATTCCATCTCCCTGTTTATATGAAATTATTCCTAAATTCCTTACACTAAATTATCGAGATAACTAAATTTCTTAAATAGCAATTTTAATCTTATAATCCCTTCCTAGCACTTAATTAATTCCTCATTTAAGATTTCCTAAATCCACGTTCATCACTTAAGTCATAATTCGTAACACCCATAAGAATTATAAATCACACAACATAAAATCATATAGACACGTAAATCATTTAGCATGAAATCACATAAGCATGTATATATTGCCGTAACGCATATATCATGTAATTCACATAACACACAAGTCACGTAACGCACTAAAATAGTAGTACAAGTGTTACAAAATAATTTGTGTGCATAATTATTTCTTCATAGTCTTAACATCTTTACCTAATAAATCTAACGAATTTCTGATCTACTACTAATTAAATCGTAAATCCCGTAATTAAATTTTACGGGTATTACAGATCTGTAGGATGAGATCGAGCCCAAAGTGGTACGTTGGTCTGAGAGGAGCTGGCCGCATTTGTATCGGTTGGAGGTTCATTAGATTGGGGTCCGGTGTCCGAAGAAGAGGTCTCAATCGTAGTAGATTGAGAAGGTTCAGCATCAGGATCAGCAATGTTCCCAGGATTAGGTAAAATGTCGTCTTCGTTGAGATTGAGATCATCCAAGTTTGGCGGGATGACATCATTGTCAATAGCTGGTGGTGTAGGTGGGGTGGGTGCAGCGGTAGTTTGAGTGGTGGCGACGGGAGTCTTGAGGACTGGATAGAAGTACTCGAAGAGCAGGTCGAGATCCAGTTCACCAGAATTGTCCTCAGATGAGGAAGTTCCCGTCGTTGAAAGTTGACCTTTTGTCAACGACTGTAGAAGACCTGGTTCTGGACTGATATGAGCAGAAGCCATGAGGTCGCCTTCGCGTTCGTCAAAGGTGACATTTGTGCTCTCTATTACTGATCGTTTCTCTCTAAGATACTCTGCATGCCTTTGAGTTCAGCGAATATCCAACAAAGATGCCTTCAAGTGCTTTTGGATCAAGCTTCCCAAGATGTTGGCGATCATTGGCCACAAAACATCGGCAACCGAAGACCCTTAGATAAGATATATCGGGGATACGACGGTTATTCAGCATCTCGTATGGGGTGCGGTTGAATCTCTTGTGGATGGAAGCCCGGTTCTGTGTGTAACAAGCCGTTTGAGTAGCTTCGCCCCAAAGAGAATGAGGAAGTCCGGATTGCATGATGAGAGTCCTGGCTGCTTCAACTAGTGTCCTATTCTTACGCTCAACGACACCATTCTGTTCCGGAGTCTTCACAGCTGAGAACTGCTGGGTGATGCCCTGAGTGGCATAGAAATTACTGAGCTTCTTGTTCTTAAACTCAGTTCCGTTGTCAGTTCTGATAATCCGAACCTTCTGTTGATGAAGAGTTTGGGACGTAACAACAAACTCGATGATTATATCAGGAACTTCATCCTTTGTACGAATGAGTTCGGTCCACATGTAGCGTGAAAAATCTTCGACAATCACAAGAATATACCGTCTTCCTCCGAGTGTGGCCGTAGGCATTGGGCCACATAGATCCATGTGTAAGAGCTCAAGGATGAGCTTGGAGGACGGTGTTTCCTTGGAGATGTGAGACGATCGCTTCATCTTCCCCAATTCACAGGCAGAGCAGAGGTGTTCCTTATGATATGTCAGTTGGGGTAGACCGTTGACGAGTTTATTCTGACGCAGTTTGTTGATGGTCTTGAAATTGAGATGTGAAAGACGTCGGTGCCATAGATCGTTCAACTTGGGTGCAGCTCGAGAGAGAAGGCATATTGGTCGAGAGGTCGTAAGATTGAGTACGTAAAGGCGAGACGTGCGCGTTCCAGAAAGAAGAGGCTGTCCCGATGCATCTATAATGCTGCAGATGTCAGATTCGAAGAGAACCTTGTATCCTTTGTCGCAGAAACGACCAATACTGAAGAGATTGTAGCTCAAACCCTCGACATAAGAGATACCCTTAATCGTCAGTTTGTCATGGACGAGATCACCAGTTCCGAGAATTGGCGCCATTTGACTGTTTCCGAAGGAGACCCTTCCGAGATAGCGCTCGGAGAAGTTGCTCAACAGCTCTTTGTTCCCCGTCATGTGTGTGGAGCAACCCAAGTCTAGATACCACACATGACAGACCTGCAATCATCAGTAAACGTTGGGTCCCCGTTCACGAACGGGACCTTCTTGTGATACAAGTAAAATTTTCATGCGCTTAATGGGAAATGTGGTTTCTAAATCAGATTGTGTTGGTTCTAATTTAGCTTTCCCTTTGTCATTTGTTTGATGAGGTGGGATTATGGTTTTTCTAACCCATATTTTCCTAACTTGTACTTGCATGTATGGCGCCTTATACATGAATTGGCGTGGGGGATGTGGTTTTTGTTTATGTGCTTCGGTTTTGGTCGCCTTTGGCTTGCGAGCAGTAGGTGAGTTTGCGTTTGACGATGAGAGACGTATTCGCTTAACCTTAGGTTTAGGCGAGATTGGAGAATTCAAAGGCGTCGTAGAGGAGGTTCGCTTGCGTGGTCGGAGTGTTGCGTGTTTATGTGTTTCGTATTCATGAAAGCGTGGGAGAACAAAGTCATTGCAGCAGCACATAGACATAAGCTTGGTAAAAGAAAGATAAGTTTTGGCAACATAATTGTCTACGACCTTAGGATATTGGGATTCAGTACAAAGAGAGGAAAGACGAGTATAGGATGGTCTTTTCTTCTTGTCATCGAAGAGCGGGTTATCCTTTATTTCATACGAACTCTCTTCCAGAGACGTCGAACTCACATTCCCTGTATCTATAAGAATACGCGAGTTAGTGTTAGAACATGTGTCAGCTTCAGGAGTCATCTTCGCCGTCCTCTTACATTTACATGTTCGAGAATCGGGTACTTGACTCGACGTAGAGGGTTTGTTCGTATTGTGAAATTGCTCTAGAGTAAAGATTTTGTTAAGTAGATCTTCTCGCTCTTTTGCAAAGGCTTTCCGCTCTACTTCTATGGTTCGTTCTAGTTCTGCTATGATCAGAAGTTTCTCTGGGACATAGATGCGAGAAAGTGCTTCTCGGAAAGCGATTTCCTGTTCTTCGGTTGGGAACTAAGACTTGATGTCTTCAGAGAGTGAAGGCTTTTTAGTCCTATCACTAGCATTCAATTCCGTGTAGTCGTAAGCGATTTCTGCCCAGAGAATGTTCTGTTCCCTCTTTTCTTCCGAAAGGACAACGGAGGAGGATCTTACAAACGGCATGAGCTGTGAGGGAGTGCCCTTCCTCGTTTGTAGGAATGAAGTACTGTACATGTTATACCTTTTAACAATTAGCGACGTTGGATCGCAGTTGCTGGCCAGGCCGAATCCCATCCGGGCGTCGTAGAATTCTGTTTCAACTGGTTGGTTCAATAGGCATAAGATGTGTGCGGCTTTTTTTCTAAGGTGAAGTTGCTCTTCAAGTTCTTTCACCTTGCGGTATAGCCTAACTCTTTCCTTCGTAAGCAGTTCATATTGGGAGGCCGTCAGGAGGCGAGAAGTTTCACATGAACTGATGGCTAGTGTAGTTTCCTTAACCTTAGTCTCACTTTGTTTGTTCTTGCTTTGCAGACGTTTGACTAACGCTTCAGAGGCTATTAGACGTTCGTTTGCACAAGCGAGCTCTTCTACTTTTAAACTAAGTAAGGCATAGTTGTTTTCAATTTTTAGCTTAAGTTCATCATAATCCCTAGCGTCTACTGTGGGTTTCTTAATGGTGTGTCGGTGATTAAACACATCATCGAGTTGTGAGATTCGTACCTCAGACTCGGCGTTGGTGGGAGTCTTAGCAGTGTTCTCACCGATGTCACCCATCTCCTCGTCCTCGTCCTGTTCGACCAGCCTTGCCATGCAGCAATCTTCATCCTTAGGCTCCTCGTCTTCTGAAGTGTCGTTCACCCATTCAGCTTCTTCGGTGAGTAGAGCTTTCCCACTTTCCATTTTGCGGGTCATTCTGGCCTTACGGTCATAGTAGCCAGAGTCCTTCACGCGTGGGGCATGGCATTCTTTGGCAAAGTGGCCTGACTTTCCACACCGAAAGCACTTCACAGACTTCTGAGGTGCTGATTCCTCCTATTTCTTTGTCGGCTTGGCTTCCTCCGTGGGAGTGGTCTTTTTGGCGCCGCTAAAGGTTCTTTGGCGATTGGAGGATGATGAGGATTTTTTCCCGATCTTCTTTGAGACCATCTTTGTGAGCATTGCCAGTTGTTTGCGTAGATCACGAACATCTTCATCAGATTCTGTATCAGCTTCGGATCCTGAAGTGGAGTCAGATATAACAGCTGGTAGCTTCCCTTTGTTCTGTTTGGTCTTAGAGGTGGAAGATCGTTCGGTGGTCTTGTTTGAGAGGAGAGCTAGTGGGTCGACTCGAGGGTTGGTGGACTGGGGTTGCACGTAGGGAGCATAGGCTGACAGACTGTCGTAGAGAGCATGGATGGAGGTGTTAGAGAGGTCCTTACTCTGAATCATCATCACGATTGCATTGCCCCAATGTGGTTTGAGGCTACCAAGGAAGCGGTTGTTGATATCGAATTTGTCCCTCGAGATCCTGGCTTTCTTGAGTTCATTGATGACCTTCAAGTATCGGAGGTATGTGTCACGCAGTCCCTCTCCTTCATAGGCCTGGAAGTGTTCGTACTGCGAGAGACATGCTGATTTCCTCCCCTGAGCACTTTCAGTTGTGCCTGCCATGATTTCCACGAGTTCATCCAATATTTCCTTGGCAGTAGTGCAGCATTCGATGTGAGTGTAGACTTCGTTGCCCATAGCTTGGAAGAGATATCCTTTGGCAGTCTCATCGGCCTGTAGGCGAGCCTCTTCATTTTCATTGATGGGACCTCTTGGAGTGCGGCGTTCATCCATGGGAGGATTTGCGTTTGGCTGTGCAGGGATGATCGTCCAGAACTGTGCTGGACCATTGAAGATGGAGTCCAGAAGGTATTGAGAGAGTGGTGCACCTTTGTTCCTGATGAACGTGAGGAACCGGTTTGTCCATATGCTGTAGTCGCCTTGTCGCAGCATCGGAGGCCTGGTGTCGGAGCCCACTGTTGAGATGTCATTCGTGGTAGACATGGTTGGTGCAGTCGAATCGTCCGTGGTTTTGATCTTGTATCGATAAGAGAGTTAGTAAAGAACGAGATGAGAAATACGAGTTTAACGTGTAGAGTTTTGAGAAAAAATCGTTTAAAGAGTTTCTTAGAACTAAGTGAGCGTGTGTGATGGTCGATAATGTATGAAGGAAAATATATCTTGAAATTAGGAGAAGTTCTAGAAATTTAAAAACGAGATTTGAGACGAGAAAAAAATTTTATGTCAATAGTGGTCTAGGGTGATAGGACTAAAGTGTACGGATCTAATCTTAAATAAGTTTGAGAAAAATTTACCGCGAGAAAATTTTAACACGAGAAAAATTTTAACACGTCAAAAAAAATTCGCACGTTGAAGAGACGTGATTGTATGACGAATTATCCGAGAAATTATGTGTTGAGAAATTTCGGTGTTTGTGAGTTTTAGAGAGAAATTCTCGGAAGAAAAATTCTCATGTGAAAATTTCTCGGATCTTAGAATTTCGCATGTGAGAAAGATTCTTAGTTTTGAATTTTTAAAACCTTCGCAAGAAATTTCGCATCGAGAGTTGAAGTGTGATTTTAGGAAGTTTTTCTCGGATTTGAAAGAATCGTGGTTTTGAAAAACTTTTCTCGGATGAAATTAACTTTCTCGGTTGAAAATTTCTTGGATTAAAAAGTCGTGGTTTTTAACAAAAATTTCGCGAATTTGCAAACTTTCTCGGTTTTCAAAGAGAAGTGTCGTGGGTTGTAATGTGATTTGAGAAAGTTTCTCGGGAAGAAGAAAATAAAAATTCTCGTAAGAAAGATACTTTCTCGATTGAAAATTTCTCGGATATAAGAATTTCGAAAGTTCTCGGCTGAAAAATTTCGCGGCTCATAAAAATTCTCGGAATAAGCTTTCTCGGTTATGGAATTTCTCGGATTTTAAAGGGTACGTAGTTGAGAAAAAATGAAGCGACAGTGAGGTGAAAACAGAGAAATTTTTGCGGTTTAAGAATTCTCGGATTTTGAACATAGGCCGTTGCGAAAAAATGCAGTGAAAGTGAAATTCTCGCGGTTTAAAAATTCTCGGATTTTGAACATAGGCCGTTGCGAAAAATGCAGTGAAAGTGAAATTTTCGCGGTTCTAGATCTATTCTCGGGATCAAATTTCGCGGATATGGAAATTTCGCGGACTTGAACGATTAAGCAAAAATTTTCGCGGTCAAGAACGAGCTTTCACTGTTCCATTGCTTTCATGCGTTTTGCCAGAAAATCGTCCCGTTCTTGCTCAAATCTCAACCAAAATCCCTCAAACGTGATCCTAAACTTCAGAAATTCTTCTCTAAACACATAATCGACCGATTTGTGAGCTAAAAACAACAAAAGACAGGTCAAATCAACCAAAAACAGAGAATGGCCGAGATGACCTTTTCTGAAGAGTTTTTGCTTCAATCTTGCTCAAAACTCGTTAAAACTGATCCAAAAGTGTTTTAAAAACATTTTAGGCATAGAATCAATCTGGGGGGAAGGTTTTAAACACAAAAGCAAAGCATTAATACCCCAAAACGAGCTCAAAATGCCCGAAAGTGATTTTTACCCAGAAACACATTTGATCTTTCTCGGAATCGAACGAAAATGGATTCAAATCAATGCAGATCGATCCACAATTTCTCTGATACCACTTGTTGGTCCCGAATGCACCAAACAAGGAATCAAAGAGGCTTTGATGGAATGAAAAAGGGAGAATTTCTCACCTTCAAGTGTGTGTAGTGTGTGAAAACTAGGGTTAGCCTTTTGATCTTTGATTACTTTTCAAATGGTGTTGGTAAAACCTTATATACCACATTAACCCTAGGTATATTAAGGCCCAAACACTAAAGATTAACTAAATACATTCTAGTCCAAAGCCCAAGCTAAAAAGATAATTACAATATTAATCCCAAGACATAAACTATTGACACAATCAGTAAATATCCTAACATAAATCATATTGTTATTTGAAAAAATGTCATAAAATTACTAGTAAACTCGATATTTTTTCCTATAAAAAATATAGAAAAAAAATAATTAATAATAACATGAGTCCTTTTATATACTTTTATTTATTTTACGGCTTTCTACACATAAATACTTATTGACAAACTTAAAAGCCAAATCAGTATCTTGTCATAATTTTATACTGAGGTACTCGTTTGAAAAGTTTATTTTTCATAGGTACCAAAATGACCATTATACCCTTCTAACTTTTATCTATTACAATTTTACCGATATTTTAGCTTAAATTAAAAAGAAAAAGATAAATTCACCCAAATAAACAAATCGAACGAGATTTCTTGCACTTGCACCACAAAAGAGGCTGGATTGATTTCGTTCATTTGTTGTGACTTCTTGCACTCATAAAGAAGCAATTTCTTGCACCCACAAAGTGATTTCTTTGTCTCTTCAGTCGATTCTCCTCGCGTGAAATGAAAGGCAATTTTGATATTTCCAAATTTCAGTCATATTTGTTGATTAACTGCTCAATTTGGGTTTATTCTATTAGGTTTTAGATTAGTTGGTTGATTATGGGCTTTTTATTTCAGTTACCAATTTGGGGTTTTTGTGTTTCAATTGCTGTTTCTCTCTTACTTGAAATAGGACTTTGATTATGATTCGATAAGGGCTTCTTCTGCTTCTATACGTGGCCTCGTTGTCGTTCGATATTGCAGTGCTAGGGGTTCGATTATAGGCTTGTAATCGTAGTTATATATTTTGGTATGATATATGTTTGATACTTAGTACTGTATATGCTTTAAAATGTTACTCCTTATTTCATTAGTTTGATACTCCATGTTTGAAGCGAATGATATTGTATGTTGATAATGTGATTTTGCATTATCTAAGTACCAATGCAAACAAATGTCATATTTCAGTATTTAGCTCAAAGATGACGATGTAAGGAAAAAGATGAGTAAACGTGAAGCTATAAAGAAGACAATTTTTTTTTTTTTTGTTTTGGGACATGATGGAAATCTCTCATTCATCTACTAGATTAGTTGCACTTGTACGTCGATACAATGTATAGGCTAATTCTTTCTGGATTGGCTAGAATGTCTCTTTCTTTTTTCATTTAATTATGTGTTTTCCAACCGATGGTTGCAACAATCCACCATCTTTTGAATATTTATATCGACGACTTGGATATGATTGGGGAGATGCATAGGAGCGACTGAATGATTACCTAGTGAAGCTCATGCATCCTATCAATATGTTGCTTGAGGTATAAATTTTGATAAATTTTAAAATTGTTATTAGTTTATCGACATTTGAATGTTTAAGGTGCATGAATATGGAGGTATTGGTGTCTCTTGGAATGACTTGCTCATATCGAACGTGTGGAGGTAGAGCTAAGGAAGCAGGCGCGTGTTCTTATAGAGCTGATGTCACGGTTCCTCAAATGATGATGATTATGAAGAAGTAGCTTTCGCTGAGGTTGTTGTAGAGGCATGCAATGAGATTGGTGCAGGGGGCAGTGGTACGACATGAGAGTTTGTCCATATGTTTGAAGGAGACAAGAGCAGCAAATTGGTATGTTTTTAAGTGATTATATTTGTTGGTTGTTTGTTATTTGTTTGGATATTATCCTTTTGTTGGATGTTGTGTAACTGTAAGAAATAGCTTTGGTGTTCATGGAATTTTTGGATTTGAGCAGACTAGGTACGACATAATACATTCGTGGAATTTGTGGATTTAAGGTACCTTACCTTTTACATACAGAGTATCATAATATGCAGGTTTACCGTACCATTATATAAATATATAGCTTACCATAATCAGAATATATGAATTACGTTGTCTTTTATATTAGCATACCTTATCTTTCACATACAGAGTACCATAATATGCAGGTTAATCGTACTATTATGTATATATATATATAGCGTACCATAACCAGAATATATGAAGTACCTTATATTTTACATTAACGTACCTTATCTTTTACATTATAGTACCATAATCTGCAAGTTTATCGTACCATTATGTATAAATACAGCGTACCATGTCCAGAATATATGAAGTACCTTATCTTTTATAGTAAAGTACCTTATCTTGTATAGTAACGTACCTTATACTTTCATATATAGTACCATAATCAACAGGTTTACCGTATCATTATTTATACATATATAATACCCTAATCTGCAAGTATACCGTACCATTTGTTATACCATCGAAAATAAATAGATTCCTAAGCAAATCGCGTAAGGCTTCGTGATTTTGACCAGACCTAACAATAATAAGATGACTAAAAAGAAAAAACATTCGCACATTTAGAACTCACCAGATTTTTCAAAATATGTTGTAAGCTGTTCTTACTTCTATCCTTATATTCTAATGAAGCTTGGAGTTCGAAGGTTTAATTTATGCGTGTAAGTCCTAATGCACCTAATTTGATATGGAAGGTAACTAATACTCTATATTAGTATTTTAGGGTGGTTCCAGATGAAAAACTAATTTGTACGACCTCGAAAAATACTAACCCTAGTATGACGTACATATTTAAGGGACGCCGTACCTTTCTGAATTTTGTAGGAGTATTTTTTGTGTTAAGCGTACCTTTTCAGACACGGTTGAAGTACCCAAAATTACATATGACATTAAATATTTATGAAAGGCAACAACATGTCAGATGAGCCGTCTTTTCCTGTTTTATTACCTCGTATGTCAGAATATGTCCCGTCGTGACAGAAAATGTCATAAAAATGTCCAATCGTGACAGAAATGTTCTGATCGCCAACTCATATTTGACCCGATTGCATTTTTTTGGAATTGAGAGAATACCCCAAACTATTTTGACTGTACTTTTTTTGTTTCGGAACTCTCATCAACTAGCACTAGTTTGATGTGAACTAGCACTAGTTTGATGTGAACCTTTAGGAGTGATTCATCAAATTTGTTAGATCTACAATAATAATATACCCTTCGTATGGTCCCAATATACATATTGATATACATATAGCTTCACCAACTTTACATTTTAGGCCTTTAGTGATCCTGATCTATTTGAAACTAGCTAGAATTCATTTACCCATAGATCGTTTTCGGTAAGCACAAGAAATTGTCTCGTACTTTTTGACATCAAACATATTCTGAAAGGCTTATGTCCTGACGAAATTTCCCCAAGTCATATATCCGAACTCTTACTTTAATTTAGACGTACCTATTTCTGAAACGATACCGTACCCTCTATGATATGTTTATAGCACCTTATTATTATATATTACAGTACTTTGTTGGCACATATTACAGTACCTTGTTGGCATATATTACAGTACCTTTTATAACCCTATTGCGTATCTTGCAGTATCTTATCGGCATATATTATAGTACCTTGTTGGCATAAATTACGGTACCTTGTTAGCATACATGTCACAGTAACTTGTTCACATATATTACAGTACCTTGTTGGGATATATTGTAGTACCTTGTCGGAGCATATTCAGTACCTTGTTGGTATAAATTATGGTATCTTGTTGGCATATATTGCAGTAACTTGTCGGCATATATTGCAGTACCTTGTTGTCATATATTGTAGTACCTTGTTGGCATATATTACATACCAAATTGGCATATATTACAACACCTGTTGGCATATATTACAATACCAGATTGACATATATAAGTACCTTTTTAACCCTATGTGTATATTACAGTACCTTGTTGACATTGGCATATATTGCAGTACCTTGTTGTCATATATTACAGTACCTTGTTGGCATATATTACAGTACCTTGTTGTGATATATCACGATACCTTGTTGGCATATATTACAATACATTGTGGCATCATTTTGACAAAAGAATGAGTCATATCTTATTGACACATTTGGACAAAAAAATGACTTACTGGCATCATTTGGACAAAGAATATGCCATTATGCAGTATCTCGTTCAAAGTAAAAAATAATAGCATTACACGCAACAAATAACCCATAATCACTCCAGTCTCTTATAGAAGATAAAAAAACTGAGAGAGAACAAATCACAACATAATCTAACGCATAGCAACGAGTTTACAATTGAATGCATGTCCAAACTAACCGAAATCTCAAATCATCTTGCGTCTAACAAAAATCAGGTCCCATTGAATCTCTTCACTTGGTCATGACATGCTTACTCGTTTTCACCCCAGTTAAGAACTGGGTCAAACTGACGGATATGCTACACCTACCAAATGGTAGGATAACTAATAATAAATGATAGTGCTGCATATTTTATAAAAGTACCACGTGTTGAAATAGTAATATCATAATAACACATCAAATGGATCTGGTACAACCTTGAAGTTGTCTAATGGACCTAGTACAACCCTGAAATTGGTACATTGAGAGCCCGTATGGTTGGAGGAATGAGTTTTGATGGTATTAGTTTTAATTGGGTTTATATAATGGAGGATATGAGTTTTTTGGGGTGTTTGATTGGTGATATTATGTAATGATGTCTGACATGTTTGATATATGGGTTTAGATAGTACTGGGTTTAAATAAATACAATTACAAATCTACAGTTCCTTTGATTAAAAAATCTGGTAGAGAGAGTAGGAGAGAGAGGAAGAGAGGTAGGGAGATAAAGAGAGAGAGAGACAGAGAGAGAGAGAGAGAAAGAGGGAGAGAGATAGAGAGATGAGAGAGAGGGGAGAGAGGTAGAGGGAGAGAGATAATATAGAGAGTGAAGGCGAGAGAGAGGGAGAGAGTGGAGAGAGAGAGAGAGAGAGAGAGAGAGGGAGAGAGAGAGGGAGAGAGACGTTATTATTAGAAGAAAAAACTAAAATAAAATTTAAAATAAAAATGGTTAATAAAGTGGGAGTAAATAAAGGGAGGGGTAGAGACTCCTTTAATTAATACTTTAAAAGGGGTATTAATTAAACCTCATCTTTAAATAAAATAGCTCTGAAAGGGACTGATCTGGTCTTTTTTTATCCATCTAGGTATTTAAGTGTTGAATCCCCTTTATTGCATATTTTTTTATATATGTACTTTAATAATTAAAATAAAAATAGGATATATATTGTAATTTTTAAAACATCAAACGCGTCTTTTGGGATATCTCATTCTCAAACGCATACACGCGTTTTAAAACAGGAGAGAGAAGACAGAAACACATTTTGAGCTTGCGTTTCGTGTACGGTTGGAGAACTTTTAGTATATATTTTGGGTTTTTGTGTATCTATTGGAGATGCTCTTAGTGACTAGGGTTGCAGTCTGCGAACTTCTTTTAATTTTTTTCCCAGAAAATAGAAATTATTGAATAGAATTTACTGTGTTTCTTACATGTTATTTCAGATAATCTTATTATACTGACTAGTAATATTTTGCACTCTCTATGCTATTCTTAAGATATAGTTTACTCTTGCGCACTCACTCAAATGCGGGTGCTAATATTAAACTTATATCTACTAGTATTTTTTGCACACTTATTCTTGTGTGTTATATATTATGTATATTATTTATAAAATGATTATTTACTAACAATAGAAGGATATATATGAAAATGTAAAAATATTATTTAATGGGTAATTTTTTTCTATTGACTATTATTTTATGACAAACCAAAAAACGGTTTAGCTTAAACCCTGAGTCTCTTTTATTAAGCGATGTTAGGATAAACTATCATTTGGTATGTCGAGTTAAACTAAGGGGTAACCTCAAGTAAATCCCCGTTTGTTAAAAGTTTATCAAGTAACTCCCCATTTCAGTTTATTTATTACTAAACTCCCTACATGAAAACATTGCATCACATCACTACCCATTTAATTGAATAGACGATTTTACCCCTCATTTATTATTTTTTAAATCTTTTCTTCTCCCATATTATCGAAGACACCGCGCGCCATCGTTCCCAGACCTCGTCACCCATATTTTTCTCCCCTTCGTCTTCAGCTCCTCGCCGGAAAGCTCCTCACCTATCCAATCACACTGGGTTTCTCGGTCCAGGTAAGTTGAGGTAAGTTTTATGTTTTTTTTTCCACCGAGGGTTACTCGTCGAGTTTCTTGACTCGAGCGATTTGAGCTCGATCGAACGAAGTTGAGCTCAAGAACCCTCCGTTGAAGTGCTCACTTAACGTTTGTGGCAGTGAAATAGGGTTTTTCCCACTTTGTTGTCGAGCTGTGTGGCTGTCGAGTATTTGGGTCGAGCTGTAAAAAATTGGATTTTATCCTCCATTTTCTACCATTACCATACTGTGGGTGTCGAGGGAGGTGAGCGATTGGTTTAATTTTGGCTAATTTGTTGGTTGAAGCAATTTCTTATATGCAGTACCAAAGCGTGTTGAAGGTGAGTATCATTTGCTGTTCAAATTTTAACAGGTCCGATTATATGAAGCTATGTTGTCTACAAATGTCTTTGGTGGACTCACGTTGTTTGCATTGTGCGAATATAAGAAGAGCACGTATTTATTGACGATCAATGAAACGACGAGTCTAATAGATTTATACGTAATCCTCCAAAGAAGATGGCCGGAGATCGATTCACGAGATGACTGGATAAAGTTTCAGGTTCCGCTTGAAAGTATTTACGCAACTTTGAAAGAAAATGGAGACGTGTTCAATATGTTCCAACTCTATCAACGGCTGAAATTTTCTGTGATCCATATGAAAATCGAACGTAATGATGGATATGGAATGGGTGAAATCAGTCGGGTGGAGAGGTTTGTTTTATTTTCTGAATTTTAAACGTCTATGTATATTAATTTCCTACCATGATTGATGACATTTTTTGATTTTTCTTGTAGTGTGGAAGAGAATGAAGACTCCATGGAATTTAACATTGAAAGAAATTCAATAGATGCATTTCGTCACTGCATTGATGGAGAAGGGCAAACCTTCGAGGATGCAAATGATTTCAGACGGATCTTAAAAAACTACTCCATTGCCATCCGTCGTAACTTTTTGTATAAGAAGAATGATTCCCAAAAGATCATAGTTGTTTGCAAGGATGAGACGTGTCAATGGCGGATATATGCATCACTTCATAAAAGGGATAGATCATTTGGCATTCGAAGATGCAACTTGCGGCACACTTGCGGAGAAGATAGTATTAAGAGTCGTGATCATCCTCGAGCCGACTCCCCTTGGATTGGGAACATAATGAAGGATAAGTTACGGGACGAGCCATCTTATCGTCCAAATACCATTGTCAAAGATATTTTGAGGGACTATGGCGTAGAAGTGGGTTACCAAAAGGCTTATAGAGGCAAAGAAGCTGCTATCCGTGATGTTTATGGCTTAGAGAATGGCACGTTTGATCAATTACGGTGGTATTGTAGCGCGGTTAGGGAAACCAATCCCGGCAGTGTGGCGGAGTATGATTTATACCCTAACGACAATAAGTTTCGGAGGCTATTTATTTGCTTCCGCGCATGTCTGGTTGGTTTTGTGCAAGGATGTCGGCCACTCATATTTGTTGATGGTACTCACATCAAGACAAAGTTTAAGGGTGTGTTGGTTACCGCCGTGGCAAAGGATGCCAACGATGATTTGTTCACGATAGCGTATGGCGTCGTAAGCGTTGAGAACGATGAAAATTGGGAATGGTTTCTTGTAAAGCTGAGGAGCATGTTCGATCACTACCCGACGATAGCGAGAGAATTCACTTTTTTCTCAGATAGGCACCCAAGTATTGTAAGTGCTGTTTCGTTGGTATTCCCGGGATCCCGACATGCATATTGTTTGCGTCATTTAGTTGACAACTTCAGAAAAGAGGTAATTATAAAGGCTGTTAATTTACTATAAAGGCTGTTTAGTTAGAGGGTACTGCAAAAAAACAAATATAGGTACTATGCAGATAGCAACATAGGTACTGTCATACTGTATCTACTGGTACTACATGATTATTTGTGCATTTTCTATGTTTTAGTGTG
This sequence comes from Craterostigma plantagineum, assembly GCA_027422505.1. NCBI lineage: Eukaryota > Viridiplantae > Streptophyta > Magnoliopsida > Lamiales > Linderniaceae > Craterostigma > Craterostigma plantagineum. Next base: position 582,985 of record JAPQWV010000219.1, on the reverse strand, counting down.
TTTCTGTACATATATGATCACTCATGACTTGTTTGTATCCGTGTTTAGGTGTTGAGGCATTATCCATTGCTCAACAAGAAGCACTTGTGTAGTGTTTTCAAAAAAGCAGCATACGCCACGACGGCTAGCAAGTTTTCTGAACACATCACCAACATTATCCAGTGTATGCCCTTGGCACAGCAATTTATTAGAAATTCTCAACCAAATTGTTGGGCGAATTCATTGTTTGATGGGAAGAGGTGGGGTGTTATTAATAACAATCTAGCAGAGTGTTGGAATAGTTGGGTGAAAGATGCACGATCGTTGCCGGTGAAGGGAATGGTTGACAACATTCGTGTGAAGATAATGACGCAAATGTATGAAAGACGTGAAAAGGGATTGACCCTTTCCGATGATCTTTGCCCGAAACAAGAGAAGAAACTCGTGGCCAATATAGAGAGTAGTCGTACATTGAAAGTGAGTAAGTCTAGCGCCGTTAAATTTGAAGTTGTTGCTCAAGATGGCTCATTCTCCGTGGATATACAACAAAGCTCTTGCTCGTGCAAAGAATGGGATGTTTATGGGATACCATGTAAGCATGCGGTGGCGTGTATATGTTCGATGGGGCTATCTGTTTATGACTATTGTGATCCATATTTCCGATCCCAAAAGTATAGGGATGCATATCGCACTGTCATCAACCCTATTCCGACAAATGAGATGAATGCTCAAGCCATTGATAGAGAATATATTCGTGATCCAGACATCCGTGTTATGCCCGGTCGCCGAAAGATGCGGAGGTACCCTTCACAAGTTGATAGAAGTAGAAACAAGTGCAAAATATGTGGAAAATATGGGCATAATCGTCGTACGTGTAAAGAAGCCGTACGTACATAGCTTAGTTGCCCGCATTTTGCATGTATTTTGTTGTGTTTTTTGTCGTTTTGTCCATATGGTCGTTATGCCATCTTTTTGTGGTTATGGCATATTCTTTTGTCGATAGGTTGTCGATTGGTTATGACACATTCTTTTGTCGATATGTTGCCGATAGGTTATGGCACATTCTTTTGTATTGGTTGCGGCACATTCTTTTGTCGATATGTTGCCGATAGGTTATGACACATTCTTAGTCGATACTTGCCATATCTTTAATTTTTTGTTATACAAGTACTGTAAGATACTACAAACAACCTACATATGGTACTACAATAACGAACATTATGACACCACAATCATCCAAGGTTAGGTACTACAAACCACGCATTTATGGTACTACGAGAGCTCATTCTATGGTACTTCAACGGACCAAGTTATGGTACTACGAGAGCATAACTTATGATACCACAATAATCCACGGTTAGATACCGCAAATATCTACGTAATGGTACGACAAATTAGATTTGGCGTACTCCGAAGCCGCTCGCACGGCACAGAAAAGGTACTACAAAGACCAATTTATGGTACTACGAGAGCTCATTTTATGGTACTTCAACGGACCAAGTTTAGGTACTACAAATCGTACGACAAAATGGATTGGGCGTACTTCGAAGCTGCTCGCACGGCACGGAAATGGTACTACAAACGACCTAGTTATGGTACTACGGGTTCATAATTTATGGTACCACGAACGTATACAACATGGTATTTCAATATTCCGGAACTAGATACTACAAAAGTCTAGGTGTTGGTACCTCAAGATTCTACATATTTTGGACAATCGAAGGGGCACGGAAAAGGTACTACAGAGTACCTAAATATGGTACTATAGAAACGTAAGGGAGGGTACTACAATATTCCATACGTAGGTACAACAATTGTCTACGTAATGGTACGACAAATTAGATTTGGCGTACTCCGAAGCCGCTTGCACGGCACGGAAAAGGTACTAGAACCGACCGAGTTATGGTACTACGAGAGCACAAGTTCTGGTACAACAATCATCCAAGTCCAGGTACCGCAAAAATGTACGTTATGGTACTACAAATTAGATTTGGCGTACTTCGAAGCCGCTCGCACGGCACGGAAAAGGTACTACAACCGACCGAGTTAAGGTACTTCGATATCACACTATATGATACCACAATCGTCCAAGTTTGGTACGACAAAAATGTACGTTATGGTACGACAAATTAGATTTGGCGTACTTCGAAGCCGCTCGCACGGCACGGAAAAGGTACTACAACCGACCGAGTTAAGGTACTTCGATATCACACTATATGATACCACAATCGTCCACGGTTGGTACGACAAAAGTGTAGGTAATGGTACGACAAATTAGATTTGGCGTACTTCGAAGCCGCTCGCACGGCACGGAAAGGGTACAATCGAAGGGGCACCGAAAAGGTACTACAGAGTACCTACTTATGATACTACAGAAACGTAACAGATGGTACTGCAATAATCCATATGTAGGTACAACAAATGTCTAGGTAATGGTACGACAAATTTGATTTGGCGTACTCCGAAGCCGCTCGCACGGCACGGCAAAGGTACTGCAACCGACCGAGTTATGGTACCCCGTTATCACACTCTATGACACCACAACAATCCAAGCATAGGTACCACAAAAGTGTACATAATGGTACGACAAATTAGATTTGTCGTACTTCGAAGACGCTCGCACGGCACGGAAAAGGTACTACAAACAACCCAGATATGGTACTACGCTGTTACATTCCATGATACCAAAATTATCCATGGATAGGTACCACAAACGTGGATGTAATGGTACGATAAATTAGATTTGGCGTACTTCGAAGCCGCTCGCACGTTTCGAAAAGGTACTACAAACGACCTAGATATGGTACTGTAAGAGCACATATTTTGATACCACAATTATCTACTATTAGGTACATCAAAGGTGTACTTACTGGTACCACAATTAGATTTGGCGTATATCGATGTCGTCCGGGTCATTTTTTGGTCCGTTAGTACTTTACCGTAGTAAATCATAGTAATTTGATCAATTGGTATCGAAGTTGGTGTGTTGAAGATTAGACTCAAGGATACCTACATTGAAATCCCAACTTTCTTTCCACTCAATTGATGCTAGTAACAATATCTTACCACATAGTCAACATTTAACGTTGATTTATATTTAAAATTTTTGTTCTTTGCCATGTTATGCAAGCTCTAGGTCCTTAATGCTCAAGATTCTACGTGCTTTCGACAATCGAACGAAGGGGCACCGAAAAGGTACTACGGAGTACCTACTTATGGTACTACAGAAACGTACTGGTTGGTACCGCAATGATCCATATGTAGGTACAACAAATGTCTAGGTAATGGTACGACAAATTAGATTTGGCGTACTCCGAAGCCGCTCGCACGGCACGGCAAAGGTACTGCAACCGACCGAGTTATGGTACCCCGTTATCACACTCTATGACACCACAACAATCCAATCGTAGGTACCACAAAAATGTACATAATGGTACGACAAATTAGATTTGTCGTACTTCGAAGACGCTCGCACGGCACGGAAAAGGTACTACAAACAACCTAGATATGGTACTACGCTCGCACAGTCCATGATACAACAATTATCCATGTGTAGATACCACAAACGTGGACGTAATGGTACGATAGATTGGATTGGGCGTACTTCGAAGCCGCTCCCACGTTTCGAAAAGGTACTACAAACGACCTATATATGGTACCGTATGAGCACATGTTATGATACCGCAATTATCTACGTTTAGGTACATCAAATGTCTACTTACTGGTACCACAAATTAGATTTGGCGTATATCGACGTCGTTCGGGTCATTTTTTGGTCCGTTAGTACTTTACCGTAGTAAATCATAGTAATTTGATCAATTGGTATCGAAGTTGGTGTGTTGAAGATTAGACTCAAGGATACCTACATTGAAATCCCAACTTTCTTTCCACTCAATTGATGCTAGTAACAATATCTTACCACATAGTCAACATTTAACGTTGATTTATATTTAAAATTTTTGTTCTTTGCCATGTTATGCAAGCTCTAGGTCCTTAATGCTCAAGATTCTACGCGCTTTCGTCAATCGAACGAAGGGGCACCGAAAAGGTACTACGGAGTACCTACTTATGGTACTACAGAAACGTACTGGTTGGTACCGCAATGATCCATATGTAGGTACAACAAATGTCTAGGTAATGGTACGACAAATTAGATTTGGCGTACTCCGAAGCCGCTCGCACGGCACGGCAAAGGTACTGCAACCGACCGAGTTATGGTACCCCGTTATCACACTCTATGACACCACAACAATCCAATCGTAGGTACCACAAAAGTGTACATAATGGTACGACAAATTAGATTTGTCGTACTTCGAAGACGCTCGCACGGCACGGAAAAGGTACTACAAACAACCTAGATATGGTACTACGCTCGCACAGTCCATGATACAACAATTATCCATGTGTAGATACCACAAACGTGGACGTAATGGTACGATAAATTAGATTGGGCGTACTTCGAAGCCGCTCCCACGTTTCGAAAAGGTACTACAAACGACCTATATATGGTACCGTAGGAGCACATGTTATGATACCGCAATTATCTACGTTTAGGTACATCAAATGTCTACTTACTGGTACCACAAATTAGATTTGGCGTATATCGACGTCGTTCGGGTCATTTTTTGGTCCGTTAGTACTTTACCGTAGTAAATCATAGTAATTTGATCAATTGGTATCGAAGTTGGTGTGTTGAAGATTAGACTCAAGGATACCTACATTGAAATCCCAACTTTCTTTCCACTCAATTGATGCTAGTAACAATATCTTACCACATAGTCAACATTTAACGTTGATTTATATTTAAAATTTTGTTCTTTGCCATGTTATGCAAGCTCTAGGTCCTTAATGCTCAAGATTCTACGTGCTTTCGACAATCGAACGAAGGGGCACCGAAAAGGTACTACGGAGTACCTACTTATGGTACTACAGAAACGTACTGGTTGGTACCGCAATGATCCATATGTAGGTACAACAAATGTCTAGGTAATGGTACGACAAATTAGATTTGGCGTACTCCGAAGCCGCTCGCACGGCACGGCAAAGGTACTGCAACGACCGAGTTATGGTACCCCGTTATCACACTATATGATACCACAACAATCCAATCGTAGGTACCACAAAAGTGTACATAATGGTACGACAAATTAGATTTGTCGTACTTCGAAGACGCTCGCACGGCACGGAAAAGGTACTACAAACAACCCAGATATGGTACTACGCTGTTACATTCCATGATACCAAAATTATCCATGGATAGGTACCACAAACGTGGATGTAATGGTACGATAAATTAGATTTGGCGTACTTCGAAGCCGCTCGCACGTTTCGAAAAGGTACTACAAACGACCTAGATATGGTACTGTAAGAGCACATATTTTGATACCACAATTATCTACTATTAGGTACATCAAATGTGTACTTACTGGTACCACAATTAGATTTGGCGTATATCGACGTCGTTCGGGTCATTTTTTGGTCCGTTAGTACTTTACCGTAGTAAATCATAGTAATTTGATCAATTGGTATCGAAGTTGGTGTGTTGAAGATTAGACTCAAGGATACCTACATTGAAATCCCAACTTTCTTTCCACTCAATTGATGCTAGTAACAATATCTTACCACATAGTCAACATTTAACGTTGATTTATATTTAAAATTTTTGTTCTTTGCCATGTTATGCAAGCTCTAGGTCCTTAATGCTCAAGATTCTACGTGCTTTCGACAATCGAACGAAGGGGCACCGAAAAGGTACTACGGAGTACCTACTTATGGTACTACAGAAACGTACTGGTTGGTACCGCAATGATCCATATGTAGGTACAACAAATGTCTAGGTAATGGTACGGCAAATTAGATTTGGCGTAATCCGAAGCCGCTCGCACGGCACGGCAAAGGTACTGCAACCGACCGAGTTATGGTACCCCGTTATCACACTCTATGACACCACAACAATCCAATCGTAGGTACCACAAAAGTGTACATAATGGTACGACAAATTAGATTTGTCGTACTTCGAAGACGCTCGCACGGCACGGAAAAGGTACTACAAACAACCTAGATATGGTACTACGCTCGCACAGTCCATGATACAACAATTATCCATGTGTAGATACCACAAACGTGGATGTAATGGTACGATAAATTAGATTGGGCGTACTTCGAAGCCGCTCCCACGTTTCGAAAAGATACTACAAACGACCTATATATGGTACCGTAGGAGCACATGTTATGATACCGCAATTATCTACGTTTAGGTACATCAAATGTCTACTTACTGGTACCACAAATTAGATTTGGCGTATATCGACGTCGTTCGGGTCATTTTTTGGTCCGTTAGTACTTTACCGTAGTAAATCATAGTAATTTGATCAATTGGTATCGAAGTTGGTGTGTTGAAGATTAGACTCAAGGATACCTACATTGAAATCCCAACTTTCTTTCCACTCAATTGATGCTAGTAACAATATCTTACCACATAGTCAACATTTAACGTTGATTTATATTTAAAATTTTTGTTCTTTGCCATGTTATGCAAGCTCTAGGTCGTTAATGCTCAAGATTCTACGTGCTTTCGACAATCGAACGAAGGGGCACCGAAAAGGTACTACGGAGTACCTACTTATGGTACTACAGAAACGTACTGGTTGGTACCGCAATGATCCATATGTAGGTACAGCAAATGTCTAGGTAATGGTACGACAAATTAGATTTGGCGTACTCCGAAGCCGCTCGCACGGCACGGCAAAGGTACTGCAACCGACCGAGTTATGGTACCCTGTTATCACACTCTATGACACCACAACAATCCAATCGTAGGTACCACAAAAGTGTACATAATGGTACGACAAATTAGATTTGTCGTACTTCGAAGACGCTCGCACGGCACGGAAAAGGTACTACAAACAACCTAGATATGGTACTACGCTCGCACAGTCCATGATACAACAATTATCCATGTGTAGATACCACAAACGTGGACGTAATGGTACGATAAATTAGATTGGGCGTACTTCGAAGCCGCTCCCACGTTTCGAAAAGGTACTACAAACGACCTATATATGGTACCGTAGGAGCACATGTTATGATACCGCAATTATCTACGTTTAGGTACATCAAATGTCTACTTACTGGTACCACAAATTAGATTTGGCGTATATCGACGTCGTTCGGGTCATTTTTTGGTCCGTTAGTACTTTACCGTAGTAAATCATAGTAATTTGATCAATTGGTATCGAAGTTGGTGTGTTGAAGATTAGACTCAAGGATACCTACATTGAAATCCCAACTTTCTTTCCACTCAATTGATGCTAGTAACAATACCTTACCACATAGTCAACATTTAACGTTGATTTATATTTAAAATTTTTGTTCTTTGCCATGTTATGCAAGCTCTAGGTCCTTAATGCTCAAGATTCTACGTGCTTTCGACAATCGAACGAAGAGGCACCGAAAAGGTACTACGGAGTACCTACTTATGGTACTACAGAAACGTACTGGTTGGTACCGCAATGATCCATATGTAGGTACAACAAATGTCTAGGTAATGGTACGGCAAATTAGATTTGGCGTACTCCGAAGCCGCTCGCACGGCACGGCAAAGGTACTGCAACGACCGAGTTATGGTACCCCGTTATCACACTATATGATACCACAACAATCCAATCGTAGGTACCACAAAAGTGTACATAATGGTACGACAAATTAGATTTGTCGTACTTCGAAGACGCTCGCACGGCACGGAAAAGGTACTACAAACAACCTAGATATGGTACTACGCTCGCACAGTCCATGATACAACAATTATCCATGTGTAGATACCACAAACGTGGATGTAATGGTACGATAAATTAGATTGGGCGTACTTCGAAGCCTCTCCCACGTTTCGAAAAGGTACTACAAACGACCTATATATGGTACCGTAGGAGCACATGTTATGATACCGCAATTATCTACGTTTAGGTACATCAAATGTCTACTTACTGGTACCACAAATTAGATTTGGCGTATATCGACGTCGTTCGGGTCATTTTTTGGTCCGTTAGTACTTTACCGTAGTAAATCATAGTAATTTGATCAATTGGTATCGAAGTTGGTGTGGTGAAGATTAGACTCAAGGATACCTACATTGAAATCCCAACTTTCTTTCCACTCAATTGATGCTAGTAACAATATCTTACCACATAGTCAACATTTAACGTTGATTTATATTTAAAATTTTTGTTCTTTGCCATGTTATGCAAGCTCTAGGTCGTTAATGCTCAAGATTCTACGTGCTTTCGACAATCGAACGAAGGGGCACCGAAAAGGTACTACGGAGTACCTACTTATGGTACTACAGAAACGTACTGGTTGGTACCGCAATGATCCATATGTAGGTACAACAAATGTCTAGGTAATGGTACGACAAATTAGATTTGGCGTACTCCGAAGCCGCTCGCACGGCACGGCAAAGGTACTGCAACCGACCGAGTTATGGTACCCCGTTATCACACTCTATGACACCACAACAATCCAATCGTAGGTACCACAAAAGTGTACATAATGGTACGACAAATTAGATTTGTCGTACTTCGAAGACGCTCGCACGGCACGGAAAAGGTACTACAAACAACCTAGATATGGTACTACGCTCGCACAGTCCATGATACAACAATTATCCATGTGTAGATACCACAAACGTGGACGTAATGGTACGATAAATTAGATTGGGCGTACTTCGAAGCCGCTCCCACGTTTCGAAAAGGTACTACAAACGACCTATATATGGTACCGTAGGAGCACATGTTATGATACCGCAATTATCTACGTTTAGGTACATCAAATGTCTACTTACTGGTACCACAAATTAGATTTGGCGTATATCGACGTCGTTCGGGTCATTTTTTGGTCCGTTAGTACTTTACCGTAGTAAATCATAGTAATTTGATCAATTGGTATCGAAGTTGGTGTGTTGAAGATTAGACTCAAGGATACCTACATTGAAATCCCAACTTTCTTTCCACTCAATTGATGCTAGTAACAATATCTTACCACATAGTCAACATTTAACGTTGATTTATATTTAAAATTTTTGTTCTTTGCCATGTTATGCAAGCTCTAGGTCCTTAATGCTCAAGATTCTACGTGCTTTCGACAATCGAACGAAGGGGCACCGAAAAGGTACTACGGAGTACCTACTTATGGTACTACAGAAACGTACTGGTTGGTACCGCAATGATCCATATGTAGGTACAACAAATGTCTAGGTAATGGTACGACAAATTAGATTTGGCGTACTCCGAAGCCGCTCGCACGGCACGGCAAAGGTACTGCAACGACCGAGTTATGGTACCCCGTTATCACACTATATGATACCACAACAATCCAATCGTAGGTACCACAAAAGTGTACATAATGGTACGACAAATTAGATTTGTCGTACTTCGAAGATGCTCGCACGGCACGGAAAAGGTACTACAAACAACCCAGATATGGTACTACGCTGTTACATTCCATGATACCAAAATTATCCATGGATAGGTACCACAAACGTGGATGTAATGGTACGATAAATTAGATTTGGCGTACTTCGAAGCCGCTCGCACGTTTCGAAAAGGTACTACAAACGACCTAGATATGGTACTGTAAGAGCACATATTTTGATACCACAATTATCTACTATTAGGTACATCAAATGTGTACTTACTGGTACCACAATTAGATTTGGCGTATATCGACGTCGTTCGGGTCATTTTTTGGTCCGTTAGTACTTTACCGTAGTAAATCATAGTAATTTGATCAATTGGTATCGAAGTTGGTGTGTTGAAGATTAGACTCAAGGATACCTACATTGAAATCCCAACTTTCTTTCCACTCAATTGATGCTAGTAACAATATCTTACCACATAGTCAACATTTAACGTTGATTTATATTTAAAATTTTTGTTCTTTGCCATGTTATGCAAGCTCTAGGTCCTTAATGCTCAAGATTCTACGTGCTTTCGACAATCGAATGAAGGGGCACCGAAAAGGTACTACGGAGTACCTACTTATGGTACTACAGAAACGTACTGGTTGGTACCGCAATGATCCATATGTAGGTACAACAAATGTCTAGGTAATGGTACGGCAAATTAGATTTGGCGTACTCCGAAGCCGCTCGCACGGCACGGCAAAGGTACTGCAACCGACCGAGTTATGGTACCCCGTTATCACACTCTATGACACCACAACAATCCAATCGTAGGTACCACAAAAGTGTACATAATGGTACGACAAATTAGATTTGTCGTACTTCGAAGACGCTCGCACGGCACGAAAAAGGTACTACAAACAACCTAGATATGGTACTACGCTCGCACAGTCCATGATACAACAATTATCCATGTGTAGATACCACAAACGTGGACGTAATGGTACGATAAATTAGATTGGGCGTACTTTGAAGCCGCTCCCACGTTTCGAAAAGGTACTACAAACGACCTATATATGGTACCGTAGGAGCACATGTTATGATACCGCAATTATCTACGTTTAGGTACATCAAATGTCTACTTACTGGTACCACAAATTAGATTTGGCGTATATCGACGTCGTTCGGGTCATTTTTTGTTCCGTTAGTACTTTACCGTAGTAAATCATAGTAATTTGATCAATTGGTATCGAAGTTGGTGTGTTGAAGATTAGACTCAAGGATACCTACATTGAAATCCCAACTTTCTTTCCACTCAATTGATGCTTGTAACAATACCTTACCACATAGTCAACATTTAACGTTGATTTATCTTTAAAATTTTGTTCTTTGCCATGTTATGCAAGCTCTAGGTCCTTAATGCTCGAGATTCTACGTGCTTTCGACAATCGAACGAAGAGGCACCGAAAAGGTACTACGGAGTACCTACTTATGGTACTACAGAAACGTACTGGTTGGTACCGCAATGATCCATATGTAGGTACAACAAATGTCTAGGTAATGGTACGGCAAATTAGATTTGGCGTACTCCGAAGCCGCTCGCACGGCACGGCAAAGGTACTGCAACGACCGAGTTATGGTACCCCGTTATCACACTATATGATACCACAACAATCCAATCGTAGGTACCACAAAAGTGTACATAATGGTACGACAAATTAGATTTGTCGTACTTCGAAGACGCTCGCACGGCACGGAAAAGGTACTACAAACAACCCAGATATGGTACGCTGTTACATTCCATGATACCAAAATTATCCATGGATAGGTACCACAAACGTGGATGTAATGGTACGATAAATTAGATTTGGCGTACTTCGAAGCCGCTCGCACGTTTCGAAAAGGTACTACAAACGACCTAGATATGGTACTGTAAGAGCACATATTTTGATACCACAATTATCTACTATTAGGTACATCAAATGTGTACTTACTGGTACCACAATTAGATTTGGCGTATATCGACGTCGTTCGGGTCATTTTTTGGTCCGTTAGTACTTTACCGTAGTAAATCATAGTAATTTGATCAATTGGTATCGAAGTTGGTGTGTTGAAGATTAGACTCAAGGATACCTACATTGAAATCCCAACTTTCTTTCCACTCAATTGATGCTAGTAACAATATCTTACCACATAGTCAACATTTAACGTTGATTTATATTTAAAATTTTTGTTCTTTGCCATGTTATGCAAGCTCTAGGTCCTTAATGCTCAAGATTCTACGTGCTTTCGACAATCGAACGAAGGGGCACCGAAAAGGTACTACGGAGTACCTACTTATGGTACTACAGAAACGTACTGGTTGGTAACGCAATGATCCATATGTAGGTACAACAAATGTCTAGGTAATGGTACGACAAATTAGATTTGGCGTACTCCGAAGCCGCTCGCACGGCACGGCAAAGGTACTGCAACCGACCGAGTTATGGTACCCCGTTATCACACTCTATGACACCACAACAATCCAATCGTAGGTACCACAAAAGTGTACATAATGGTACGACAAATTAGATTTGTCGTACTTCGAAGACGCTCGCACGGCACGGAAAAGGTACTACAAACAACCTAGATATGGTACTACGCTCGCACAGTCCATGATACAACAATTATCCATGTGTAGATACCACAAACGTGGACGTAATGGTACGATAAATTAGATTGGGCGTACTTCGAAGCCGCTCCCACGTTTCGAAAAGGTACTACAAACGACCTATATATGGTACCGTAGGAGCACATGTTATGATACCGCAATTATCTACGTTTAGGTACATCAATTGTCTACTTACTGGTACCACAAATTAGATGGCGTATATCGACGTCGTTCGGGTCATTTTTTGGTCCGTTAGTACTTTACCGTAGTTATGGTACTACGGGTGCATAATTTATGATATTACAATTATCCACGATTAGGTAGTGTAAATGTCTATTTACCGGTACCACAAATTGGATTGGGCTTACTTCGCAGCCGCCCGCACTGCACGGAAAAGGTACTACAAACGACACATGTATGGTACTACCGTAGCTCACTCTGTGATACTTCAATGGACCTAAGTTAGGTACTACAAATCATACGACAAATTGGATTGGGCGTACTTCGAAGCCACTCGCACGGCACGGAAATGGTACTACAATAGACCAAGTTACGGTACTACGACAACATATATAATGGTACCTCAATCATCCACGGTTACGTACTACAAATATCTACGTATTGGTACGACAAATTAGATTTGGCGTACTTCGAAGCCGCTCGCACGGCACAGAAAAGGTACTACAAACGTCCCATTTATGGTACCACGAGAGCTCATTCTATGGTACTTCAATGGTTATGATTAGGTACTACAAATCGTACGACAAAATGGATTGGGCGTACCGTATGGTACAACAACCGATCCAATTTAAGTACTACAAATGGTACTATAATAGAGAAACTTAGGTACTACCTTCTAGTAATATTGGTACTGCGTAGATGTTTGTTCAGGTACTACAAAACCTACAGATGCCAAAAACATACACAGGTCACATCCTACCAATATCAACAGCATCTCAGTTTGTTTGTTCAGGTACTACAAAACCTACAGATGCCAAAAACATAAACAAGTCACATCCTAAGAGGATCAAAAGCATCTCAGTCTCAAAACACAGGCAAACATCACTCAAACAAGTGGAGCATGCAACTAAGATCATCCTTAAGTATCGTGGCAGCCATGAAGCCACGATACAGTTCGACGTCAACCTCGTCAAGGTACCTCCCACGAGCCACAGGTCCAACGATATATCGATCCATGGACATTGCAGTATGCACGCCGCACTCAACGCCATCCGGATTATGCTGCCTCGTGGACTCAAACTCTGGCATGATTGACTTTGCCTTATAGTACCACTTGTATGTCCAGTAGGTCGACAGAAAACGGGCCTGTACAATATACCTCTCGTTAAGAACATGACATAAAGCATTTAGTTCACAAAAATTCAAACTTACAAATGATCTAGTCGCCCATTTCATGTGATTGTGCTTCAGCGAATCTCGTACGTAAAACCGTCTTTCCCCCAACTTGTAAATCAACACAGCCCAATGATTTCTCATGTATATAGTGGATATGATGTAGTGTAGGGTTCCCAAGGCAACATCATCAATCTTATCCAACCAGGCCACCGCGCTATCGGAAAGTGACTCCACAATCTCTCCAATCGTGTTCATGTTTACCTTCGCGGTCTTCGTTATGTTTACCACCTTCGCGAAGAACTCTATCTGGACGAAGGACGGAATCACGAACGAACGAGGTCTGTCTTCGGGATTGCCTCCAAAACGTTGGAGACAATCGCCGAACGCATCTATCACGGGAGACGATATCAAGCCACCGTAGAGCAACATATAGAAAGCTTCGGGATTAACCTCACAAAGGTCGTTCTGCCAAACCATTAACCTTGCAACAGCCCAATAAGAATTAAAACACATTAATTAAAGGCAACATATTTAAAAAGGCAATTAACAACACTGGCACTTAAATTAAACGTACCCAATCTTCCTCGCCTCTATGTACGTGTTGATGCAATCTCTCTGTTCGGTTTGCAACTTCTCTTTCCCAGCGTAGTCCGTACGACCCATGTACCTCTCATACCAGTCAATGGGAGCCTCCTCATCTGATCCTTGCTCGCCTATTTCAACTACTTGAGTTGGTGCTTTCGCCGTCTTCCTTTTTTCTTCGGCGCCGTAATATCAGAGGATCCTGGCGTAGTAAACTCAGAATCCCGCTTCTTCTTTCTATCTTCACGGCCTCTCACTGTTCGTAGTAATATCTTCACGGCCCCTATTTCAACCATTGATCGTCACATTCGATCCCTCATTTTCAAAGGCAGCGGCAATTTTCATCTCCTCCAACAGAAAATTATGCACGGCCACTCCCCAAGCATATTCTCCAAGACCCTCTAGATCGTCCACGTATACATTAACAAAAGATGGGTTTTTCGAATTACCCATCGGAAAAAGTACACAATTAAATAAGAGAAGAATGACAGCACGAACAAAATCCTCAACACTCTCCTTCTCCTCCTCACCAACTAAAGACTTCAACAACTTCATTATACTTTTTCGTGTTACATTGCCATTTTTCCCATCAAAATGGCGTTCAACGATTGACGCCGTAAATTTACTATCCGGATCAACGGGTTGCCCTAAATGGTGCAACCCCATCACCAAACTAAACTCCTGAGGTGAGAATATAACGTCTATATCATCATCGAACCGAAAAGTGTTCTCCTCCACTTTATAGCGCCTCAATAATGCCACAATTCTTGTAAAAGATTATGACATCTTCGGCATCTCCAAGAAACTGTAGAATGGAGTTTGCTTTAACAGTTTTTTGTGTTCCTCCTTCAGCCCTAATTCAATTATCGTCTCTCTAAAAAGGTTGGGATGACACCGTGATGTCATCTCGTAATTATTCTTCTTGAGCCGGAGGGTTTTTTCGACTTCCGTGCCATTTCTGCACGCGACAACAACGAGAACTTACGGTACCATTAACTATGTAATATGGTACCAAAAACCACATACAAGGACCAATTCAATCATAGTACCAAAAAACTGTCAAGACTCGTACCAAGGCGTCACAAATGCAGTACCTTACATCGCACAGTGAAATTAGAAGCTAACAAACCCTAATTTCAGTGATACCAACTTCCCCAAATCGAAAAACGAAATAATTAAACCCTAATTTTGCCATAAACCCCAAATTCGAGCCGAAATCAACAATTAAACACAGCCCGACATGAAATCTTTCAAGGAATGCAACTATGAAAGCCCTAATCTCTACATTAACACAAAATGCCACAAAAAAACAAAAAAATTACAGTCGAACGAAGCGGCCGTACCGTTGAGGTGATGCGTGAAGCCCTAATATCTCCTTCGCTGCTCGTTGTGGAGGCGAAGCTGGGCCGACTGCTCTGTATCGTCGCGTCGTCGTCTGCTCCTCGTTCGTCTGCTTTTCGTTCCTCGTCTGCTTTTCGTTCCTCGTCGCTGCTTTCTTTCTTCGTCGTCCTCTCACAGTATATGAGTTCAGTTGGTTATTTTGCAATATTAATGTTATAAAGGGGTATATTTGTCCATTAGGTAGCTATGTGATATAATAGTTTGAAAGGGGGAGTTTAGTGATAAATGAAATGAGAGGGGGAGTAAGTTGATGTATAGTTTGGGGTAGGGGGATTTATGTGTAGATTTGCCTTAAACTAAAATAAAAAATAATATTAGTTAGAAAACCATCCACCATATAGTGTTTTTATATTCTCAATTTCCCCTTTCTAATTTTAGATAATAATTTTTATAATTAAAATATATGTATTATATATCACACGCATTTGAGTGTGCAAATAAACTAGTGATTATTTGCTACTAAGTCATTAAAAATCAATGATAGTATAGTAATTTTGATGGTTGACACACCAATCAATTCGAGATCATTTACTATAAAATCATATCTTAGGAAAAAAGAAAAAAGCAACTATCATTTAACCGCATCTATCTACTAAGTATAATTAACAAGCCTTTAAAGAATTGAAGTGATCTGTAATAACATTCTATATTTTACGTGCCAAAGCCTCATCATTCTCGGCACCATAGAGTAACTCTGCAGTCAATTTGGTGTGTTAATGGTAATTACAGTTTTATCTTCAAATTTTAAATTTACTATAATTTATCCTCAAATCAATTTTCTTATACATACTTATAAATATAAAAAATACGTTTAAACGGTAAGCAATATATCGATATATTAATATACTGCACATGTATTGAACGTGTTTAAAAACTGTAGTAATTATTTCATATAGTGTGTCAAATAATGTTACAAATTTTACCCATGATATTGTTAATATATTACAGTTTAATGTAAACAATAGCTTAAGATATAAAACAATACATCTATCATTATAGTTTTTTGGAGTAAGGTTCCATTTTTTATATATATAGAAAATCGAATACAAAATAGTGGTGGTGCACACCACACAGCAAGCCCTAGTAACAAACTACTAGGCAAAGCAAAACAAAGCCAACACGCAGAAATAATATGGCAGACTCACAAACTCACAAACAATCGAGTATATCTACCACGCAATGCGCCATACACGCCAAATAGCCGCCAACTGTAAGGAATATTTTGGGCCCACCTGTTGGGGAACCCCGGGCGTCCCGAGATCGGATCCTAGGCGCAGCGGAAGTTTAAAATTTTTCCCGAGATCCCCATAAGAAGCCCCGGAAAACTTGGTTATGTAAAGAAAATATGCATGACACGTAATAAGGGTTTTCGAAGCTTACCCTCATCACAAACATCTCAAGCTCTCGCCAGTGATGGAGCTACGTTGGGGCTCGGGGGGGCCACTGCCCCCAGCCAAAGTGTCTATAACCGTATATTATGTACCTAAATCAAGAAGTTGTCCTTAGTCTAGTGGTGAGAATTTGTGTGTTAAGTTCATGTTCAACTAATCAACGTGGGTTCAAATCCTGTGAAGTTTGCTTTTTGTTTTATTTTTCTAGTCTTATATATACTTTGACCCCCCAAGTTAAGAACAATTCCTTTTGCCCCCCCCCCCCCCCCCCCAGTTCTCTTGGGCTGGATCCGTCCCTGGCTCTCGCTTTGCCGTCCCGGTTGTCGTGGTCCACTCCGAGCACGTCGTGATCGATCATCACGCCGACCCCGGTACTTATCCAAATTCCACCTCCTCCCAAGGATGACTAGAGAGGATGGGAAGATGTTTTATAAGAGATGTGTATATGTGTGTGATTTACTAAAAACTCACTCACAAACTTAGGGTTTTCAAAGAACAACCTAAGTTTTCTCTCAACTCTCTCTAGAACCATTCTTTAGAGTGAGAAATGGACTTAGAACCCATAGCCACGAAAATTTTCCAAGGCCTAGACATTAAAATCAACTTTCAACTATTGAAAATGACTTCTAATTAAATCATGTCCCATATGTCTCACATAAGAACAAGAACAAATTTGGATTCGGTTTGGATCAAATGTGACTCAAAGACCATCGGTCCACGGCCTCTAACAAGGAGCTCACGGCCGTGGCCACACTCACGGCGGTGGTCAAGGCCCCCATGGCCTCCAAGTTGAACCCCACGGCCGTGGGAGCACGGCAGAGGGCTCGGCTAGCCTTGGCCGTGCCCCACTGCCTGTGCAAGGCCGTGGCTAGGCCCCACGGCCTCTAGCTTGGCCGTGGGAAAGAGGGCAGAGGCTAGGGCTGCTCTGCCCAGCCCTCACGGGCACACACATATTTCCCACGGCCGTGGACAACGTGGCAGGTTGCGATAGTTTCATATTTTCTTCCGATCGAGGGGTAAACTATGTCCGATGGACCTAAAATTTTAACCAACGATAAAAGAGTCACTAGTCTTGATTCTGACCAAAGGGATTCTCAATCAGAGGTCTAATTGGAACATACAAATTTTTGAGTCCGTTGCTACTTTTTAGGCGCGCTTCACAAACGTGACGAGCCTTGCTTGTGGTTGTGAACCCTATCCACGGTCCATTCTTAATTGTTTCATTCCGGGAATATTAGTCCATGTAAATGTAGTTTCTAAAACTTTATTGGACATTTTATTAACGACTCCAAGCTCGTTAAATAATAATACATCTCACTTTATCAGATACTGTCTCAGTGATCCTTTTTAAGCCCGACTCTCTTGGTTCGTCTCAACCCAGCAAGGGAGGAATCCAAGAATTCGGTAAGCACCTAACCAATCCCGTGGTATCGAATAGATCCTGTGTTGAGTACGATCTTCGATCTACGAACCGACTATAGATTATCGCCGTATGTATATACCCTTCACTTATGTCCCGGTCGAGTGAGAGCCATGGTAATGTCAAACTCACTAACCCGACACTATGTCTAATTCTTGATGACGAAATTACTAAACTACACTACACGTCCCACGTGAGTTAGTTTTTATACTTTGCAAAGATTCTGTAATTTCTCGTCCCCGAATATGCATAGGACATATACCTCGATTACTTGCGAGGTTGTGAATCACTCACGACTGTCAATGCCCATCAGTTGCACTTCGTTGTCAAGACCGCATGTCGCTGCCGACCCATGTTCAACCTCGAACAAGGCGGGCCTAGCAAACTAGTGACAAGTCAGGACTCCGAAACCAACTCTGTCAACGACCCTTCAGTCTGAGGTCCACGCACACTACTATAGTCAATCGATTGATCATTGACACTCAACGAGTAATCAGCCATGTGATCGTCGATTACGAGTCGTGTCCAAATATAAGTTTACCCCCGATTCAACTCATATTAATGTTACGACCTCCAACTTCCCAAGTGAATGGTTGGCACAACCATTTTAGAGTCGTCAACAAATAAGTCATGAATGACATTCAGTCACCCTACTGAAGTCTAAGACTTATGGACTAATTTAATATACGAGAATAATAGCTTACTAGTGCCTCCTCTCTCATCCCATGAGAATCAGTGACTAAACTCGTATATATGTGTTTTATTTATTTACCGTCTCACCGGATGCCTAGTAAGACTGGATAGGTAAATAAATAATATGCCTTTTGTAAATTCTATAAATAAATATTTGAATTCCAAATATTAAAGTGTGAATAATTGGTTCATGTTTATGTCATATTCATTACATCCTCGAATGACATTCCGAGGGCATATCCCCAACACCACCATTTGAAATCGGGCAGTCACGTTACCCAGGACCATGTTCACCACATGAGAAGGCTAGGATCGAATGTTATCGCGCCATCGTTTGTTCCGCTCATACCAAATATGGTAGACAATTGAAGCCAAAATAAGACGATTCGCAACATGAACAAGGTGATGGCCCAGCCACTTGCTGTCGCCCATGTAATGCCCTGACGCCAGCCATGATAAGGCCACGACCATCGAACTCGACTCCTAAGAATCCGCAAGCACCAGTGAGAGAAATCACACTCAAAGAACAAGTGAGGGATCGTTTCGCACGTCCCAGCCTCGCAAGGAAGACAAGCATCTGTCCCCACTCCTTGGTCCACCCACTGAAAAGACCGTGTCGACAAGTGTTCCCTAATTGCCAACAAGAGGATGAACTCGTACCGAGGTATCCTTAGGCGGCCACTAAAAAGGACGGCCATCACATCGGTACACGCCGTGGTTGAATTGTTGTCTTGACGCTAGCTACCAATAAGCGACCGTCCTGAGATCCTGTCCAGCAAATCAGATCAGCCGCCAAAGGGTTAACCATAGGCAAAGAAGGTGCAAGCTCCAAGAATTCCGCTGTCGTACTGGCCGACATACTGGCTGGCCAATGACAACCCTGATCCGAGATAACAGCACTAAGGCACGTCTCATACGGCAGCCCCATCACCATCACTCCACGGGGAAAGCGTGCACGAAGTCAATGTAGTCAACGAAATAGAAGCCCCATCGATAATCTGGAAAGAGATAGAGGTATGTAGGAGAGGCCAAAGTTTGAGCAGCTTCTTCCAGCTCCATGCGTCGTTGGACGAGGGCTGAAGTTCCCAAAGCGAGCGGGAGTGGAGACGAGTATGATACAGCCAATCAACCCAAATTGATCACATCTCATGAGTCACAATACTCCATAAATGCCGTAGTAATGTTATCTACGGCGATCGACCATATTACAAGCCCCCTTCCTCAGTTGGCAAACAAATACTAGCCCATGCAACCTTGGCAGCCGAACCCGCCTATAGGAATTGTCTGAAACTGGTTTCCAATGCTGAGATAACACCTTTAGGCAAAGGAAAGACGCCCGACCAATATGCATGTAAAACAGAGAGCACCGATTTGATTAGTTGAACGCGTCCTGCATAGGTCGTCCTGCACAGATTTTTAATTTATTATTTAATTTTGTTTTTAATGGCATGCCAAATTGACAGTTTAACCTCACCCATCACGCTTAATAAAATAGAATAGATGTCAGTAATCATAATTTCTTTTATCCTTAATTTAAAATTATTCTATCATATCCTCAACATCAATTTTTATAGACTTATAATATAAAATTAAACTTATTATTACAATCTCACCTATCAAAATAACTTAAAATATATGTTAAAATTATATAATTATGTAGTCACACGCATCAGGTGTGCAAGAACTATTAGTATAACTTATAGACAAATAGTATATTAAGCACATGTTTGTGAGTATATAATATAAAATAATTTGTAGTTTGTGGTTTTATTAATAATAATTTTATATTTATTAAATTAAATAACATACTAAAAATAGAATAACCAGATTTACGAGGGGCTTAAATAGTGCTATGTTATGTTTATTTTTAATTACTATTTTTCGATATAAAAATTGACACACGTTGATTTTAAAGTTACATGTGGGTCCCTATCTTAATAAATAGAAAGATAAGCATTTATGATTATTTCATTTAAAAGAATATCTTTAACACTGATACGT
Organism: Craterostigma plantagineum; assembly: GCA_027422505.1. Taxonomy (NCBI): domain Eukaryota; kingdom Viridiplantae; phylum Streptophyta; class Magnoliopsida; order Lamiales; family Linderniaceae; genus Craterostigma; species Craterostigma plantagineum. The sequence continues at coordinate 562,118 of JAPQWV010000219.1, read as the reverse complement.
TTATCAGAGGTTTGCTATGGTGCTCACCTACCGTGAGCAACCAACGTGAGCACCATAGCTGATTTCGCAACTACAATTCATTTTCTCAAACTCCGGTGATGCTATCACCTCCGCCGCCCCTCTTATCTTCCTCATAATGTTAGTTGTCCATTTTCCACGCACTCATTTATTAGAAATTCATCACCTCAGCTATGTAAGAGAAAATTGCAGTATAATATGAATTACTGATAAATAAGTGCGTGGAAAATGAACAACAAAGGTTATGAGGAAGCTAAGAGGGGTGGTGGAGGTGATAACATCGCCGGAGTGGGAGAAAATGAGCTGTAGTTGCGAAATCAGCTATAGTGCTCACGGTAGGTGGGTACCATAGCAAACCTCATGTTTATCATACCCAACGCATGCGTAAATATATCAAATTATTATATATTTTCAAAATTTCATAGTATGGGATCTTTACACATAGGTACCTATTTGGATAAAACCTTGTAATGTAGTATCCTGTCAGGATTTTTTATATGTAGGTACCTAACAGAATATTTTTTTTGCACATAGGTATTCGATCCCCGTAGGTACCCCATACAACACATATGGGTACCCTATATCAACACATTTGAGTACCCTATATAACAAAAAATTGTACGACGTATGCTACATTTAGGTACGCCCTATGTAACACACAGACACAGGTATGCCGTAGGTACGACGAATGCTACATTTAGGTGTAATACCCGTAAATATTTAATACGGGATTATGAATTAGTATGTGATGATGAAAATTGGAAATTCTGTTAGTTTAGTCAAAGGTAGGAAAAAAAAATGGAATGAGAATACATATTATATAAAGCTATAAAAGAAAAATAAAATTAGTAAGATCTTATGCTTTCATATTGTGATACCCAAAAATGAGAATGCTCTGAATAATTAAGAAGTAATTCAGACCCTGAGTCTTGACCAAGTGTTAACTATTCCAACTTTTAAGTGACTTGACCTTGAGAGTAATTTTCGGTACCAATCATCCTTATCTACATCATGAAGTTTCCGTGTCATGCATTACACTTAGAATAGAAAGTCTTCGTGGCCCATACCATGTCATATATCTATCTATATGCAATACATAGAATAGAATAGATATAACTACATACACATACATATATATAATAGATCAAAGGCTTAGAATACACGTGGTAGCCTTGGAATTATTGCTAAAAGTGACTAAGGAAAAGTTTTCTTAACCTAAGGGTAATCCACATCACCATCTATAAAGTTAGGCACCTGAGTTTCTATATAATACGATAGATATATATATAATATATATATATATATATTGAAAGAGAGAGAGACGTAATATGTTATAAGCAAAAACTCGTATAATAAGAAGGAGGAAGAACAGAACGAAGAAAAACTGGCTAACTTTGGAGGGTTAAGAGTCAAACAGCGAATATGATAGGTGAACTTTCATCCTACGACGCCTAATTGCAATTGTATTTAATATATTTTTTTTGTATTACGTGAATTATGTGTTAGGTATAAAACTTGGGTTGTGGATTAGGTAAGTTGAATATGTTTCTGTGATCATGTGTGATTTTCGATAGTAGAGTTATGATTTATTACTAATTTTGACACTTCATTTAGACAGAGTATGTGATAGATTTCAGTTAATTATCTATTAGGTCTTGTTAAGCTCTCAAAGTTTTCGGATGTAAATAGAAACCCATCTATAATCATATAGGGTGAATAGGGTGCTTAGACGTGTGCTAAATATAGCTATGTGTAAGAATTATTGGTAGTTCTGTGATTAATATAAGTGTTGAAGAAAATGTCTTTGAATTAAGTACATACGTGCGCTTATATATATGGGTGTGTGTGAAGTTTTCAGAAGGACTTCGGTATTTGTATTAAAAGAAGCTTTCGTGCCTGGTATGTTTAAGATGTGTTCAATATTTATGTATAAATGTTCTTGTATGATTTTGTGATAATCCTAGAAAGTTTCGAAACTTACCATATGTTTACTAGAGTAACATGCTTCGGTACTTATGTGACTATATATGTTGAAAGGAAATTTTATATAAAGTTTATGTGACTCTATATGTTTAGGTTTTAAAGTCCTGATTTTCAAATTGCCATGTTAGATAGAATCAGTGCTTATACAAATAGTTTTCGGTATTAGGGCTGTAGACATAATATTTTAAGAGTTGCAATATGTCACTGTCGACATAGTTTGCTAAGTATATAGTACTATTCGGTACTTCCATAATAATTTGTTTAATAGATGTTTTCGGTGCTTTACTATTTTTCTGGTATTTTATGTGGTTGGTAGTTAGTGAGTTTTTGGTATTTCCGGATTTTCGGAATTTTAGAGTTTTCGATAATTAGGATTTGGAAATTATGAAACTTATGTTCTTTAGCAAATATATTGACGTGATAATATTTTGTTGCTCAGAGTGTCGACCCGTTAGGAAATTTACCAGACTTCGCGACTAATTTTAGCAGGAGGACAGGTAGGTGGATCATCCATCTACAATACGTAAACACAATTATGTGTTTCTATGTGCTTAAATGATTTACGTGATTTATGTGTTATACATATTTTACGCACGTTTCATGTAGATCATGCTTTTATACGTTATCACGTTTATATGCATGAGATATGCATATCATATCACATGGGTGAGATATTTACACCGTGTTGAGACGGTTGATTTAAAATATTGTCGAGCGGGGTAGAATGAGAGTTTGTGATTTTTGTTGTTGACTCGTTGAGGAGTCGAGGTTGGTACTCGTATGACACCTGACGGCAGACAGGCGTGATCGATCTGTCTACTCGGGCGTGAACGTCCCGAGGTGCAAAACCGTCGTGATTTTATTTTTAGCGGAGGGAGCGACCTGACAGGGCAGTTGCGTGATCGTCAAAACGCTGTCGGCGTAGGCTACCGCTTACGGAAGAGCGGCCTAGCAGGGCAGTTGCGTGATCGTCAAAACACTGCTAGTGTAAGCTTCCGTATGTTATTATTATGGGCGCGCGAGGTGTCGAGTCTGACCTAGGGCCCTGTGTTGTGTGTTTGATAGGATTGTGGGAAAAGAAAGAGTGAACATTGCATGTGAGATATTGGGATCGGGAATGAGCTTTCACGTGCATACATGCATTGTTATTCACCTACTGGGCAAATCGCTCAGTGTTTACGTGTTGTAGGTACTGAGTCTGACGCCGATGCGCGTCAAGACTGAGGCGGCTGGTGGCGGTGCTCCACGGACTTTTGAGGGCGGGGCGGTACATGGATGAAGACCTGTGGAGCGATAATAGGATTTTTGTTCTTTTGACATTTTTGGGGCTACGCCCGTTGTACATATACTACTATGTAAAATAGTATTTTATTGTATTATATTATCTTTTAGGAAAAAGTTTTTAATTGACGGGCCTTCCGCGGCTTACGTTGCGGAAATCCGCCACTAACCTTAATTAGAAAACGAGGGACGTCACAGGTGGTATCAGAGCTTAGGCTTCAGATTCTGAAGACTGTCCATGTACGCCGCTCAAAAGCCTGGAGAACCAGCCTCACCTGTAAGTTTTAAGATTTGACGTGACTACTTGATTGTTGATTTGTGTTATATGTTTGGTGATTGCATTAAACTATGTTATTATGTGTAACTATGTGGCTTATGTGGAATTTTCGGGCATGAGTTATATTTTGAAAATCCTTGTGTCTGAACTTATATGTATGCGAAGGTGTCTGTACATATTTTTATCATGTGAAGACACGAAGGTTCCTAGAAGAGAATTGGGGTTCGAATAAACAGTATCATTTTTTTTATAGAAGTGGAAATTTCGGGTATTTGAGTTTTTGTCCTTTCTAGTTTAATCTCGGGCACTAAGCGTTAGTATTTAAAGGCACAATCTTGGGTAGCTTAACTTGTATGTGACCTAGCTTTGATTTTGGGTAGTTCAGTTTGATTTTCGAATAGAAAATAAACTTTTGTACCTTAGTTAATTTCGCCGAACTAGGTTTTGCCGAGTATTGATTTTGATAGAATTTTCTGGTAAAGCTGGAATACTTTGAAGATAATCATTTAATTATAATACTGCATTTTTATTCAAGTACGCCAAGAGTGCGCAGCGGAAGCGTGGTAGAAATATGATTGGTATGCCTAGAGAACGCAGAAAATAGACTGATGGGTCTAGTCGTCGTAGAGCAAAACTCGAGCTCCCTACCATTGAATTTCGGGGACGAAATTCTTTTAAGGGGGGAGATTGTAATACCCGTAAATATTTAATACGGGATTATGAATTAGTATGTGATGATGAAAATTGGAAATTCTGTTAGTTTAGTCAAAGGTAGGAAAAAAAAAATGGAATGAGAATACATATTATATAAAGCTATAAAAGAAAAATAAAATTAGTAAGATCTTATGCTTTCATATTGTGATACCCAAAAATGAGAATGCTCTGAATAATTAAGAAGTAATTCAGACCCTGAGTCTTGACCAAGTGTTAACTATTCCAACTTTTAAGTGACTTGACCTTGAGAGTAATTTTCGGTACCAATCATCCTTATCTACATCATGAAGTTTCCGTGTCATGCATTACACTTAGAATAGAAAGTCTTCGTGGCCCATACCATGTCATATATCTATCTATATGCAATACATAGAATAGAATAGATATAACTACATACACATACATATATATATAATAGATCAAAGGCTTAGAATACACGTGGTAGCCTTGGAATTATTGCTAAAAGTGACTAAGGAAAAGTTTTCTTAACCTAAGGGTAATCCACATCACCATCTATAAAGTTAGGCACCTGAGTTTCTATATAATACGATAGATATATATATAATATATATATATATATATATATATTGAAAGAGAGAGAGACGTAATATGTTATAAGCAAAAACTCGTATAATAAGAAGGAGGAAGAACAGAACGAAGAAAAACTGGCTAACTTTGGAGGGTTAAGAGTCAAACAGCGAATATGATAGGTGAACTTTCATCCTACGACGCCTAATTGTAATTGTATTTAATATATTTTTTTTGTATTACGTGAATTATGTGTTAGGTATAAAACTTGGGTTGTGGATTAGGTAAGTTGAATATGTTTCTGTGATCATGTGTGATTTTCGACAGTAGAGTTATGATTTATTACTAATTTTGACACTTGATTTAGACAGAGTATGTGATAGATTTCAGTTAATTATCTATTAGGTCTTGTTAAGCTCTCAAAGTTTTCGGATGTATATAGAAACCCATCTATAATCATATAGGGTGAATAGGGTGCTTAGACGTGTGCTAAATATAGCTATGTGTAAGAATTATTGGTAGTTCTGTGATTAATATAAGTGTTGAAGAAAATGTCTTTGAATTAAGTACATACGTGCGCTTATATATATGGGTGTGTGTGAAGTTTTCAGAAGGACTTCGGTATTTGTATTAAAAGAAGCTTTCGTGCCTGGTATGTTTAAGATGTGTTCAATATTTATGTATAAATGTTCTTGTATGATTTTGTGATAATCCTAGAAAGTTTCGAAACTTACCATATGTTTACTAGAGTAACATGCTTCGGTACTTATGTGACTATATATGTTGAAAGGAAATTTTATATAAAGTTTATGTGACTCTATATGTTTAGGTTTTAAAGTCCTGATTTTCAAATTGCCATGTTAGATAGAATCAGTGCTTATACAAATAGTTTTCGGTATTAGGGCTGTAGACATAATATTTTAAGAGTTGCAATATGTCACTGTCGACATAGTTTGCTAAGTATATAGTACTATTCGGTACTTCCATAATAATTTGTTTAATAGATGTTTTCGGTGCTTTACTATTTTTCTGGTATTTTATGTGGTTGGTAGTTAGTGAGTTTTTGGTATTTCCGGATTTTCGGAATTTTAGAGTTTTCGATAATTAGGATTTGGAAATTATGAAACTTATGTTCTTTAGCAAATATATTGACGTGATAATATTTTGTTGCTCAGAGTGTCGACCCGTTAGGAAATTTACCAGACTTCGCGACTAATTTTAGCAGGAGGACAGGTAGGTGGATCATCCATCTACAATACGTAAACACAATTATGTGTTTCTATGTGCTTAAATGATTTACGTGATTTATGTGTTATACATATTTTACGCACGTTTCATGTAGATCATGCTTTTATACGTTATCACGTTTATATGCATGAGATATGCATATCATATCACATGGGTGAGATATTTACACCGTGTTGAGACGGTTGATTTAAAATATTGTCGAGCGGGGTAGAATGAGAGTTTGTGATTTTTGTTGTTGACTCGTTGAGGAGTCGAGGTTGGTACTCGTATGACACCTGACGGCAGACAGGCGTGATCGATCTGTCTACTCGGGCGTGAACGTCCCGAGGTGCAAAACCGTCGTGATTTTATTTTTAGCGGAGGGAGCGACCTGACAGGGCAGTTGCGTGATCGTCAAAACGCTGTCGGCGTAGGCTACCGCTTACGGAAGAGCGGCCTAGCAGGGCAGTTGCGTGATCGTCAAAACACTGCTAGTGTAAGCTTCCGTATGTTATTATTATGGGCGCGCGAGGTGTCGAGTCTGACCTAGGGCCCTGTGTTGTGTGTTTGATAGGATTGTGGGAAAAGAAAGAGTGAACATTGCATGTGAGATATTGGGATCGGGAATGAGCTTTCACGTGCATACATGCATTGTTATTCACCTACTGGGCAAATCGCTCAGTGTTTACGTGTTGTAGGTACTGAGTCTGACGCCGATGCGCGTCAAGACTGAGGCGGCTGGTGGCGGTGCTCCACGGACTTTTGAGGGCGGGGCGGTACATGGATGAAGACCTGTGGAGCGATAATAGGATTTTTGTTCTTTTGACATTTTTGGGGCTACGCCCGTTGTACATATACTACTATGTAAAATAGTATTTTATTGTATTATATTATCTTTTAGGAAAAAGTTTTTAATTGACGGGCCTTCCGCGGCTTACGTTGCGGAAATCCGCCACTAACCTTAATTAGAAAACGAGGGACGTCACAGTAGGTACCCTGCATCAACGTGTTATGATACGCAATATACACACAGGAAGGTATGGCATGACTAAAGAAACTGGTAAAATTAAATCGGGTACCTATCTGTAAAATTTTCTGACATGGGTACCTATGTGTAAAAATTTTATTCAATTGGGTATTTATGTGTAGATGTACCTATTATTATTAAGTTATTTGAAACAATAAAGTTTTAATGCAAGGATAAACTTGTAATGAATACAATATTATGGGTAAAATTGTAATTACACAATTAAGTTAAAATTGTAGTTATAGAATTAAGAGTATTATTTAATTAAACATATCAAATTGACCGACTAATTTGACATTTTGTATTCACTCTACTTTCTTTGTATAAAAATAGTCACTTATGCACACTCTACATGTGTGCAATTAAGGCAATTATGAAGAAAACACATCAACTTTAGGGGTTTTTAATAAAATAACAAAAAATATAAAGCATTAACAAAATAATTAAGAAATCAAAACCATTAATAAAATAGAGATTTTCGTATCCTGTTTTACGAATTAGTAACTCGTAATAACAGTATACGAGTTACTTGTCCATGTGGCATAATAACTCATATCAAATAACTCGTACTTAAAAGATATGAGTTACTTCTCTTTTGTTTTTTTTTACCTTATTTTATATTTATTAATTTATATAATCCACCAAATCATAAAATCGTCATTATCTCATGTGATTTACATAATAAAAATCAGCAAACACATCTAATTTATTGTTTGTTTTACTACGATTAAAATGATATGCATATCTTATATTTTCAAATATCGGAAATATTTAATTATTTATTTATCTTATTGTTTGTTTCAAGAATTCCTAACCTTATAAAAATAATTAAATATTTTCGATATTCGAAAAATATAAGAAATGCATATCATTTTAATCGTAGCGAAACAAACAATAAATTAGATGCGTTTGTTGATTTTTATTATGTAAATCACATAAAATAATTATAATTTTATGATTTGGTGGATTTTATAATTAATAAATATAAAATAAGGTAAAAAAAAAAAGAAAAAAGAAAAACAAAAGAGAAGTAACTCGTATCTTTTAAGTACGAGTTACTTGAAATGAGTCATCTCCAATCGTGGACAAGTAACTCGTATATTGTTATTACGAGTTACTAACTCGTATAAATAGGATACGAAAATCTCTATTTTATTAATGGTTTTGATTTCTTAATTATTTTGTTAATGCTTTGTATTTTTTTATTATTTTATTAAAAGCCCCTCAACTTTATAGTGTGTAGTTTTTTTTTTAATAATATTTTTTTTATTTTAATTGACAAAATGTCATGAGCTAGTGGGTTATTTGTTAAAAGATTATCAAAGTTTTTTAAGTGGGAAAGAGATAATAACTAAATAGAAATATAAACTAGGGGTATAGTGATAATTATCCTATAAACTTAAAATTTACATACACAGTTTGTGTAAGGGTTTGAGCTTATTTTATTAGGAAGTATCATATTTCTTGAATTTGCTTATTAGGTGATTGCGAAGGTATTTTTAATTAAATAAAAAAAATAATCATTAACAAAATAAACGTAAATAAAAAACCATTAATAAAATAGCAAACTTCGTACTCCTCGAATACGAGTTAGTAACTCGTATTCTGGGAATATGATTTAAGCTAGTCCGCTGACCAATTGACCTGACCTGGCATACGTAACTCGTATCTTCAGGATACGAGTTAGTAACTCGTATTCTGGGATACGAGTTACTGTGGACTGGTCAATTGTTGACATGGCGCTGACATGGCGTTGTAACTCGTATCTCCAGGATATGAGTTACGAGGGGCCCAACCAACCTGCATGGCCATGCATGTGTCGGCCAATAATACGAGTATCTCGTACTCTGGGAGTACGAGTTACGTTATAATTCAACGTAACTCGTACTCCTGGATTACGAATTACGTTATCTCGTACTTCCATTTTACGAGTTATACTAAATCGTACTTCCATTTTACGATATAATTTTCTATATAAACCCCCCTCGCTGATATCAAGATATCCCTCGTCGATAATTTATAATAACTCAAACAATGGTGTCGAGTCGCGTATAAGTCGTAGTATATTTCGCCGGTGAAATAATTCAGCCATCCGATTCTACCATCAAATATAGTATCCGCCCTGTTGGTTATAGGCGAATTCGTCGCAACACCAGTTTTTCCGACTTTATATCGTTGTTGTTCGAAATTACGGGTGCTGATAGTAGTCGTTGTTCGTTGATTGTCCATGGAAAAAATGAATACTATCAACATTCCCGCCACTTTCATCTGCTTTTTCAAATCTCCAACGACAACGATCTACAATTTTTTATACATCCCGACTCAGAGAACAATTGTGTTGAGGTTTTCGTTGAAATAGTTGAAAATTCAAACTTTGATTTGAACGAAGAGCCTCGTCGGAATTTTGAAGTTAGTTCTTCGAGTTATACATGTCCGGATATTCCCGACATTGGCTCAGTTACGGCAGGGTTCAGCAATGTTTCTCTTGGAGACACCGACGCTTGGTGTTTCATTCAATATGCCAGAATTCCTGTCAAAAGCCGTGCCAGAACTCGTGCATGAACCCGAGGAAGACGTCGATGTTAGTGATTCAGAAGCGGACGATGATGATCCACTGTCTGAGTTACCTAATCCCAACGACGACGACGACGACGACGAGGAGAACGACGACGACGATGCCCCAGATGATACCACTCCGCTGGGCTCTGCTGCTCATATGCTGTTTCAGCCTCCCCATTTTTCCAAACGTACCAAATGCCACCTCCTGGTGGTGACGACTACGGTGGTTACGGGGAGTTTTACGACAGAGAAAACCCTATGTTTTGTCGAGGTATGATTTTTCAAACTAAGAAACACTTACAACGTGTCGTCGATAATTTTTTGATCAGGGTTGCTAGACGCAAGTACAACGTCAACGAGAGCAGCAGTACACGGTGGAGCGTTCAATGTGATCACACGACTGATTGCCCTTGGAGACTGAGGGCATCATTTAAGCCAAAAAAGGTTACTGATCTATTACAAAATTTGAAGGACCACGCACTTGCTATATGAATGAGCTGGCGAGCACACATTGTAATATCTCTCGAAATTTTATTGCTGATTTGTTGGTTGGAACCGTGAAAGTCGATCCTCAATTCCTACCCAAGAATGTCCAACAACTCGTGAAGGATAGATATGGCTACGATATCTCATATATTCAAGCTTGACATGGTCTGAAAAGAGCTCTGGAAAATGCTTACGGTACGTGGGAGGGGTCTGTTACCAAACTCCCAACATTTATGAAGGCGTTGCAGCATTACAATCAAGGGACGATCGTGAGGTGGCTGAATCTGCAGACAGAGAGACATGGACACTTCGTGCTCGGGTATGTCTTTTGGGCTTTTAAACCGAGCATCGATGGTTTCAAACATTGTCGAAAGGTTGTTTGTGTCGATGGTACGCATTTGTACTCCATATTAAAACACAAACTACTGATTGCTACGTCGCTGGACGCCAACCAAAACGTCTTTCCTCTGGCGTTTGCCATTGTCACGGAAGAAAGTACACACTCATGGACTTGGTTCCTTACTAATTTGAACACATTTGTTCTAGAGAATCAACCAGTTTGCCTTATTTCGGATCGCCACAAAGGTAGTTAATCTTATTAATGTAAGTTACTTGGTATTTTCGTCAAATCAGTTACTCTATATGGCGTAAATGGTGTGTACAGGTCTTACGGGAGCAGTAGAAGCCACTGAATTCTTTCGTCCACCAAATGGAGTGCATCGCTTCTGTCTTCGTCATGTAAAGTCAAACTTCTACAAAAAATTCAAGGATCACCAATTGAAGGATCTATGTCATAGAGCCGGTACGGCGCCAACATTGGATAAATTTGATCGCATTATGGCTCAGATTGCACAAATTAATAAACGAGCGAAGCCTTGGTTAGAAAAAGTAGGGGTCGACCAATGGACGCTCGCACACGACGGCGGTTATCGATGTGGTGTCATGACGATTAATATTTCAGAAGGGCTCAACGGGGTATTAAAAGGTGCTCGAATGTTACCCGCAAGAGCAATCGCCGATTTCACTTTTCATAGGTAAGCTCTAATCATGTGGTCTGTTTTTTATTCGAATTTTGTTGTTATGACATTTTGTTTTATTTCTTAAAATTCACAGGTGCGTACAATATTTTCGTGATAGCTTTCAAGAAGCATTGTCCCTAACGGCGAATAACGAAACGCTTTGGTCACGTTATGCAACGAGAATGTTTCAAAGTTGGACGGCAGAATCTTGGGATCACGTTGTATACCATTTTGATGTCCGACAACATACAACAGAAGTCATAATATCTGAATTCATCAGCGCACATATGTCGTAAGGATCAACGATCGAACATGCACGTGTGGAAATTGGAGCAAGTATAATATCCCATGTTCTCACGCACAAGCAGCTTGTCGTCAATGGCAAATTCACTCCGGTAGTCTAGTGGCGCAATATTACAGTAAGCATGAGTATTTGAAGACATATGAAGGTACATTTGAACCATTGCACGATGAACGGTACTGGATGCCCGAAAATTGGACTCTTATTCATAACGAGGCTCGTCGAGAGAGAACTGGTCCTGGTAGATATAGTCGAAATCGCATCAGGAATGAGATGGACAGGGGTGAAACTCGTGCTAGACAACGCGGTAGGCGTTGACAATAATATACAATGTTGTTTTCACCGTTTTTGTATTATAATAAGTAATAATAAATAATAATAAATTTATTTCCCATAATAGTAAATAATAATAAATATAATCATAATAATAAAAGAAATAAATATAATCATCCTAAATGAAAATAAATTTATCAGAATAAGAAATATAATCATAATAATAAATAAAAATAAATATAATCATAATAAAAATATTATAATAAATAATAATAAATTTATTCCCCATAATAAAAAAATAATAAATAAAATCAACTTCACATAAAAATTCTTTCCCATAATAGAATTTTAATCAACAATTAAAAGTAATAGACAAACATAAAAATAACATTTCACATGACGACTATCGGCCATGATGAGCCAAATGACCGCCGGTCCCACAACGAGGTGGCCTACGTACTCGATTTCCTCGACGGTTGCCTTGCTCAGCATCATCATCATCAGGACTTCGACCTCGTCGCAGTCGTGGGGAAGGTGTCGTAAACGCCTAAAATGTGATAACGAAAATATAGTTTAAGTAAATAATTTGATCGCTTTAAATGAAATGAAGTGGGTCAACCTCTTTTTGGCTTCGGCCAAACACTTTTTATCGCTGGTCGAGCTTTCTACAAAAAAAGCGATGCGAGAACGTATTCTCTTATCTAAGCTTATTTCCTGTGTATTAGTTCCCCCCATCGTAGATGGTTCAGCCACGCCCGGTGCCACGAAATGATTGAGAACTACGACGGGGTCGAAATGCATTTTGTTCTTTGTATTCAATAAGTATTGCATGACCAAATAATTTAAGGAAGAGCGCACGGCGTGGAGGGTCAGATGACTCGTTAGGCCGTAGGAGCGGGACTTCTCTGGGAAAAAGAACTTAAATAACTTTGTTTAAAGGAATATACCTGATGATCCATATAAGGCGGTTGTGAGCTGTGCTGGGCTGCAGACGATTGGAAAAAGGGCGACAAGTCGTAAAAGAAGGACGGTTCACCTCTTCGTGCACCTGAGATGGTCCGGCCCCATATGACTGAGAAGGTCCGGTCCCGTGTACGAGAGATGCTTCGGCCTCGTGTGAGTGAGATGATCCGGCATCGTGTGCGTGAGATGATCCAGCATGGTGTGCGTGAGATGGCCCACTGCTTCGGCGTCGCGAGATAAACATCTCGTCCAACTGCCGCAGTAAACTGATCGACTGGTCATGCTCGCCGTGCTCCGCGTACTGAAGGCTGTCGTGAACTCCGCGTTCCTAAATATCGAAAAGTAAATTAAATAATTTGGGTTATTAATCAATAACATTAGTACATAAATTAAACTTACGATGGTCTAAAAGCTAGCAACTCCTCACACTCATCATTCATTGTGTGATCGTCCTAGTATAAATCACACCAGAGACACAACTACCATCTACAGGCAACCCCCACAAGATACCTACGTCCTGTAGGGTAACGGTCGCCTCCCCAACAGAAAAATGAAACGTATGGGTCTCCTTCCTCCAACGCTCTACCAACGCTGTAATCAAATGAGGGTCAACCCTCTGCAACATACAGCTGTAGACGCTGTACAGGCCCATCTCGTTCAACTTTCCTAATAAGCGACCGTGAAGGACGTTCGGTGCTTCTCTAGTATCCCACACAACATTCTCTAACGCCCTAATCTTAATAGTTCTATCTAACGTTGTCGCATCTAACAACAAATCCCTACTACGGTGATTTGACTGTATCGTCAACACCGAGCTATCAATAGGTCCGTAAGAAGAATCGAAATCCATTTTACATTTAAAATAAAAACCAAACAAATGGACAATCAATAAAAGCATTTGATATGATGAAATTTACACAAAAAATCGATTTTGAATCATAACGTGGTACCCAAACTATTCGCACGTGCGACGTCGTATGGGCGGCGGGTCAGCGGGACGCGGGGCATGGGGCAGCAGCGGGGCACGGGGCAGCAGCGGGGGGGAGCGGTCGCCGCGGGGCAGCGTGTCGGGGTGGCCGGGCAGCGTGGCAGGGCGGGTCGGCGGGTCGTGGCGAGGCAGCGGCCACGTCGGACGGGCAACGGGGCGCGGAGGGGCAACGGGTCGCGGTTGGGAGGCGAGGCAGCGGCAGGTGGTTGCGGCGGGGAGGCGGGACAGCGGCGCGGGGCGACGCGGGGCGGCGGGACGGCGGGGCGCTGATGTCGCGGCGAGAGGTGAGGAGTTTGGGTCGGCGGCGTGAGGCACAGGGGGCGAGGCAGAGGCGGCCGGTGAGGGGTGGCGTCGGCGGCGGCGTGCAGCAGGTGATGCGGCAGGGTCTTCGTCGTCTCTCGTCGTCGCCGTCGTCTCGTCTTCGTCGTCGTCTCGTCTTCTTCGTCGCGGATAGGGTTTTAAAAAATCAGATCTAATTCGTACTCCTGGAGTACGAATTAGAGTAACTCGTACTTCCGATTACGAGTTACGCCACGTTAGACGCTCGCGCCAGCGTGTCGTAACTCGTAACCTTGGAATACGAGTTACTCTAACTCGTATTCCAGGCATACGAAATTTTTTATCTTATTAATGGTTTTCATTTTACGTTTATTTTGTTAATGATTAATTTTTTTGTTTATTTAATTAAAAATACCGATTGCGAAAGAATAGGGAGATCGACATTTTTAGTCCCCGATGTTTCAGGCATGAGCATTTCTCTCCATGTTCCAAGGTGATACTTTTAGTCCTCAATGTTACATATTTGGAACGGTTTTGGTCTCTCGATTAATTTAATCTCTAATTTGGACGAAATTTAACACATGAGAACACATGATCTCCTTTTACTCTATGTAACACCTCATAACACATATTCTTCTTTGACTTAAACGCACATGAACGTCATTATACATCACATTTAGGAAAGGATCGACAACCTTGAAAATGAGTTAAATGTGATACGTAATGATGCTCACGTGCGTTTAAGTCCAAGAAGAAGATGCGCTATGACGTTTTATGTCGAGTAAAAGGATATTATGGGCTCTCACGTGTTAAATTTCGTCTAAATTGACGATTAAATTAATCGAGGGACTAAAATCGTTCAAAATCGATAACATTGGGGACTAGAAGTGTAACCTCGGAATATGGGGAACAAAAAACGCTCATGCCCCAAACATCGAGGACTAAAAATGTCGTTCGCCCCGAAAGAATAAGATATTTGAGTTTGTATGTCAAACAAAAGCGCAACTCCCACTTTCCAGAAGCTCTTCGGTCCCCAAATCAGGCACGCAATCGCGAATTTACACTTTTACCCTCACACGTAATTAATTTATTTTATTAAAAAAATAGATAGATATTCGAAAATATCTCACGCAGGCGATCACATTCCAACGTATTATCGCCCAACTCATCTCCACTGGTTTTCGGTTTTTCTCTCCGACTAATAAAGAAAAATCTTTCATCGTTGGTGAGATTCAATCAATCCTCGTAACGGTCCCATCGTCGTTCATTTAATCCGTCGTGCATTTATTGCGTCCTCGATTGACGCCCGAGGGCCATTATTTGCGCTCGGCCTGACTCTTGGGTTTTTGCCGTTTATTGTCGTTTGGTTGATTCCGTTTTTAGGTCGGAACTCACCTCAACGCTTACGCTTCGGAACGATCTGATCGGACAGTTGTGTGATCTGCAACTCGGTTGATCTCAATACGAGGGGAATTGATTCCTCCATTAGGGTTTGGTGCTTCGGGATTTGATATGTGGTGTTAGGATTTGATTTTGGAGTGGTAGTTCTCTGGTGTTTTCTTCTCGGGAGTAACATTAGGTCTAGTATTTGGAGGATTGGGGTTGGACATTCCTTTTAGATAGCATGGTCGTATCGGAGGGTCTGAATTCGGCTTCATCGCCGGATAAGAAGCCAAAGCAGTGGGGAGTGACGAAGCCCCTTTCACTTTCAGGGCCGTCAGAGGTGGATAAACAGAGGAATATAGAATTGGAAAAGGTTGGCCCATTGTGAATTGGGAGATGGGAAAAAGTTGATGTTGTGTGATTGTTTCAATTTCAATGGGTTTTGCTGTGGTCGCGTAATTATGTCTTTTGCTCGTTTTTTGTAGTTTTTGGTGGAATCGGGACTTTACGAGAGTGATGATGAATCTGCAGAGAGAGAAGAAGTTCTTGGGAAGCTTAAGCAGGTATTGATGTTTATTGTGGTGGTACATGGTTGTGTAAGTACTAAACCCATACAAATACTGTAGAGTTGGAAGGTTATGATGATTTAAGCGTTCTGTAATTTAACACAAGCTGGTCAGAAGATTTTCCTTGTAAGTATATTAGATCATGCTTTTGTATTTCCTATATAGTTAAATAATTGTGGTGGGCTATCAAGTTCAATATCAAAGACTTGGTGAGAGGACATATGAAGTTTCGAATGGGTCTGATTAACCAAATTCCTTTTGATTGCTTTTTGTACATCAGCATTCATCTAAATGTGAGTTATGAGAGTAAAGTTCACTTGCACGATTGAGTCAATGAGTTGATGTTTTATTTAATTTAGAATTCTGACTGTTCTGTTAGTAGACTATGTTAACTCGTAAATGTATAATTTGAGGATACAGGCGTGAGGACTGCTAGGTTTTGAGTTTTGGGTGGTATAAAATAAATGGAAATGATAAATTGCGCATGGTTGCATTGTTGTGATAGTTGGTAAGATTTTAGGTATAACCAATGCTGCACATCATTTTTTGTGTGGTGATTTACAAAATTCTGAAACAAGTTATTGCCCTCTTTAGTTGAGCATAGTGATATGTAAAGGAACTACAATGTGTGTCTTTGCTATAGTTATTATTTAATTAGGCTGAAACTGAGATCTATTTGTTTATGTTTTTTGCATAGATTGTGAAAGAATGGGTGAAAGATCTTACTCGGTTGCGGGGATATACTGATCAAATGGTGGAAGATGCTAATGCCATGATTTTTACTTTTGGTTCTTATAGGCTTGGAGTAAGGAGCTTTGTTTTTCTTCCTCTGCTATTTTAATCATTACTTGGTTTGGTTTTCTATCAGGCCCCATAACTTAGAAACGTCTTTGGTCATGATTTTCTGTCCATCTCTGTTGTTTGTATTCTTGAAAGAGAATACATTTGGTTATTGAGTTTTTTCAGCCTACAGCAGTGTCCCATTTCTAGAATAGTAGCCTACAAACATCCTTTTATGAAGTATTTTTTTTGTGGAAAATGTTCTGCTTCTTAATATTAATCTGTTTTGTCAATCTCTCATGCAATGCTTATTCTTTTATTGGCAGGTACATGGGCCTGGAGCTGACATTGACACATTATGTGTGGGGCCATCATATGTTAATAGGGAGGTAAATTAAAGTTAATATTTATTTTATTTGTATCTTGTTTCTTTTAAAGGATTCCTACTTATGAATCATTTTATTTCCAGGAAGACTTCTTTTTTGTGCTCCACAACATCTTAGCTGAAAATGATCAAGTCACTGAATTGCAACCAGTACCTGATGCTCATGTGCCTCTTATCAAATTTAAGTTTGGTGGCATATCAATTGACCTTCTGTATGCAAGCATTTCTCAACTTGTGGTTCCAGATGTGAGTTTTACTGAAATATTCCATTTGAAAGCTTACTTCTTTACTGTTCGTGATGCTTTGTAGCTTTTGCATTACCTGTGAAAATATTTTCTAGATGTTCTTTTGTGGTGACATTTTCTGGTCATCTTTGTTGCAGTTTTCTAGTTTGAGTTTTCTTTATAGTTTATTTAATTCTTATGGCGGTACAAGCCAACTATAAGGAACACAGAGCCTAGCATTTCCATGCTGTTAGGGGTTCCTTAGTTTTTTTACATATGAACTGCTTTACGTTAATATCTCTCTTCGTAGACCGTTCTAGTTAGGAATCGTCTTTCGGCTGATGTTGCAGTGAGAATAGTTGTCTGCATGGTGTAATATTAACATCTGCAGAAGGAGGGGATTCGCAAAACTGTCTTTAAAACTGTTCACTGGAATGCTTCTGTTTGAAAATGAAATTTGTGAATGCTGCCTTTTCAGTTGTCCACCTCCTTTCTATCGATTTCTTATGTCTGGCGTGTCTGCATGACGTAAATAATGTGCATGATATGTAAATAATTTGCCTTTTTAGTTAATGTTTAACTTCTACAACCACACCTTCATAGTTAAGATTTTGTCCTGATGTTTGACAGGATTTAGATATCTCTGAAATATCAATTTTACAAAACATTGATGAACCAACTGTTCGTAGTCTTAATGGCTGTCGAGTGGCAGATCAAATTCTTAAACTTGTTCCTGATGTTGAGGTTAGTACTTGGCACTCTGCCACTTTTCCATTTACACTCCGTATTCCCTGTGGGGAACTTTGTATTATCTCTTGTAGTTCTGATCTTCACATCTATTGCTTTAATAACAGAACTTCAGGACGACTCTTAGATGCTTAAAGTTATGGGCTAAAAGGCGTGGTGTTTATTCTAATGTGAGTCAAGTTTCCATGTTGGTCATTATTTTTGCTTTCTAATTAGTTATAGGACTTTGCTGGGGATGTTTTGTGTTTTTTGTGTTCAGGTCACAGGCTTTCTTGGTGGTGTGAACTGGGCACTTCTTGTAGCTAGATTGTGCCAGTTTTATCCCCGAGCGAACCCCAGCATGTTAGTATCTCGGTTTTTCAGAGTCTATACAATGTGGCGCTGGCCAAATCCAGTGATGCTTTGTGAAATAGAGGATGATGAGCTTGGCTTTTCTATATGGGATCCTCGAAGGAATCCTTGGGACAGAAACCATCTCATGCCAATTATAACCCCTGCGTATCCCTGCATGAATTCCAGTTACAATGTTTCAGCAAGTACTTTACGTGTGATGATTGAACAATTCGAATTCGGTAAAAGGGTTTGCGAGGTTGGACATAGCTGCATTGGTTCATATTATTTAAATTATTTAAGCTTGAACCATTTAACTCTTTTTCCTGTCGCTTGCAGGATATCGAATTAAACAGAACGCCATGGAGTGCTTTATTTGAACCATATCTTTTCTTCGAATGTTACAAAAATTATCTTCAGGTTGATATTATTGCTGCTGATCTTGATGACTTGCGTGCTTGGAAAGGCTGGGTTGAGTCTCGTTTGAGGCAGCTAACTCTGATGGTAACCTCCTTCTCACCCTTCCCATAAAAAAGTCTATTAAATTGCAAACTTTATCATTGAGCACATGTTTTAAACTTTCAATTTATGAACTGCAGATTGAGCGGGACACATTTGGGAAATTACAGTGCCATCCGTATCCACATGATTACGTTGATTCTTCAAAGCAGGGTGCCCATTGTGCCTTCTTCATGGGCTTGCAGAGGAAGCAAGGGGAAGTGGTTCAAGAAGGCCAGCAATTTGATATCCGCACGACCGTTGATGAATTTAGACATCAAATCAATTCATACATGTACTGGAAACCTGGGATGGAAATATATGTTTCTCATGTTCGTAGGAAGCAACTTCCTCCTTATGTGTTTCCCGAAGGGCACAAGAGAACCCGTCATATGAAGCCAGCAAATCAGCAGACTGGCGAAGTCCCTAGGTCTGCACCTTCCGAGGGAGTCTTGAAACGAAAGGAACTTGATGGGTCAGAGAAATTGGAGGAAAGTCCCAAGAAAAGATCTTCCACTAGCCCGCATAGGCAAGTTTCGGCCTCTCCCGAGCTTTTTTGCTCAGGAATTGAAGGTGGTTTACTGAAAGAGGGTACCTCAGCAATGAGGGGAAAAAATGATGACACGATGGCCGTTCAGAAGGAGGATGAAGAGGTTGCTGCTGATTCAGTGAAATCAAATGTGGAACTGAAGCATTTGGAAACTTATGGTCGTGAATTGAGCACTCACCCCACATTAGATGATTCTAAATCGGGGGAGGTTAGAGGATCTTCTTTGGACGAGTCAAATGTGCATATGCTTGTGGACAACAATGGCAGGGAGAATGGTTCTGTTTTAGGGGATGGATTACAAAAAGAGTCAGAGGTTCTAGATTTCAGTTATATTTGCACGCATGTCAAGATATGCTCATCATTCATATTTTTTGGTCGTGTTTTTTTATTTCAAAATATCTGCATCTGCATGATTTTACTTTCCTTTCTTTTTCTTTTTAATGCAGCCAAACACAACATCCCTTGCAATGGTACTACAATCTGAAGATGACGACGGGGTTGGATCCGAACCTGTTCAGAGCAATGCGATGAGGCATGTTCTTAAATGTTTGAGAACTATCCATACTCTTTCGAAATGCTGATAACGCAAAAATTTGGCTTTATGCTGCTTTTTTCTTGTTTTTTTTTTTTTTTTCATTTGTTCTCAATGCAGCAGCAGCAACATGTTGAATCTTGCGACGGCTTGAATTTGAAGATCGAAGGCAACGCAGGGAGATCAATATTCCAGGCAAGTGTCGTCCATCTTCATAATCCTGGCTTTCCGTATGATGTTTCTTATTGTTCCCAGGCAGGCAAAGCAAAGCTTCCGAAGAGAAAAAAAAAAAAGCAAAAATTTGGAAAAAAAAAAAAAAGGAAAAATTGGGAAGATCGTCGTCCGAACTTCCTCGGGGGCAGCTTATAATGTGGCGGTGTTTTCCAGCAGTATTTGAGGTGTTTGTGTTTTTTTTCTGCTATTACAGTGAATGTGGTTGGTTTCTCAAGTGTGTTTAAGACTTGAGCTGCTCTGTGTTTCTTTCTGGTGAGCTGAGGGGAGACTTTGGTTTTGTACATCACCTGACATATATCATAGATACTTAGTATTTAAGCACATTCTTAATATCGATATACCTGTTAAAGTGTTAATTTAACTTTTATTTTTGAAAGTATCATATATATGTAAGAAATTCGATTTGAGGATATAATTGTAATTAATTTACAATATGAAGGATAAATTGTAATTACAATTGACACATTAAATTTAGTGTAAGAAAATAGAAAGAACTTCTAAGATACAACTCGATATTTTTCAGAAAGAACTAAAACCGCGTACTATACTCTCAATGATATCATGTGATTTCAATGAATAGTCGTTAATTTATCTATGCACATGCAACGCAGACATTGTAACATCAGACAGTTCTTTTCTGATTTTCTTTGTAACTTTTTAATGGACTTACTAACAAATATTGCAATTAGCTTGATTTCCTTTTTCAATTATTGGTCAGGAAAGTGATATTTTTTTTAATGATACAACCATTGTCCAGCTAATAACACTTTGTCTGGACCATGAAGAAAAAAAAGCTTTCTGTGACGTTTGTAAGAATTGCATTTTCCCGACCTTATCGTTTATAATATTATACCAAAAAACTAATTAATATTATTATAATCTTGTCCCCATTGAATTCCACATGCAGCTTGGTCCCACAATACTCTGTATTTAACTTCATAAAGCGAAGCAGATATAGATGTGCAAATAAATTAAATTCAACTAATTTTGTCCAATATCTTATTCGATTATGACTATAAAGATTAGTCCAGCCGTAAAATTACAGGGTTTTAATCGAAGTGTGGGATTAGTAGTTATACTTCTCGTCAGATTTGATTCGTACGGCACTGTAAAAAAAATTTAAAAAGATAACAATTTGCAAGAAAAAAATAAAAAATAAATACAAAAGCTGCTAACCTCTGAGGCTGAACCGCACGTACGTATTTAAGTATCAAAGCAAAAGTGTTAAAGAGTTGAATAATGATGTAATTAAGTCAAATCTTATTACATGAGTGCCATATCAAATCCCCAAGAAGGTAATTTGTTAATCAGACTGAAAGGTTACTTCTTGAACACAAAAATAGAAGCGAAAAATAAAAAAAAAATTAGAGGCAGTTGTCATTTTCTTTGCTTTTTTTCTTCTTTCTTCTCTCTTTCACAGATCACAGCAGTTATCAGTCAGTAATCACACTGACCACAGCTTTCGAGCAAAAAGAAAAAAGGAACAAACACAAAACAGGTAAGGAGTTGAAAATGCTCTGTTCTCAGCTTATTTCTACAAAAAAATCCCACTGTTAAAATCAAGGTCTTTTTGTTCCCCTTTTTACTCTCATGTTTTACTGATAGTTTCTTTGATATGCTTTTACGTGAAAAAAAAAAAAAAAAAAAGGTGAGCTGCTTCTGCGTATTCGCCTGAATTCCGATTAGGAGATTTGGGTTTTCTTAAGGCGTTGATCGATTTGAAGCTTTAAACCTCCAAAGGTTGAATCTTTCAGCTCAAATGGGTCGGGGAAGTGATCGAATCTTAACCGTTCTTTCTCTGTTGCTTACACTCCAAGCTCTGCTATTAACTTCATCGTCTACCCCTCTCAACTGTACGGACACCACTAGACTGTGCACATCCTTTCTCTCCTTCAAACCAACTTCTAACCAAACCCTCGCAGTGATTGAGAGCATGTTCGATGTCTTGCAAGAGGACATAACCGTCGAAGGGAATGGAAGAGACTACATCTTCATCAGAAAGAACTGTTCTTGCGCCTTTGGGCTGAAGCAGTACCTAACTAGTACGACGTTTACAGTGAGGGAGGACAATGGTTCTGTTCATGATCTTGTGATGGATTCGTATCATGGGTTGGCTTACTTTCCTTCGAATCTCACGAGGGCTGCCAAGAAGGGCGCAGTTGTTTCGTTGAGGCTAATGTGTGGATGTTCGAGTGGGCTTTGGAATTATCTGATGAGCTATGTGATGGAAGATGGGGATAGTGTGGAGTCTTTGGCGAGCAGATTTGGGGTCAGTATGGATAGTATTGAGAGAGTGAATGGGATTTCTGATCCCGATAATGTTACCGTTGGGGCTCTCTATTACATACCGTTGAACTCTGGTATGTTATGATTTTGCAGCTCTGTTTATTTGCTTTTGAGAGAGATTCAATTCATGTTTGCCTTTTTATGTTATGGCTGATTGCGATTTCTGGCCTTGCGAAATGGAGAGAATTTCGGGGAAATTGTAAGTTGCTCTGAGTGATTAGTCTACTTTGAGCCTTGAGATGTCAAAATGGCAAGTATGTTGGAATGGCTTTTTTATTTCGAAATTTTCAGGAAGAAACAAGCTTTTACGCCTAGCGTGTAAGAAAGGATGGGTAGAAGTTACTAAAATTTACGGTTTGACTTGACGTTAAGTGGGTTCATGTGCCATCATTTCAATGTTACCGAGTGTCAAGATTTTGCATTTCGAGCATTCAACTTACGATTGTGTTGTGATCCACGGTGAAAATTAGGAAAGAAGCAGTGCCCGCCTAGCGATTAGATTGTGTTCTTGAACCTCCATTGCATGTACTTAAGTAACACCCATGTAATAATTTTGATCTTTGCTTCAGTTCCCGGGGAGCCTTACCCAGTGAAAAATGCATCTTCAGCTCCTTCACCATCTCCATCGTTCGACCAAATTCCTGGTAACTTAATCATCCCTTGCACAGCCCCATAAATAAACCTCCTAAAGTACAAGTTTTTTTTTTTTAATATAAATGTACATTTTTTGTAGCTGATCAAGGGGCAAATAATCACAAAATGCATGCCTACTATTGGTGGATTATTGGGAGCTTAGCAGTTGGCTTGGCTCTCATCATCATAGCAGCACTTGTTTTTATCTGCTTGAAATCTTCATTGTCGTGTTGCTTCGATGGCTCGATGGGAGAAGAAAAAGATTTAGGCGAAAAAGATAAGCATAAATTTCACATTCTTAGGAGCACGAGCTTCTGCTGTGGTTCGGGGAGGTACTTTTTCGGGAAATCCCGAGATTGGAACCGTCCCAACGGTGAATCTAGCAATCGACAGATGAATATTCCTTCAGGTTTTGAACTTTTACATTCTCTTTTTCTCTCTTTTTCGTGTGTAATAATCACCCTACATCAGTTACTTTGTACTAAGAAGATTTTCGTGTTCTTACAGTTATTGGTCCAGACGTGTTTGACGTGGAGAAACCCGTCGTTTTTGCGTACGAAGAAATCGTTTCGTCGACCGACGGTTTTTCTGATTCAAATCTTTTGGGACACGGAACGTACGGTTCGGTGTATTTTGGCCTTCTTCGCGATCAGGTCTGAAATTACTAAGTTATCTTTCGTTCATTATCGAAATTTATTTTTTCTCATCTTTTTCTTTTTTTTTTTATTTTTCGTTAGGAAGTCGCCATCAAGAAAATGACTGCTACAAAAACTAAAGAGTTCACAGCGGAGATGAAAGTTCTATGCAAAGTTCACCACACAAATTTGGTGATGCTTCTTCCACTGCTACGATAAAAAGTTAAACTTTCTCTTTTAAACATTTGACGCTTATTCGAAACCCATTTTTTTAGGTCGAGCTGATCGGTTATGCGGCGAGCGGAGACGAACTATTTCTCGTTTACGAATTTGCTCAAAAGGGTTCCCTCAGAAATCACTTGCACGATCCTCATAACCGAGGTCGAGATTTTACAGTTTATCACATATTGCGTAAATTTTTATAACTCGGTTTCTTACATCTTAAATTCTGCTAAGCTTTTTTCATGGGGACAAACAAACATTTTATAGGACACACATCACTTTCTTGGATTATGAGACTTCAAATAGCCCTCGACACTGCTCGAGGACTCGAGTATATACACGAGCACACTAAGCCTCACTATGTTCATCGAGACGTCAAGACAAGCAATATTCTACTCGACGGAAGCTTCAGAGCAAAGGTTTTCTTTTTTTTTTTTTTTTTCTGGCTTGGAATTTAGAGGGGGTGGCATTATAGTGACAAAACAAGGAATTTAGGTTATGAAGTAATACATTATTAACTTTTAAAATTAACTTAGGAACATTATATGTCGAAACCCTGGATTTTTTCCTAAATTGTAGGTTTCCAACATATAGTCTAAGGTTCGAGTGAATTTAGGGGGTAGCTTATACTGCCAATGGCTTTCAAAGCAATTTTGGGAAAAATCTAGGGTTCCGCGTATCGCGTCCCTAAATTGCCTATTCCTCATAATGATATCTCGCTAAATTACAGGACTGGAAGAATAATTAACCCTTTTTTTTTAATTTCAAGATGAATGTTACGACAAGGTCTAAAAGTTTTACTGGATTTATGGCCTTTGTCAAATCCTAGATATCGGACTTTGGTCTGGCAAAACTCGTCATGGCTACAAACGATGGAGAGGAATCAGTCACAAGGGTTGTTGGGACATACGGTTATCTTGCTCCCGAGTATGTAAAAAGCACTTAAAAATCGACGATTTTATTTTAACTGCATTGAAATAATTATTGTTTTTTGCCTCATGTTTCGTTTGTATAGATATTTGAGGGATGGCTTTGCATCGACTAAAAGCGACGTGTACGCTTTCGGCGTTGTACTCTTCGAGCTGACTTCTGGAAAAGAAGCCATGACGAGGACCGCTGAGAGAAGGTCTTTGGCATCTATCGTAAGTCCTTTTGACCGAGTTATTTGATTCTTTTTTCTTGAAGAAAAAAAAAAAAAAAACTCATTTGGCGTTATCATTAATGGTGCGTTTGGTATGCGGAATTCAATGCAGAAAAATGAAAGGAAAATGTAATGATACGAATCAGATCATTGTACATCGCATACCAAACGCACCCAAAAGAACTGTGAGAAAAACGAATCGACTGAGTTTTACCTTTCGAAATTTCAGATGGTAGCAGCTCTGAGGAATGCGCCCGACTCGACGGCCATGTCGAGCGTGAAAGACCATATCGACCCTAATCTCATGGATTTGTACCCTCACGACTGTCTCTTCAAGGTAAAAACTCGCCCGAGATACGAATTTCTTTTTCACCGAAAAAATTATTGCAATGTTTTTTTAAGGTGGCTATGCTGGGAAAGCAATGCGTCGAGGAGGATCCCATATTAAGGCCGGACATGAAGCAAATTGTTATTACGCTGTCTCAGATTCTTCTTTCTTCGATCGAATGGGAGGCAACTCTTGCCGGGAACAGTCAAGTGTTTAGTGGGCTCGTCCAAGGACGATAGTTCGAAAATTCGAAATCTATGATATTATGCGTCTTTTTTATCTGTGAATTCCTTTTTTTCCGCACTCGGTTTCGCTCTGTGTATAGCAAGCTGTTTTGCGAATCGAGGTTTTCGAAACGATGTAGTGAAATCGAGTGTTTTATTTGGGTTCGATTGTCCCTTTCCAAGATTGTAGTTATGAGGAATTGGACTGAAGAACTGTAAAAAGAACTCGGCTATTTGTATTACGAATAGGCTTAGCTACTTAGAACTGTAAAAAGAACTCGGTAGTTTCAGGACGTCAAACTTATAGATTGCAGACTTAAAAGACATTAACATTCAAAATTGAAGCAATTTAAATGCAGAATTTGTCTGATCTAATTTTCCTTAAATTGCTTCAATTCTAAAAATTGGTGTGCTTAAAATTGCAATTTCATAAGCTGAATGTTCTGAAACTGCCACGTATAATGTATTCCGAAGCAAACAATTTCCACAATTAAAATTTTAGCCAAAAGTTAGTATATAGACTTATTATGTCCTTTGAGAGTCCTGATAATTACCAGGACTAAGACGAAAAACGTAGTTAAAACCTTACCAAATAGTCGAAAAGGTACAAAATATTCATCAAAAAGCCGGAAAATATTTTCTTCACTTTTTTTTTTTCTTCTCGTATCTCACTTGCATAATGAAGCTAATATTCGGCGAGGAGGCTCGAACGGCCTCCTCGAGTGAAGGACGGCCAAGTTATCGATCAGCAACACGTCACCTTTCTTCCAAGGAAAGGCGACGCTTTCCTCCTCCAAAATCCTCAGACAGTCGTTGACTACGTGTCCCGGCAAAGGGCTACCGTCGCCGAAAGTCACCGCCTTCTTCGGGTCGTTTCTCGAATCTTCCCAGCCAGTGTAGGCCGCAACCATGCTGTTGAACCACGTCTTTCGTCGTCTCGCCTCGTCGGGTTTGATGGCCGGGATGGGACCCATTATCGTCTTCGCGCACCCGTCGGCTAACCACTCGAGCTTCATGTTCAACTTAGCGGCCCTGACATAAACGACTTGTGTTTAACAGTGATGGTAAGGACGTATTCCGTAGGGTTAGCCACCTTTTTCGTTCTGTAACTTAGGGGTGACACTTTCAGGACGTCCAACTTACTGAATTGCAATTTAACGACAACAACTTTCAAAATTGAAGCAACTTAAAGTCTGCGTGTCTCCGAAACCTAATTGTGTTCTCAAATTGCTTCACTTTTGAAAGTTAGTTTCGTTAAATTGCAATTCGATAGTTTGTTGTCCTCAAATTGCCATTTATCCCGAGATAAGAGCATGTTTACGCAAGCTTGACCATTTTCTTTTTTTTTTCCATAAGTTAGCGGGGACTTTTAGGACAAACGGAAGTTGCAATTTAAAGAAACTAACTTTCACAAGTGAAGCAACCAAAAGGCCATGCATCAGAAAACCTAATCGTGCCCTCAAATTGCTTCAATTTTAAAAGTTAGCGTCCATAAATTGCAACATTTAAATTGGGTGTCATGAAACTGCCATTACCCCCAATAAGCAATTTCGACGCCACCTGTGATTTATCCCCAAATCAGTTGTATTTGCGAATCACTCCGTCGTCGAAGTTATGACAAAAGTATTAAAAATCCAACGCATTGTGTTCTTAAATTAATCCAATTCTGTAAGTTAGTATCATCAAATTGCAATTCCTTAAGTTTGGTCTACCCTTAACTTTAGGACCAAAAAAGTGATTAAGCCAGTCGAACGCACGAACCTCTCCTCGGCCACGCGCTTGTCTTGCGTCAAGAACGTTGATTTCCATCCACGCCCAATCGGGGACGAAGGGTCGTCGTCCTCGCCCAGAATCCTTACGTATATAACTCCGTGCTCCTCTAATTTCTCGACGAAATCGGGATATTTCTCCTTCATCTTTTCGTACACGACGTGGCTTAACACGATTGGAGTTTCTCCTCCGCTCGCCGGCTCCACTTCGCAGAAGAAAAACAACTTCGAAGGGTACTCTGGAACCTAGCATAGCACCAACCCATGTGTTTTTTTATGTTTCGACCAGCTAACAACTTATATTACTGAGGGGTGCGTTTGATATGCAAAATTAGATGCGGTAAAGGAAAAAAATGCAGTGATACACATCGAACCATCGTACGTTACGCTTCGTGTGTCGTACGATTAAACTTTCTTTCTCCGGTTCTCCATATTATATTTGATAATTGAAAATAGGTAAGAATCCCATAATTTTTTCGATAAAATAAGTAAGAAAATAAAAAATTTCTAACAAAATGGAATATTTTCACCCATTTCATTGATGATTGGATCAGAATTCCTAATTATTCGTCAGAAAATTGGGGAATCAATCAATATGATACCTGAGCCATCTCGTGATGGAAAGGTATCTTCTGATCGGGCGGAGACTCGTTGGCCGTGAAGACCCGGCCGACGACGACGCTCCTCGGCGCCGCGCCGCCGACGTACGGCAGCTCCTCGTACCCAAACGCCTCGACGAAGTCGTTGAAGTCGGAAGCTGACGTCAGCAGCGAATACTCATCGAATCCTCTGAATAGGATCGCGCCGTGCTCGTGTAGGAGGCCGTTCAGCCACGGCTGGTTTTCCCTGACGGCCGCCGTTAAATCCGACGGAGTTAACGGCTTACTAAGGTCCGCCGGCGGCGATAGCACCGCCGGGAAAAGTGTTCCTTTATAGGCCATTTGCTGTGGGATTTTCGCCGGCAAGAAGACGGAGCTAGTCCGTGGCATTTTTTTATTCTCTTTCTCTTCTCTTTGAGCTGACGTTTTCTGATCGGAGATTAAGATCGATGATTGAGGAGTGTTTGCATGAACGAATGAGCTTTATTATGTCGTTTAGATGATGATTCTCGAATGCAGTTTTAGATATTTTTCCGATTTATTTTTTGTTTGTTATCGGATTATTTCTTATTTGGAATGGACCTTGACGTAAAAGCAGCCAGATTCCGAACCACAACTTGGCCATGTAATAGATCAAGATTGTCCTTATTATCGACTCGAACTCTTTGCACACGCATATTTGTATTAACTTTATTTTAATTATATATATGTATAAGTATATACAAAATTAATTTATTATTAATTAAAGATAGAATAACTAAAAATAATAATTAAAAATAGTGGGTGGTTTTCTTTAATTTTTACTATTTTTTTTAATAAAGCTTAAAAAAATTATAGACCAATCGCAAGTTTAGATACATGAGTTAAATTTTTATATTTTAATAATTGCTATTTTGAAAAAATATTATCACAAATTGACAGATAAAAAATATTTAGACTTATCGAAGTGGTTCTTCATTTTCGTGTAAAACACAATAATAAAGCACGTTTCCACTCTATTGGGACTATATTTAACGCTAATATTGTGTTGATGAGCAGAGAAACTCTAGACGTAGAGTACGGGACAATTTTAACACAAAAGTAGTTGCAGTTATATTTATTTATATTTTATTTAATAAAACATATTAATTATATTTAAAATATTTGATATTCTTATAATAATAACAATAATTAATTTTCTTTTATTTACTGATATTTTCCTTTTAATCAAAAAAATCATAATTAAATAACATGCTACTTTTTTAATTTAATTTTTAAATATTAATAATATAATATATGCTTAATTATTGTTGCGGTCCCATAACTTAGGGGGCGTGGCATTATAGGGACCGCTAGGGACAACAAGTTTTTAAATCATGCAATTTATAGACATTATACCTGACTTTTCCCCAAAATACATCGCGTGTCACGCACGTGACCGATTTTTATACCAAACACTGATGTGGTGCCGGACCTGTCACATGCCCATTTTACTAATTTTTGGGTGGACCAATCACATGCCCGTTTTACAGAAATGCCACGTCATTAAAATACTTGGCGCAATGTCAGAAATTAATTTAAAAAAGAACAAAAAAAATCTTTGTAAAACGGGCATGTCCGATCCGGCGCCATGTCGGACCTTCCGGTATAAAAATTAGTCATGTGCGTGGCACGTGATATTTTTTGGGAAAAAATCAGGTATAAAAATCCGTCACGTGCGTGGCACGTGATATATTTTGGGAAAATTAGGTATAATGTCTATAAATTGCAATATTTTAAACTTATTATCCCTATAATGCCACACCATAAATTAGCGATCCCTATAATACCACACCCCATAAGTTACGGGACCAAAAAATAATTAAGCCTATAATATATTGACTTCTTAAGCTATCATAATATAAAGTTTAATAAGTCAATTATGATAGTAATAAATAGGAACTTGATCTTTAGTGTACAAAAGTAGAGTAATGAGTTGAATAAAGAATTAGTGTAGAAAATAGA
Source organism: Craterostigma plantagineum (assembly GCA_027422505.1). Classification (NCBI taxonomy): domain Eukaryota; kingdom Viridiplantae; phylum Streptophyta; class Magnoliopsida; order Lamiales; family Linderniaceae; genus Craterostigma; species Craterostigma plantagineum. Next base: position 532,146 of record JAPQWV010000219.1, on the reverse strand, counting down.
GATGTGTTGACGTAAAAGCACTGTAACGACTATATAATTGTGTATTAAAAATAAAGGGATAAAATTGGAATATACAATAAAAAATGTAGTGGGTGGTTTCAATTTCCATATTATTAATTTTAATTACAGACCAAAATTTGGCACTTTATCCCAAGCTTTGATGCTTAATAAAAGAGTATAGACACGAACGAAAAAAGATAAGAACTAACTATAGGTCGACCCATGACATCGACTCTGAGAGGTTTAAACCATCTTTTTTTTTATCTGCCCGAACCATAAACTTAACATGGTATGGGCCCACAACATAAGAACGGTCATGACAGTTCATTTTATTTTTCTATACGATCCTGAAGTATCCCCACACGAAAACTAGATGCGTACGAGGACTGGGAGTACGAGGGCAATTTGGTAATTGTGTAGTGTTTTCTATTAATGGAATGATTTTATTCAAAACTAAATTATTATTCGATAAATAAATTAAAAGCAAATTATTAATTAGTCTAAAGATTTCACCTTGCAGTCTGGGTGAATAAGACAAATTAATTGAAACTCAAATATTGGCAGTTCAGTTACTGATTCTGCGGGGACAGAGAGGGGTACCAGTAAGCTGAGATACTGCAATATTAAAATTAGTCCACAACTCTAAATCTCCAGTAAGGTGACTGGATCGACATGTATGACTTGTTTGTCGATGGGTCCAATACGGTTGTGCCAACAGTTCACTTGGGAAGTGGGAGCCCGTGACTGTAATACCCGTAGAAATTTAATACGGTATTCGGTGTAGTTAGCAGAATTTACACAATTTAGAAATATTGATAAAGAAATATTAGTTTTCATGGCCTTTATATTTATTGCAAGAAAGTTTTCGTGATCTATAGAATTACACACATATATCTATAATAATAATATATTGAAGTTTTGGTGGAGTCTAAGTTCTTGGATTTATATGCTTGAATTAGATATGATTCATATATGTATATATATAATATTATTAACTCATCCAAATCATGACCTGGGATATATCTTGGAAATTATTATTAGGTAAGACTAATAAAACATTTTGTTAATTGTAAGTAACATGCAAAAGCATGCATACGTGTATGAATATATATATATATATATATATATATAAGTATGATTTCATGTGTGAGAGGAATTTCATGTAGAAGACTATTAAAACTAAGAAAGAGGGAGGTGGTTTTCGTACTAGAGTATATACTTTAGCATGAATATTTTATTTTCAATCATAGGTATGGGATAAAGGAGTAAGTAGTGATTAATAAAATATTAGGCGAAAGGGATGATTTTTATTACTATGTGTCATTAGTGAATTGGCAAAATCATGTTCCATTCAACTTTATTTTACGTATTATATATGATAACTTGACAACTACTATTCAAGTTGTGATGATGGCCCAAGTATTATTATATTGTTTAGAAAAAATAAGGGATAAAGATAAGATGACAACTAATTTTGGTGTAAGTGACGAATTCCAACCTTAATCAAATAAGAAAAAAAAAAGACATGTCCACCTATTCTACTTGGCATTTTATGATTAATATTTTTAGTAAATACCTTAAGCACTTAACTTCAAGGGTAGGTTACGTATGCCACTTGTAATATTATCACATCTTTAAAGACTTTAATACATATCATTTAGTTAACAAAATCCTAAAAACTAGAGAGAGAACGTGGAGTTGAAGGTGTTGTAAGTGAAAATAAGAGAACTTCAACGTTGGAAGCTTTGCGATTTGGGAGGTAATTTTCGTATTGACGTATGTGGAAGCAAATCTCTCATATTTGATCTACTTAACTTGTTTTCTTTTAGTTATTTTAAGTGATTAAGTGACTACTATTAGAGCCGTCAAATGGGCCCGTGGCCCGCGGGCCGGCCCGCCCCGCCCCCCGAAAAGGGCGGGCTGGGCTGGGATATTTTAGGCCTGCCTAGAGGCGGGCCTAAACGGGCCAGCCCGCGCGGACCGCGGGCTTGTCGGGGCGGGGCGGGCTGGCCCGCCATTTTAAATAAATTATATATATATATATATTTTATATCATATACTATTATGTTTAAATATATTAATTTAATAGTTAATAATTCCTTAATTATACCATAATTAATAACATATGTATTTATAAATATATAATTAATACATTATTTATCCATAATTTATTATTAAATACCTTAATTAACTAAAACTAATTAATAAATTAAATTACAAAATGAAAATACAAAAAAATAAATATATTTTAATGCGGATGGGCCTGGCCCGCCTGGCCCGCGGCCCGCCGCGGGCCGGACCGGTCCCTGATTTTTTAGGCCCGCCAGGTGGCGGGCCAACCCGGCCCGGCCCGACCCGCCATTTTGACGGCTCTAACTACTATAGAAGTTGTTTGAAAATCTTTATGTTTTAGGGTTTTCGAAATGGAACCCATATTCATGAGCTAACGATTTTCAAAATATATATGATGTTCTTAAGGTTTTGATGTTTTAGGGTTTACTAATTTCCGAGTTTAGGAATTATTTTGATTAGGAATTTCAAACGTTTTTTTTATACGATGTTAATGTGCTTAAATGACAAGTGATTATGTGTTATTTTCGTAAGGTGTTTAGAAGTGTTTATGAGATTTATTTTAGATGTTTTAATATTTGTTAAGCTTGGAAATTTTCAGCAAACGTCTTTAGCATTAAGGAGCTCTTGGGGTTTTGAAATTAAAATATGTATTACTTTGGTTGTTGAATATAGGGGTTTCGTGACTTCATTATCTAAGAATTATTTTTGGTGTTATTATTAATTAGTGTGGTTCATATGTTTCGGCATCTTGTTATTTGGTTTTGCAAGTTTTTGTCATATGGTTAATATTAGACATTAAAATATTCGATAATGGCATGATTAGATCAGTATGAGGAGTTTTGGTATGTGAATACTATGAGAAAGAGTTCGATATTTATATGGTTAGATTAAGTGTGAATGTGTTGTCCAAACATTTACTTGGAATATTTGCTGGTAGGTTTCATAATTGGATGTGTTTAGTATTTCATCTGTGTTAGTATCTCATGAGTTTTCGATATGAGTAACGTGAATTGATCTTGAAAAGTTTTCGGTATGAATGTGTTTTAGGCACTTGAAAGAATTTAGAAACATGTATGACCTTCGAAATGCAATCATTCCATGTTCGTGGTCTAAAAACTCATGCATGTACTGATATTTATGATTATCTTGTATACAGACGTCTAAAACAGTAGGGATCTGTCAAGTGTGAAATTAAGGACGACAGGTAGGTGAAACTCACCTACGGCATGTAAACGTTATGTGATTAATTACGTGATATTTATGTGAATCGGTGAATTATGTGATTTGATGAATTACGTGATTTATCTATTTTAAATATTTTGCACGTTATATATATCTGATTATTTTCACTGCACTTACATATCATGAGCACGACATGTTGATGTGAGGGTTTATGGGTAGAGAAGAGCGGAAACTCGGGTGGTGTGCTCACTCTAACGTGACCTGAGTTGGCCGCCCGAGCGTATGAGGTGTCGAGTGATTGGATGTGTTACGACATTATAGGACATTTCGAGTATAGGGAGACTCTAACGAGACCTGAGTAGCTTACCCTCTCTAACGAGACCTGAGCGGGATATGCGACTCTAACGAGACCTGAGTAGCCACCCACTCTAACGAGACCTGAATAGGATATTCCATTCTAACGTGACCTGAGTGGGAACCTATTCTAACGAGACCTGAGTGGGATATTAGAAATGTACTTAGTGTCGAGTAGTGTGGGGTGTTGAGACGTGTTAGTGTTGAGATGAGTAGAAACGAGTTGAGCGTGCATTTGTGAGGTGTTTTGGGAAGGAGGTTGAGAGCACGTTGCATACATGCATGTTTCATCTACTGGGCAAGGAGCTCAGCTTACGTGTTGTAGGTACCGAGCCCGATGCTGATGCGCGTCGTGGCTGAGGCGGGCACTCCACAGACTTTTGAGGGCAGGGCGGTATATGGATGCGACCTGTGGAGTGATGTTAGGATTTTTAATATTTTGATATTTTAGTGATATGGCTTGTATAAATATACGGCTATGTAGACGATGTTTAATTTAATATATTTTATTTAGAAAAATAAATTTTAGACGGGTCTTCCGCGACTTATGTTGCGACAATCCGCCATAGTTATTGTTAGAAAATGAGGGTCGTTACAGGTGGTATCAGAGCTTAGGTTAGAGGTTCTGTAGACTGTCCATGTACTGCCGCTCAAAAGCCTGGAGGACAGCCTTGCCTGTAAGTTTTTAAGTTTTTGCTTGATTATATAAATATACTTGTTTGCATGAATGTTGTAGATAGTACGCTAAAATGACGAGAGGACGTAGAGAAAACAATGGAGAGTCGAGTCGTAGGGTTGCATCTGAGTCACCTACAACTGAACGAGACTCCACGATCTTGCGCCTTACTGAACTGATCCAACGTCAGTCGGATCAGATCAATGAGTTGATCAATCACCGTAACTTATCTGCGCAACATCCTATCCCGCCACCCGAACGTGTAGAAATAATAGGGGAACGGTTTCGGAAATTGAACCCTCCGACCTTTGAGGATGCCATCGATCCTACTCTAGCTTATGACTGGTTGCGCACCATAGAGGATATGTTCCCATATGGTCGGATCCCGGAGAATGAACAGGTGTTATGTGCTATCTCTATGCTTCGAGGTAATGCAAGGTTTTGGTGGGACACCATCAAAATCTTGGAGGACCCAATGACTATGCCGTGGGAGAGATTTCGAGAATTGTTCCGTGAGAAATACTTCACCACCCATGACCGAACCCGAAAAATGAACGAGTTCATAAACCTGAAGCAAGGCGAACAAACTATCGCGGAATATATCCGTAAGTTCGAGGAGTTATCGCGTTTTGCCCCGCACATGGTGGCGACGAACGCATTAAAGGTGGAGCGATTCCAAGTAGGTCTCAAACCTGAGATCTATCGTGACGTAAGCATGACGGGAACAAGGGAACTAGCATTCGCCCAAGTGGCTGAACGAGCGCTCATCGCGGAGCAGGCAAAGGAACGGATTTCCAAAGCCCACGAGGAAAAGAGAAAGGCAGAGAGCCAGCTAGAACGGGAGGCTAATAAGAAGCGTCAGAATTTTGATAAGGGTCCCAACAATAATCAGAACGGCCGCCAGGGACAACAACACTGGAGACCGAGGCCAAACCAGGAAGCGACTAATTTCCCAATTCGACCTCCAAATGTCAATCCCCAGTGCCAGAAATGCGGACGATACCATGCAGGTGTTTGTTTCGGAGCAAGACCTAATTTTAACCCTCAATGTTTTAAATGTGGAAAACTAGGACATCTTGCCAGAAACTGTCAGGAGAATCGTTCGGGAAATCAAACCCAAGTGCCAGTACAGCCTCGACTTGTACCGGCTCATGTGTTTACTTTAACAAATGAAGAGGAAGAATTGAACCCATCAGGGATGACGGGTATGTTAAATATTTAAAGTATACTCATTTCTGTGCCAAATTTTTGGGTCGCACATACGGATGTGCTGGCCAAATGTCTGATGAAGGTAGGAATAAATCCTATCTTACTAGAGATTTGAAAAGCTCAAGGATAGGAAAAAAAATAATAAAAATAAAATAAAACATATAAACTGTCAGAGTAGCGCAACGGAAGCGTGGTAGGAATAGGAATAAGTATGCCTAGAGTGTGTAGCGGAAGAGTGGTGAGAATATATATTGTTATGCCGAGAGGACGTAGAAAATATATGGGGGAGTCTAGACGTAGAGAAGATGTTGACATTAGGGAACTGAGCATGAGCCACATATTTAAATGTGTCGCTTAAATTAGGTGGTGAAGGTGGGAATAAATCTTACCTTAATAGAATATAGATAAATTGATAAAGAAATAGGAGAAATTGTTACCCCGAGAAACACCAGCCGGCGAATTTCGGGGACGAAATTCCTTTTAAGGGGGGGGGGGGATTGTAATACCCGTAGAAATTTAATACGGTATTCGGTGTAGTTAGCATAATTTACACAATTTAGAAATATTGATAAAGAAATATTAGTTTTCATGGCCTTTATATTTATTGCAAGAAAGTTTTCGTGATCTATAGAATTACACACATATATCTATAATAATAATATATTGAAGTTTTGGTGGGAGTCTAAGTTCTTGGATTTATATGCTTGGATTAGATATGATTCATATATGTATATATATATAATATTATTAACTCATCCAAATCATGACTTGGGATATATCTTGGAAATTATTATTAGGTAAGAATAATAAAACATTTTGTTAATTGTAAGTAACATGCAAAAGCATGCATACGTGTATGAATATATATATATATATATATACATATATATAAGTATGATTTCATGTGTGAGAGGAATTTCATGTAGAAGACTATTAAAACTAAGAAAGAGGGAGGTGATTTTCGTACTAGAGTATATACTTTAGCATGAATATTTTATTTTCAATCATAGGTATGGGATAAAGGAGTAAGTAGTGATTAATAAAATATTAGGCGAAAGGGATGATTTTTATTACTTTGTGTCATTAGTGAATTGGCAAAATCATGTTCCATTCAACTTTATTTTACGTATTATATATGATAACTTGACAACTACTATTCAAGTTGTGATGATGGCCCAAGTATTATTATATTGTTTAGAAAAAAATAAGGGATAAAGATAAGATGACAACTAATTTTGGTGTAAGTGACGAATTCCATTCTTAATCAAATAAGAAAAAAAAAAAGACATGTCCACCTATTCTACTTGGCATTTTATGATTAATATTTTTAGTAAATACCTTAAGCACTTAACTTCAAGGGTAGGATACGTATGCCACTTGTAATATTATCACATCTTTAAAGACTTTAATACATATCATTTAGTTAACAAAATCCTAAAAACTAGAGAGAGAACGTGGAGTTGAAGGTGTTGTAAGTGAAAATAAGAGAACTTCAACGTTGGAAGCTTTGCGATTTGGGAGGTAATTTTCGTACTGACGTATGTGGAAACAAATCTCTCATATTTGATCTACTTAACTTGTTTTCTTTTAGTTATTTTAAGTGATTAAGTGACTACTATAGAAGTTGTTTGAAAATCTTTATGTTTTAGGGTTTTCGAAATGGAACTCATATTCATGAGCTAACGATTTTCAAAATATATATGATGTTCTTAAGGTTTTGATGTTTTAGGGTTTACTAATTTCCGAGTTTAGGAATTATTTTGATTAGGAATTTCAAACGTTTTTTTTATACGATGTTAATGTGCTTAAATGACAAGTGATTATGTGTTATTTTCGTAAGGTGTTTAGAAGTGTTTATGAGATTTATTTTAGATGTTTTAATATTTGTTAAGCTTGGAAATTTTCAGCAAACGTCTTTAGCATTAAGGAGCTCTTGGGGTTTTGAAATTAAAATATGTATTACTTTGGTTGTTGAATATAGGGGTTTCGTGACTTCATTATCTAAGAATTATTTTTGGTGTTATTATTAATTAGTGTGGTTCATATGTTTCGGCATCTTGTTATTTGGTTTTGCAAGCTTTTGTCATATGGTTAATATTAGACATTAAAATATTCGATAATGGCATGATTAGATCAGTGTGAGGAGTTTTGGTATGTGAATACTATGAGAAAGAGTTCGATATTTATATGGTTAGATTAAGTGTGAATGTGTTGTCCAAACATTTACTTGGAATATTTGCTGGTAGGTTTCATAATTGGATGTGTTTAGTATTTCATCTGTGTTAGTATCTCATGAGTTTTCGATATGAGTACCGTGAATTGATCTTGAAAAGTTTTCGGTATGAATGTGTTTTAGGCACTTGAAAGAATTTAGAAACATGTATGACCTTCGGAATGCAATCATTCCATGTTCGTGGTCTAAAAACTCATGCATGTACTGATATTTATGATTATCTTGTATACAGACGTCTAAAACAGTAGGGATCTGTCAAGTGTGAAATTAAGGACGACAGGTAGGTGAAACTCACCTACAGCACGTAAACGTTATGTGATTAATTACGTGATATTTATGTGAATCGGTGAATTATGTGATTTGATGAATTACGTGATTTATCTATTTTAAATATTTTGCACGTTATATATATCTGATTATTTTCACTGCACTTGCATATCATGAGCACGACATGTTGATGTGAGGGTTTATGGGTAGAGAAGAGCGGAAACTTGGGTGGTGTGCTAACTCTAACGTGACCTGAGTTGGCCGCCCGAGCGTATGAGGTGTCGAGTGATTGGATGTGTTACGACATTACAGGACATTTCGAGTATAGGGCGACTCTAACGAGACCTGAGTAGCTTACCCGCTCTAACGAAACCTGAGCGGGATATGCGACTCTAACGAGACCTGAGTAGCCACCCACTCTAACGAGACCTGAATAGGATATTCTATTCTAACGTGACTTGAGTGGAAACCTATTCTAACGTGACCTGAGTGGGATATTAGAAATGTACTTAGTGTCGAGTAGTGTGGGGTGTTGAGACGTGTTAGTGTTGAGATTAGTAGAGACGAGTTGAGCGTGCATTTGTGAGGTGTTTTGGGAAGGAGGTTGAGAGCACGTTGCATACATGCATGTTTCATCTACTGGGCAAGGAGCTCAGCTTACGTGTTGTAGGTACCGAGCCCGATGCTGATGCGCGTCGTGGCTGAGGCGGGCTGATGGCGGTGACTCCACGGACTTTTGAGGGCAGGGCGGTACATGGATGCGACCTGTGGAGCGATGTTAGGATTTTTAATATTTTGATATTTTAGTGATATGGCTTGTATAAATATACGGCTATGTAGACGATGTTTAATTTAATATATTTTATTTAGAAAAATAAATTTTAGACGGGTCTTCCGCGACTTATGTTGCGAAAATCCGCCATAGTTATTGTTAGAAAATGAGGGTCGTTACAGTGACAATGATACAAGATGAATCAGAGGATTATCTGTATCTGCACACTGACTCTTAATCGAACGATGACACACTTGGATTGTCCTTGATCGATCGATTGACAGTAGTAGTTTGCGTGAACCTTAGACCGAAAGGGTTAACTTGGGGTTGGTCTCGAGGTCTTGACTTGTCACTAGTTTGCCCGGCCCGTCTTGCCGGTGGCATGGGGTCAGCGGCGAAATGCGGTGTTGACTTTTTGATGCGATTGCCGGATGAACCACGGAGCGGGATTTCCGGTCTCGATTGAATAGGTTAACGTTTTATGGAAAGTTTAATGTGCAGGAATTTATCCAAGTCTCTGTCCAGAGCATATAGCTGACTCGTGATAGTCGTAGAGGGCAGTTTAGGTATTTTTACCGACATAAACGACATAGAGTCGAGTTCTGTAAGTTTGACTATGCGTGACTTTCACTCGACCGAGACAAACGTAAAGGGTTTATACGTATGACGAAAATCTACCATCGGTTCGTGGATTATGATTAGATCAAATTCGTACTCAACTTGGAATCTGTTGGTACCACAGGGCTGGCTAGGTGAATACCGAACTCCTAGATACCTCATAGGTCGGTTGAGACGAACCAAGAGAGTCGGGCTTAAAAAGGGCAACCGACACAACGTCATCATCAGAGAGAGACAGGGCTAGAATCCCGAATGAGACATTAGGGTTTGGGGCTTGGCCAAAACCCTGATCGCCCGAAAATACTAAGTTTGACTAGTGAGGGGTGAAATGATCTTTCACCTTACGAGATATTTTTGAAATAAAATATTGGATATTGAATGTTTAGTATATGATTGGGGTCTTTACACATAAATATCCATTTGGAAAAAAACTTGTAATTTAGTACCATGTCAGATTTTTTTTATATGTAGGTACCTAGTATAATTTTTTTGCAGATAGGTACCCGATCCGCCACAGGTACGCCATACAACACCTTTAGGTACCCTATATCGACGTATTGTGGTACGTCATACGTTGAGAAATGGTATGCCATATTAGGACATTTAGGTACGCCATCTATAACACATAAGGTACGCCGTATAAACACATTTAGATACCCTATATCAACGTGTTATGGTACGCCATACACACATAGGAAGGTACGACATGACTGAAGAAACTGGTAAACATTAAATTGGGTACCTATCTGAAAAAATTTCTGACATGAGTACATATCTGTAAAAATTTTATTCAAGTAGGTATTTATGTGTAGATGTCACATGATTTAATTAGATTTAAATCTTTATTATTGTCATAGAGAAATAATATTATTTAATTTTGAATTAAATAATATATATCGGATATAAAAATAAGTTTCGAATTTTATTAGATAAAATTTTGAAATTAAATATATTTAATGGATATTATATATTTAAAATATACTAAATATAGTTTTTTAATTAATTATTATATTAGATATTTAATTAATTAAATATAAGAATTCAAGACTTGGTAATACGAAGATTTGGTAAATGGGGAGGTGTGAGGATTTTTTTCCACCCACCTCAACCTATTTTTGGTCAATCCTAAGTGGTATAAAGAGGATTTTGAGATCCTAAAGAGGAAAAGAATCTAATTTTCGAAATTTGAGTTCAAGAGAGGAAAAATTAAGGGTTTTCTCCTTCCATCACTTTCTCTCTCGCACTCTCTCTCGGGGCAGCAAGCAGCTCGTTCTTGGCCTAGCCGCACTTGCAAGTGTTGGGGTGGGCCCGATTAATCGACGCCGATCCCCGAACAGCACATGGCGCGCGTTTTGACCTAACGCCCTTCGGCTTCTACCGAGGGCCCAAGATACTTCCCTAATCCTCGTGTGACCACGATTAATTCGAATTATCAAAATTCGAATTTATTCCGAATTTATCCGAATTGATAATTTAATCCAAACTAATCGAATAAAGTGGCAGTCAGCCGTTATTCGACTATTTGGTAACCGAAACGATTTCCGATCTGAAGATATAAATGTGCCTAAGAGGGGGGTGAATTATGCTTATACAATTTTATGCTTCTTTTTCAAAACCTTAGTGTGGTGACTAAGATATGCCAAATAATAATGGGACGAGTATGCCTGTTATATCCTAGTACCGTCGGATGTGTTTCGGGTCTGTCTCACAGTGATAACAAAAAAACTTAAAAGTAAATGCGAGCAGGATTTTTATAGAGGTTATATCCCCAACTGGGGTTTACTCCTCTCCTTGGGATTTGCTTCCCAAGAGTTTAACCAATCACTATAATGCACCGTAGATGGATACAAAACTGATTGGTTAGCCCAATACACAACCGAAACAAGTCGAACACTAGACACTACTAGGTTACCACACGCCGAGTTTCGTTCCTCGGAATCTCCTTGATCCCGACAGACACAGCTCGCTACCGAAGGGCCCCCGGACTTGTCCTTCCCTTCACGTGTGCGTAAACGTCGACCTTGCCTCCTTGGTATTGCTCACGTCCGAAGACAACACGTCCGAAGACAGAATATATGGCAGGGGATGATGGAATATCGGATAAATCACTCGCTCAGTGATGGATAGGCAAGTTAACGCTCAGTAAGGCAGAAAGCTATCGCAAGTGAATGGCTCAGGAATCTCTTAGTATCTCTCTGCTCAAAAATCTCTCGTAGGCTTAAATTCGCAAATTCTCTGTGTGTTTCGAAAATCTAAAGTGCAGCCATATATAATCCTTTTCTAATAGCACTTCACATGGAAGGTCATATCAAACAATAATCACCAAATCAAGCATAGTTTCCATGTAGCTTTCGAGTCAATCATACCATATAAATCATGCTTCTAATAAATCATCACAACGGTCATATAGCACATTAAAGCATGATTATATTCCATATAAAAGCTCAATTTCGTTCTCAAGCATATTCAACCACTTCGCATATATTTTCCATATCGGAACTTTCCATAAGTGATTCCCTGCTATCAGTTCCTAGTAACGAGTCAATCCAGATTTACTTTCCAAGTATGGCACACAAGATAGCAAGGCATCAGCACGTTTTCCATGTACAGCTCATATCATTTAATCAATATATTTACCATGTTTAGCACACAAGTCAGATCAGAGCTTACTTAAATCGATTTATCACATCATGGCACAACTTTCCTTATTTCAGAGATATCACCCGTTATACCACATACCATATAAGAGCACTTTATCCATAAGATTGATCAAGCCAAATCTTTCCTAAAAATAATAATCCAATCAGTATAAGGAAAGATATTAATTCAATATTGCACATTAAATACAATGGAAAAAATGCAAGAATCGTATAAGTGATTTTCGTCCAGGTTAAACAAGTATCAACGGATATATCACTTTCCATATATAAACAGCATATTTTCCTTTTATAACTCAGTAGGATATCTCATGCATTATTTCCATATATAACACAGAACGATATATCCTATCTCATGGACTGTCTATAACATGCGATCACCTAGTTCCATCAAATCATCACAAAATGACACGCAATTCAAATATTCAACACTTTAACAATTTTCATCTCATTAGCAATGCATGGTCGAACATTATCATGAACTTAGACATTTTATTTGTCCCAAATCGAATTGCTTATTTTATAGACCTAATGTCATTACAATTACATCGTTCATCAAAACTCTCTAACATATATGGACCAAAAAGGTCAACATTCTCCCCCTTTTTGATGATGACATGTAATTGATGCAGCACGGAAGCAAGCAAGCATATTCGATTACGCGCATATGTCTAAGTGTTCCATAATCACAAAGCAGAGCATACGATATTTTCTAATCACATGTGATACCCATTTGCTCCCCCTGCCTATGTGCAGTTATCTCTATGACATGCATAAGATATATCATGATCAAATTTTGCTCCCCCTGTCTAAGTGCGGATATATCCTATCTATTTCTATGTTATATCTTGAGTACAAAATGTTGAAATTTACCCGTGAGTGTGCTCCCCCTGCCTAAGTGCGCATTTTCCAAGCATGGTTCAAGCAATCATGTAATCATCGCAGCAGGCACTTAGCACAATCAATTCACACATTCAAGTATCAGAGTATAAGATCAGCACATGGTATATCAATAGATCAGAGCAAAGATGTTAGACATAGAAGATATATCATAAAAGCAGCAAAATATTATATTAGGGTTCAACGAACTTCCCTACATACCAAAAACACTTAGACTTAGACGCAAAACGCCTAAAACTTACCTTACTACTCCCCCTTCATTATCAAAAAGGTGGGAGGGATACTTAGAAACAAAACGATACTGGCAGAGCGGAATAACCTAGGGGCAACTAGGAGCAGAATGGAACTAGAGGGGCAGCCTACTGGCTTGAGGATGTTTCAGAATTGGCGGGCTTAGGAAGGGACTTCTTGACGAGCTTCGAGAGCTTGGATAGTTTCAGTGACAGCTCGGTATACTGCTCTTTGAGCTTGCGGAAGCGCTTCTGATTATCAGCCTTGATATCGGAGATATCGCGGCGCAGCACTGAGATTCCTGCCTTCCCTACGCTCAGCTCATCCTCGTAGTCATCGTCCTCGTCGCTTTTGACCTTCGCTTTCCCTTTCGCAGCCGATCGTTTCTGGGTGCTATCCACTGATCTGTTTTCCTTGGCCTTGAAGCAGCCTTGACCTTTAGTGTGATGAATCTCCATGCGTTTCAGAGTGCAAGATCCACAATGTGGATGGCCGTATCTTCCCATGCCGGCGGCATCTGGATTTTCTCACACTCAAGGAAGTGCGTGAGCAACATCCCGTAAGGCAATGCCTTGTCTGTGCTTTCAACAGCCTGGATCATGTGCTTCAGGATCACATACCCGATATTGAACTTGCGATTCTGGGATATCATGTACACGGCAAAAGTGCTCATGAAATTCATAGTGGCAGAGTGGCCGCCACTTCCGATTTTGGCACTCCACAAGGTCATGTTCTGCAGCTTATGAATGAAGAAGAAATCTATGGAAAGTTGATTGAGAGCTTCTCCGTCTGAAAAGCGGGGCTTAGTACGGGTATTCCAGAGTTTCAGAAGGACATCACTGGATTCGAAACCATCAGCATGGCACCAGTTGTTCATGTCGTAGTGGCAGAGGGGTTCATCAGGAACTCCAAGCATCTCGTTGATCTTCTTCGTGGTCCAGTGGATTCTGCCTCCCAGCACATGGGGCGGACATTGATGTGTCCTTCACACTCATCGTAGTCAAAGTTTGCGTAGAAGAGCTTGACAGCTTCTGGGTAGTAGGGCTTGTTGATACTCAGGAATTTCTCCCATCCGTAGTCTTTCAGCCAAGTGATAACAGTTCCAGCATGCAACTTTTCGAATGCGACGCCTCGACCACGAGCGATGTCACGCTTGCTAAAGCTTTTGTAGACGGTTCGGTTACATTCTTCTAGGAACAGGGCTTCAACTGGGATCTCAGTTGGGTTGGACAGGTCAATGGAAGGGATATCAGAAGTTTTAGGGCTTGGTTTTGGAGACGGCGAGGCCCTATCAAGTGGGGAAGGAGATTTCTGGGTTTCCTCTGGCGTTGGGCTTTTAGAGCGGGACTTCTGGGTTTCGTCATGAATTTCTTCAGCATCCTCTTGACTCGAAACAGATTTTTCAGGCTCGGGTGATCTCACAGGGGTTGTTTTCTTGCCTTTCTTCTTCTTCTTCTTGGGAATCTTAGAGGGAGATGGTCCTTTCTCAACCGATTTGTCTTTTGAACGGGTTTTTCGAACAGGGGTGGTTGATGGTGAAACTGGCGTGGATGAGTCTGGAGCAGCATCGGATAGGTCTTCGTCTGATGGAGGTTCTTTTCGTTTACGGCTGGATGATTTGGGAAGAGCAGTTTTGGATCCGGAAGTTCTAGCGATTGATTAGGGTTTGAAGGTTGAGAGAAGTTTGAAGAAGATGATTGAGTGATGAAGGTTGAGGAACTGTTTGAATCTTTTAAAGGAACAAGGTCGGTTTATTTTTGGAAGAGATAAGGATGGATTTCGAATTTTGAAATTTGAAATTTCAAATTAGAGAGAGGAGAAAACTGTCAGAAATGTCTGACTAATTTGACGGGATCTCATGATTAAGGAAGGGATGTGACTAGACTGAATAGGAATATATATTAAATAAATGAGTTCCCTAAAATAACTGAACGGCTTGAGAGATATGTACGAGTTCCTTCCTAAAATAACCTGATCACTTTTAAGGCAGATCCAGAAGATTGGATATTCCTAAAATAAACTAAATGGCTGAAGGAATGTCCAGGAAGAGATAACTACGAATTTCTTCCTAAAATACGAGAATCATACTTAAGGAAAAGATCTATATGATCCACGAAAATATTCTAAGGGCTGAATGAATACCTTAAGATAGGATAGCTCAGAATTTCTATCTAAAAGAGTAACCTAGAGAAAATGATGGAATTAAGCAGATTTACTAACCTTACTTAGCTCGATAATTCCCAATCGATCACGGATGTCGCAGAATCTTGCCTCAATTAGGGGTTTCGTGAAGATATCAGCAAGCTGATCATTTGTTCCTACGAATTCCACACTGATATTCCCCTTCTGAACATGGTCTCGTATGAACTTATGTTTAACCTCAATATGCTTAGTACGAGAGTGATGCACGGGATTCTTAGTAATACTAATAGCGCTAGTGCTATCACACATAATAGGAATCTTGTCATAACCTAACCCAAAATCACTAAGGGTTTGTTTCATCCAAAGAACTTGTTGACAACAGTTTCCTAAGGCCATATATTCAGCTTTGGTTGTGGAGAGGGCGACAGCATTTTGCTTTCTACTAGACCAAGTTACTAGGGAATTTCCAAGTAATTGGCAAGTTCCACTAGTACTTTTCCTATCTTCCCTACCGGCATAGTCGGCGTCGGAATATCCCATTAATGGGAATTCATCCGTATGAGAGTACCATAGACCAAAATTTACTGTACCCTTGATATATCTAAGTATACGCTTAACTGCTGTTAGGTGAGATTCCCTAGAGTCAGACTGATATCTTGAGCACATACCAACAGCAAACATAATATCTGGGCGACTAGCAGTTAAGTAAAAAAGGCTTCCGATCATACCTCGATATTCTGTTTGATCAACTGGTGTACCTGATTCGTCACTGTCTATTTTGGTGGTCTGATGCATGGGAGTGGAAATCGCTTTGGAATCATTCATCCCGAATTTTATCAGTAGTTCCTTGCTGTACTTCGTCTGGGATATGAAAGTTCCATCGTCAAGTTGCTTTATTTGCAACCCAAGGAAGTAGTTCAGCTCACCCATTAAACTCATCTCAAATTCCTTCTGCATAGACTTAGAGAATTCCTCGCAAAGAAGGATATTAGTACTACCAAATATGATATCATCAACGTATATTTGGACTAGTATCATGTGATCACCTTCATACTTAATAAACAGCGTGTTATCAATAGTTCCAGTCGTAAATCCTATGTCAATCAAGAACTTACTTAGCCTTTCATACCATACCCTAGGTGCTTGCTTTAAACCATATAATGCTTTATTCAACTTGAAAACATGGTTTGGAAAATCTTCCCTAGTGAAGCCCGGTGGTTGTTCTACATAAACCTCTTCATTTATAAAGCCATTTAAAAATGCACTTTTTACGTCCATTTGAAAAAGTTTAAAACGTTTAAAGCATGCATATGCAAGTAAGATACGTATAGACTCTAATCTAGCTACCGGAGCAAAAGTTTCATCGAAATCAATACCTTTCTCCTGGGAATAACCTTTTGCAACTAACCTCGCTTTGTTCCTTGTGACATTACCATGTTCGTCGAGTTTGTTGCGGAAGACCCATTTGGTTCCTATGATGGATTTTTCATCCGGTCTCTCTACGAGTGTCCACACTTGGCTCTTTTCGAACTGAGCCAACTCATCTTCCATGGCAGAGACCCAGGATATATCATCCAAGGCTTCATGGACTGTTTTTGGTTCCATCATTGAAAGTAGTACATCATGAGATTCCTCTGTATCATGATTTCGTACAGTTGCTCGAGTTTTGATTCCAGATCTGATATTTCCTAACACTTGATCTGTTGGATGACTGGAGGCATGTTTCCATTTTCTAGGTTGTAGCTCATCAGCTTTTGGTTCCAGTGTCTCTACATTTTCATCTTCTGGAATATCGTCCTTACTGTCTTCAGTATCCTGTAATTCTGCACAGGGCAAATCTATACCTTCCTCATCAGTAGCATCTGCGTTAGGTATCTCATCAAATGTAACATGTATGCACTCCTGAACAGTCAGCTTCCTTTTATTATAAACACGATATGCCTTAGAGTGAAGACTGTAACCAAGGAATATCCCTTCATCAACTTTAGAGTCAAATTTTCCTCTCTTATCTCTATCGTTCAAGATAAAACATTTGCATCCAAACACACGAAAGTAACTAATATTTGGAGTTCTACCATGCCAGATTTCATAAGAGGTCTTCTTTAATATCGGCCTAAGGAAAACAAGGTTAGACACATAACAAGCTGTACTAACAGCTTCCGCCCAGAACTGTTTAGGAATATCATACTCATGTAACATAGATCTAGCCATTTCCTGTAATACCCTATTTTTACGTTCAACTACGCCATTCTGTTGAGGAGTTATAGGGGCAGAGAAGTTATGACTATATCCGTACAGATCACAGAATGATGCAAATGACTTACTATCAAATTCCAGTCCGTTATCACTGCGTATCCTACATAAGTTTGTTTCTTTTTCATTTTCAAGTCTCTTAACTAGCGATGCAAAGTTATCTAGTGCCTCATTCTTATGTGCAAGAAATATCACCCAAGTATACCTGGAATAATCATCAACGATAACAAATGCATATCTTTTACCTCGCAGAGACATCGTCTGGACATGACCAAAAAGGTCGAGATGCAGTAATTCCAGAGGTCTGGATGTGGATATCACATTCTTTGCCTTAAACGATGTCTTCGTCTGCTTGCTCATTTGGCATTCCTTGCATGTTTTGTCCTTGACAAATTTTATGTCAGGAACACCTCGCACCAGTGCATTGCTTGTGATGTGAGACAGTAATTCCATGTTGGCATGTCCTAGGCGTCTATGCCATAACCAGGTGTTATCCTGTGTAACTGCTAAGCACTTGACGTTCTGGTTAGTGATATCATCAAGAGTTATGCAATAAATATTCATATCCCTAGATGCACTAAATAGTACCTTATCATTGTTTCTAACAATACACTTATCATTTTCAAAGGTGACGGTATGACCCTTATCACATAGTTGACTAATGCTGATGAGATTATGTTCTAGATTCTTAACTAACCATACGTCATCTATAGTAGTATGTAAAGTGTTACCAACAGTTCCAACTCCAATGATCTTAGCTTTAGTGTTGTCGGCGTAGGAGACATATCCTCCAACTTACTGATATCACCTGTCATATGGTGGGAACACCCACTGTCGAGGTACCACTTGTTCTTTTTGCTGGATTTTCTTCTTTGTACCTGCATGAATCATTTTGTTTTCTGAGGTGCCCAACTTCGATTGGGTCCTAAAAGGTCAGTGGTAAAATAACTCCTGTTAACACATGATATATCATCTGTCACAGACTGTGATCTCATAAACACAGGCGCGCCAGTGTTAGAACTTTGATTCTTAGAAATCTGCTTTGGCCTCCAGATATATCTAGTTTTATCAGCTTTCTTCAAGAAACAGTGGTTAGCATAATGACCGTGACGGTCGCATGAAAAACATTTAGGATTTCTAATATTTTGTGAAGGTGCAACATGCTTAGGTGTTGTGGAATATCCTATCCCTGTATTTCCAACATGTCTAGGAAGATCGAGTATCATGTTGAGATTATGTTGTCCTACAAAAAGTCTAACATTTTTGTTTTCTTCTAAGAAATCTTTAAGGACGGACGTGTCTCTAGATATATTTTCTTGCTTCCTAAGCTTTTCGCAATTACACAAGACTTTCTCTTCCTTAAGAGTTTCTAGCTCGGCTTTCAGACGCTCATTTTCTAGATCTGTTTGATGCTTTTCTCTAGCTACGTCATCTCGTTGCCTAATCAGACTCTTTACTTGTGAGTTGAGCGACTTAATTCTTCTTTCTGCATTTTGAATAATTTCAAACATCTCTTCCCTTTCATCTACTTCAGGGACTGAGGAAGCGTTATCATGAGATTCATCTTGCCTAGCATATAATTCATTTAGAAAAAGAATTTTCTTAATAGTGGATGAAGAAGATACCTGATCATCATCATTGGCCATGTAGGCGAGATCTTCCTCTTCTTCGCTTTCGCCTTCTTCCCAGTTAGTGACCATTGCTTTCTGCTTCTTTACCTTTTTGTCACCATTTTCCATCGGGCAGTTTGAGGCGAAGTGGCCTGGCTTGTTGCACTTGAAGCATTTTTGCACGTTGTTCCCGGATGACGATATTCCCTTGTTCCTAGGTTGGAACTTTGAGTTTCCCTTGAACTTCCTTCTCATCCGAAACTTTTCAAACCTTCTGGTCAGCATGGCAATCTACTCCATTAGTTCCTCCTCAGTTTCTTCTTCACCTTCTGAAACATCTTCTTGTTCGGTGTTAAAGGCAATGTTTGGTTGATTCGGACGGTTGGTTTCTCTTTGATGGAGATCTGAGTCATCTCGTAGGTGGTAAGAGATCCGATTAGTTCTGACGCGGAAAGTTCGTCCAAGTCCTTTGCTTCGTAGATGGCAGTTACTTTGGGATTCCATTCTCTTGGGAGAGATCTCAGTATTTTCCGCACTTTCTCACCGTCTGGTATTTTCTTTCCCAACGAGAACATTTGATTGATGATGTTCATGAATCTCGCGTACATATGACTTATGGTCTCGTTGTCCTCCATTTTGAACAGCTCGTATTAGTGAGTTAAGAGTGCTATTCTTTCTTGTACAACTCGAGTGGTTCCCTCATGTGTGACTTGAAGCATCTCCCACGTATCCTTGGCAGATTCGCATGAACTCACACGATTGTATTCTTCTCTTGTAAGCGCGCAGGCGATCATGTTCTTAGCTTTGGCATTCAAGGATATTCCTCGCTTGTCTGTTGCATCGTACTCGGAACCGTTCTTTGAAGTTCCATCCGCCTTCTTGGGATTGTAAGGTCCAGTCGTGATGATATCCCACAGGTCATAGTCAGTGGCAAGCAGGAATTCCTTCATACGATTTTTCCATATAGCATAGTTTGTTCCATCGAAGAGTGGTGGCCTAGAATGGGATTGTCCTTCTGCAAAAACATCAAAACTCGAAGAAGCCATTAGATATTTAACTCAGGCTTGTTAGGCCCGTTGTTTGAGTAACCCGCTCTGATACCAAATGAAGATATAAATGTGCCTAAGAGGGGGGGTGAATTAGGCTTATTAAATTTTATGCTTCTTTTTCAAAACCTTAGTGTGGTGACTTAGATATGCCAAATAATAATGGGACGAGTATGCCTGTTATATCCTAGTACCGTCGGATGTGTTTCGGGTCTGTCTCACAGTGATAACAAAAAAACTGAAAACTAAATGCGAGACAGGATTTTTATAGAGGTTATATCCCCAACTGGGGTTTACTCCTCTCCTTGGGATTTGCTTCCCAAGAGTTTAACCAATCACTATAATGCACCGTAGCTGGATACAAAACTGATTGGTTAGCCCAATACACAACCGAAACAAGTCGAACACTAGACACTACTAGGTTACCACACGCCGAGTTTCGTTCCTCGGAATCTCCTTGATCCCGACAGACACAACTCGCTACCGAAGGGCCCCTGGACTTGTCCTTCCCTTCACATGTGCGTAAACGTCGACCTTGCCTCCTTGGTATTGCTCACGTCCGAAGACAACACGTCCGAAGACAGAATATATGGCAGGGGATGATGGAATATCGGATAAATCACTCGCTCAGTGATGGATAGGCAAGTTAACGCTCAGTAAGGCAGAAAGCTATCGCAAGTGAATGGCTCAGGAATCTCTTAGTATCTCTCTGCTAAAAAATCTCTCGTAGGCTTAAATTCGCAAATTCTCTGTGTGTTTCGAAAATCTAAAGTGCAGCTCATATATAATCCTTTTCTAATAGCACTTCACATGGAAGGTCATATCAAACAATAATCACCAAATCAAGCATAGTTTCAATGTAGCTTTCGAGTCAATCATACCATATAAATCATGCTTCTAATAAATCATCACAACGGTCATATAGCACATTAAAGCATGATTATATTCCATATAAAAGCTCAATTTCGTTCTCAAGCATATTCAACCACTTCGCATATATTTTCCATATCGGAACTTTCCATAAGTGATTCCCTGCTATCAGTTCCTAGTAACGAGTCAATCCAGATTTACTTTCCAAGTATGGCACACAAGATAGCAAGGCATCAGCACGTTTTCCATGTACAGCTCATATCATTTAATCAATATATTTACCATGTTTAGCACACAAGTCAGATCAGAGCTTACTTAAATCGATTTATCACATCATGGCACAACTTTCCTTATTTCAGAGATATCACCCGTTATACCACATACCATATAAGAGCACTTTATTCATAAGATTGATCAAACCAAATCTTTCCTAAAATAATAATCCAATCAGCATAAGGAAAGATATTAATTCAATATTGCACATTAAATACAGTGGAAAGCATGCAAGAATCGTATAAGTGATTTTCATCCAGGAATAAACAAGTATCAACGGATATATCACTTTTCATATATAAACAGCATATTTTCCTTTTATAACTCAGTAGGATATCTCATGCATTATTTCCATATATAAGCAGAGAACGATATATCCTATCTCATGGACTGTCTATAACATGCGATCACCTAGTTCCATCAAATCATCACAAAATCACACGCAATTCAAATATTCAACACTTTAACAATTTTCATCTCATTAGCAATGCATGGTTGAACATTATCATGAACTTAGACATTTTATTTGTCCCAAATCGAATTGCTTATTTTATAGACATAATGTCATAACAATTACATCGTTCATCAAAACTCTCTAACATATATGGACCAAAAAGGTCAACACGATCAATACCAAACTTTCCAGAATAATTCTACACTTACCGAAATTCACAACGAGGGGTCTTTCGAATTATTCCGATGTCGTTTGATATTTTTTGTAAGATCAAGTCATTTGTTCTAAACTATCAATTTGAGTAAAGCGGCAGCCTTCCGTCTTTCGACTATTTGATGACCGAAATAATCGACACCAAGTTTTTTAGAATAATTCCATGCTTGCTGACGTCCGCAGCGAGGGGTCTTTTGAATTACTCCGGTACCGTTTGGTATTTTTCGTAAATCAAATCGTTAAGGTTCGAGGCATACCTTTGGTGATCGTGACTTCTTCTGTCGTCACCTCGGATGGACGTCGCTGCACCTCGTCTGGATCTCGGGGCCTTCGGGCTAGATCGTCACACCGGTATGACCTTGGTCGAACCTCCGAGACTGCTCCCGATGACTAGACGCAGTTCGGTTCGGGAGTTAGGACTCGTCAAACGAAACGTCAGTTTTACACACGTGGCTTTTTGCTTTTTCCTCTAGTTCTATATCTTAAGAAATGAATCTAAGTCCCTCAAAAACACTACTCACGTTAGTTCTATGTATGCTTATTTAATTTTTTTTTTAATTGAGACACTTGTTAAAATAAATAAAAATAAATAAACATGACTCATTCATTCTACACATCCCAACGTGGATGAGTAGAGTTTACTTTTTTTCTTTTTTTATTTTTTTTATTTTGATAATTTCAGTTTGGCCCTTGAGTTTTTTAATTCTCACTTTAGTCCCACAATTTTAAATAATAAAACAATTAAATCCAATCTAATTATTCTAACTACGATTGAGCCTCACTTAGTTAACTAATTAAGCACCTAATACAATCTTAAGTCCTAATTATTTCCGTGACCGTCACTGAAATTTAACTAAGTCGTCGACACCTCATATTAACTATGCCACTACCTCAACGAATCTCATTTGTTAGGTTCGAGAGAAAAGTCCGCCGTTTTCGTTCGAGTTCATTACCATTTTTAACCGAAACTCTCTAGGTCCGTCTCTGGGAGAAATCCACGAGTCCCGGTATTTGCCTAGCCAATCCCGCGGTACCGAACAGATCCCGATTGACAACGAATTTTGATCTAATCGAAATTCGGGCGAACCGATTATAGTGTATACATATAAATACCTCTTACGCCTTTCACTTATGTCCCGGTTAGGTGAGAGCCATGCAAATGTCAAATTCACTAACCTAACATGATGTATAATTGAGACCGAACCGATTATTTGAACTCCACTCTGTATCTAATACGAGCGAGTTTTCCAAGCTTCGGCCGAAGACTTTATCATCGTCGTTCTCCGATTACCTCATAGGACGTTAACCTTACGAATATAGGCAGTGAATCTCGATAGCAGTCAAAGTCCGACAGTCACTTTCGTAAAGTCGGTTGCATTTCGTCGCTGGCCCGTGTCCCGTATATGAACACTTGCAGGCCTAGCCAACTAACGATAAATCGAAATTGCGAAAGCAAATCCGTCAGTGACCCTATCGGTCTGAGGCTACTATAGTTATTGGTTCAATCATTGACAACATCCTAGCCATGTGATTGAGACGAATACGAGCCGAATGTCCGAATACGCGATCAATCCGATCACCGATATCTCCATCACGACCCACAACCTCTCAGGTAATCGGTGACACTACCAATACTATGTGGTCGTCAATGGATCTGTCATATTCAGATATCTAGTCACCCAACTAGAATCCTTAGACTTACGGGCTTTTTATTTAATGCTGAGATTAAGAACCATCCGGTGTCTCCTTTCTCGTCCCTACGAGAATCAGGCGTGCAATTCAAACATTTGGGTGTTATTTATTTATTGCACTACCGGATGCCTAGCAGACTTTAAATTCGATAAATAAATAATAATGCCTTTATTATAATAAAAATTATATTCACTACTTTATTTGACAGTATATACAATAAAACTGTCTAACAATATATTTATCATCGTGTGCCCTATAATATTCCTAGTCTTCGTATGGCATTTCGATGGCACACTCCCTAACAGCAAGAACAACTGCGACATTAGTGAGGTGCTGACGATCTTGTGCAAAGAAGGAGTCCCATTCGTGTGTCGGCATAGGAGAGGGGCACTACACCTCGGGGATTTGAAGGGTTTGAAGTTAGCCATCGTCAATAGGTTTCGACGAGGTATCATGGTTGATCTCTTATTTCTTTACGTCATTACTTTCTCGTGTGTGTAACCGAGCGATCTTAGATAGGCGGGGACTCCCATAAAATTTTAAAATTCCGCCGTTCAAGGAACGTGGATCTGGGGACCCTCGGGGATTCCCAACACTTAAGCCCCACATTTGCGGGAATAGGACTAGTTCTTCAGGGCTAGATAAATGCATTCCAAATTTCCGTAACACTAGGGGTGGGCGTCGGGTCGGGTATCGGATAATTCGGATTCGGGTAGTTCGGGTTCGGGTTAAGATTTTCATTACCCGAACCCGACCCGATCTATGTCGGGTACCCACTCGTCGGGTATATATCGGGTTCGGGTACTCGACGTCGGGTACCCGATTTTGAATTGAAAAAACATGACTAAAAATATTACAACATATCAAAATGTCCATGATATATATTAAATGTCACTTATAATATTTGGATGTTTTATTTTCAATAAATATAATATAAACATATTTTTGTATGTTTATTTATAAAATTTTGAGAATATACAATGATTTATGCATTGATAATAAACTATCACTTGTTAATTATGCAATTAAAATAAAAAACTAATCGAAATATTATTTAAAACTTTAATACAACTCACGTTAGATATTGATATTTAGATATATACTTACATTTTATAACGTATGTATAAAAGCTAATGTATTTTTTAAAAAATAATTTGTCGGGTACCCGAATAACCCGATCGGGTAGTAATTTACTACCCGATACCCGACCCGACCCGATACCCGACAAATAATCCAAATTACCCGACCCGAATTACCCGAACCCGATCGGATTCGGGTAAAACCCGAATACCCGAACCCTCGCCCACCCCTACCTAACACGCTAAATCGTCACGGGATAATACCCCTTGGGGAATACACAAAAATTGTGGGAGGGAAAATTCGATCCCACAACCTAACACACAAAGTCTTGATGCCTCCTCCTTGACCACTAAAACAAGACCTCAAATTCATTTACTATCATAATAATATGTGTAAACTTGGGATGGTACACGTGCAAGAGAAATTAGTTTGGTTGGAAGTTGCAGCATCGCATAATCAACTTCGATTGGCTTAGGTGAACTTAGTCGAAGTGTGAGGACTGCGATAACGTTGTTTATGGGCATGTTAGACTAAAAAAAAAACTAATAGTAATTATTTGGGCCTTAGCCCTATTAAATAATTAAATTTAATTGAACTTCATTAGTTAGATGCCAATGAAGGTTGGCTAAAGGTAAGGTTCAAGCACTAATCTCTTTTGAGGCAGATTATTCAGTTTTCATGACTATAATATTTGCATGAGCCTATGTTACATGAAATTATTTAAAATGATTTGCATATAGTTTGCATAATATTGCATTATGATTTACTTAGATCCAAAATTAGGATTTGTGGTAAACAAAGAAGAAAAAAAGAACTTCATTAGGTAACATGAGGAGTAGAGTACTACAGTACAGAAGTGAAGTGTCGAAGCGGAAACAAAAAACCCTCAAATAAGGAATCTCTCTCTTAAAACCCTAGAAAATATATCACACTCACATCCGCTGAGCTCTGTAGCTAACATGCGCCCTCGATTCAACTGTAATGGGTACAATCCAAATAATAACCAGCTCCCTCTCAATGGAGTGAATAATTCCTCGACCCAACAGGTATGGCGTTCGTTCGGTCAAGTTTATGGCATCTTTCTTTTTTTATGACATCTTTTTCGATGAATTTCACTCGTTCGAATTGCGTCAATCAGGTTTTGGGGAACCAAGGTAATTTCTTCCCTAACCCGACGCAAATTAATCCCCAATTTCAGATGGGTCTTCCGGGTAATCCCCAGGTTGTTGTGCCACCTTTTGGCAACCCAAACAACGCCTTTGTGAACCCTAACCAGCTTTTGTCGCTGTTGCAAAGCCTTGGCACGAGTAATTTTTCTCAGCTTTTGGCGCAAAATGCCTTGAATCAGTTTAATGGGCAATTGGGTGTGCCGAACTTAGTGCAAAGCGTGAACAACCTTTTGGGAATGCAAATGCCCAACTTTGCTGGCCCCAGTGCTGGCCCTTTTATGATGAATGCGCCTTCGGGTTTGCCCAACGTTGGGGGATTCGGCCAACAAGGTGGCCCGCCTAATATTGCTGCAGCTAACTCGGGTTCGTTTCATAATTTGCCGAATCGGAGCAATGTTTTTCCTGGGGCTGTCACCACGGAGGTTGGTTATGTAATACCTGCCTGTTCTAATATAGTCCTGTACTAAATTGTGTATGAATTGGTTAGGTCAGTTAAGTGATACTCGGAAGCCTAAAACTGTAGTTACGCTATGTATTAGACTCAACGATAACACGTGTTGTAATTTAAAGAATCTTTGCAAATTGTCTAACAGAAGTACTTTGCAAGTTAAGTAAGGCCTATTGAGCTGGATTCTCACTTGTAGCATCATTTTTTAGCAAATCATGTTGATTTAACCAGGTGATGTTTTTTGTTGGATTGGTAAAAAAACTTGCATTATCTTCTGAATGCTTAGAGATGGAAAGCTATAAAAATCTCTGTTTTATCTTTCACACATTGTTAATTGCACATGAGATATATTTTTTTATGATCTTTTGAGTATGTCTGTACCTTACACCAGTGTCGATTCCTATTATAAGTTATCTCACATAGCATTATTGCAGAGAAATGCGACAGCCGCCGGTGGGGCTCATAACCCAAAAGCTAACTGGAGAAATCCTCATAACAAAAATTTTACTGGCAATCTCAAACATGATGCATCAAGGACAGGGTAAGTACAATTTTAATGATTTTTGAAGGTGACTAATCATTTAAACTTGGATTGTTACTGATGCATGTGCCAAATTTATGTAGCTTTAATAAGAAGCAGTTCCATAACAGACAAAATGCTCCTGGAACCTTTCGATCGAATGACGCAAGTCCACTGCAAGGTGGGATTCTTTCGGAAATTAACTTGTGGATATTTAGCATGTGGAATTTAGCTTTTTGGATATTCCGTTTATAATTGAAATATGTGGGCAGTTGGAAAGCACGATGGGATGGCGCGTTTTAAAGCCTCGAGTGAAAAGGCTCAAGTGCAGAAGAAGAGGTAATTTTAGTTTCACATTTTTTAGATTTCTTGATTCATAAGGAAGTTAACACCGCAGAACTCAGAAGTTAGCTATATCTAAATATCGTGTGTTCCTTTGATGGCCTTTTGATAAGCCACTCATACATTCTTCATTTACTTTTGTTCTGTCTTGATATGTATTTCATGTCACCATCATCCGATTTCGTCCGAGTTAAGAGTTTCTCAGTTCTTTTTTTATTTCTGAATTGGAGATCCTTAATTCCTTTCTGGTTTTTTTTTTTTTCTAATGAAAGATCACTCGGTTTGACATACACACCCAAAGAAATTCAGCAGTGGCGTGAAGAACGCAGGAAAAATTACCCATCCGCTGCTAATGTTGACAAGGTTTTTGCATTTACAACATACTTAGCTCCATAATATTTATTAGATGAATCACCTTGTAACATTTTTATTCTCTGCAGAAGCTGAAGCAGGATACCACACAGGTAGAGGATGCAGATGAAGTTGCAAAGGCGAGGCGGCAGGTATTTATTCTTGTCTTTTTAGATGAAATGAATACTAGATTTGAATTTCCATTTGATTATATATATATCACCTATTTATTAAATCACTTGTATTCTTGTCTTGTGTGATCTCTGATTGTTTCATCGATGTCTAGTCTAGTATCATGAGTTGATTGGCTCAATGCTAGTAATTGAGAAGTTGCATTTTATATATATTCCCTATTTCTCTTATATATATATATATATTCATTGCAGCAACTCAAGGAAATATTATCAAAACAAGCTGAGCTAGGCTTTGAAGTTCCAGAAATACCATCTCATTATCTCTCCGAATCTGAGAAACCTCCAAATGCTAAACAACAAAACAACAGAGTACTTGGTAAAAGAGGGAAATTTCAGAACAAGTTCGACAACAGAAGGGGCAAGTTTCAGAAAAATGATAGATTTGCTACGAGGCAGAGGTTTCAAAATAACAATCCTACGCAGAATCAAAGAAATCACACTGCTGGCGGTCAAAGCTTTGCGAATGGTTCCACAGAGATCACAAAGAAGGAGCCATCACTTTTGAAGAAACTGCTAAGTAATGATATAAGGAGAGACAAGAAACATCTGCTACAGGCTTTCAGGTTCATGGTAATGAATTCATTTTTCCAGAATTTCCCCGACAACCCTCTGAAATATCCAGCAATCGTCGTCCAAGAACAGGGCAGTGAAGTCAATGATAACGTTGAAGCGAAAACTCAAGTTACTGTCCATGATGAACAAACTACCAAGGAAAAGGTTCCTTCTACCAGTGAGTTTGATGACGAGTTCAATTGTGGTGATGCTGATAACTCGGAGAGTAAAAGTATGGTTGGTTTTAACGGTAGCATAGTAGGTGCTACGAATACAACAGATGAAGAAGATGAATCTTCTGAAGATGGTGAAATCACAGATTGATTTGCTTTATCAGACAGAAAACATATTTAATAGAATCTTGTGACAGTTTTTATGTATGCAGTTTGAGAGTACGCTGTTGTAGATAGCAAACCTTTTTGAACGAGTTTTTCGTATACTTAATGTGATTGACTAATCCTTTCTTAACTTTGTGATAAATTATTTTATTTTACTCTCTTTCTTAACAGCATAACTCTATTACAGAAGTGGGCTTTTGCTTGTCAAAGTATCCCGTAAATTTGGCAAACATGTTTAACCTATATAGATGCTGCAGAGATATAAATGATAAACAATATGATGTTAAGATGTAGTCGGTTCAGAATAATACAAAGCAAGTTTTCTTTTGGTCTAAAGCACAGAGTTTGCTTCAAGAATGTTACTAATGTTTGAAGTTGAGCAGCAAATCTCATTACAGTTTCATATAAATTGTAAGAAAATTAATGAACTAACAAAATAAGAGAAGAATAAATTATCTGAAAAATCGTCAATCTACGCTTCAACGGTATTTATTGTAGTTTGGGCTGTACATGCATTTCTCTGCATACACCGCCAAGTCTTTGGGTTGTGGTAGACGAGTCGCCAAACCTGTTTTATTACATCAGTTAAAAAACCGTTGCAGAAAATTAAACGGAAGTTAAATGTAATAATGGTTGTTACCAAGTTCATATGCTTTAGCTGCTACTTCAGCTGCAATGTGAGCTGAGATCTTTCGA
Organism: Craterostigma plantagineum; assembly: GCA_027422505.1. Taxonomy (NCBI): domain Eukaryota; kingdom Viridiplantae; phylum Streptophyta; class Magnoliopsida; order Lamiales; family Linderniaceae; genus Craterostigma; species Craterostigma plantagineum. The sequence continues at coordinate 502,731 of JAPQWV010000219.1, read as the reverse complement.
ATGTTCGAAAATGGCGGATATATTAGCCCATTGCTTAGGTTTTCTTGACTCACTTGTTCTGCTAATGCCTCAGCTGGTTTTATTAACAAGAAAAAATTATATCAGTAGAGTTTTATTTTATATTTTTAGATCAACGAATGAAAAGATAACAAACTGTATTTATTTTACTCACAAGCTGCAAGAAGCATGTCGTCGTGAACTCGTATAGCACCAGAAATTATCAATCCCAGGCCAAATCCAGGAAAAATGTACGCATTATTCGCCTAAAATTCATGAAAAAATGTTGGAAAACGCATTCGCTACTTTTTTTTTGTTTTGTTTTAAGACAACACTATGTCTTACATAGAGTACTGATATGAACTGACCTGACCCGAAGCATAGAATTTCCCGTTGTATTCGACTGGACTAAAAGGGCTTCCACTAGCGAAAATAGCCCTTCCCTAAAACACAGAAAATACACAAGATTTCTATTTTAAAAAAAAAAATACCAATTTTGTATATCAAAAGGAGAATAAAGTCGTGAGGATATATATAATCACACCTCAGTCCATTGATAAGCTTCTTCAGCTGTACATTCTGATTGTGAGGTTGGATTCGAGAGAGCAAGAATAACAGGCTTCTGAAGAACATTAAAACATCATATGAGATGATTACGCACATATTAGCCTATTTATGTGACTTCTGCCAATTCAATTTTTTTTTTTTTGTATAATATACGTATTTAGATAATATCTATATCGTTGGTGAGTCGATGAAGTGCCATATTTGAATTAGTGGACTGAACCTTGTTAAAGGACGCCATTGTTTCGACGACTTCTTTGGTAAAAGTTCTTCCTACGCCCGACGATCCTATCAATATGGTTGGTTTAATGGCCTGTAATAAGACAGAAGTACGTAAGAAGACAACATTACGAAACATAGTTATTCTTGCGAGGGAGTTATTAAAACACCTTAATGGCATCTAACAAGTTCTTGACAGGTTCGTGTTCGTGGGCCCAGGGCTTCTTGAAATGTTGAAGCGAGTTGATTCTTGATCTCACAATCAATCCCTACGTAGAACATAAGAACCAATGTAATAAAGAAAAAAAACCTACGCTTCGATTTGAGGGATGGAGTTTTCTTTTGGCAAAAAAAAAGAAGAGGAAAATGGTGAGAAACAGACAAGCTTTGGCTTAGTTAGTACCTTTGAGTCGACGAGCCAAATCTTTTTACGAGTTTCTTGCACCGGGGAACCAGTCTGGGCATGGAAAAAGGGAGTAAAATGTAATATTAAATAGTTTCGATTTCATTACCAAACGAAACCTGAGCAAGACAAAAGCTGGTTTTGCCCGTATAAACTCATATTTCTAACCTGCTTGGACATTTCAAGAGCTATGAGTTCTGCAATACCAGTCCCAGCCTGGATTTAATCAATATATAAAAATATATAAAAGTCGATGAGAAATAAAAAGAAAAAAAATTGAAGTCGAGTCACGGTACCTACCTCTCCAGCCCCGAGGAACATGAATGTGTGTTCAGACAAAGTTCCTCCGACTATTCTTAATGAAGTCAAAATCCCAGAAAGAACTACAGAAGCTGTTCCCTGTTGCAAAAGAAACAAATGGTGGGAAATAAACAACTTGGCTAAATTGTTGGGACAGGCAGCTTTATGTAATATGCGAACTTTTAGCTAAAAATGAACAATATGCGTTATGTAATAACGAACGTATAAGATCGTATGAATCCCACCTGAATGTCATCATTAAAAACGAGATGAGTCGATCTGTACTTCTCAAGTAGATCAAAAGCATTATGGTTGGCGAAGTCTTCAAACTGCAAAAAATTCGTTGTAACACTAAGAGTCAGAAAAGAACATGAACATAATAATTAGTGCTGGAACTATGTTAGAAAAATGACCAAAAACAAACCTGAATAAGAACCTTCTCCCCATAGTTTTGCTTAACTGCAGTCATAAACTCATCCATAAGCTCAGCATATTCCTGAAGATGGACTTGCAATTTTCAGACCAATGTCAGCTAAAAGACAGCAAATCGGAAAGGGATAAAGTTGCAATAAGGGTCCTTTTATAAACCTGTCCCGTCGCTCTTTTTCTCCTGAGCCCGATATAGAACTCATCATTAAGCAACAGCTCGTTGTTTGTGCCCACATCAATTGTCACGGGCAAGCACTGTAATACATATAGTAAAATAGATAACTTCATAAAAAATTAGAACATTGTATGTATCCTAAATCGATACTTAACAGCAGAAGGATGAATGCCTCCAAGAGCAGTATACAGAGAAAGCTTTCCTACAGGTATTCCCATTCCCTGTAACAAAATAATTATGAAGAGGCAATATAACATATGAGATATTACAACAGAATAAAAAAATAGGTTCATTACTTGGCATCCAAGGTCTCCAAGTCCTAAAATGCGCTCACCATCCGTTACAACGATAACTTGAATCTTTTTCTCGGGCCAATTCCTCAATACTTCGAGGATTCTTCCCCTGGAAAGAGATAGCACCATCACAGTAAATTTAAGATGAATAACAGGCAAGATCCATCCCGTTATTACATTTGAATCAAAAACAAAAGCATGAGATCAAAACATACTTCTCCTTCAGACTAATGAATAGACCCTGAGGCTGTCTGAAGATGCTTCCATACTTCTGACACGCTTCACCTACTGTAGGCGTATAGACAACTGGGAGAAGCTCCTCGACATTTTCGATGAGAAGCTTGTAGAAAAGGTGTTCGTTTCTCTCCTGAAAGTAGGAGCATTATCATTGAGTTACATTACATATGCGATTTTCTCGAGAATTTGCAAAAAACAAATAAACCATATTCATTTATTATTACCTGAAGATCCATCATAGCCATGTATCTTTGTAATGGTACTTGGTACTGACGCATGCTGGCCATCATTATTTGAATTAGAAATCTGGGACAAAAGTGTCTCATGGTAATAAAACCTGTATGTCTTGGCTGATTACTACAGGTGGAAGAAGACCACGCAGAAAGTGGGCATCACGCTCTCTCTCGTTAAACGCAAGGCCTTTATTGTAGCGAGGGTCTCGCAGCAAAGGATAACCACTGCAATTTTCAAAAGTAAACGAATAAAAAACGATTTTCCCCAAGAATAAAAACACAAAGGTGTAGATGATCTAACGCCAGAATCAGGAGATGAGTAGGATTCCAAGTTGAGAGGCACCAAAATACAATCTAGGAGTGGTTAATATTTAATAGAAACACAAAGGAAATTTTCACAAAGATACAATCTAGGAATGGTTAATGATGAAATAGCTCATATAGAACCTTAGCTAAGGAAACACGGGCAAAGAATATTATGAAGAATCAAAACATGATGAAAAAGAAACAGTCCCTTAATGCATCTTATTCCAAAATAGTTATTACCTCGCAACAGTGACGGTCCAAGGTGTGATAGACTGATCCTCAGTAGCACTATCCTCACCGTAAACATCTTCCACGCCACCACTAACCAAAGATTTCAAGTCTTTATCAACCTTGGAAGAAACCACTTGAGAAGAAGTGCTGCTCTCTTTTGTCTCCTTCAAACTATGATCCACTAAACCGACGTTTCTATCCCTCGGCGTACCATTGGAACTCACAGCAGATATTAGAGGCACGTGGGGCGTTGAGACCTTCGATTGTGTCAAGCTTTTCGACGACAGATGAACCGTATTGTTCTGCGTTATGATCACATAGAAATAGAATCAGACATACGAGGGAATCGAGAAATCAAGAATCGGAAACATGTATTCTTGCCCTTTCATCCCCACTCTATAACGGGGTTTCCCTGGATCTACAGATTCGGTGTTCCTACATATATTTTCTAAAAGATGGAAGGGATTTGCTGTGCAGGTTTCATGAAGAAAGAAAAAGAAAAATCAAATCTTTATTCAGGTGAATTGAACATAGGTCGTCAAGGATTTGACAGGGTATGTTTTTAGCTGAGAGTTCAATTTCTTGACGTAAAATGCATTGTTAACCAAATCGGACGCTCTTTTCAACAGAGATCAGAACATAACATAAACAGGAAATAGCTCAGAAGCAAGCAATTACAAACTGTTATACGTTTAAACCAATGTAACTAGAGACAAAAAATGAAAAATAAAAAACACCAAAAAGGCCGAGAAGAAAAACTTAATCTCAGATATATTACCAGAAAACAGCTTCCTTGTAATGAAAACATGGTTATGGTTACGGAAAGAAATCCGAGGACGAAGGAGATGCCTAGCCCAGATGTTTCCTTTATGTATGAATATTGAAGAAGAAGAAGAAGAAGAAAAACAGAGAGAGAACAAATGGGAAATAAGGAAGAAAAAGAGAATTAGTGAAGAGTCTCTTCTCTTCAGGTCGGTATCTCCACTTCTTATATGAGATCTCTTCGGAGCAGACGACCTCTGTCCTTTTTCTCACTTTTAACCTCTCACCATTGTGTCCTTTTGTGGAACCGTGTGCCTTTCTTTTTCTTTTTCTTTTTTTTTTTTGGTTTTTTTGTTAAATATCAGTATTACAACACTATTGTATATACTACCTCCGTCTCACTTATTTCTTCTCATCTTTCTATTTCGGGCGTCCCACATAATTCTTCCCATTTTCATTTTTGGTAAAAAATTATCTCACAAGTTAAACTAATTATACCACTAATATTAAAAAAAAATCTTCTTGATTTGCGTGTCCACTAATAACTTTTCCTCTTCATACCTCAAAAGGTGTACTGTAATATTAAAATAATGTAGTTTCTTAATCTCCGTGCCCACTAATCTTTGGGAAGAATTAGATGGGACGGAGGAAGTATTTGGGTTGAAAGTTAAAACATGCGGAATATTACACTTAATCACGCAACAACATAAATAAATAAAATCAGTCATCTGTCAGAATTTTTTATGTCTAGGTACTTAATTGAACATTTTTTTACACATAGATACCCATTTAGTTGTAGGTACATCATATTAGAATTTTAGATCGTACAAAAAACGTATTTTGGTACATAATACATTGAAAAAAAGATGAGTGCTGGATATCACACAGCATATTTGAAAAATAAGTACCAGATAAACATGTGATATGATACAAAATATACGTATAAAAGATACGCAAACGATGAAAAAATGGCACTAATAACTAATCGAGTAGCTATGATATGTGTAAAAGCTTTGTTTAACTAGGTACCTATATATAAAATTCTTTACCGAGTTGACAATTGTTTGTTCTTATAGTATTTAAGTGTAGATACACCAACATTTAATTCTATTGATGTTGTAATCTATACTATATAAAAATTGGATGTATACTCTCATTGATCACTCCCATAGCCAATCCTCATGTGACATGTCAGCACTATAAATACAAATGACTCGTTTAGATCTATATGAGGTTGTAATTACACATGCCATTTTATTCAGTTAATAGTAAATTATATTATACCACAACAAAGAAATAATGATCGATTGGTATGTCTAAAACAATCACATCGCATATAGGGAACAAATACAACATTGATCTGACCTTTACTTGCCTCGCAATGCGTGAAGTCCCATCTAAATATATAAATAAAATAAAAATAAAACTAAAATAAAAACATAATATTATGTTTACAAAAAAACAAAAAAAAAAAGATATTTACAGAATTTCATCATGATTTCCGTCAATATATATGGCAAAAAAAACAATATGCAGTTCCGAAATCAATCTGCCATTCATATGTACTTCTTAGAATAGATAAATCCCTCTTTTATAATTAAATCTTGAATCTTTTGATTAAGGTTGAAGATATTGAACTGAATGGATTTCTGTAGTGAATTTTATACGGTAGGTATATTGCGAATAAAGCAACAATCTGTATTAATATGTTTGTTTTACTGTTGATATATGGAAGGATGTCAGAAGTAAGTGTGAATATGAAGGGACGCCACTTCACAATTTTTTAAACAGACGCAACGTAATTATCTCAGTTACAGAAGATGTTACATATAATTAAATAATTGAACTAATCTCATTAAAATAATCATTGAAGGCAACATACGCACCTTTTAATCTCATTGAAGTACTTGAGAAGGTTTTCGTTAGTGCTTTTTATACAGTTAGGTTTCTTTAGTGCTATTTATACGGATTGGTAGTTCTGATGTAATATTCATATATCAAAAGTTATTTGGAACCAACAATGGTCTTGCCTAAAGATTATTGCGTACTTGGTTCGCTAAATCCTAAAATTGGGTGTTGCACCATAACTGTTAGGCTTTTGCGATCATGGAAGGCAACAAATTTTAAAAAGAACGGAGAGCTAATTAGTGTAGATCTCATGTTACTCGATGAAATGGTTTGAACACTGTTCTTTTATTCTCTTGCAAGTTACTTCTTTCAAAATCTTCAAAAGACTCTCATGCAAGCTTCTATCCATAGTATGCGGGTTGATCGTTTTGCGGGCATTCTTCAAGATGGATGTATCTTTTCTATATCAGACTTTGATGTTATTAGTGCTTCCTCATATTACCGTACTACTAAACAACGTTTTATGATACATTTCAATGACCGTACCACAATGATTCCCAATACCGATGGTGATATTCTTATAAGAGAGGAGAAATTTCAGTTTCGTTTTTATAATTATTTGTTTGGCATTGCTGATAAGCGGGAAGAATTACCAGGTATGCTGTTATATTTTTTATTGTCTATTTTAAGTTTGAATTTAGGTTTTAGTGTTTTAGGGTTTTAGGGTTTTAGTATATATTACAATCTTGCACTTCACTCTGGGAGAAGGGGATATATTATTATAATTATTATTATTACGTTATTTACAGACACATAAATATAGCTTTGTTAAAGTGTTGTTTGTTTGGTTGGTAGCGTAAATTGTTGATCATCTTATCGTTAACAAACCAAAAATAATATAAAAAGACGAAGACACACATGTCACATATTTATGATCTAAAAACCCCAAATTCAATTTATTTCAGTGACATCAAACGTCAGAAACTGCAGGGCAGTCAAAGTTAATTTTTATCATCAATCTTTCGACTATATATCTGTTGCTAATGAAGATGAATATGAACCTCTGTTAACAAAAGTAGTAACAGTATTTATGTTTTAGAATGTCATTCGGTTCCATGTGGTTATTACCAAAAATACACACCGCGCCATAATTTTTGAAAGCGTGAGGCTCAACAAGGCGATCAGCAATCGTCTTCACTCTGAAACAAAGTGCGAGTCGAGCGGACAAAATAACTGCTATAATTAAAATAAAATGCCCGTGCACGGGCCAAAACTAGTCTATATAATAGGGTGATAAAATTCCTATAAGGTCACAACATAGGAAGGTTATATTATATTATTAAGTTACTATTTTTTTGGGACGCGGTGACACGTTTGCGTGCGAAAGTATTACGTTTTTTTTTGGTAGGTGAACCCAAAGAGATCATATCGACACGCACATTTTATCAATAGACAATAAAAATATATAAAAAGATGTTTGCTTTGCCTACTTTATTTCAATGTTTATAGGGCTTGATTTACGTACTGAAAATAATTCACCGACGGACCTTATTCAAGTTTTTAGGTGGAGCATAGTGATTAACGATCATTTAATAATATAGTTGTACTATGTGGTTGAGACTTCAAAAGAGGATAGATCAACTTGCACGAATACGTATAAATACATAAAAAGAGATTCAGAATTTAAGATGTTTAATATATAATTATATAATTTAATTATTATTTTTCGATGAAGTATCTAAATTGTAAAAGCCACCAAAGCAGCTGAATAGATTTGATTTATGGGGCAACCTCAATTAAATCCTCATTTCCAAACTTTTTATCAATTAACTTCCCATTTCAATTAAATTATTATCAAACTCCCTAAATCAAAACACTCTTACACATCACTACCTATTTACCCGAAATGACGATTTTAGCCCTCAGTTATTATTTTAAATCATTTCTTCCTCAAATCAACACCCACGTAGCTTTTAATTTCAGGCCTCATCTCCCAACTAGAAAAGCTCCCGCCGGCGGTGGAAAAGCCTCTGCCCACACCGGAAAGCTTCGAGCTTGCCTAATTCATCGTGGGTTTCTCGGTCCAGGTAAGTTGAGGTATGTTTTTGTTATTTTTTTTCACTGTGGGTTATCCTTAAAACTTCTTGACCTCGAGCAAATGAAATTGAGTTAGAGAACACGCTAATGAGGTGTACAATGAATGTTTGTGGCAGTAGCATGGACATTGGGTATCGTGTTGTGGGTGCCGCGATTTGGGCGTCGAGGTCTAAAAAGTTGAGTTCTTCTCCTGTTTTCTACTGTTATCATATTGTGGGTGTCAAGAGAGGTTAGTATTTGCTTAAGATTTGGCTAATTTATCTGTTATAGTAATTTATTATATGAAGTACCAAAGTATATTGAATTACAGTACCTGCATTTCTTTTATGAAGTACCTTTTGAATGTTTCTAACAGTATCACATGGTAATTGTTTGTTATTTTTACTTTTAACAGGTAACACAATATGAAGATATGTTGTCTACGAATGTCTTTGGTGAGCTCACGTTGTTTGCATGTGTGGTATATAAGAAGAGCACATTTTTATTGTTTGATCAATGAAACGGTAGGTTATGGAGCATTCTTTTTGTTGGTATGTTGCCGATATGTAATCACACATTCTTACGACGATATATTTTTTTATGTGATGTTGGTAGATAAGATATTAATATTGTTGATATGTTCGATATTAATATTGTTGGTGGATGAATCATACTAAAATTGTACATATATTGATATCAGTACTATTGCTGGATAAATAATATTAATATTGATGTCGTATTATTGATGGTGTTCCAATAAAATTGTTTGCTGGAAGTTCTAATGCCTTCTTTGCACAATAATCTACGTATTTTCGATAATTAAAATCGTGATACGCAAAAGATACTACAAGTAACCTACCCACGATATTACATTATCATAAGCTATGGTACTATAAATATCTATATATGGTACTACAAATATCTGTATATTGATACTACAAACTGGGGCAGGAAGTTCGATTGTTAGAAACGTGGTACAAAAAGATACTACAATAACATATGTATAGTACTACACTATCGTAGGGTATGGTACTATTGACATCTATATATTGGAACTACAGACATATGTATATTGGTATTACAAATTTGGGTAGGAATTTCGATTGCTAGAAATGTGGTACGGAAAAGATACTACAAGTAACATATGTATGGTACTATACTATGATAGCGTATGGTACTACGAACATCTATATATTAGAACTACAAACATATGTATATTGGTACTACAAATTTGGGTAGGAATTTCGATTGCTAGGAACGTGGTACGAAAAAGTACCACAAGTAACATATGTATGGTACTACGCTATGGTAGGTTATGATACTACGAACCTATATAATATTGAAACTACAAATATATTTATTTTGGTAGTACAAAGTTGGGTATGAATTTCGATTGCTAGAAAGGTGGTACAAAAAAAGATACTACAAGTAACATACGTATGGTATTACACTATGGTAGGGTACGGTACCACGAACATCTATATATTGGAAAGACAAACATATATATATATATTGCTACTACAAATTTGGGTAGGAATTCGATTGTTAGAAACGCAGTACGAAAAAATACTACAAGTAACATACATATGGTACTACACTAGGGTATGGTACTTCGAACATTTATATATTGGAACTACAAAGTTATGTATATTGGTACTACAAATTTGGCTAAAAATTTCGATTGCTAGAAACGTGGTATGAAAAAGATACTACAAGTAACCTACTCGTGGTACTACACTAGCTTATGTTATGGTATACCGCAAACATCTATATGTTGAAACTACAAATATATGTATATTGGTACTACAAATTTGGGGTACGAATTTCGATTGTTAGAAACGTGGTACGAAAAAGATACTACAAGTAACATACGCGTGGTACTACGCTATGGTGGGGTATGGTACTACGAACATCTATATATTGGAACAACAAACATATGAATATTGGTACGACAAATTTGCGTAGGAATTTTTCGACGCCGTCCGAATTATTTTTGGTCTTTGATTATGTTACATAGTTATAAATACTTTACTGATGATCTGGTATCAATATTGGTGGTTAATATTTAGAATTAGATATTATTACATTGAAACCCCAACTTTCGTTCTACTTATTATAATACTAGTAAGCACATCTTACTGCATAGTCATGATTTTTCATCGATTGAAAGTTAGTGTCTATATTTCGTGTTACCGTGTGTTTAATTTTATTATGTACCGTAATTTGGAAGTTCACATGCCTTATTTGCACAATAATCTACGTGTTTTCGATTATTAAAAACGTGGTACAGAAAAGATACTACAAGTAATCTACTCGTGGTACTACACTAGCTTACGTTATGGTACCGCAAACATCTATATATTGGAACTACAAATATATGTGTCTTGGTACTACAAATTTGTGGTAGAAATTTCGAATGTTATAAATGTGATACGAAAAAGATACTACAAGTAACATACGTATGGTACTACGCTATGGTGGGGTATGGTATTACGAACATCTATATATTGGAACTACAAACATATGTATGTTGGTACTACAATTTGGCTAGGAATTTCGTTGCTAGAAACGTGGTACGAAAAAGATACTACAAGAAACATACATATGTTACTACACTATGGTAGGGTATGGTACTACGAACATCTATATATTGAAACTACAAACATATGTATATTGGTACTACAAATTTGGGTAGGAATTTTTTGTCCTTGACTATGTTACCATAATTATAAATACTTTACTGATGATTTGGTGTCAGTATTGGTGGGTGAATATTTAGAATTAGGGATTATTACGTTGAAACCCCAACTTTCTTTCTACTTATTATGATACTAGTAAGAACATCTTACTACATAGTCAAGATTTTTTATCGATTGAAAGTTAGTGTTTATATTTTATGCTACCATTTGTTTAATTTTATCATATGCGATATTTTGGAAGTTTTCGTGCCTTGTTTGGACAATAATCTACGCGTCTTCGATAATTAAAAACGTGGTACGGAAAAGGATACTGCAAGTAACCTACTCATGGTACCGCACTAACTTATGTTGTGGTACCACAAACATCTACATATTTCGAAGCGGCTAGCACGGTACGTAAAAGATACTACAAACAACCCAACTATGGTACTACAAAGCATGGTACTGCAACTATCCACATATAGGTACTACAAATGTCTTTATATCGGTACCACAAATTAGAGTGCGTATTTCGATGCCGCTAGCACGGTACGGAAAAGATACTACAAACAACCCAATTATGGTACTACAAAAGCATATACTATGGTACTACACATGTTCACATGTAGGTACTACAAACGTCTTTATATTGGTAGCACACATTAGAGGGTGTATTTCCAGGCCCTCACACGGTACGTAAAAGGTACTACAAACCACCTAAGTATGGTACTACAGAAACATATAACATGATAGTGCAACTGTCCACATGTAAGTACTATAAATGTCATTATATTGGTACCACAAATTAGAATCGGCGTATTTCGACTCTGTGCACAGTACATAAAAGATACTACAAATAACCTTATTATGGTACTACAAAGCATATAATATGATACCGCAACTGTCCACATGTAGGTACTACAAAAGTCTTTATATTGGTAGTACAAATTAGAGTCGGCGTACTTCGAAACCGCTCGCATGGTAGGTAAAAGATACTACAAATGACCTACGTATGATATTACAGTAAAGAAACCATTGGTACTGCAAGCTAGCAATATCGGTACTACATATCTGTTTGTTCAGGTACTACAAAAATACTTGGAACAAAAAACATAAACAAGTCACAAAACTATGAGGATCAACAGCATATCAGTCTCCAAACACAGAAAAATATCACTCAAACAAGTGGAGCATGCAACTAAGATCGTCCGTAAGTATCGTGGCAGCCATGAAGCCACGATATAATTCGACGTCAACTTCGTCAAGATACCTCCCACGAGCCACCGGTCCAACGATGTATCGGTCCATGGACATTGAAGTATGTACGCCGCAATCCACGCCATCTGGACTCGGCTCCCTCGTGGACTCAGACTCTGACACGATTGAGTTGGGCTTATAGTCCCACCTCCAAGTCCAATAGATCGACAGAAACGAGCCTATAATAATATAACAAGTTAAGAACATGATAAAGCGTTTAATTTAATAAAATTCAAACTTACAAATGATCTTGTCGCCCATTCCATGTGATTGTGCTTCAGCGAATCTCATAGGTAAAATCGTATTTACGGTACCAATTAACTATGTAATACGGTATCAAAAAAACATATACATGCACCAATTCAATTATCGTACCAAAAAACAACCAAGATTCGTACCATGACAATAAAAAATGTAGTATCTTCACATCGAGCAGGGAAATTAGAAGCTAACAAACCCTAATTTGAATGATACCAAGTTCCCAATTCGAAAAATGAAATATTTAAATCCTAATTTTGCCATAAACCCCAAATTCGAGCCGTAATCACAAAATTAAACATTGCCCAACATGAAATCCTTCAAGAAATGCAACTATTGAAGCCATAATCTCTACATTAACCCAAAATGCCACAAAAAACGAAAAATTAAAGTCGAAAAATGAAGGTGTCAAGCGACCTGTATACCGTTGAGATGATGCCAAGTCGAATAAAGGTGTGAAGTCCTAATTTCTCGTTCGCTGCTCGTTGTAGAGGTGAAGCTGAGAATCGGCCGACTTCTCTGTACTCGTTTCCGTTCTTTTATTTTTCGTTGTCTGCTTTTGTTTATCCTCGTTCTATTTGTAATGAATTCACTAGGTTATTTTGGAATACTTATGTTTTACAAGGATATATTTGTCCATTAGGTAGCTATGTGATATAAAAGTTTGAAGTGGGGAGTTTGGTGATAATTGAATTGGAAGGGGGAGTAAGTTGATGTATAGTTTGAGGGAGGGCGATTTATGTGTAGATTGCTCTTGATTTATCAGTCGATGGAATTCTATTCTTTTATCAAGAAGAGCATCTCCAATAGCTAATCCAATTGTAAGGAAAGCAAGCGTGAATAATTTAAAATCAACTCTGATGATTAAAAAATTCAGAATATTCTACCATCAACAAGTAAAATCGCAATAATATACACACAAAAGAGTTTGACTGATATTAAAACTGCAAATTGAAAAAAAAAAAAAAAACAGGAACACAAACAAACTCTCAAATCTCAAGAGTTGAGTTGGGATCACTTACGAGAAAAAAGAGCCAAGCTTTTCTTTGACCCAAGAAGAAGAAGTGATTCTCAGGTTAGTTGCATGCTTTTGTGGGAAAGGAATGGAAGCACAGCAATGGTAGTAACCATTCTCATCGAACGAAAACCTCTGAGAAAGTTGAGCTTCACTCATAACATATTCGCCCCATTCCTCATATCCAAACTTATCAAAAATTCCACTGGCGTCGAAATAATCGAACTTCCTTTTTTCCGGGCTATCTCTGCAAAGCACATTTAGCCTATTATAGTCTCCCTTTGTATATAAATATAAGAGAAGAGGATTGAAGAGTACCTTTTTCTGAAGCGTACATTCATTATTGTAGCGTGCAACTACAACAAACAAGGGAGGTGTGATTTCAGTCAAATTCCATGGGGAGGATGAGCAGTGGAACAGTAACATGTTGGGAAATGTATGAAATGCAAGGTGGTACGACTAAGCGAAGAAAATACTCCACAAAAATATCAGCAAACATGTTAAGAGACAAGAAAACAAAATTATCATTAAGCTCTTCAAAGTGCACCATTGAGACAGCTGATAGTACTAAGGCTTTATGGACATGATCATAAGTTCTTCATACCTTCAACTGACGATTCGTATCACTTTCAATGACCAGACCAGCCTCCGTAAAAGCATCAATGATGACTTCTAAAGAGGTTCAAGAAATTCACACAAAAGATAAATTGTCCAAGTAATTAATAGCATAACTAGGCAATCTAGTTTATTTAAATAGAAAAAAATATAATTCTAGTTAAGTAAAGGATACGACAGGCACGCAAAAGTCTTCCTTGGCCACCAACTTCTTCGACTGGAGCATAAAGGACCTGAGCCTTGGCCATAGAACCTCTCATGCAATCCTGGCATGAAGTTTTCTCAAGGAAAATATTAGTCAAGAAAGTCAAAAGCACAAGTGAGATTAAATTCTGTTCTAAGTCTATCGAAAAATGCCCTGCTGATCTCTTATTCCATTAAAACAAGCACGCTAAGTGTTCTAAAAATGGAAAAAAAAAAATGACTTTCATGACTTCAGGCAACCTCTTATGCATACACCTTTTTACACTATATATATATATATACACAAAAACTCCTACACTCCATAGCTCTCTCTCTCTCTCTCTCTATATATATATATATATATATATATAGATAATATTACCAATCCCTTAAGTCTGATCAATACAGGTCGGTTCTCCAAAGCATCCATGACTTTAGGCAATATTCCCTAGAATCCAAAAAATTGAATGACTAAAAGCCTAACCCAACAGTCAAAAGTAGATGATTTTGTCAAAATAACTTACCTTCAAAACCTCCGTAGCTGCTTTGACTCTATCCGTATTCCATAACTTCAGCATGAGGACAGTTAAGTGGAAGGTTTTTGGTTTGACAAAAATGGACTCCTCGATCCCTAATTCTGCAAACCCAAAGCGACTTTCTACTTCTCATTTGGAAATTTTGTTGTCCATAAATTTAATCATCTAAGCTACAACAGGAAAATTTCAATCGGAAAAAAATCAAATTTGAGCAGGACATCAAAGTAGATATCACAGAGAGGTTTAACAAACAAAAAGGAAAGGCAATGACCAATAGCAACTTCGGACAAGTCACCTTTTGTTTTACTCTCCAGATTCTTATCTCCATTTGATGATGCTACGCCAAGTACTGCGTTCTGAAAATTGACTAGTTTGCCAATCAATTCAGGATAAATCGCCAGAGGAAGGGAAATAAAGTGGGAATAGTCAACTTCTCGACTATTAACTGCCTGTCGAAAGTATAAAAATTAAATTATTAGACGTCACAGCAAAGGATGTATTCATAAACAATATTGTTCTTTCACATCGTTCGAGCGTTACAACACTATACTCATAACATATCATTAACATTACGTGTTCAACACCAGGGAAGCTAATCATGCAAAAATTAATGGGGCAGTATAGGGAAAAAATAAAGGTTAATAATAGCAATTATTAAATCATATAACAGGTTTATACAAAACCATAGAACAATTAAATCACAACCTTGTCAACAATTATTTGAACTTTCTCAGAAGCTTTAGCGATACTTTCAGCTGAGTCGCCTTCTAGAACTACAATAAAAGATGCATTGGTCAGATAGGCTAATTAACAAATAAAATATCAATGAGAATACAGTGCATCCTAGTCGAGTCATGTTGCCAATTATTGTACAACATGACGTAAATGCACAACATGATAATAGAGATAGACATACATTTCATTAATGTACTCAATGTAAATGCAGCAAGTAACAGCACCATGGCAGAGACCTAAAACTTGAACTCACTAATAGAATCTGCTCCCTTAGATGAAGGAAATTTAATTTTAACTCCAGTCTTCTCTTCAATATCCCTCTGAGTGCTTCCCCTGTTAGAAAATGTAGAAAAATGTTACCATTACAAACAAGAATTAAGAATATCATTAGTATTAAACTATACCATTTTCCTTTCACGAAACGCATTAACGACCATCCGATCTGCAAACACACGTAAGATAAGAAGAATATCCACGGAATGACATCGATCACATGGAGAAACAAAACAATTGAGTCATTGCATTGGTGATATTTGGAAGGTAAAACTTTTACTACATACAAGCAGACGAGTTCAAAGCAGGACAACTTATTCCAAAAACTTCAAATTCCTAGGATTATCTACGTGAATAATTCAATGACTTGATCAGAAGAAAGAAGTTAGTTTTTGTTTAATAGGTTCAAAACTGAAAAATACCTGATGTGATCAAAAGAGAATAATGGACCATTTTCATTCAGAATCATGTAGACAAAAAAAAAAAAAACACAAACAATTGTTTCTGTTAAATTTACAATCAAAATCTAACCTCCATAGACATTGAGTACTTCATACTCAAAACATCACTTTTAGATGTCGAAGCCGTCGTAGAAACACCATGTCGCTGTGCTTCTTCTAAACGTTTCGGTAACATAAGATCTTTACCCTTTCCTAGAAACATGAAACTTCTGGTCTAACATATCACATTTACGTATGATTATAAAAAGGGGAAAATACATAAAGATAAAAAGATCAACTAAAGCAAATACGTCAAGCCACTGGACGAACCATAAATAACAGCTCCTATTTTACTATGATCAGAAACTCTATGAATCACAATTCACCAGATATTGAGGCATCATCAACAACAGCATCCAAAAGGAATTCACAATTTCCAAATTTGTTTCATCCCCATCAAAACAAGAACCTAAACTCCCACTTATATATATCTTTTTTAATCGCAGGTCAACTAGTTTTCAACGAATTTCAATCCTAGAACCTTTCATCATTTTGAGAGTGTTGTAATTGTGCCCAGCCAAACTGCAAGTCATGTCAGACTGTGAAAATCAGCGTTACGACTTAACGAACAATTACTCCGAGCTCGAATCAACTTCCAAACACAAAAGCCAAATAAAAAGCAAACGAAATAAAAAAAAAAAAAAAAACATGAAGTATTATACCGCCATAGCTAGCATTAGAAGCTTGAGGGGAAACTCCTCTCCATATCTGATCAACGCCTTTTTGCTTGTTCCCACCCATTCTCTTCTCACTCTCAAAACTCAAGCAAGGAGGAAATTTATCACATGTATCAGCAAATTGAGAGGTTTGATTTGATGTTTTCCCTTTTTATTAGTTCATTTCATTATATATTTATAGGATTTTTTAAGTAAGTAGCCCTTGAGCTGGTCATCTTTTAAAAAATAGCACCCAAAATCGGACTTTACCTTTGTACCCTTACTAACTCTGCTCTAAATACTATTTTACCCTTATTTAATGTCAATCAACAACCTCAACAACACTTAACGATAAAATTAATTAAAGGGTTTACATGTTACACTGTAGCGAATATGAAACATCAGACCCGTTATAGAAGAGTGGGGTAAAAGTAAAAAAAAGCAACCACTTTCACTTCCAGTAAAAAAAGCAAGCGTGTCTCCCGCCCCTGCACTGCAAATCGTCTCCACTTTCAATTCCAGTAAAAGAACAAGCGTGTGCTCTCCCGCCCCTGCACTGCAAATCGTCGTCTTCTCTGCAAATCGACTCATTCGACAATGGCATTCAACGCGAACGTGGAGGTATGTGTTCTACTCTTCGTCTTCTTCAATTTAACGCGAGAGGGGATCTGGGAACGACCCATCGAACCCTAATTTGGTGCGGACCCGTGCTTGCAAGCGTATGACAGAGCTTTGGTAGCGTAGGACCCGTGCTTGCAAGCATAGGACCCGTGCTTGCAAGCATAGGACCCGTGCTTGCAAGCATAGGACATGGGTCACGCGCGCGCAAGTTCGGGGGACCCGCGCGTTATAAGCAGGGGACCCGCGCGCTATGCCCAGGGGACCCGCGCTTATACGCAGGGGACCCGCTCTTATACGCACGGTTCCCCTGCTTAAACGCTCGGGTCCTCTTACCTTAACGGGCGGGTCCTGTGCCACTGCGCGTGCGCAAGCGGGGGACCCGCGCGTTATAAGAAGGGGACCCGCGCGCTATGCCCAGGAGACCCGCGCTTATACGCAGGGGACCCGCGCTTATACGCACGGTTCCCCTGCTTAAACGCACGGGTCCTCTTATCTTAACGGGCGGGTCCTGTGCCACTGCGCGTGCGCAAGTTCGGGGGACCCGCGCGTTTTATGCAGGGGACCCGCGCGCTATGACCAGGGGACCCGCGCTTATACGCGGGGGACCCTTGCTGGGACCGCGCCGATGCGCAGGGGTCTCATGCGCGTCCGTGCTTGAATCTCAGCATATGCGATGCGGTCCCCTGCGCATCTATGCATAAGGGTTTTCTGTTTTAATTATTTCATACCACGTAATTTAGCTAAAATGTGTTTTACGCATAAATTAGGTTGTGATGCAGAAGCAGTTCGACACAGTGGACGAAGTTCCCCGTTTGAGTGTAAAAATGAGCTCGTTATACGCGGATGCCAGCGAGCTGATAAGACAGTGTCTGAACCACCACGAGTGGGAGATTTTTAGGAACGAGAGTCCGTTCGGCCGCCTTGTTATGGCTGAGCCTGATTTTAACCTCTCGGGACAGTTGGTGTGGTACCTCATGCAGAACCAGACGATGCTGCACAACCGAGCTGAAGTTCGCAGCCGAGCTACCGCCGGTAAACGACGGCTCACAATTCACCGCAAGACATTTTGGCAACAGCTCAAAAGTCCGCATGTCGCACGTCAAGCGTGTGTTGGAGCGGTTGTCTGGCGACGAGGACAATGTGGACTTCGAGAAGCTGAAGTTGGCGGACGTGTACTTCGCCACCGCCGTGTTGATGCCTCGACCGTCGAAGAAGGACACCGTCGTCAGTACGACGGTCCTTAGTCTCGTCGATGATCGATTTGCATTCTCCCAGTACCCTTGGGGCACCGTGGCTTTCCGTGAGGTGATACGAAGTGTTAAGGTAAATCTACGGGAGAGGCCACGGGACTGGCTGATCAGTGGGTTCGTACAACCACTTCAGGTGAATTATAACTAAGCTTCTTGCATACCATGTTTTGAGGGACGTTTGTAAGATTTTTTGCGTTATTTGTATTCAGATACTAGCATACGAGTGCATGCCGGGGGTTGCAGACCAGTTTGCGGTTCGCAAGGAAGAAGATTTCACGCCACGCATGCTCAGGTGGGCGACGAAGAATTGGGGTCGCAAAGCATGCCCGACTCTTAGGACGGTCGCAGATGCCGTCAACCGCGATTTTGTACGAGGGTTGTTAGTGCCGTCAGCGGAAGAGTTGGAGGCGGCGTACTTTAGGGACAGCGTTTTCGACGTTGGGGCGGCACACGACATATTCGACCGTGTGACGGGCCTACTCACGCGGGGAGTGGAGGTTAGGTGTTCCCCTGTCCACCTCGATCGTGGCGACGACGATCATTTAGCGATCGTACCTGTTGAAGATTTTCCCACACCTGTGGAGGTGGTTGAGGCGGGAGACGTTGGTGCTTCGTCGAGTGCCCGAGGAGTTCGAAGAAGAGGCAAAGCGCCTGTAGATGTTGTTGATCTAAGTGATGAGGATTCTGGCTCAGATAGAAATGAGAAGTGGAGCAAGAAGTACCTCGGGCGATGGGACTTCTCCGGGCGTGAGCTGATTCATGAGCACGATCGCGTGCTCATTGACATGTACCTTCAAGCGGCAAGATTTAGGTAAATGTTTACTTTCGATGTCAATCTCAGTTATCGTACCTAAACACGTAATAATTTTTCTTTTTATGCAGTGATACCGTTTGGTCGTCTGACATGTGCGACGTGGATGCCCAAGGCTTCTACATGCTGCTCTTCCATGATATGCTCAAGTCCAATTGTCTTGACGCATATCTAGATTGCTTGAGGCGAATCTATGCGGACAATGACAATTATCCTCGCGTCTTCGTCTTTCCAAGTTACGTGCAAGACGAGCACTTTAGGAAGGCGCAGAAGTTGAATAGGAAGGCAAAAGTCGGGGTGGATGATATGGAGAGCTTCGTCCATGGATTGTCGAGAAGCAGTCGGAGCTGGTTGGAGCGTCTCACGGAGGATGAATTGCTACGATGCAAGTACATCATCTCTCCTGTTTGCGCACGGGCCCACTGGGCAGTGCTTATTTTTGACGCGTCAACGCAAACCTTCGTCCTTCACGATTCATTGGGCGCGCATGGTGTGCAGTTCGCCGGGAGAGTGTTCGTAAGTAGCTGAAATCCGTTTGTCTATCATTTTTATTTATTTAGTGACATGTTCGGTATTTGCTATATTTTGCAGGCGGAGTTTCTTTCCGCATATTGGCGTTTCAAGTTCGACATCGTGACGAAGCCGAAGTTGAATAATAAAATGAATCGCCAGCAGAAGGCTGACAGCTTGGATTGCGGGGTTCATGCGGCGTTGACGGTGGAGACGATTATGGTTGACACGCCCGAGTTTGATGAATATCAACGGCAGATTGATATTTCGGCGTATCGAGCCACTATGGCTGCACGGATATTGCGTGACCCGCATAGCTGTACCCTATAGATTAGTTTGGGGTAGTTTGGAAGTGTTAATTGTAAGTGGCTTTGTAGGTTTAATGGACTTGGTGTAGTTTGTAGGTTTATGGAACTAAAAGTTTTTGATATTATTGAATGAATTGATTCTCTGTATGAAACGAAAGTACGTGATGGGTGATTTGACTTGTTACTGACGAAATTATTTTGACCAAATACTCAGCAATATGCGCGGGTCCCGTGATTTTACGTGCGGGTCCCCTGATTTTACGTGCAGGTCCCATGATTTCAAGTTATGGTCCCTTTAGCACGTATCCCACCATATGACTTGATAAAACTTTTTCCATTGTTGAATAATTGATTCTCTGTATGAAACGAAACGTGATGGGTGATTTGACTTGTTACTGAGGAAAATATTTTGACCAAATAATCAGTAATTGTTCAATTATTGGTACGACTAAAGAGAAACCCTAAATTGGACAGCGACCCCTTCATATACATACCTATACGGGACGCGTCCCATCAGCGCCAACGCAATAAGCACGGGTCCCCTGAGAATGTTTTGGTCCCCTGATTTTACGTGCATTTCCCATGATTTTAAGTTATGGTCCCTTTAGCACGTTACCCACCATATGACTTGATAAACCTTTAAAATAATGCACGACCATTTTTTGGTACAGAAAGCATACATTCCACAGTCGTACGATCACTTTCGGTGATAATCATGACGATCACCAGCATTGTTTTTCAAGTCGATGGTAAGTGGGTAATTCGCGAGGACAATACGTCGAACTGGGTTCCGGATCCAACTTGCCGTTGGCAATCAATCTTGGTCGACGAGGAGTCATGCACGTTAGTGGATCTCACTAACGAGATATTGAATGCATTGTCGTTACGCAACGACAATACCAAACTACGGATAAGCTACATGCCTTGCATAGACTACAATTATGTGCGCCCCATCGAGAACGATTACGGCGTACGTGCGTACGTTGGAGGTGGTTGCCCACGATCAAGACCACCTCTTCACGTGGAACTTGAATTAGCCATCATTGCGTCACCGCCACATCAACCTCATGATAATGATTTCTCTGGTTTCGACGTCGGCCTTATAGCGCATTGCGATACAAACGCCGAAATCCAACCATTTGAGGGTTTTCCCAGCACATCTTACAACCCTCCTGACCAAAGTAATGAAAGCAGTGGCTATGTAGGCGATTACTCCGGAATCTGCGGCCAAGGATATGATAATGAGAACGAGCAAGTCGGACGGGACGACGAAAATGAGAACGAGGAAGGTGCCTTAATGCATGATGATGATGATGATGATGATGACGCACATGATGACGATTTTGACGTCGATGTGCACGACGACGCAACTGATGTGGCCGACGATGGTACCTATTCGTTTACGGATGGTTCGACCCTATATGTTGGACAACAATTCCGTAGCAAGAAAGAATTGAAGGACGAAATCACTAAAATCGCTGTCGCTGCATGCTTCGAACTCCAAGTGGATAGGTCAAACAAAACCCTGTACGTAGTGAAATGTGCGCAGGAGAACTGCGAATGGCGCATACGAGGTGCACAGGATAAGGACTCCCCCTTTTTCTCAATCCGAAAGTACGTCAACACGCACACGTGCGGCATGTCTCATCGACGCCGTAGACATCGCCAGGGAAGTTCGTCGCTCGTATCGAGTACGTTGTTGGAAAATTTTAGGGCTCCTAAAGACATCCCCGCTCCCAGTTCCATACAGTCGATGATGCAGAGCAGGGGAGTAGAAGTTTCATACTACAAGGCTTGGAGAGGAAAACAAATTGCGACCGACGAACTAGTTGGTAACAGGGACGCTTGCTACGATTTACTGCCGTCTTACTTAGATGCGGTGAGGCAAGCCAACGAGGGCAGTATCACTGATTGGGAGATGGACGAAGACAATCGGTTCAAGTACATGTTCTTGGCATACGGAGCATGCGTCAGCGGCTTTACGTTCATGAGGAAAGTCGTTTCTATCGATGCCACTTTTTTGAAGGGGAAGTATAAGGGACTCATGATGATTGCCACTGCGCAAGACGGCGATTTCCATCAATATCCTTTAGCATGGGGTATTGCCGACGGGTCGGAGGGAACCGACCCATGGACGTGGTTTCTCTCGAGATTAAGACGTTTTGTTGCGGATGGCGACGATCTCGTAATAATTTCCGATCGGAACCCTGGAATCAAGAATGCAGTTCCGGCCAATTTCCCAAACGCGTTTCATGGTTTCTGTGCGTGGCACCTTCAACAAAACGTGAAGACGAGAATGAAGAAGAAAGGTGCTTGTCCAATCTTTTGGCGTGCCGCTACTGCCTACACGAAGAGCGAGTGCGACCGTCATTTTAGGCAGCTTGACGGAAAATATGCGGACGTGCAGAGGTATCTTAACGAAGTCCCAAAGGAAACGTGGACGCGAGCATATTGCCCTAGATCAAGATACAACATAATGACGACCAACGGATCGGAGTCTATAAATGCAGCTCTACGTAAGGACAGAGAGCTTCCAATTATTGGACTGTTGGGCTCGATTCAGCGACTAACATCATCATGGTTCAGTAAGCATCGGCGCTCTGCGGAAGCTTCAATCGCCTCGAACATGACTAGGTTTACGCCGAAGGTAGAGTCGATCATACGAGAGAATTTCACCGAGTCGCAAAAATTTCATGTGTCGGAAGTCGGGCATCTAACATATAACGTATACGGGCAGCATGTGAACGAGGTGGTCGATTTGGGGCTGCGCACATGCACGTGCATGATGTTTGACATCGATCGTATCCCATGTCCACATGCGGTTGCAGCTTGTGGTTCTGCCCAAGTGCCGGTATATTCATTAGTGCACGATTATTATACATTGGAGTTCTGGAAACTGGCATACGAAGGTACTATACGCCCGGTAACGGACCGCATTGAAAGTAGTATGGACATGTTGCCGCCTCGTGTTGGTTCACAACGTGGACGACCCCAGAAAAATAGGTTTCCTTCGACGGGTGAATTTGGTACGAGATAACGTTGTAATATGTAGTTTTCGTATTCAGAGTGGCTTATACGTCGCCATTTGTGTTATGTTATGTAAGGTTGTGTTAGGCGAGCTTTTGCGTGAATATGGAAGTAGAAAACCCTTATGCACAAATGCGCAGGGGACCGCATCGCATATGCAGAGAATCCCGCACGGACGCGCATGAGACCCCTGCGCATGAATGTGGTCCCCGCCGGGTCCCCTGTCTTCAACGTTTGGGTCCCGTGAAAAAATCGCGCTGGTCCCATGTTCCTTGCGCGCAGGGAGGGGCGCGTTACTCCCATCGGACCCAAACGTTAAAGGGAGGGGACCTGCCGATTAGCACATGGTACCCCAAATCATTAGGGTTGGTCACGTTCGCTTACTAAGTTGGTCCAATAATTGTTCAATTATTGATGAAAAGTGACATGTAGCAGTGCTTCATTTATTGGTGAAGTGACATGTCAGAGCGGTGTTATTATACAGTTCATCAGAGACAGATGACTTGACATTTGATTCCCGATTCCACTTTTTTGTCCCCGGCGAAAATCTAATATTATTAAATTCGTTAATAAGATGTCCACTGCGAAAATCTAATATTATTAAATTCGTTAATAAGATAGTCATTAATAAAAAATTAAAAAATTCGTTAGTATGGGTTATATTTTTTTATATGAATTATATTTATTTATATGAATTAAAATCGTTAATAAGATAGTCATTATATTTTTTTTATTAAATTCGTTAATAAGATAGTCATTATATTTTTTTATATGAATTATATTTATTTATAAGATTAAAATCGTATTTTTTATTCAAGAGGGGGTGTGAATAGTAGCCCCCTTTAGAAAATTACGGTACGAATATGGAAATAGAAAACCCTTATGCACAGATGCGCAGGGGTCCGCATCGCATATGCAGCGAAGCGCGCACGGATTCGCATGAGACCCCGGCGCATCTTTGCGGTTCCCGCCGGGTCCCCTTCCCATAACGTGAAGGTCCCATGACTTCAACGTTTGGGTCCCGTGATAGTAATGCGGGGTCCCATGAGTCTTGCGCGCAGGGAGGGCGCGTTACGAGCATGGGATTCAAACCTTAAAGGCAGGGGACCTTCCGATTACCACACGGTACCCGCACATTAGGGTTAGTGATGTTCGCTTATTGAGTGGGACCAATAATTGCTCAATTATAGGTCAAAACTGACATGTCAGAGCAGTATCCCTATTTATTCGTCAAAAGTGACATGTCAGAGCAGTGATACTATACAGTATGTACAGGACAGATGACTTGACATTTTATTCCCGATTTGCTTGTAATGTTGTGAAAATCTAATATATTATTAAATTCGTTAATAAGATAAAAATTAATAAAAAATTAAGTGTGCGTAAAAAAAATAAATTTAAATAACCACTCGATTAACAATATCTAACTCCAAGTTTAGAAAAAAGAAAATATATTTTACAACATGTATTTCGAGTCGTACGATCATTGACGTGAATCTAGTAAGAGAGCACACCGATAAAACATACTCATGTTTGTGATTTATGTAGGCTATAACAATCTTATAAAGTGAACGTAATTCTTTTGATTACCTCCATTTTTTTTGTTCTGTGCTATTTTATGATGACTTTATATTGTAGTCTACGATAAACAAAGTATAAATACGCTCAATTAATCGCTTACTTCCATGAATTAACATTGCAAAAATCGCACATGAACATAGGGGACCCACATTTTTTGAACAGCGGACCCACTCTTCAAAACTGGGGACCCGCGATGATTGCATAGTCCCAACACTGAGATGTCCGGGTCAGTCGTGGTCCCGTCAAAATTGTCCGCATGTCATTGCCGGGGCCCGACTGGTCCCTTCGAAATGTTGCTTGATTTAAGCAGAAGACCCGCTCGTAAAGGTCACGGGACCTGTGCGTTATGAGCATGGGACCAGCGCTTGTATTCAGGGGACCCGCTAAGGGAGCGTTCATAGATAACACGGAAAACTTAATATGAAAAAAGTTAAGTTATGTCAAATCACTGCCATTCGCGTTATTTTTATGTCAACTCACACATCACTCTCACTGACAAAATCTCCTCTCACAATTTCTAAACCCTAAATTGATATCAAACACACGTAAAGCAGATGACTTCTATCAAACAACTAAAATTAAAATTAAACAGAAAACTAGAAAGATTTCAAATCACTTAAAATTCAGTTCTTTTATTTTTACGTCAAATCACACATCAGTCTCACTGACAAAAAGTTGGAAAACACAGAGAAACTCAATCGTTCACAATTCTAAACCCTAAATTCATATCCACCAAACGATATGCACAAATCAAACAAGTAAAATTAAAATTCAAGGGAGAAATTCAACAACACATGAAATAGTTCGTGAACATCGCAAATTTTAATTAAAATAAAAATGGTATACTAAAAAGAGTCCCAATCATTATTGAAAATAGAAGATGCGAGGTATTTTCTAAACGCCTGCATATGAGTTTGATTGAGGCGGGAGACGTCGTCCTTCTTCATCATAAGCGACATTGCCGCCCGCAACATCGCCACGCCATCTTCTCCCCTGAAAATTATATCGAAAAAGACACTTATTTTTAAACACGACGACAAAGTAATAAAACGCATCATTCATGAAAACTTACTGATTTTGTTTCCTGAATTCGCGACACCACCTAGCCGGCCAGCTCTTGCCCTTGTTAGGCATGCGTGTTATCAGTTTCAGTTCCTTGAAAATAGCCGGGATTACGATCCGAAGTTTGTTGATGTCGTCGGCGATAAAGCGCAGCTCGAAGCCAGGAGGCGCATCGGAGCGTAAATCGTATACTCCTTTCCCCGCACATCAACAACGAACAACACCCATCGGCCTGACGTACGCATGGGGATGGCAACTTTGGTCGCTAGATCCCACGACCTGCATTTCCAATTTTCGTCCTCCCCCCTCGCGAACGGGAGCAATTTCTTGAAGCCTTTCCCACACGGCTTCCCGATTAGGTTTAGCACCCCTCGCTCGTCGACGAGCGTCTTAAACGTATGGGGCATGTACGCGACTTTGCTCGCAACCGATTTGCTAAATTTCTGCATGCGTTCGATCCCATCGAGGCATTCATCGACATGCTGCAATAAAAGCAAACCGGTTTTTAACACATTCAAGTAAGGTGACGAAAGGTATTTGGTAAATTTATATACGACATCTCATCGAGTTTAATACCCTCAGTCGCAAGGTTCAGGAGCCATGTAGGGTCGTGTTGTCCTAGGATCCCTTGTACTTTCATGCCGGTAATCTGCAAAGCCGTTTTTAGCTGACTTTCGACTTTTGGCCACAAGTTTTGGACCTTGAACTGGATATGCCGCTCGAACGCCGAAAGCTTTGGAGGTTTGACTGTATTCGTCGAGGGGAAATCGGTGAACGGCGTCGTGGTGTACCAAGATGGCTTCTTCGTCCGCTCAGGGGTCTGTTCTGTGACGACGCCTTTTCCTTTGTCGAGGGCTTGGACAGAAACCGAAGCCTCGGCGTGCGTCTCCAACTGATCAGCGTGGTCCTCTTGAGCCTCTATGTCCGTCACTGCCTCGTGAACCCCGAGACCATAAGCGCCCCTCCACGACGATGGGTCGACCACCTCGGGCGGTCTCTCTTCATCGGACCGAGCCGGTGCGACATATTCATCGTAACGTTTTTGCGCCCATTCAGACGGACTGTGACCGTCCCATGCCTCCTGGCTCGGAATATAGCCATCCGGTCCCATGTACGATGTGTTCCTCCATCTCTCATCGTAATCTATACAAGAAATTCTAAAATAACTATAAATTATTTTTCACGTCCTTAAGTATAAAAACTGACCAAGCTCGGGCGGTGTAGCGTGCAATCCACCACCAAACTCGGGCTGTGAAGCGTGCGATCCACTAGCAAACTCGTTTGGATCGACATCTACATCGTAAATAGTAACTGTTGAGTAATCTGCGCAACTAATTAAAAAATTAAGTATAAAAACTGACCAAACTCGGGCGGTGTAGCGTGCAATCCACCACCAAACTCGGGCTGTGAAGCGTGCGATCCACTAGCAACGTCGTTTGGATCGACATCTACATCGTAAATAGTAACTGTTGAGTAAACTGCGCAACTAATTAAAAAATTAAGAATAAATAAATATCTTACTATAACGAGCTTCGGTAGGCGGAGTGCGAGACCCGTGATAAAATCTGCTCGCCAAACCCTGAACCGAGTTCCCCAACTCCCTGAGGCTGTCGGCCCACGATCGCATTTCCGTCCAATGTTCCTCGTACGCATCCCACCTTCTCTCGTTCGTCGACCACCGTCGACCCTCTTCTTCTTGAAACTGATGCAATTGCGTGCCAAGTTGGTCGAATCGCCCAAACAAGTTGGTGAAGTTTTGGTCCATACGACTTTGCCATTCATCGAAGCGTGGACCCGAGGCGAAACCCTGACCACTTGATCGTGGGGTCTCCGGTGTTGCATGAAAGGCGTGCTCGTGCGGAGGTTCGGGGTTGCCGTGCGGATGTTCGGGGATTTG
Organism: Craterostigma plantagineum; assembly: GCA_027422505.1. NCBI lineage: Eukaryota > Viridiplantae > Streptophyta > Magnoliopsida > Lamiales > Linderniaceae > Craterostigma > Craterostigma plantagineum. Next base: position 474,885 of record JAPQWV010000219.1, on the reverse strand, counting down.
GCCGTGATGCTGAATTATATCGGTGTCGCGTCGCTGACTGCCCTCGATCTGGGCGATGGTCTCAGGCACCAAATTCTGCCGGCTAGAACCCTCACCGCGACGGCGGTGGCCGCGGGAGCACCTAACCTCCACTCCATGCAGGAGTAGAAAGGTCACACGATCGTATAGGTCGTGTGCCGGCCCAACGTCGAAGACGCTGTCCCTGTAGTACGCCGCCTCCAGCTCGTCCGCTGACGGCACTATTAACCCTGCTAGTACATGGAACTTGCTAGCGGCCTCTGCGATGCTCTTCTGTTTCGGGCAATTCTTGCGACCCCAATCCTTCGTCTGCCACCTGCACATGCGTGGCGTGAAATCTTCTTCTTTGCGCAACGCATAGGCCTCTCCAATGCCCGAGATGCACTCATAAGCTAGTATCTGAATACAAATAACACAATAAATATTAGCAATTACTTATATGTAAAAACAAGGTATGCAAAGAAGCTTAATAATAAATCACCTGAAGTGGCTGAACGAACCCACTTATCAGCCACTCCCGTGGGTTCTCCCGTAGATTTTTCCTCACAGCGCGCATGACCTCCTTGAAAGCCTCGCTGCCCCAAGGATACTCTGAGAAAGCAAACCGGTCTTCAGCGAGGTGAAGGACCCAGGAAGACAGGACGGTGTCCTTCTTGGACCTTCGAGGCAGCAACACCGCGGTGGCGAAGTAGACATCCGCCAACTTGAGCTTCTCTTCGTCCACACGTTCCTCGTCGCCAGACATGGCCTCCAACGCCTGCTTGACGTTCGACAGGCGAATTGTTGAACTAGCGCCAAAATGCCTCCTCGTGAATGCTTCGACGCGGTCCACCGCCGGTATCGCGGCTGCGAACTTGAAGCCGGTGATTAGGCAATACTCCGATTTTGAAAATCGAAGTGGTTTTTTGCCAACAACCATCCACAGCTCTTCGCGGGTGTGCAGCGCCGTCTGCCTTTGGATAAGGTACCACAGCAACTGAATCGAGAGGTTAATGTCCGGCTCGGCCATGACAAGGCGGCCGAACGGACTGTGGGCATAATATACGGCCAACTCCTCATCGTTAAGGCACTGTCTTATCAGCTGGCTGGCCTCGCCGTATAGCGAGGTCACTGTAGGACGACAATCAGGAACTTCTGTGCCCAACTGCGTCTTCATCACAACCTAATTTATACGTAAAACACAGTTTAGCCAATTACTTGGTATATGAATATTGAAAATCGAAAACCCTTATGCACATATGGCCAGGGGACCGCATCGTATATGCTGACAGTCAAGCACGGATGCGACTGAGACCCCTGCGCATGAGCAGGGGACCTGTGCGTATCTTCACGGGATCTGTGTCTACTTTCACGGGACCTTTGCGTATATTCACGGGACCCGCCCATAAGATGATGGACTAGGCAAGGGTCCCCTGGATATAAGCGCGGGTCCCTTGATTATACGTGCGGGTCCCCTGACCGTAGCGCGCGGGTCCCGTGTTGTTCTTCACAGGCGCAAGGTCACGAGACCCACGCGCTGCGACCAGGGAATCCGCTCGTTATACCAGGGTACCACGCTTATACGCAGTGGACCCGTGCTCCGCCCATCATTTTATGGGCGGGTCCCGTGAAAACGGGCCTGTTCAGTTCAATTCTAAGCACGGTCCTATGCTTATCAGCACGGGTCCGCAGCGAATTAGGGTTTGCTGCGTTAAATTGAAGAAGACGCAGAGTAGAGAAAATACCTTCTCGGTGTTCGGGTTGACTGCCATTGTCGATTTACGCTCTAGGACTGGGTTTACTTGCAGAGAATAGTTGGACTTGCAGAGAAACGATTTGCAGGGCGTTTTGTGTGCAGGAGAAAACGATTGAAGTGAATTGAAAGTTAAAGTGGTGGTTCTGAAATGCTTTTTAACTTTTACTGTTCCATCACGGGTCAGTTACTTGCAGTTAAACCTGAAAACCCTTTAATGTAATACCCCTTTATGTTGAACTAACCTAATTAAATTAAATTAAATACCATAGCACTATCTATATTTTTTAACGGAACTAAATATTACATTATAAAACATAGTTAATTTAAAATACAGTACTAATTATATTGTCAAGGTCACGTACATCAATAATAATAGGAATAGCATATCTTGATTGATAAAATTATTAAATAATTTATTCTACCCTTCTCGCCCTTCTCCACCAACCGGAGCTTGGTCGACATCCTTCTGCACAGCGTTGTTTCGGACAACCTCGATCCAACCTGGGCCTTGGATCACTTCGCTCTCAGCCTCGTCATCGTCGTTTCGGACAGCCTCGGGTGCTTGTCCTTCGATAACTTCGCTCATAACATCGTCGTCGTCGACCTCGAGAGCATCGTCGTCGCCGTTTAGGAATCTGTCGATCTCGGCCACGATCCACGCCCTCCTTTGGGAGAGGTCGACACCGAGGTCGGCCTCCAGACGGCGGCGGACGCGGCGGCCGTGGTAGTCCAGGGGTCCGAGTGACGGACGATTTCGTGGAGGCGGGCGACGATTTGGGCGTCCGTCACCATTCTTCCTGTTTTGTTTCTGGGATTATTTTTTAAAAATGTTAGATGCTGTGTGTTTGATCAATCCAAGCCTTATATAGCTTGCAAAACGCCGTAAGAGCTTCCCAAAACCATAACATATAACGCGGGACCAAGCTCTAGTACACGGGACCCAAGCTCTAGTGCGCGGGACCCAAGCTCTTGTGCACGGGACCCAAGCTCTACCGCATGAAGCATGCGCGGGTCCCCTGTGTTTACGCGCAGGTACCCTGCATTTATGCGCGGGTCCCATGATCTAATGGGCCTGCCCTAATGTGCGGGGACAATGCACTGATGCGCGGGGCCCGTGAATTTATGGGCGGGTCCCGTGAATTTATGTGCAGGTCCCGTGATTTACTCGCCGCACTAATGTGCGGGACTCCTGCTTTAATGTGGGGTCCCACGTTGTAACGCGCGGAACGCGCGGGTGGCCTGCTCTGCTTTCAAGCAGGGTCCCCGGATCAACTGGAAGTAAAAACAATGAACATGTTCGGCCTTCCAAACCGGAATTTCCGAAGCTTTGAGAACCCATTGGAAGGGTTTAGGACTGAGAGTTACAGATTTAGATGGTTATATTCAAAATACGACCCGGAAAAATACTTACACTGAAGCGTGAGGTTCGAATCTTTCGTTCGCCGAGGACTTTCCAGTTTCCTTCCACTGTGAAGAAGCGCGATATGAGGTCGGGGAATTTCTCTTAAGGACGAGGACGAAGAAGAAGAATAATTCGGTGAGGTGGAGTGGAATGAAATGAATGCTTTCTGCTGCAAAATGGACGTGCAACTTTTAATTCATTTCAGGCGTTGTATTTTATTTTTGTTTTTCTTTTTTTTTTAATTAATAATAAGGGATTACGAAAAGATGATTAAGTGTTAATTAAAAAGAGTGCTATTGACCAAAAAAAAAAGTCAAGAGTGCTATTTTTTTAAACTTGACCGCGTCAAAGGCCATTTTTTAAAAAAGACCCTATATTTATATATATATATATATATTTAGATAATATTTTAAATATATTTTAATCTGTGACGAGGGCAAAAATGAGATTTCATGTTCATCTTCTTGCCCCACGCCCACAGGCCCACACACACACCACACCACACAACACTCCCATCGCTGACTGCTAGAGGAAGTTCCATCGGATCGGAGAAACACCGCAGGTACGTCGATGAAATCTTCCTTTGCTATTACAAATTCAGCAGAAATGTAAGAAGTAAAACAAAAAGAAGATGATGATTTGAGTTGAGATGCCAATTCAACGCCGATCGATCAGAATTTGCAGGCTCAAGTTCCCATTGTAGAGTTGGTCTTCCTCAAACTGCCTAACCGATGCGAGGAGGGTGGGATTGGATTCATCCAGCTCGATTTTCTCAAGGCTAGCAATATCTTCGAAGCTGCTCGGAATCCCCTCGAGTTCTTCGCATTTTCGAATCGCCAGATGCTTGAGCCTTGGAAAGGGATGATTATCGTCTTCTTCCTCGGCTTTCCAACGCACGAATTTCACTCGTTCTAGCAGAAGGTACTGTAACGATTCGAATTCTCCTTCCTTTAGTTCCCACTCTGCATCAGTAGTAATCCCATCCTCCTCTTCGCCGAAACTGCAGTGTCTCATTTTGAGGACCTGAAGATTTGGCAGCGAACCGATGGTGCTTATGAATGATTGAGGTATCATATAACCTGTCACAGTCAGCTTCTTGATTGATCTCGGGAACTCAATTTTGGAAACCCTTCCCAAAGAGCTATCATCTGGATTAAAATATCCCCTGCATCTTAGAGTTTCAAGCTTGTGCAGAAGGCGAAGATCGACATTTGCATCTGTATCATAGATTCCCAGCTTTATCATGTTCGGGACTTTGGTGGTAAGTAAGCCGCTGTCGATCGACTTAAATGTATTTATATACGAAGAGAGACTTTGTAGTCTTTCTTGTGTTGCTGGGTTGCAAACATCTTGCATCCAAATGATGCAGTTCTTCAGCTTGACTTGCCTTAGCTCTGGAATATCCCATAGTTCGGATGGAACGATAAAAACGCTGCGATGGGGTGTCAGCTTTACTATTAAGGTTTGAAGGTTTCGCAATCTCGAGATTTCGGAAGGTAAACAATCAGATCCCATGGAGAGGGCCAAGAGACGCAAGTTTACTAGCTGCAGTACCTCTTTGGGAAACTGAGGGAACTTCATATGAAATACGTCCAACACTCTCAACAGTTTCAGAGCGAAGAACACGGGGGAGAGTATCGCGCTGGTGGCGAGGCCCGTGCAGAGGAATGTGCGGGCGAGCGGCATGTGTTCTTCTGAAGCGTAAACGTCTCCCATCCAATACGAAGGATGAACGCTCACACGGCGAAGGCTGTAGAACGTCCGCTTCTCGAAATTTTCAGATTCATATTTAATGACCCACAAAAACTTCTCTTCGTGGGCTTTTCTCATGCATAATTTCCTAAGATGATCGTGGATGATATAGCTCTTTGGTTTCCCACTTGGTTTAAGTTGTTGGACAGAGATGAGGTTTCTGTTCACAAAAGCGTTTAGGCACTCCTTTGCTTCTTCTTCGGCGTCCTTACCTTCACTTGGCTTCAGAAACCCCTCAGCCACCCATAGGCTTATGAGCCTCGAGGCATCGACCTCATGTCTTCTGGGAAAGCTGCCATGTAAAGAAAACATGGTCTCATGTGATGGGGCAAGTTATCGTAACTCAGACTGAAAATCTTGGAGAAGTGCTCATCTTTCTCGGCAGCGAATGAGCTCACATCTCTGGCAACTTTTTCCCATAATTCTTTCGAATTTTTGTTCTCCGAAAGGAGGCCTCCAATGACGTTAATGGCAAGAGGTAAGCCTCCACAGCTGCTCACAATCCTTCGTCCAATTCCCTCCATTGAAGGAGGGCAGCTGCTCTCCTTTCCAAATGCCTTGAGTTGAAAAAGGTTCCAACTCTGAAGACTATTCAGAAGATGCATCTGATGACGAAGCTCAGAAGACGAGTCTGCGTATTCAGCCACGTTCAGTTCCCTAGTGGTCAACAATATGCGACTTCTAAGGTTGTCGTTTGGAAAGAACTGTTTTATCTCGTCCCAAGCTTTACTGCTCCATATATCATCGACGACTACTAAATACCGTTGGCCATACAACTGCTGGTACAAGATTAGAGCTAGTTTATCGTTCTTTTCTTTCATCATCTTTTCAGAAAGCTCTCCACCGATGCATCTGAGAAGATCGAACAGAATGGCTCGTATAGAGTAGTCCTGCGATACGGTGACCCAAGCACGGGCGTGAAAATGGGAGCGGATCAAAGGATCGTCGTAGAGATTACGGGCGAGTGTTGTCTTGCCTATTCCACCCATCCCAACAATTGGTAGGATTTGGCGATTCCTTGTTTGACTTGTCAGTCTCTCCTTTAACCTAAGGATGTCTTCATCAAATCCCACCACAATATCTTGCTTTGCATTAGTTGTTGGATCAGATGATGGGTTTGAATCTATTATGACCGATGAGGCGTCTTCGATCGTCTCATGAGTTTGATCTTTGATCTTCGCCAGCTTCGTAAATATCAGATCGAATTTCTCTGTTACTTCGCTTAGATTGGGGTGAAAGAGCATGAGGCTGTTAGCGTAGGGTTTGGAGAGCATCTGATCGACCATTTTGGGTTCGATGATGTCCTCTGCTTCACGAGCTGCTTCTCTGATTTCATTCTCTGAAGCTTCGATCTGTCTACCCCTCAAGTGTGAGGTGGTTTCAAGAAGTTGCTTTAGAGAGGAAACCTTTTGAAAGAGGGATTGAAGTTGATTAGTGTGATAATCATCAAGAATCCAAGTTGTTTTGCTATGAGAGTGGAGAATATCATCAAGAATTCTCAAGAGGGACTCTAAGTTGTAAGCCATGGATGACCCAAGAAGAAGAAGAATTCGAAGATGATGATGATGAAGCTCTTTCTTTTCTTTTTTCTTTCCTTCGTTTTCTTCTTTTGTTTCTGCAAGAACTTCTGTTGTTCTATGCTCTAACTACCATTGACTGCACAATAAATCTGAACTTCAAAGAAACATATTAGGTCCCATTTTTCTATGAGATTAAAGGAAGACCTGAAGAAGATGCAGACGCTACTAACATGAGTCGTTGACTTGGTCGAGCGTGGAAGTAGCAAAGAGTGGAAATAGGGGGGAAATTGGTGCGGCTGGGTTGCATGTATCTCGTGGATTGAACTGTGGAATTAGAACATGATTTCAGTCAGAGATAAGATTACTAATTGCGTGTTTCAATTGTTTAACGAAATATTATTTTTATATTATTATTATCGTATCAGCAAGATGGGTTGACAGAAGATAAATAATAAAAGTTTAAGTGTCACTTCCTACAGCTACAGCTTTTTAGTTTCCGTTTTGGATCAACGGTACATCTAGGAAATATGCAGGAAATCTAGTAAATCTACAAAAATTAAAATTCTAAGTTGCGCACATTTGGATCTGTATGCAGTGTTCTATCTTCCCAAACATGAGTTCACAAAACCTCAAAGAGCTCAATCTAGGAAATATGCCTTCCTACGCTACTTCCGTTGTCAACCAAAAAAGCGCCGTTGTTCCAACGATTATATATGCGACGCCATTCGAATCTCAAGAAATGTGATTCGTTTCGAAAAATTAAGTCCTTTTACACCGCCTAGAAGATCGTCCTTCTTTCCCCCTTCTTTATATGTTTGCCTTTTTTTCTAGAGATATTCTATCGCACAATACAAAAGAAATACAGCAACAAACCAAACAAAATCTACACTAGATGGTTTGATTGAAGTTGTTAAAACTGCAAAGCAAAGGCACGCAGTAAAAAGTCAAACACACAAGTGTTTCTTTGGCACAAAACGAGGAGACTCTCAAAGTTATTAGTGCATGTCTTGGGGGAATGCAATGGAAGCACAGCAATGGTAGTAACCATTCTCATCGAAAGAAAACCTCTGAGAAAGGTGAGCTTCACGTAAAAGATACTCACCCCATTCCTCTGAGCCGAACTTATCGAAAATGCCCCTCGCATCGAACGAATCGAACTTCCTTTTCTGCTGGCTATTTCTGGAAAAGCACACTTGGGTATCGTTGACTTTCTTTCAAACATGACTGTCTCCTCTATGTATATAAGAGAGAAGATGATTGGAGAATACCTTCTTCTGTGGCGTGCATTCATTATTGTGGCGTGCAACTGCAACAAGGGAAAAATGTGACTTCGGTCAAGTTATTTGAAGAGATTCATTGGACGTGGGCCGAAAAGATGAGCAGTGGGAACGAGTAAACATGTTTAATGCTTAATTGTTACCGAAATATATAAAATGCACCGCGCAGCGTGTAAGTGAAGGAAATACTCAAATAATCCTAAACCTTTATCGCATTGATATAAATTTCTTCTTACCTTTAATCGGTGGTTCACATCACTTTCAATGACCAGACCAGCCTCCGCAAAAGAATCAATAATGACTTCTGAAAAGGTTCAAGAACATCAAAAAAGCGATTGTTCAAGTAACTAATAACATAGCTACGGAATCTAATTTACTTATATGAAAAGATTCCAGTGAAGTATGGAACTCCACTAGGTGACAGAAATACAAGGATACGGCAGGCACGTAAAAGTCTTCCTTCGCCACCAACTTCTTCCACTGGAGCATAAAGGACACGAGCCTTGGATAAGGAACCCTTCATGCAATCCTAGCATAAAGTTTTCTCAAGTCAGATGAAATTCGATTCTAAAACTTGCAGAAATATTAGTTCCAGAAACAACTTGCCGGAAATTTTCAAAAATGGGAAAAAAAAGATAATTTTTCATGGTCTTGGGCAACACTCTCTAACTCATATATCTTTTACAGAGAATAAAATTTAGATTAACATATATACCAAAATCATAAAGCTATTACAGAGAATAATATACATATTGTATTGTGTGTGTAATTGTGTATATATATACTACCAGTCCCTTGAGCCTGATCAACACAGGTCGGTTCTCTAAAGCATCCATGACTTTTGGCGACACACTCTAGAATCCAAAAAACAGAACGACTCAAAAAACAAACCATTAATCCAACATTCAAGAGTAGATGATTTTTTCAAAAGAAATTCACCTGCAAAACCTCAGCAGCTGCTTTAACTCGATCCATATTCCATAACTTCAGCATGAGGACAGTTAAGTGGAAGGTTCTTGGTTTAATAAAAATGGACTCATCAATCCCTAATTCTGCAAACATAAAGAGAACTTGTACTTCTCATTTGGAAATATTTTGTCCATAAATTAAATCATATAAGCTAACAACAGCACAATTACAGTCGATATAACTAACTTTTGAGAAGGACGCTGAGGTAAATATGAGAGGCGGTTAAACAAACAAAAAGAGAAGGCATAGTAATCAACTCACAAAGCGTATGTCTCACCGGAAGCTGAAGCTTTTAATTTTCGAGGAGCATAGCTTACAACAGGTGTACTAGTCATATTTACTCTAGCACAAGTGTCACTGTTTTCACCTTTAACTTCAATAGCAACTCTGGAAGAGTCATCATTTGTGTTACTCTCCAGATTCTTAACTCCATCTGATGCTGCTAAGCCAAGTATTGTGTTCTGAAAATTGACTAGTTTGTCAACCAATTCAGGATAAATTGCCAGAGGAAGTGAAACAAAGTGGGAATAGTCAAGTTCTCGACTATTAACTGCCTGTTGAAAAGTAAGAACTTTAACTATTAGATATCAATACAAGTGACACATTCATAGATGTTTAGAAATTCTTTACACATCGTTTGATCTTTTAACATTATACTCAAAATAATATCATTAATATTATATTACATGTTGTACATCTGCGAAACCAATCATGTGATAATTAATGGGGCAGCATTCAAAAGGAAGATCAATATTTTCATAGAAATAAACTAAAAGAACAGTTTCATGCAAAACCAATATAACTAATTAACTCACAACCTTGTCAACAATAATTTGAATTTTCTCAGAAGCTTTAGCGATACTTTCAGCTGAGTCACCTTCTAGAACTGCAATAAAAAAAGATGCATTTATCAGATAAGTTGATTAAGCAGATAAACAATAATGTAAAGGTTTTAGAACTAAAATCTGTAGAAATTGAATGCACACAATATCAGTATACGTTACACAAGAGCTAAGCACAGATATTGAATTAAAAGGGAATTAAATATTCATTTTGTCAGGCAACCTAAGCATGACAATACAGAGTGCATCCTTATTGTGCCAAAGTTCTGATGAAAAACTGTACGCTTGCAACCACTTGGTAGAAAAGTTGATCCTTAAACAAAAAGAACCGGACAAGATCCATACATAGGAGTCTTACACATACCTTTCACACATATACCCAATGTAAACGCAGCAATTGGGAACATGATAGCAGAGTTTCACACATAAAATTCATTCATATGGTCAATGTAAATGCATCGGTTAACAACATGATGGAAGAACACTAAACCTAAGAACTAACTGATAGAATCTGCTCTTTTAGCGGATGGAAATTGAATTTTAACTCCAGTCATCTCTTCAATGTCCTTCTGAGTGCTACCCCTGTTATAAAATGTAGAAAATGTTACCGTTGTAAGAATTTTGGACATTTGGTGCATGAAACCTACCCTTTTCCTTTTACGAAACGCATTAATGACCACCCGATCTGCAAATACACGTATGACAAGAGAGTTATGAGAATCCTTGGAATGACAACGATAACGTTAAGAAACAAATGAATTGAGTCAATCATAACACACAAGATAGGTGATATTTCGACCTTTTACTAGATAAAAGTAGACCAGATAAAAGAAGACAAGGAAAATGCAAATTCCTCAGATTACCTTTCTTAAAATCACAGATACAAAAGGATTATTAGATATCAACAATCATAGAAAGAAATATCCAATCACTTGACCAGAAGAAAGAACACTTGTTGCTTTTGTTAAATAGAGTCGAAAGAGAACAATGCCTAGGTGAATAATCACTTCCACCAAACGCAGCATGATAAACAACAGAAACAATTGTGCACCCCAAGTTACAATCAAAATCTTACCTCCATAGGCATTGAATGCTTCTTATTTAAGATAATATTTTCTGAAAATCGCAACTTGCTTTCATTCTGAGCTTCATAATCACTATTTTCACTTTTAGATGTTGAAACTGTCGGAGAAACACCATGCTGCTGCACTTCTTCTTGATGTTTCGGCAACATACAATTTTCAGTATTGCCTAGATACATAAACTTTTGGAGTCAAAATCTCATATTCACGTATGAATAGCAGCAAAGGAAAAACATAAAAGATCAACTAAAGCATATATGTCAAGCCAACAGATGAACCATTAAAAAAACTTTCATTTTACCGTAACCAGAAATTCTATGAATCACGATTCACCAGATAATGAGGTATAACAGCACAATGCTATAGAAATTCACATTTTCCAAATTTGTTCCATCAAAAAGGGAACCCAACAATCGAACTTATTAGCTGTAAATAGCAGGTCAATTAGTTTCAGACGAATTCCAGTAAGCTTTTGCAGCCTAGTGACTTTGAATAATTTATGAGATCGCCATAAATTTATTTGAACGAAGACGGCACACAAAGGTTCAGTGTCACTAGTTGACAACCAGACTCCTAGCTCGAATCAACCATCACCTTTACAAACACAAACCAACAAAAAGTAAAAAGAAGAATAAAACACGGCATTACCATCATAGCTAGCACTGGAAGCTTGAGTAGAGACTCCTCTCCATATCTGAGAAACAGCTTTTTTCTTATCCCCGCCCATTCTTCTCTCAAAACTCAAACTAGAACGAAATTTATCACATTCCTGTAACAGCATTGAACAAATTAAACACAATTCGACACAAAAAAAAACCCCTGCTACGTGACATGAACGTCCAATTTCCTTGATAGATCCGATTACATCCGCAAACCTGATAGTGCTGCAGGGGATTCGAATTCGACTTCAGGTACTTTCCACTACTTCTCAAGGCGAAATGATTAGCTCTTCGGATTTCGATTGGGATGCAAACAATCGAGTCAACAAACAAACGTCAGAGAGTAATGCAAACAACAAGTAAGCAACTAGCCAAGCATCAATGGAAGATACCTCCAACTCCAAGCAGGCCAAGCAATCATTTGCGAAATGACGAAGCAAATTGAGAAGTTACATACATCTTAGGAAAATTCCCAATGGTACCCTCGAGGTAGAGTTTTCGGTACCAAAGGTTTTTTCGATTCCCCCTGGTACCCTCTAGGTTTCGACTTTTTCCGTTGGTACCCAACTGGATTTAAAATACTTAAAATAATCACAAATTCAAAAATAAAATATTTTTTGTTATTAAAATAATTTTAAATTATAAAATTTAGTATATAGTTGGTAAAAGTTATATAAAATTTTTAAACATATTTTCCGAAATATTTAAAATAATCATAAATTCAAAAATAAAAATGTTTTATTAAAAATATAATTTTAATTTTAAAAAACAGTATACAAACTAAAAAATTAAATATGCAAATCTAAAATTAAATATGTGAAAAATAAAAAAATCAACAGAACAAACACGACTCGGAACTCATAAAAAAAATAACGAGAAGAACATCAAAATTTCTGAAATGGCCGGTTGGTTGTTTTATGAGGAGATGGCTTGTTACTTAAATCTGGATCTCCTAGGTAAATAAATTTCTGAAATGGCCGGTTGGTTGTTGTTTGGGGAGAGTGGCGGCACTTGGCTTGACTAGTTAAACTTAAACTTCAACTATTTTTCGATTATGTTTTTAGTTTTTTTTGCATATAGTGTTATTTTTTATAATTAGTTTTTCGATTTTTTGCATATTTTAATTTTTTAGTTTATATACTATTAAAATTATTGTTTTAATAAACAATATTATATTTTGAATTTATGATTATTTTATATTTCGCAAAATATTTTTAGGAATATTATATAATTTTCTCAACTATATACTAATCAAAATTATTTCTTTTAATAAAAAATATTCTAGTTTTGAATTTCTGATTATTTTAAGTATTTTAAATCCAGTTTTGGGTACCAACGGGGAAAAGTCGAAACCTCGAGGGTACCAGAGGGAATCGAAAAAAACTTTGGATACCAACGAAAACTCGAAACCTCGAGGGTACCTGTGGGAATTTCCCTACATCTTATCTTCCCTTTCTAATTACATTTTTGTTTACATAAATGAGGAATAATAATTGCTGTCTTTATTGTTCAAGCCCAATAAAGGCCCAATTTCATCCGAATATCGGCGAGGGCAATTTTGGGATTCCCATTCATCTTCCTCCTCTCCTCCACACGGTCACCCCATCCATCCATCGCTTTTCGCTGATATGATAACAATGTCGTCATCTGCTTTGAGGACGTGAATATCTTGCAGAGAACCGATAGCTCTTATAGTTATGAATGATTGCTCAACTCGTAGATTAATGGCGCGTTTCAATAGTCTAATGAATATTATCATTAATATTAGGTAGTAAGTCGGTTACTTTCGATAACAGAACATTTAATGTCAACTGTAATTTGGTGGAATTCTTTTTCACATTACATTACAAAGAAACACGTATAGTTGTCGATATGTCCGAGTGGTTAAGGAGAGACTCGAAATCTGTTGGGCTATGCCTGCGCAGGTTCGAATCCTGCTGTCGACGATTATTTCATTTACTTTATTAGTTTTAATATATATATATGCTTAGAAGCCATGAAAATAGGTTTGACCTCATTTAACTTGTGTATGGTATGATGGCCCATACCACAGTGGGTTTTAGTTAATCGCCTATATATATAATAAATGTAGGGGCAACCTCAATTAAATTCTCATTTCCAAACTTTTTATCAACTAACTCTCCCTTTCAATCTACTTATTATCAAACTCCCTAAATCAAAACATTCTTACACATCTCTACCTATTTACCCGAAATGACGATTTTACCCTCATTTATTATTTTTTAAATCATTTCTTCCCCAAATCAACACCCACGTAGCTTTTAATTTCAGGCCTCATCTCCCAACTAGAAAAGCTCCCGCCGGCGACGGAAAAGCCTCAGCCTGCACAGGAAAGCTCCGAGCTTGCCTAATTCATCGTGGGTTTCTCGGTCCAGGTAAGTTGAGGTAGGTTTTTGTTGTTTTTTCACTGTGGGTTATCCTTCGAGCTTCTTGACCTCGAGCGAACGAAATTGAGTTAGAGAACACTCTGATGAGGTGTACAATGAATGTTTGTGGCAGTAGCATAGACATAAATTGGGTATCGAGTTGTGGGTATCGTGATTTGGGTGTCGAGTCGTGGGTGTTGCAATTTGGGCGTCGAGGTGTAAAAAGCTGAGTTCTCTTGTTTTCTACTGTTAGCATATTGTGGGTGTCAAGAGAGGTTAGTATTTGCTTAAGATTTGGCTAATTTATCTGTTAAAGCAATTTATTATATGCAGTACCAAAGTATATTAAATTACAATACCCACATTTCTTTTATGAAGTACCTTTTGAAGGTTTCTAGCAGTATCATATGGTAATCGTTTGTTATTTTACTTTTAACAGGTAACTTAATACGAAGATATGTTGTCTACGAATGTCTTTGGTGCGCTCATGTTGTTTGCATGTGTGGAATATAAGAAGATCACATATTTATTGTTTAACCAATGAAACGGTAGGTTATGGAGCATTCTTTTTGTTGGTATGTTGCCGATATGTTATCACATATTCTTACGACGATATGTTTTTGATATAATGTTGGTGTATAAATGATATAAGTATTGTCGATATGTTCGATATTAGTATTTTTGGTGGATGAATCATATTAAAATTATAGATATATTGATATAAATACTATTGTTGGATGAATAATATTAATAATGATGTCGTATTATTGATGGTGTTCCAATAAAATTGTTTGCTGGAAGTTCTAATGCCTTATTTGCACAATAATATACGTGTTTTCGATAATTAAAAACGTGGTACGCAAAAGATACTACAACTAACCTACCCACGGTACTACATTATCATAAGCTATGGTACTATATATACATATATATATATATGATACTACAAATATATGTATATTGATACTACAAATTGGGGCAGGAATTCCTATTGTTAGAAACGTGGTACGAAAAAGATACTACAAGTAACATACATATGGTACTACACTGTCGTAGGGTATGGTACTATTGACATCTATATATTGGAACTACAAACATATGTATATTGGTACTACAAATTTGGGCAGAAATTTCGATTGCTAGAAACGTGGTACGAAAAAGATACTACAAGTAACATATGTATGGTACTACACTATGATAGGGTATGGTACCACGAACATCTATATATTAGAACTACAAACATATGCATATTGGTACTACAAATTTGGGTAGGAATTTGCTAGAAACGTGGTACGAAAAAGATACCACGAGTAACATACGTATGGTACTACACTATGATAGGTTATGATACTACGAACATCTATATATTGGAACTACAAACATATTTTATATTGGTACTACAAATTTCGGTAGGAATTTCGATTGCTAGAAACGTGGTACAAAAAAAGATACTACAGTAACATACATATGGTACTACACTAGCTTATGTATTGGTACCACAAATATATGTATATTGGTACTACAATTTGGGTAGGAATTTCATTAGTTAAAACGTGGTACGCAAAAGATACTACATGTAACCTACTCATTGTACAAACTAGCTTATAATATGGTACCACAAATATCTATATATTGACACTACAAATATATGTATAGTGGTACTACAAATCAGGATAGGAATTTCTTTTATTAAAAACGTGGTACGGAAAAGATACTACAAGTAACATATGCATGGTACTACACTAGCATATGATATGGTACGACGAACGTATATATATCGGTAGTACAAATATATGTATATTGATACTACAAATTTGGGTAGGAATTTTTCGACGTCGTTCGGGTTATTTTTGTTCGGTGAGTGCGTTACGATAGTTAACGCTACTAAGTTGATCATTTTGTATCAAATAGTCAAGATGCTAGTAACAATATCAAATAGTCAAGATGCTAGTCCGTGAGGGGCGTCGTTCGGGTTATTTCTTTCTACTTACATGATGCTAGTAACAATATCTTACCACATAGTCAAGATTTCACGTTGCTATATATTTAATTTTTGTTATTTGCCGCATTATGTAAGCTCTAAATCCTTAGTGCTCAAGATTCTACGTGTTTTCGACAATTGAACGATGGGCATGGAAAGGTACTACAAACGACCTAATTATGGTACCACGAAAGCATAATCTATGGTACTGCAACCATACGCATCTACGTACTACAAACGTCTATGTATTGGTACGACAGATTAGATTTGGCGTATTTCAAAGTGCTCGCACGGCACTTAAAAGGTACTACAAACGACCTAATTATGGTACCACGAAAGCGTATAGTATGGTACAGCAAAAGTCCACTTATAGGTACCACAAACGTGTTTATATTGATACTACAAATTAGAGTTGGCGTATTTCGACGTCGTTCGGGTTACTTTTTGGTCCGTGAGTGCGTTACGATAGTTAACGCTACTACGTTGATCATTTGGTATCAAAAAAGACGGGTTAACATTTACAATCAAGGATTGTTACATTGAAATTCCAACTTTCTTTCTACTTACATGATGCTAGTAACAATATCTTACCACATAGTCAAGATTTCACGTTGCCATATATTTAAATCTTGTTATTTGCCGCATTATGTAAGCTCTAAATCCTTAATGCTCAAGATTCTACGTGTTTTCGACAACCGAACGATGGACACGGAAAAGGTACCAAAAACGACCTAATTATGGTACCACGAAAGCATACACTATGGTACTGCAACCAACCACATCTAGGAACTACAAACATCTATGTATTGGTACGGCAAATTAGATTTGGCGTATTTTGAAGCCGCTCGCACGGCATGGAAAAGGTACTACAAACGACCTAATTAAGATACTTACATAGCACATAATATGGTACCGCAACCGTCCACATCTAGGTACTACAAACGCTATGTATTGGTACCATAAATTAGATTTTGTGTATTTCGAAGCCGCTCGCACGGCACAGAAAAGGTATTACAAACGACCTAATTATGGTACTAAGAAGCGTATAATATGGTACTGCAAACGTCCACATCTAGGTACTACAAACGTGCTTATATTGGTACTACAAATTAGAGTTGGCGTATTTCGACGTCGTTCGGGTTAATTTTTGGTCTGTGAGTGCGTTACGATACGCTACTAAGTTGATCATTTGGTATCAAAAAAGGCGGGCTAACATTTGCAATCAAGGATTGTTACATTGAAATGCCAACTTTCTTTCTACTTAAATGATGCTAGTAACAATATCTTACCACATAGTCAAGATTTCACGTTGCTATATATTTAATTTTTGTAATTTGTCGCATTATGTAAGCTCTAAATCCTTAATACTCAAGATTCGACGTGTTTTCGACAATCGAACGAAGGGCACGGGAAAGATACTACAAACGACCTAACTATGGTACCACGAAAGCATATACTATGGTACTGCCATCGTCCACATCTAGGTACTACAAACGTCTATGTATTGGTACCACAAATTAGATTTTGCGCATATCGAAGCCGCTCAAACGGCACGAAAAAGATACTACAAACGACCTAATTATGGTACTACGAAAGCGTATAGTATGGTACTACAAACATCCACATCTAGGTACGACAAACGTGTTAATTTTGATACTACAAATTAGAGGTTATGTATTTTTAAGCCGCTCGCACGGCAACGGAAAAGATACTACAAACGAGCTAATTGTGGTACTACGAAAGCATATACTATGATACTACAACTTTTCACATCTAGGTACTAGAAACGTCTATGTATTGGTACGACAAATTAGATTTGGCGTATTTTGAAGCCGCTCGCACGGCACAGAAAAGGTACTACAAACGACCTAATTATGGTACTACGAAAGCATATACTATGGTACTACAACTGTCGTCATCTAGGTACTACAAACATGTTAGTTATGGTACTACAAAAAAAAAATGGAACAAAAACAAACAAATCAGAAAACTAAGGATCAACAGCATATCAGTCCCAAAACACACATACATAACACTCAAACAGGTGGAGCATGCAACTAAGATCGTCCGTAAGTATCGTGGCAGCCATGAAGCCACGATACAATTCAACGTCGACTTCATCAAGATACCTCCCACGAGCTACCGGTCCGACGTGTATCGATCCATGGACATTGCATTATGTACCCCGCAATCCACGCCCTCCAGATTCTGCTCCCTCGTGGACTCAAACACCATGATGTCATCTCGTAATTCTTTCTCGATTTTCTTGAGCCGGTGGGTTTTTTCAACTTCGGTGCCATTTCTGCATGCGACAAAAATGAGAGAATCAAATAATGAAATTACGGTACCAATTAACTATGTAATACGGTACCAAAAACATATACAAGCACCAATTCAATTATCGTACGCAAAAGCAACCAAGACTCATACCAAGACAGTCACAAATGTACCTTTACATCTAGCAGGGAAATTAGAAGCTAACAAACCCTAATTTGAATAATATCAAGTTCCTAATTTGAAAAACAAAATAATTAAACCCTAGTTTTGCCATAAACCCCAAATTCGAGCCGTAATCACAAAATTAAACATAGCCCGACATTAAATCCTTCAGGAAATGCATCTACGAAAGCCCTAATCTCTACATTAACTCAAAATGCCACAAAAAACGAAAACTTAAAGTAAAAAAACGGTGTCAAGAGGCCGTTTTTACAGTAAACCGTTCTTACAAGTCGAATAAATGTGTGAATCCCTAAGAATCTCGTTCGCTGCTCGTTGTGAAGGTGAAGCTGAGATTCGCCGACTTCTCTGTACTCGTTTTCGTTCTGCTTTTCGTCGTCTATTGTTCATCGTCGTTCTCTCTGTAAGTGAACTCACAAGGTTATTTTGGAGTATTTATGTTTTGCAGGGGTATATTTGTCCATTAGGTAGCTATGTGATATATAAGTTTGAAAGGGGAGTTTAGTGATAAATGAATTGGAAGGGGGGAGTTAGTTGATGAACATTTTGGGGTGTAGGGATTTATGAGTAGATTTGCTAGGGATTTATGAGTAGATTTGCCATAAATGTAATAATTTTGCATGCAATTTCAAATTTTATTTTATTCTTTAATTTTTGGGGTAACCTCAAGTAAATCCCCGTTTGTTAAATGTTTATCAACTAACTCCCCATTTCAGTTTATTTATTACCAAACTCCCCAAATTCAAACATTGCATCACATCACTACCCATTTAATTGAATAGACGATTTTACCCTTCATTTATTATTTTTTAAATTTTTTCTTCTCCGATTCTATCGACGACACCGCGCGCCACCGTTCCCAGACCTCGTCACCCATATTTTCTCCCCTTCGTCTTCAGGTCCTCGCCGGAAAAGCTCCTCACCTATCCAATCACACTGGGTTTCTCGGTCCAGGTAAGTTGAGGTAAGTTTTTTGTTTTTTTTTTTCCACCAAGGGTTACTCGTCGAGGTTCTTGACTCGAGTGATTTGAGCTCGATCGAACGAAGCTGAGCTCAAGAACCCTCCGTTGAGGTGCTCAGTTAACGTTTGTGGCAGTGAAATAGGATTTTCCCCGCTTTGGTGTCGAGCTGTGGCTGTCGAGTATTGTCGAGCTGTAAAAAATTGGATTTTATCCTCCATTTTCTACCATTACCATACTGTGGGTGTCGAGGGAGGTGAACGGTTGGTTTATTTTTGGCGAATTTGTTGGTTGAAGCAATTTTTTATATGCAGTACCAAAGCATGTTGAATTACCGTACTCAGTGAAGGTGAGTATCATTTGCTGTTCTAATTTTAACAGGTCCCATTATATGAAGCTATGTTGTCTACAAATGTCTTTGGTGGACTCACGTTGTTTGCATTGTGCGAATATAAGAAGAGCACGTATTTATTGATCGATGAAACGACGAGTCTAATAGATTTATACGTAACCCTCCAAGAAGATGGCCGGACATCGACTCACGAGATGAATGGTTTCAGGTTCCGCTTGAAAGTATTACACAACTTTGAAAGAAAATGGAGACGTGTTCAATATGTTCCAACTCTATCAACAGCGTGTATATGTTCGATGGGGCAATCTGTTTATGACTATTGTGATCCATATTTCCGATCCCAGAAGTATAGGGATGCATATCGCGCTGTCATCAACCCTATTTCGACGAATGAGATGAATGCTCAAGCCGTTGATAGAGAATATATTCGTGATCCAGACATCCATATTATGCCCGGTCGCTGAAAGATGCGAAGATACCCTTCACAAGTTGATAGAAATAGAAACAAGTGCAAAATATGTGGAAAATATGGGCATAATCGTCGTACGTGTAAAGAAGCCGTACGTACATAGCTTAGTTGCCCGTATTTTGCATGTATTTTGTTGTGTTTATTTTGTCGTTTTGTCCATATGGTCGTTATGCCATCTTTTTGTGTTTATGGCATATTCTTGGCGATATGTTGTCGATTGGTTATGACAAATTCTTTTGTCGATATGTTGCCGATAGGTTATGGCACGTTCTTTTCTCGATATGTTGCCGATAGGTTATGAAAATTCTTAGTAGATACGTCGCCATATGTTTAATTTGTTTATTATATGCCGCAAATGTCTACAAGTACTGTAAGATACTACAAACAACCTACATATAGTACTACAATAACGAACATTATGGAAATACAAAAGTACACATGTAGGTACCACAAATGTCTTTAAATTGGTACCACAAGTTACAGAGTATATTTCAGAAAAGTACTACAAACGACCTAATAATGGAACTACGAGAACATACGGTATGGTACTGCAACTGTCCAATACAAGGTACTACAAATGGCTACGTATTGGCACCACCAATTAGATTTGGCTTATTTCTAAGCCGATCGCACGACACGAAAAAGATACTACAAACGACCTAATTATGGTACCACAATCGTCCACCAGTAGATACCATCGCTACGTATTGGTACCACAAATAAGATTGAGCGTATTTCAAAGCCGCTCGCACGGCACGGAAAATGTACTACAAAAGACCCATCTATGGTACTACGGGAGCACATTTTATGGTACCTCAATTGACCAAGGCTAGGTACTATAAATGGTACGACAAATTAGATTTGGCGTACTTCGAAGCCGCTCGCACGGCACAGAAAAGGTACTACAAACGACCTAGTTATGGTACTACGAGAACACATATTATGATACGGCATTTGTCCACTTGTTGGTACAACAAGTAGCGACCTATTGGTACCACCAATTAGATTTGGCTTATTTCTAAGCCAATCGCATGGCACGAAAAAGATACTATAAACGACCTAACTATGGTACCGCGGGAGCACATTTTATGGTACTGCAGTTGGCCACGGCTAGGTACTACAAATCGCTACATATTGGTATCACAAATTAGATTGGGCGTACTTCGAAGCCGCTCGCACGGCACGGGAAAGGTACTACAAAAGACCTAGTTATGGTACTACGTGATCACATTTTATGATACGGCATTTGTCCACTTGTTGGTACGACAAGTAGCTACGTATTGGTACCACAACTTTGGCGTATATCGACGTCGTTCGGGTTATTTTTTGCTCCGTGAGTACGTTACCATAGTTAATCATACTAATTTAATCAATTGGTATCGAAGTTGGTGTGTTGAAGATTAGACTCAAGGATAGTTACATTGAAATGCCAACTTTCTTTCCACTCAAACGATGCTAGTAACAATACCTTACCACGTAGTCAACATTTAACGTTGTTTTATATTTAATTTTTGTTCTTTGCCATATTATGTAAGCTCTAGGTCCTTAATACTCAAGATTCTACGTGTTTTCGACAATCGAACGAGGGGACACCGAAAAGGTACTACAGAAGACCTAAACATGGTACTATAGAAACGTAAGATACGGTACCGCAATCGTCCACCAGTAGGTACCACAAATCGCTACGTATTGGTACCACAAATTAGATTGGGCGTACTTCGAAGCCGCTCGCACGGCACGGAAAAGGTACTACAAACGACCAAGTTATGGTACTAAACCCTAAGTTTGCCATAAACCCCAAATTCGAGCCATAATCAACAATTAAACAGAGCCCGACATGAAATCTTTCAAGGAATGCAACTATGAAAGCCCTAATCTCTACATTAACACAAAATGCCACAAAAAACGATAAAATCAAAGTCGAACGAAGATGTGAAGCGGCCGTACCGTCGTCGTCTGCTTTCGTTCGTCGTGTGCTTTCGTTCGTCATCTGCTTGTGGAGGCGAAGCTGAGAATCGGCTGATTGCTCTGTATCGTCGTCGTCGTCTGCTTTCGTTCGTCGTCGTCCTCATTATATGAGTTCAGTTGGTTATTTTGAAATATTTATGTTTTACATGGGTATATTTGTCCATTAGGTAGCTATGTGATATGATAGTTTGAAAGGGGGAGTTTAGTGATAAATGAATTGAGAGGGATGAGTAAGTTGATGTATAGTTTGGGGTAGGGGGATTTATGTGTAGATTTGCCTTAATTTTTTGTATCTCCATTATATACATTGCAATCAATTATTTCTACCGTGTCTGGAGAAAAGCGAGAATCTTAATTTTTAGGCAACACACATCATGTTTCTCTCAATTAATTTCAATTTAAAAAATTTGAGAAAGAAAAATAAATGAACTCCCCACCATAATATTCAACCGTAGCTCAATAAATAAAATCTGGTAACTTGCAAAAATCCAAAACTCATTATTATTCATTTATCCGAAGCTGCCGACATTCAAATCCCAAACCAAATATCACAAGGCTCGGAGTTAGGCTCTATATATAACAATAGTAACGTCTTACACACTTTCATGCATAGAAGAAACTCCACGCAGTAAACACACACACACTCCACTGACAATCTTCTTCTTCGTCAGCTTTTACTAGCGCTACATTTCACGCCTGGTATTTTTTTCATCGTCTTCTCTTAATGGTTTGTAGTATGTTTCTTCGATCGAAGGATCATCCTTGATCAGCTCTTGGATGCGCAGGTTAAATCGATTCGCTGCTGTGCTGACTCCGTTCTGCAAAAGCTTCACCTCAAATCGAGGGAACAAATCGGAAAAAATGGCTCACGCAAAATCCGAATCGGACGTACCCAGCCTAGCCCCGTCGTCGCCGCCACCCAAGGGACCGGCGCTGTACTACGTCCAAAGCCCCTCGCGAGACTCGCGCGACGACGGCGACAACAAGTCGTTCTCGATTCCCGCGACGCCGAGATTCGCCAGTCCGACGGAGTCGCCGTCGCACCCCTCCTCCGGCCGCCACTCGAGGAACTCGTCGGCGAGCCTATTCTCCGGGCTATTCCGTTCCTATTCGGCTAGAAAAGGGGGGCAGAGAAAGAGGATCGACAATGAGAAGGGATGGCCAGAGTGCAATGTGGTCGTGGAAGAAGGGAACTACGATGAGTTCGACGAAGAGGGAGGCAATAAGCCGTACAGTAAGTGTTGTAAGGCTTTGATTACTCTCCTTGCGTTGGGGACGTTGTTCGCCGTGTTTTGCCTGGTTTTCTGGGGCGCTGGGAAGTCTTACAAGCCTGAAATTTCTGTCAAGGTAATTCTGAATTTCTTCCATGGCTTTGATCTTTGCTTGAGATATGGGTCTTTGACTGAATTCATCATTAGCTTTTCATGAGATCCGTTTATTCAATGCAAACAGTTTCAATTTTCGAAGATTTCAGCCTTACTATTAAACTCAGATAGTTAATAGGCAGAGATATGCACATACAGACAAGACAAACAACTCCCATTTGAAACAATGCATATGTGTTCTTGCACTCTGTTTTAACTTCTCTTGTCAGCTTTAAACAAGTTTTGGACTTCTTCTCTTGCGTTCCTACTACTGTTACCTTCTCCCCAGAGCTTGATTAAGGCAGAGAAGAACATTGATTTCTTGATCATTAGCTTTTTCATTAGATCCCTCTATGCAATGTAAAGATTTCGAGGCTTCGATATAGGCAGATATGCACACACAGACAAGACAAAACGCCCATTGAACACAACGCATATGTGTTATTACGCATTGTTTTCAATCTCCAGCTTTAATGTCAAAGAAGTTGAGATTTCTTTTGTATTCGAATGTAGAGCTTGATTGTGGGCAATCTATACGTTGGCTCGGGCGCAGACTTCACAGGCGTGCCCACGAAGATGCTACATTTCAGCGGGACTTTGAGGATTAGCGTCTACAATCCCGCAACGTTCTACGGAATCCACGTCAGTGCATCGCCCATCAATCTCATCTACTCAGACATCATTGTCGCAACGGGAGAGGTAATCTCGTAATAAGCCATTCGTCGACGAAAATAATCAAGACTGTGTTGAGATTCTAAGTTAGACAGTGTCCTACATCCAATAGACTCTTCAAGCCACTATATATATAAGTGGCTTTCTCCTCCTACCACCAATTGGTTTTAGGAATGACCCATTGATTTCTACTATGGTATCATAGTAATCTTCCGCTAGCTGTCACTCGATTCACATGTCCACGTGTTAGGCCAGTCATGCCACACGTGATAAGGCGTACTGAGATTATGATTTCGGTTTTGTCCTACATCGAATGATTCATGGTATTCTAAACACTTAATATATCAAAGGGATTTCTCCTCTTATCCCAAATTGGCTTTTAGGAAGTATCCATCGATTTCTAATACTTTGGCCTGTGTAATACAGATGGAGGAGTACTACCAGCATCGGAAAACGCACAGAAACGTTACTGTGAGCATCAAAGGAACGAAGGTTCCTCTCTATGGGGCGGGACCGAACCTCGTTATTACAAGCAACGGAGTCGAGGTTCCTTTGATGTTGGAATTTGAGGTGAGAACAAGGGGAGAGGTTATCGGTAAGTTGATAAGAATGACCCATCGAAGGAGAGTTTCGTGTTCGTTGAACGTAGAATCGACGAACGGTAAGCCAATTAAGTTCAACAAGGAGTCTTGCAGTTACTACAGCTGAGTGGTGGTGAGTAGTTTTGTTATGGTGAGGAGACTGTGTTTTCCCCATATAGATTATGAATTGGGGGTAATGTTGAGAGATATAATAAGGAAGTCTGTCCAATGGGGCTATATTCTTATGAAATGATATGATGATAAAGCAAGTGAATGATTGCAAGTTTGGTCCCAGTATAGGCGACATCAGTTTCAGCCACTCGAAAACACACGTCATCAATATATGTCCTTCAGTTTTTAACCGTTGATCAACTTCAGTCCTTTCCGTCAAGTTTGGCCAGGTTGACCGTCAAAACTAACGGAATTGACCTTTAATGCCATTAAAATTTTCAAAAGGTACATCTACACATAAATACCCAATTGAATAAAATTTTTACACATAGGTACACATGTCAGAAAATTTTGCAGATAGGTACCCGATTTAATTTTTACCAGTTTCTTTAGTCATGCTGTACCTTTCTGTGTGTATATTGCGTACCATAACACGTTGATATATGGTACATAAATGTAGATACGTCGTACCTGCGGCATACTTATGTGTTACATAGGGCGTACCTAAATGCAGCATACGTCGTACCATTTTCTGTTATATAGGTACTCAAATGTGTTGATATAGGGTACCCAAATGTGTTGTATGGTGTACCTGCGGGGATCGGGTACCTATGTGCAAAAAATTTATTCTGTTAGGTACCTACATATAAAAAAATCCTGACAGAGTACTAAATTACAATTTTTTATCCAAATAGGTACTTATGTGTAAAGACCCCTTTAAAAAAGAAAAAGAAAATTACTTAAATATTAAAAAAATGAAAATAAAATTTATAAATATTATAAAGTAAAAATGAAAAAGAGACTTAAAATAAAAATTGAAAATATAATTAAATAAAATAAAATAAGAAACAAAATATAAATCATAAAAAATTAAAAATATAATTAGAAAAATTAAATTCTAAAATTAGAGATATATTTAGAATATAAAAGAAACCCAATATAAAATTAAAACTTTTAACTAAAAGAAAAAACTATTTAGAAAAATGAGAAAGATAATTAAAATAAAAACAAAATGAAATATAAATTTATTTTAAAAAAATTAAAGATCAACGTCTTCTACGATCAATATTCGCTATCCGAATTTTTTTTCAACAATCATCTCCTCTGCAGAGTGATTAACCGCACTTTTGTTGGGCGTGGCCCTGATCCACTGCTTCATTTTTTGGGAAAAATCAATGGTTCCTTTGCAGAGTGATCAACCGCCCTTCTGTTTTTTATTTTATTTTTATTTAATTATATTCTAAATTTTTAAAATTTAGTCTCTTTTTTTCATTTTTACCTTTATTATATAGTTTTCTAGATTTTAATTTTGTTTTCTTTAATATTTAAGCAATTTTATTTCTTTTTTTTTTTAATTCTGAAATATTTAAACATATTTTAAATTTATTTCTCATTTTGTTTTATTTTAATTTCTTCTAAATAAATTTTTTATTTTAATTAAATTGTTAATTTTATTTTACATTTCTTTTTTATTTTAAATATATCTCTATTTTTTAGAATTAGTTTCTTTGTATATTAATTATGTTTTTAATTTTTTAAATTTTATATTTTGTCTCTTATTTTATTTTTTATTTTAATTATATTTTCAATTTTTAAATTTTAGTCTCTTTTTTCATTTTTACTTTAATTATATTTTTCAAAATTTTATTTTCATTTTTTTAATATTTAAGCAATTTTTTTTAAAAAAAATTAACGGCACTAACGGTCAATTCTGTTAGTTTTGTCGGTCAACCCGATCAAACTTGACGAAAGGATTGAAGTTGATTAACGATTAAAAACTGAGGGACATATATTGATGACATGTGTTTTTGAGGGACTGAAACTGATGTAGGTCTATAACTGAGGGACCAAATTTGCAATTATCCCAAATGTAACATAATTTCTTCTAATTAATATACATGTAAAAAGATACTTAAACGGTTGTAAAATGTTACGCAAGACCTGGGTTTTGGGCCGGTCCAACCCGGAACCGGCCCAAAACCGGCCCATAAACCGGCCCAGAACCGGAACCGGTAGATCCGGTTCTGGGACCGGTAACCGGCCCAGTTAAAATGAACTGGGCCGGTTTTTGGGCCGTGGAACCGCAGATTGCCGGTTCCGGTTCCCGGATCCGGTTCCGAACCGGAACCGGAACCGGAACCGGCCCAACGGTTTTCATTTTTTTTAATTCTTTAAACCCTGAAAAATTACTATTTTACCCCCGAATGAAAAATCTATAAATACCACCTCATTTTAACCATTTTAACTCACAATTACATCCAAATCTCTTCCACTCTCTCTCAAAAAGCTCTCAAAAATCATCCTCATATTAATATTTAATATTATTAACAATAATAATTATTTTATTTACACTACTCTACACACACACACTCACTATTATTACAAATAATCAAATTATTATTTTATACTAATGGCGTCGTCATCGAGAAATCCTAACCCTCGCGACGAAGATGTTTTTATGGTTTTAGGTCACGCCGATACATTTCGGGGAAATGCCGACACCGACGAAGAGATCGATGTACCGGTGCCGGAACAGACGAGAGCGACCGACGAGGGACCGAGCCAAGCTTCTACGACGGCGACAAGAAGGAAGCAACAACCGCGTGGTCGGCGGTCTAAGGTACGGATTTTTTTGGACTTAGAAATGGATAAAAATAATCCCGCTTCAGGTACCGCTTATTGCAAAATGTGCCGCCACCCCTACACAATTAAGACCGGACCGAATCAAGGCGGGACGGGCTCGATGAAAAAACACCTACAAAGGGCGCATAATTTTGGGGACGATCTAGAGCCGGTAGGAATCGAACACCGACAACAACAAATAAACGTAAGTACGGGTAAGAATTTTGTTATTACTAGGGAAATTTTTAAAAAAGCATTAGTTAAATTCGTAGTTATGTGTGAAGAACCCTTTTGCATTGCGGAAAGTGAAGGGTTTATCGAATTTACGAGTACGATACAACCCGGATTCCATAACGTGACCCGTAAAACCCTTAGCAAATATGTCTTAGAAACTTTTAAGGAATATCAAACTAGCTTAATTAGTCATTTAGCCAACATTACGTGTAGGATTAGTTTGACTACCGATATTTGGACTAACATTACGTCGCAATCTTATTTAGTCGTCACCGCCCATTGGATAGATGAAACATGGACCATGCAAAAACGTATTCTTTCCCTAGATCCCTTAGATTCGCAACATAACGCCACTACGATATCGAACTATGTGTTGAATGTCGTTAATAAATATTGTATTCAAGATAAAATTATGTCTATCACCTTAGATAATGCTAGCGCGAACAACGTAGCGATAGAGATCCTTCGTAGGCATCTTAGGTTACCCTTAGACGACAAATTATTACATGCTAGGTGTGCTTGCCATATTATTAACTTGTGTGTACAATGTGCTTTTGACGAAATTTTGGGAGATATTGTAGAAAAGTTTAAGGTAATAGGTAAGTTACTTCGGGAGCGCCGCTACGGAACGTCGTGGAAGCAAACCGTCCTTGCCGCCGGCCTCACATACAAGAAATTTCCGTTGCCAGTCCCGACTAGGTGGAACTCATTGTACCACCTCCTCAGCACATTCCTGCGCTACAAGGACTTGTTGACGCCTTTTTGGAACGAGGTCGCAGTCGGCAACACCTCCAGGTATGAATTACGACAACTTGATTGGGATATTGTAGGTTTGGTCGTGTCCATACTTGAAGTGTTCGCCGAGGCTATGGAGAAATTTTTCGGAGTTCACTACCCGACGTCCCCATTATTCGTCCCGAACCTCTTCGCGATGTGCTACAAGTTCGTGGAGTATCGCAACAGTCCATACTTGGGTGGTTTCATCCAAAACATGGAGCAGAAGTTCAGGAAGTATTGGAAAACCATCCCAATAGTACACGGTTTGTCGGCCTTACTCGACCCTAGTTGCGGTGTTGATACATTTGATATTTTTTTCGAATATTATGCTCAGTTTCTTGGAAAGAAAGTGGACGACCAAAAGGCGTCAATACACGATTCTCTCCAAGAACTTTTTTCTGTTTATGCAGCTGAGCAGGGACATAGTGTGGAGCAACCCGTACCAGCGAGCGAAACCGGTTCGTCAGAAGGAGGCGGCGACGCAATGGGACTACTACGAAGATTGAAGGCACAAAAGACGAAGACCAAAACGCGTGCGTCGGGGTCGAACACGAATGAGATCCAGCTCTACCCGAGCCACAACTTCCAGACTCCCGAAGACTTCGACGTTTTGGCCTGGTGGAAGTCGAACGCGACTCTTTATCCGACCCTCTCCGCCGTCGCTCGAGACGTTTTAGCCGTGCAAGCGTCTAGCGTCGCCTCCGAGTCCGCATTCTCTACCTCCGGGCGAATTATCGGCGACAGACGCGCGAGCCTTAACCCGACTTTCCTCGCAATGTTAACATTATTGAAGGATTGGTATTTGGCCGAATCGAAGAACCGACGGGAGAACGCCATCGACGAGTTCCGTTCTTCCAGTTCGGACGAAGACGAAGAGGCCTCTAACATAATTTTAGTTAATAGTCAAGTTTTTTTTCTTTCTTTTATGTTTTTATTTGCATTTTTTAGGTAGTTTTTTTTATTTTTTGTAATTTTCTTATGTTTTTTTTTTGTTTTTTTTAATAAAATTTTTGGATATTTTCTAAAGATTTTTTTTCAAAGTAAAAAAATAAAAGAAAAATAAAAAAATTAAATGGGACGGTTCCGGTTTTGGAACTGGAACCGGCCCAGTACAGGCCCGGGGGTTCTAAGTGTGGTTCTGGTCCGGTCCCAGGAAAATGATCCCGGAACCGGAACCGGCCCCACGGCGGAACCGGTTGAACCGGCCCAATCCGGCCCAATCCGGCCCAAAGCCCACCGCTACGCTTAACCAAACAGGTACATACGTGTAAAAAACTTTATTTTACTAGGTACTTATAAATAAAATTTAACTCACGCGAGATTGAACTAATAATTTTTTTATATTTTTCGAGATGCAAGTGTAGATACACCTTATTTGACTTGTCAAACATTCTATCGACCAATATGGATATTATAGTCGTGAATTAAAAGACAGTCGATTCTCAATTCTGTTGTTCACACCTTATGCCTTATTTTTGAAACAATGTTGTTCACACCCTTAAGGTCATGGCTGCTCTTGTTCGCGTGCTTCGACTTATCGATAGTGGAAAAAAACCGGCAATGGGCTATATTTGTGAAGCAATGGACAGGGCCAAGGAAACGATCATGAAGTCTTTCAACAATTAATCCTGAGTTTGACATGCAGTGCATCGGGTTGTGAACGCAACTGGAGCGTCATTGAACAGGTAATTTATATATTTGAATCTTTTGGTGGAGTTCAAAGGAAATATTAATTTTTTCTTCATAATCATTTTGTAATCACTTTACGATAGATTCATTCAAGGAAGAGAAAACAGTTCGAACATAAGAGGATGCACAAATTTGGTGTTTGTCAAGTACAATCAACAGATGAAAAATAGAGTTGATATTAGAGACGTAATTGACCCAATTACACTTGATGACATTGACGAATGTAATGAGTGGCTAGTTGGAGAAATGGATGATGACGGTGATGATGTCGGGCAAGAGCTGGTGTTTAATGATGATCCCACGTTGAATTGGGAAACCGTGTACGAGACTTCGTGGTTGGAGAGCCAACAAAAAATACTAGGCGAACAACCGCAAAAAGAAATGAGCGGAATGATGGTACGAATACCTCGATGAAACGAGCCTCGAACGCGAAAGAGAAAGGAAGAATGCTTGTAGATGAAGATGAAGCGGAGTTTGAGGATCAGGATAGAATCTCAAGAAGAGGAAGAGCTTGTTGGTTTGAATTACTCTGAAGGAGAAAAGTAAGAGGGATATGCTCTCTTAGACGGTGATAACTTAGAAAATGATTATGTTGGAATCAATGAGGATTATGAGAATTAGACAATTAGTTTGCATTTTTAGGTTTTCATGTGCGGGCTACTCCTGAATTTATTGATATTTGCTATAAATGGGTATTGATATTTGCTACAATGTGATATTATATATAGATATATAAAAATATAGAAGTATTTTACGGTCCGCCATGACTTCTGCCATTTTCCGCCACGCCATCCGCCATAAATATGTTGCGGAAGTTTGGCTTTCCGCCATCGATAACACTGAGAGGGACTCCAAGTTGTAAGCCATGGATGACCCAAGAAGATGAAGGTTGGTGCTCTCTCTCTCTCTCTCTACTGAAAAACCTCTCCACCAAAAACCCAAAAACCCTAACCGCCACCTCCTCTATTATCTCCTCCAAGGGATGGCAACGGGGCGGATATCTAATCCTCGTCCCCGTCCCCGCGGCTGCGATGCATTCGGGGACGAAATTTTCCCCGTCCCCATCCCCCAATCATTTCCCGTCCACCCCCTCCCCCTTTCTATTTTCTTTTTCCTCTTTGTTTCTTTTACTACCTCCGTCCCATTAATTTTATCACATTTTGCCATTTCGGGCGTCCCACTAATTTTATCACATTTCCTTATTTAGTAAAAAACTATCACAAACAATCAATAAAATAATACTAAATATTCTTAAAAGACGTGTCAAAATACACACTTTATTACCTTTTCATTATACTATATTAATATAATAATACCACCTTAATATCCGTGCCCACCAATACATGTGATAAAAATAACGGGACGGAGGTAGTATATATTAAAAAAAAATAGCTTTTGATTTCGTCACGCCGCCTCCGCATCCGCCGTCGCTGACATCTCCTCCTCGTCCACCGCTACTGCCCCCTCCGCCGTTGTTGCCGTCTCCTCCTCCGCCTCGCCACCTCGCTTCCATCTCACCGCCTTCCGCCTACACTCGTCGTTCTCCCACGGGTCTCCCAAGTTGGGAGCTCCGGTCTCCCGGCCCACCGGGACTGGAGTTTTCTTCTCCCTCATTAGAGCCATATCTCCCTTTGTGGAGCTCCACTCCAATGAAAGCAGGGGCGGACTCAGAAATTTTTAGTTGGGGGGGGGGGGGGGCGTAGATTTTTTTTTTCCGAGTCATTTTCAGCAATCGACTATGATCTTCCACCATACACTCGAAGATGAGCTTAATTATGTGGGAGTATTTTTCTTGAAATATATCTGCATTTATTAGCTCAGTTTGAAAGATAAAGATAGAATCGAAGAACTATCAAAGTTATTGGAAAAGATAAAAAAGAAATCATATATTAAAGAACCTATATATAAAAAAAATTTAAAAATAATTAAGATGAAAAGAAAAAAGTCAAAATGACTTAAAAGTCTCATAAGAATAAAAAAACAAAAAAGAAAACTAAAAAATAAATAATAATAAAATAATAATAATAATTATAATAATAAACTCAAATAAAATTAAAAGATGCGAAAATAACTTAAGAAGAAGAAAAGAACTAAAAGAATAGTAATAATGATAATAATAAAGAAAAGCAACTAAACAAATAAAAAACAAAAATAGAATTGAGAAAATCTCAAGTGGGGTTGAACCCATGACCTTCGTGCACATGTTACTACCCACTATGCTACTCGTAATATAAGTCATATTAACATTCGAAATCTACATATACATATTCAATGAATATAATACAAATATAGTACTAAAAACTTCGAAAAATTCCGCAGGGGCCGCGCCCCCCGGCCACAACGTAGATCCGCCCATGGATGAAAGTCAGATACTCGGGTCTAGACCGAAGATAGTGATGAATATCGTAGATTTAGCTTAATAGCTATTTTTTGTGGTAGGTTCTTTAGTTCTTCGTGTTGAAGATCGTGTATCCTTATTTTCTATCAGTTTTTGTTTTTGTTTGATTGTTTTGTGTTCAGTGTGATCCTTCGTTTCTCTTCCGGTTCAATATTACCGGAGAGATATCTTGAGCTACTTGGTCCGTGTACCTAATTTAAGCTATCTTTTCCGAAAAAAAAATTCTACCCTATTAACTTGGGAACTGGAAAGTGGAAAGCAATATAATTTCATGAAATTTTCGACATGTCCCACCCCCACCTGACTCACCATGACCTGTGAGTGAAATACCCCATATAAGGCACCTCGCAAATACTCCGACAAAAAAATTACAATAAATAAAAATAGTAAAAAGGCTTTCTTTTCAGGAAAATAAAAAATTTAGAAAATTTTGGAAGTAAATTAACAGGTCAGCTCCTCAACAACTCGTTTCGTCAGCTCACAAATGTTTCATTCATTGATTTATAACACCTTCGAGAGAAAAAGACAATATTAATATTGAACGCCGATGATGGCTTTTTAACTCGTGCGTTATAATTCTTTTGTAGTTTCAGCTCACAGCGAGAAAAGCTAGAGGGAGCACGTAGACGATAAATGACCGAAAACCTAAAAGCGATTCGAATTCGATTGCTTCGAATCCCGTAAAGATGGAATCATTCAAAGCGATTGCATGAGGTTGCTGTATTTTGAGGATTGATTCTGCAGTTTTCCGATTGGAGGAATAATTTTGGTTGGAGGTGAGGAAAAAATGAGCGGTGACGTGAGACGGGCGGTGAGCGTTAGGGATCTGGTGGAGGAGGCTAAGAAGAGGATCGTATTTCTGGTTGTTTGCGTTTTTGGACTCTCCTATCTCATGTCTTGTAAGTGACTTATTTGCTCTTTTTGTTATTTGTTTTCATGTGCGCTTTGGTTCTGAATTTTGATGCGCTTGGCGTTTTTAACATGGCTACTACTACTACTTCGGATATTTGGAAAATTGAAGTTTATAAGTGGGTGAGTGTGGCAACAGTTGTTTATTCTGTGATGGATGAATGCTTGTGGCCTGACTTTATTAATTAGATGTGCTGGATTTTTCTTTTGTTTTTATTCAATTTTCCCTTTTAGTTCAGCCTAGTAAATTATGCTGCTGTAATGAGGAAAATAATGTGGTTTGATTCAGTTCTTGGATTAAACACATTGAAATTTAAGAACTGATGAAGCTATTTGAGGCCAAACAGATTGATTTTAACTACCAAAAGGCCGGGCACCATCAAGTCTAGGTTTTACTTGAACGTCTTAATAATAATTGTTGAGTTTGCATGAATTCATTGTGGTCTTCGTTGCATTCGCCGGTTTGCGGAATGCTTGTGGATTAGCATATTTGCGCAATAGGGCATGCTTCCCGATAGACACCTGGTGGATTTCTGTCTTGATCATCTTATTTGGATATATTTAGTTAAACGCCAGCATAAGATTATATGGATGCGACGTGTCTGTTCACAACTGAACAAACCTTTCACTGATAAAAGAAAGGGGCGGTAGAAGATTAATGCGTGTACCTGATTAATAAGCATCCTACGACGACTTTATCACTTGCAAATAAATTTGCGCTTTTGCTCTTGTGATACGACAATCGTGGCAATCTAAGGCTGATAACGCTAACCGTTTTTATTAGTAATAATTAGCATTTTCAAGTTGTCTAACTAACATCAAAACAAATTAACAACTACTTTCCTTACCGTTTCACATGTTCCAATAGGAGCACATGCACGTCTTTAGTTTTTGTGACCTCTATTTTGCCTTCATTCCTATTTTCCTTTCAGTGACGAGCCAATCCGTTCTAGTCAACTTTCCTGCAGCCCTATTCTTGATCATTGTTGTTCGGTACATGTCCCTTGATTTTGAAATGAAAAGGAAAGCTTCTACCTACAAGGGTAACACATTACCCCCAAACTCTTCAACGGGAACACCTGACGTGGCTCCTAGAAAATTGGTTCAAAGGCCTAACTGGAGAAGCAAAGTGAATTCCCCAGTTGTTGAGGATGCAATTGACCGGTTGACCCAACATATTGTCTCAGAGTGGGTGACAGACCTGTGGTACTCACGAATAACACCTGACAGACAAGGTCCAGAAGAGCTTGTACTCATAATCAATGACGTCGCTGGAGAGTTTTCAAGTCGTATGAAAAACGTCAACTTGATTGATCTTTTAACAAGGTTCAGTTTACATAATTTAATTTAATGCTAAGTTCTGGCTTATTTGGCATTGGGTACGATTGTTATCTTAAAGCAACATAGTGCTTTTCCAGGGACATCGTCAGTATCATATCCAGGCGACTTGAGCTCTTCCGTGAGTGTAAGGGGAAGATTAAACAACAATCCAGACCAATGACTTTTGAAGAGAGAGACGTTGAACTCAAGTATGTACTGGCTGCTGAGAACAAGTTGCATCCCATTCTATTTTCTGCTGAAGCTGAGCATAAGGTTTGTCTTTCTGGGTTTATTTCATTATATTGTTAGAAGTACTAGCTACATCTCATGGAAAATAATGCTTATATGTGCACAGATTGAGCTCTAATTATAACACTTTGGACCCTACTATTTAGTAAGAATCACTTGTTAATGTTTGCAGGTTCTCCAGCATGTTATGGAGGGCTTCACTTCGTTTGCATTTAGGCCTGAGGATCTGCAATGCTCTTTGTTTTGCAATATCATCAGGGAACTCCTTGCTTGTGTTGTGATTCGACCTGTTTTGAATCTTGCTAACTCAAGGTAATAAATCTATTAAATCGTGTGTCTAAAAATATATGTTGCCTGTACTCTTTATGTCTGCACGTTATTTTTCAGGTTTATTAACGAGAGAATCGAATCTCTGATTATTTCTCGAAGCAGAAGTGATAAAGGCAATAAGGAAAATAAGACTCCACAATCTAGAGCAAGTGGACCTCCAATAATATCATCGGATCATGCTTCACCTGATGTAGATCCGTCTACAAAGGGTGTTGAGTTGGTACAGTTAAAGAAAGATCCGAATAACAACACTGCATCTGATAATGCAAAACAAACAACCCTTTCTAAGGATCCTTTGCTCTCTATGGATACACGTTCCACTCGCTCCTGGAGTTCGCTGCCAGAAACGCATAGTGGTGAGGGAAGAGATATTCACCGTCAACAATCTGGTGTAGAATGGGGTGATAATATAGATAAGCTTTCTCGCAGGAAGACTGTTGCATTGGCGCCAGAACACTTTGAAAACATGTGGACTAAAGGAAGAAACTACAAAACAAGCGAAGACGTGAATCAGCTGCCCCATACTCAAGGTAACTCTTCAGCAGTTGTGATTAATCCATGGGATAAGTCAAAGGCTCTTCGGAAGAACGGGGAGTCTAATAGAGGTCCAGCGCCTATTAATACTTTGACGCAGAACAAATCGTCTACAGAAAGCTGGGGGTCTACTGTAGCAAACGTACATGAAAGCTCAACTTCAGATGAGGATGAGTCCCGTAGCAGTGGTTATACTGAAGATGATGAGAGCAGCACTATTACAGGTCTCAACTCACCTAGTGTTAGAGTTTGGGATAGTAAAAACAAGGCAAATGTTAGTCGCATTCATCATCCTCTCGAAACTTTTGATGGGAAAAAGAGTAGAAAGATGGGTAAAAGTTTCCAACACTCGAAAAGATCGAATAGAGCTAACTCAACTAATAAAAGGTCAAGGTCTAGCAATCACAACGGGAATGTCTGGCTAGAAGTTGAAAGAACAAGTTATGTATTAGGAGATGGGACGGATTTGCTAAATTCTTCCCAAGCAAATTTCAAAGCTGGGGACTCGAGTGATGAGTATGAAACAGAGTTATTGGGTAGAATTAATGATGGGACCGCGACGACGTCCTCTATTTCATTGGCTTCGATACCTGAAAGTCACAGCCTGGCTGCTAATTCAGCAAAGACCTCTGTAATTGCCAATCCATTTTATAGACTAAGATCTGAGGTATGTCTGAATTGCTGCAAATTTTCTGTGCTTCACTGTGCTCCTTCAAATTTTAAAGGCTGTTCTGTGCAGGTATTTGGTGCCAACATTGTTAGAAGTGGTTCCAAAACATTTGCTGTATATTGCATATCTGTTACTGACATAAATAACAACAGTTGGTCCATCAAAAGAAGGTAACAAAAACTGCTATGAACGTTAGAATTTCCTGTTCAAGAGCTTGATTGATATGTGTCTTCTAGAGGATATATTGTGTCCAATAGATCATGTAAATGTTGACTCTGAGCGACGGCACATTGCTAGTAGTCTATATTCTATAACTCCTATTAGCTCATTGTTTTGCCCTCTCAGATTCCAGCATTTTGAGGAACTGCATAGGCGTCTTAAAGAGTTTCCCGAGTACAATCTACATTTGCCACCTAAGCACTTTCTTTCGACTGGTCTGGATTTATTCGTCATTCAAGAGCGGTGTAAATTACTTGACCAGTACTTGAAGGTTATACTTTTTCCATCTTCAGATACAAATGTGTTCCTATCATTTCGAGTTTTACCATCCTACATATCTTCTTTTTCAAGCATGCATTCCTTAGTCTTGGTTATTTATATATTCGTCAACTTGACTTTCAATTCAATCATAAGTTGTTTTACTACTTAATGGAGTAACGGAGGGCCGTTCATTACTGTTTAAGAAGATGTTGCTTTTTCATTGCGTCTATTAAATTTATTTTGAGTGTGTAAGTCCTTCAGGACAATGAAGCAAGTTGGTTAGTTAAAGAATATCAAAGGCCCCATTTTTCTTATAACCTTATGTTGTTAAACATCCCAACAACAGGCATCTTTAAATATACTTGGCGTCTTTTCTGCATTATTTACATAATTCTCATGTACGAGAACTTCAGTTTAATAGCTTTCTTGTTCTAAACCTAAAACTAAGTAAGTTTCTGCGTATTGACAGAAGCTTCTGCAGCTCCCTACTGTTTCTGCGTCCATTGAAGTTTGGGATTTCCTTAGTGTTGATTCTCAGGTTTGACAATTTAGCGCCAACATCATCTGGTTCAATTGAGCTTTCATCGTTAATGTATTTATACGTATCCTTTTTATGCTTCTGCAGATGTATAAATTTGCAGATTCATTATCGATTGTTGAAACTCTTTCAGGTGAACTCTCAGTATGAAGCAGGCTTTGATCTTGCTTTAAGCTGTAAATTTTACCCTGTTTTACTCATTGTTTCAGTTGACATGGGAGAGCACCTGAATAATGTTGGACAAAACTTTGATTTCTCATCCTCACGAAAAGATCATTCGAGCAATGAAATCAAGGAGTCGACATCGCTGACTAAGGAGAATCGCGTATCTGATAGGTCCAGACTGAAATCAAATAGCGGGGTTCTTTCTTCATCAAAAATTCCTGAAAAAGAAATAAGAAAAGCTTTTGAGGACTCGAGCAGTGACTCGGAAAATCCAGATTACAAAGAAACAAAATTCTCTACCAATTTGGAAAGAACAGTTAAGACGGACAAGAGAGCTCCTTTACATTCAGTTGTAAATGGAGAAGACCCTTCTTCTGATCTTCCTAGTGAGGTCTTGCCCTGCTCTATTTATCTTCATGTTTAAGAAAAATTTCTCGAAGTTTTACCTTTTCGTTACTCATCTACTATTTTTGTTATGATGTTCCATTGAATGGATCATTGACAAACTCACAATCTTACATAAAAATTTTCCCATATTTTTCTGCTTTCAGTGGATTCCCCCAAGCCTCAGTGTTCCCATATTAGATTTGGTTGATGTTATTTTACAGCTTAAAGACGGGGGATGGATCAGGTAACTTCCCATAGATCCTTCACTTAGCAGAAAGAGTTGTCTTCTTTGCATGTCCAAATCAATTTTTTTTTTCTTGGATTCGACAAATATGCTCTGACCGATATTTTCAGGAGAAAAGCTTTTTGGATAGCTAAGCAAGTTCTACAACTGGGCATGGGCGATGCTTTCGACGATTGGTTGATTCACAAAATTCAGATTCTACGGAAGGGATCAGTTGTTGCCTCTGGCGTCAGGCGACTTGAGCAAGTAAATACATTCGTAATCAAAGTTCAATTTCATTATATAACCATCTTTCTGAGGCGTTTAACTTGAGAAGAAAAAAAAAATTCCTCTGATTCTCTGTCTAATTCAACTCTGTGTGTATGGTAGATTCTATGGCCCGACGGGATATTCCTAACAAAGCATCCAAAACGTACGCAACCTTCATCAGACTCATCGCCTAAAGCAGAATGTGCCCATACGCCAGAGGAGGTGCAGCAAATGGAAGCTGAGCGTCGTGCCAAGCTTGTATATGAACTAATGATTGGTAAACCAACTTTTTCTTTTCCTTCTTTCTTTTCTAGTCTGCAAACTAATGATTTCTTTATCTCAGATAAAGCGCCTGCTGCTATCGTAGGCCTTGTTGGACGCAAAGAGTATGAACAATGTGCGGAAGATCTTTACTATTTCATCCAGGTTGTATCTCTGTTCATGAAACTAAACGACTTTTTTTATATCTTGTTTTGGAAATTAGGGTTGTTATAAATACGAACTAATTGATCTGCTGGTCAAAACACAGTCGTCAATCTTCATGAAGCAGATTGCTTTCGATCTTCTTCAGCTGCTGTTTTTGTCGGCATTTCCCGAGCTTGATTACGTCTTCAAACAGTTGGAGGACGAAAAGGAGAGATTCGGCGAACCGAAGCTCAAATAAGGTATAAAAACAATCGTCAGTTTTGTTTTGCTCTTAGTTGCTCCAAAACCAAATACAGATAGAGTCATTCCGTTGAGAAGGAATGGAAAAAAAATGAAGCACTTGTAAATGTACTTACTTGGGGCTCATCACAACACAACAATCTGCACATTCAAAGTAGAAAGCAAACAAATTCTTTCTTGTTTCATTTACATTATGTTTTCAACTAATTTCATGTGAATATCTTGTAATCCTTCGCTCTCCGTCGTAAATATACGAAGAACGTAACTCTATAAACTTTCCGAAGAATTTCCAAGCCGAAAGAAAGCGTAGCCGTGGCCTATAACAAGCGGTTGAAATTACCACAATTCCTGTTCTATTTTCTGTTCCACTTTTAATGATTATTATGATTATCGAAAATTATATAATATGGATATCAAATTGATCATCGTAAAACAAGAAATAAATTGGATGTTTTTATTTATTCTTATCATATAAATCACATGAAATAACGATATGATTAGGTGGAATATAGGATTAGAAGAATTAATAATTAAAAAACAAATTGTGAACAACATGATTAAAAATCAATAGATTTGATCTTTTGGGACATGGAATCATAATTTGTGGGACATATGCTTTCATAAGACAAGCAAGGAAGTGACTTTTTCATTTTATTTTCCCTTTAAGCTTGCTTAATAAGCATACCCAGGGATGGAGCTAGACGGAGCTACTTAGGGGTATTCCGGCAGCAACCCCGGCGGCCCCTTCTCTGCTGCAATTCAGCCCCCATTGCAATTTAAAAATTAAGGTTAGGGATGGGGATATTAGTTATGGGTGGGCAACAAAAAAATAGTTTGGGCCTGTTCTTTTTTTTTTTATATATATAATTTCTGTAAATTAATTTATTACCCTACATGGCCGTTTTATTTCTGTAAATTACTTTATTTTCCTATAGGCTGTTTTATTTCTCTTACCGGGCCTAGAATTAGTATTGGCCTTTAATTATTTAATTGGTATGTAGTTAAGAACAGAGCTTGCTTTGGAAAACAAATAACAGAGCTTGCTTTGGAAAACAAATAACAGAGCTGCTTTTCTCTGTCGATGGAAGAAAGGGGAGATTAGACCTAAAAAATTCAGATTTTACACATCTCCATAAAATAAGAAACAATAGGTAATGCTTACCATTTCTTTGAGTTTTTTATTCTTTAAGTTGTAGGTTATACTTGATGTATCTTTGGTGCTATATTTTTAAAATACTAAAACGTATTATTTTAATGATTTGAAGGACATTCGATATGGATAGATGGGTTGTGAGAACAAAAAGCTTCATACAAGTGGCGGGTCATCTTCTAGTGATGCAAATTCAAACGAGAATAAAAGAGGTAAAAGATGTCGAATAGATGAAGAATCAATAAATGATGGTATTATTGGTGATCCAGCGTTACGTAAGCTAGCTATCGAATTGATGTGAGAGATGATATAAGGAGACAATATTTAGTAAAAGGCCCTTGTCAACCGGTTGGACATACCTTTCCATCAAGTTATTTTGGTAGTTATGCGAGAAGGTTTCAAAACACATGGTTCGCGAAACATAAGTGGTTAGAATATAGTTCATCTAAAGATATTGCATTTTGTTTTTGGTGCATCTTATTTGCCAATGGTCACAAGCATGGAGACGACGTGTTCACAATAGTAGGTTTTAGGAATTGGAAGAAAGCTTTGGAGAAATTTGATGAACATGA
The DNA here is from genome assembly GCA_027422505.1 of Craterostigma plantagineum. Taxonomy (NCBI): domain Eukaryota; kingdom Viridiplantae; phylum Streptophyta; class Magnoliopsida; order Lamiales; family Linderniaceae; genus Craterostigma; species Craterostigma plantagineum. Next base: position 434,085 of record JAPQWV010000219.1, on the reverse strand, counting down.
AGGAGGGAAAAATAGCATTCATAATTATGCTAAAATTCAGTTTCTGGGATTTGAAGACCAAAGGCATAATGTGGATTATGTGATAATGAGAAAAAGTGAAGAAATGGAGGTTGCTTATCGCACGAGATTGACCGCCATGTCGATGTGATTCGGTTACTTTTAGGACTAGGCTTGGCTTTCATGGCGACGATGAGTCTTCGGAGTCGTTGCATCGCGGAAACTTTCTTGAGATAGTGAGATGGTATTGTGCACACAATGAAGAAGTAAATAAGGTGATGGAGTCAAATGCTCCGAGAAACAATCAATTAACTTCTCCAGTGATTCAAAAGCAAATTATCAGTGCTTGCGCAAATGAAGTGAAGAAAGTCATTCTGAATGAGATTGGAGATAAAATTTTCTCTATCTTGATTGATGAAGCTCGAGATTGTTCAGTTAACAGGCAAATCACGGATGGATCTAGGATCAAGCGTGTGTGTGTGGGGGGGGGGGGGGGGGGGGTCCATATTAATCTTCCTAACAAAATGAAAAATACAAAACAACCTTAAGAAATTCAAAGTTTTACACAGTTCATTCAATTTCAACACATCTTATGCCATAGTAATAAAATTAAATATTATCAGAAGCGATACTAACACGAGCACGACGAAGACGTGACAATTGTATCCGACGAGACCTCATACTTTGAAACTCTTGCAAAATAACTTCTGTTTCAATATTGACAAATATTCCCTTTTCAACATAACACAATAGACAGTCTGTAAGTGTCAGGAACCGAAACCCCACGTCATAAATTCATGCACTTACACGAATTCATGCATACATATAACTAATTTCGTAATACATGTATAGATGATAACAATATTTAATTAAGGTATTATAGGTTGTTGGTAGGAAAATAAATAGATTGAAATAAATAAATAGATATGTGTTCAAAGTGAGGAATTATCAAATAAGAGTAATAGTTGGTATTAAAATTATGAACTCTTAATTACAAGAGGTAGATTTTCGAAGGATAGAGTTTCAAAAGGGGATTACTATTTACCGCCCCCTTTGTACTTGTTACCGCCCCCTAAAGGGCTAGAAAAAGACGATTTTGCCCTTATGATATTTAAATTAATTTAAAAAGAGAAAATTATAATAAACAAGAAAAAATATCTATATAAAGCTCTGTCCAGACAACACTTTTCAAATCGCATATCCAAATCAGACCAAAAAAAAAAAAACTGAAATCGCAATGGATCGCCGACAGGGACTAGGAAAGGGAAAGGGTTTTTTTTCACGACTGGTAAGCCAAATTAACGTTTTTTCGTTCGGCGAAAAAAAAAAAACCGACCGAAATCAGTTTTCGGTCGGTTACAGTACTGACCGAAACATAATTCCGGTCAGTACTGTAACCGACCGAAAATTGATTTCGGTCGGTTACAGAGCCGACCGAAATCATGCTTCGGTCGGTTACAGTGCCGACCGAAATCACGCTTCGGTCGGTTACAGTGCCGACCGAAATCATGCTTCGGTCGGCACAGTAGTGACCGAAATCAGGTTTCGGTCAGTATAGTACCGACCGAAACCAAATTTCGGTCGGTTACAGTACCGACCGAAATCTTATTTCGGTCGAAATTTTTTTTTTAATCTTTTAATTACAGTATATTTTATTTATATTATTTATTTATATTATTTATTTGTATTATTTATTTGGGTTATTTATGTGTATTATTTATTTGTATTATTTATTTGTATATTTTATTTGTATATTTTATTTATATTATTTATTTGGTTTATTTTATTTGTATTATTTATTTGGGGTATTTATGTGTATTATTTATTTGTATATTTTATTTGTATATTTTATTTATATTATTTATTTGGTTTATTTTATTTGTATTATTTATTTGGGGTATTTATGTGTATTATTTATTTGTATATTTTATTTGTATATTTTATTTATATTATTTATTTGGATTATTTAATTACAGACCAAGTGTGGAAAGACCCTACCCGGGGGAAGCAGTAGACCCCCCCGTTGGTGCTTGGGAAGCTGAAGAATTGGTACTCCAAGTTCCCGCCGGAGACGCAGAGCCAGACTCCTTGACGCTGTTGCTATTGTTTTTTTTTTTTATCTTTTATTGTATCGGACGGATTTTCTATATGTTTTCAATATTTCTTTGCATATTTATTCCGTTTCGAATATAAATATAAAAATAATAATCCAAATAAATAATACCAATAAATAATACAAATAAATAATCCAAATAAATAATACAAATACATAATCCAAATAAATAATATAAATAAAACATACAAATAAATCATCCAAATAAATAATATAAATAAAACATACAAATAAATAATCCAAATAAATAATACAAATAAATAATATAAATAAAATAAATAAATAAATAATCCAAATAAATAATACAAATAAATAATACCAATAAACAATCCAAATAAATAATCCAAATAAATAATATAAATAAAATATACATATAGATAATCCAAATAAATAATACCAATAAATAATACAAATAATTAATCCAAATAAATAATATAAACAAAATATACAAATAAATAATACAAATAAATAATCCAAATAAATAATACCATAAATAATACAAAAAAATAATACAAATAAATAATCCAAATTATAATACAAATACATAATCCAAATAAATAATACCAATAAATAATACAAATAAATAATACAAATAAATAATACAAATAAATAATATAAATAAAATATACAAATAAATAATACAAATAAATAATCCAAATAAATAATACAAATAAATAATATAAATAAAATATACAAATAAATAATCCAAATAAATAATACAAATAAATAATACCAATAAATAATCCAAATAAATAAATAAAAAAATTAAAAAAAAATTAAAAAAAAAATTGTGACCGAAATCGAATTTCGGCTACCCAAAGAGGCGACCGAAAAACGATTTCGGTTACGTCTAAGGTAACCGAACAATAATTTCGGTCGTCGTAAGGGGTGACCGAACAACAATTTCGGTCACCTCTTGGGACGACCGAAATTTCATTTCGGTCAGCCCAAGAGGTGACCGAAATTGTTGTTCGGTCACCTCTTTGGGTAGCCGAAATTCGATTTCGGTCACAATTTTTTTTTTTAATTTTTTTTTTAATTTTTTTGTTTTTTTATTTGGATTATTTCGGTCACCTCTTTGCTTGCCATCAGTGCCAGTAGAAACTTTCTTTTGACCTTTCAATTTCGAAAATATACGATTCATTGAAATGTTTTAATTTTTTGTTATGTTTGAATCTGATTTGGATGTCTGATTGCGATATCAGATTAGTTGTAAGGAAAATGACTTTAAAAAGAAATTTAAATTAGAAAGGGCAAAATAGTCTTTTTTCAGTCCTTTAGGGGGCGGTGACTAGGAAAAAGGGGGCGGTGAATAGCAATCAGTTTCAAAATAAGGCTGACTTGTGAAATTGTAATTCTCGATAGAGAAAGATTTTCGATAGGAGCATTGGAAGAATTAAAAGTTTTCGCATACTTATATAGAAAGTTTGCGATGATTAACTCTATCACATTATATAATAGGCAAACATAGATACCCACATATATATATATATAATAATATTAATTTGAAAGAACTTAACAAGCAATCACACGTGGAGTCACTTATGCTATTCTCAAGTGTGACTAATAAAGAGCTTTCTTAGTATTAAATTAATCGACATCACCCATTTATTAAGGCATCAATATAAGTGAATATAAATTTAACACATGGGAAAGAAGCTAAGAACACTTCGAAAAAAAAATAATAATAAAAAGAACAGAAGAGATAAAGACGATCGGAACTTCGAACAAACATCTAGGCCAATTCTTGAAGGTAAAGGAATTTAATAATGTTTCATAATACATACATATGCATGCTAGGAATTAATAATCATATCAAGCGAACAAATTTATAATCATAGGAATAGTTTTCGGCATAAGAACAAGAGTTGAAAAATTTATAAGCCTATTTGTAGTATATTACTATTGTTAGGCTTTAATTCGTGCGAGGTATAAGGAAGTTCCTTAGGTATTAAAAATTTCAGGAGACCTTCCGCAAATATATGGATTACGGTTTTCTAAATTTCGAAGGACTATATATGTTATTTACATAGAATTCGTTATTAGAACATACTAGTTGAAATGTTCGAATCTTGGATATAAGTATTCTGGCAGTTTAAGTATCCTTAGCTGGATAGATGATTTCGTTATGTATCTTAATGATTGAAAACTTGAAGGTTTTCGGCAATAGAATAAGGATTGAAACATTTAAGAGATTTACTTATAATTGAGGGAGGTTTTTTTTTCGTGGCCTTGGATACATATGTATTAAGGTTTTTCTCAGATTAATATCAAAGGGGTTACCTATATATTTATTTATTGGAACGATTTCTCAGTGTTAGAATACATTAAGGTTTGGAAGGAGTTCAAGTCTTCTAAAGAAAACAGATTTTAATATTTTGAATTGGTAGCTTTTGATATATGAGCATCTCTTAACAATTGAAAGGTTAAGAATTTCAGAATTTCGATTTGGAAGCTTTCACTGAAGCTGAAGTTTTCTATATATGTGAAAATATTAGGGTTTTTAAGAAGTGTTCGGTATGCAAATTCAAAAGATTTCGGTACCAACATGTTTTCGATATTTGATAAAGTTTTTGTTATTTTGGATTTGATAGTTTAAAAAGGTTTCGGTTAGAGTTCTAAAGTTCTCGGCAAGTTATGAAGTTTGATGATGTTCTTGATGTTTTTTAGAAACTAGGGTTTGATCGAAATTTCTTAGGTTTTCAAAAGAAAATGTGTTTTTAGGTGTACGACATTCCGGGTTAAGATTAATTTTGAAGGAGATTTTAGTGATATGAATTTCAATAATTTTAGAATATATGTTATTCTTGAGGATTTTAATGATTTCCGAAAGATTAGAAATTATGATTTTTTTTTGGTAGAAGGAAATTTTCCATTTACCACACGTCCATCATTACAGCACTATTACAACCCTTGACCCACACACCTATTACAGTGGGAAATTGCACACACGGTTAAAGACTATTGAGTTTACAACCTTTTTCATAAGACAAACAGATTTAATTCTCCATCTCATCTCTCGGCCCAGTATTTGATAATTCTGCTCCGCCGTTCTTGCCTCCATGCCATGCTCCCTTCTGTTACGCTCGTTCCAAATTTGGTACACCAATGCTGTAAAAACTGCCACCTTAATTTTGCATTGCACATTCCGGGACTCCCCCATTTTAACCAACCAGATATAGAGGTTATCATAGGAGACCATAGTATCAGTACACTGTATCCAGGCCTTGACTTGCATAGTTAGAATTTGGCTAAATCTACATTCCAGAAATAAGTGTTCCATACTTTCACCACATTCGCCGCATAATTTGCAGTTTAAGTCCTGGATATGTATTCCCCATTGCAGTTTATGATTTTCGAAAGATTAGAAGTTATGATTTTCGAAAGATAAGTTTAATAGTGTTTAAGATTTTCGAAAGGATTTTCGAAAGAATAGTTCGTAAATGATTTAGGAAAAAGCTTTCGTAAAATAGTTTCGCAAAACACTTCTCGCGGGCCAAATGTCTCTCGCGGGCCAATGAATCTTGCGAACTAAGAAACAAGGCCGGGCTGAAATTACATTCTCGCGGGCTGAAACGGACTTCGCGAGTCCTTAAGGATTTCGCGAAGTGGAAACTTTCACGGTTCAAATAAAATTAGGTGAATTAAAATAATTTCACAAATTGGAAATCGACTTTGCAAATTCTAAGGATCTCGCGAAATATGGAGTTCGCGGGTTAGGTGATAGTTCGCGAATTATGAGATGAATTCGTAAAATCGATAGGTCAAAATCAATTTTTAATATTTGACAGATTTTCGCTAAATTAAATGATTTATCAATAGTATATGTTCAAAAATATAATTATAGACAGAAAGTTAAAAATATGGATGAAGACTATAAATAGGAATCAGTCTTGCATAACAAAGCATGCATATCACTCATGCATATCATTATAGGGATTTTATATTTACCAGATAAAATAATTATATAGATCAGGAGTCGGATAAGGGCAAAGACAAGGCCGAGTAAGCGAACGGGAAAAATAGGCGAAACTTGTGAGTATAATTTGCAACATGTACCTTATGTGCCTTATATGCTTACATGTTCTATATGGATTAATTGATTAGTACGTGATATCGGCTATTTATGAACCGACATGAACCGTGTGACCGTAACGTGCTCTTATATGATTTATGTGTCATATAAGGTATTTTATATAGCACTACATACATGTAAAATAAGGGAGAAACCGTTATGACTGCTAAGACTACAGATGGTATGATACGGAGATGTTACGACATATATCTCTACAAATAAGGGGATTTTACAGAGTCTTGTACAGGCAATACGTATCCCTACAAATCGGGGGATTACGAAATGGCAGTCCCATGCATGGGCGCCTACTGGGCGTACAGTACAGTCTAGCTAGTCTATAACGGGAGTATAAAAAATAAATGGACATATAGAATGACATGTGATCTACGGATCTTATGAATGACAATTATGTGAGCGACGATTACGTGATCTGAAATGGCTATGATATTTACAGAAAAAAGGGCTTACTGTTTATGTATTTTCTGTATGCTACTAGTTAACATGTTGTAATCATACTCTGAATAGTTGTCTTCACAGTTGTTGTAGATAATTAGCAGGCTGCGTAGAACGCATCATCATACAAAGCATGGATTCAAGGTTGGCCAACGATGCTCTCCTCATGCTCCCTCTGGTTCATCATTAGCATATAAAATATAAATGGTTTAGACTGTTGCATTTTGTGACTCGTATGATAGGTACATATATGTACATTAATGTGAGAGGGACTAGATGGGATGTACGCACCCGTTTTTGTTAACGGAAATAGTTATGGGAATTGCAAAAAATTTTATATGAATATTTTATAGATGCGTAAAAAGGTAATAGGAAACGGGGGGTTACAGTAAGAAACTCATCCCCCATTTTATTGCGCAAGTCTGTCTTGATAATCTTCATAGCAGAGAAAGATCTTTAGACGGTCGATGTTGCAACAGGTAAGACCAACGCCAATATAATAAGCCGATAGACCAACGGAAATGCATCATGACAGTTCATCTCTACCATTTCCGTTGAAAGATCTCCAATGCCGTTGATACCAGAAAAAGCCGCACTTGATCTCACATGAGAAATATATGTCTTGAGTTCGTGATTCAATTCAGACAGTTCACTTGAACTGAAGTCTCCAGGATATAATTCAGCTAGACGAAGTAATAGGTCATGATCAAAGCTAGAGAGTGCATTCCTAGGATCAAGGCAGTCGACACATATAAGAAACTCAGAGTTTGATTCCATGTAGCGATTGCTAATCTCTTCAGAAATAAGATCAACCACCTATCATTACCACAATAAAGAACAATCAATCATTTGGTGAATAATGAAATAGTGTTAATGCGAAACGACAAACAAATCAAATACCTGTAAGAAGATATCTACTCGATAGTAATGTAGATATGTCTTTCGTTGACCATCGCCGGTCTTTTTAGCCCGTCCTTGAACAAATCATCCATATTTGGCACATCGATTTCATTCGACGAACAAAAGCCAATGACTTCACTTAACAAATCATCCCAGGCATCCCTAAATTTCTTCATGTCGCTCTTCAATGTTTTGATCAAATCAATAGAAGTGGCTATGTTTTGAGTCTTCTATTGTAGAACATGTGATAATGCATTAATCATTCCCAAAATATGCTCCATCAAACGACCAATGAATACAAATTCAAAGGTTTCCATTTTATCAAGCAAGCCCGTAGCAAGCCCTCGGCTTTTTCCATCGGGTCCATCCTCCATATCAATTGCACGCACTTCTTTAACCGGATTCCGCAAGTAAAATAGTCTTGTAATTGTTTTAAAGTGAGAACCCCAACGTGTATCTCATGCTCTAGCTAAGCTTGCTTCTTGATTCTTGCCCTTACCCGTCAAAAAGTTTCACATTCTTCTATATTTTTTACAAGATTATCATACTGTTTTTGTCGAAGAGGATCCTTCCTTTTGCATGAAGCAGTAAAAACATTAACAATCATGGTTAGATACTCAAAAAAAAATATTCACCATCGTATGGTTCGTTGCCGTGGCAACAACAACTAATTGAAGTCGATGAGCAAAACAATGGACGTAATGTGCGTGCTTTTTTTCTTTCAAAATAAGAGATTTAATCCATTAAATTCTCGACGCATGTTTGACGTCCCATCGTATCCTTGGCCTCTAAGCCTACAAATTGATAATCCATTCTTCGCAAAGAAATCATCAATAGCATACTTCAATGAGTGAACCGAATTATCAGTAACATGAACGATTCCAAGAAACCGTTCAATCACCTCTTCTTTGTCATTTGTGAATATAATTACAATCGCCATTTGCTCCTTAACTGAACATTCTCGAGCTTAATCACGATAGAGAAAAATTTATCTCCAATCTCATTCAGAATGGCTTTCTTCACTTCATTTGCACAAGCACTGATAATTTGCTTTTGAATCATTGGAGAAGTTAATTGATTGTTTTACGGAGCATTTGACTTCATCACCTTATTTATTTCTTCATTGTGTGCACAATACCATCTCCCTATCCCAAGAAAGTTTCCACGATGCAACGACTCCAAAGACTCATTATCTCCACGAAAAAACCAAGCCTAGTCCTAAAAGTAAACGAATCACATCGACGGCGGTCAATCTCGTGCGATACGCGACCTCCATTTCTTCACTTTTCTCATTATCACACAATCCACATTATGCCTTTGGTCTTCAAATCCCAAAAACTGAATGTTACCATAATTATAAATGCTATTTTCCCTCCTTCATGTTCAGGAAATTTCTCCAAAGCTTTCTTGCAATTCCTAAAACCAACTATTGTGAACACATCGTCTCCATGCTTGTGACCTTTGGCAAATAAGAAGCACCATAAACAAAATGCAGCATATTTAGATGAACTATATTCTAACCACTTTATGTTTCGCGAACCATGTGTTTTGAAACCTTCTCGCATAACTACCAAAATAACTTGATGGAAAAGTATGTCCAACCGGCTGACAAGGGCCTTCTACTAAATATTGTCTCCTTATATCATCTCTTACATCAATCGGATAGCTATTAATTGATTTCGTGACGCCGGATCACCAATAATACCATCATTTATTGATTATTCATCTATTCGGCATCTTTTACCTCTTTTAGTCTCGTATGAATTTGCATCATTAAAAGATGACCCACCACTTGGTTGAAGCTTTTGTGTTCTCACAACCCATCTATCCATATCGAATGTCCTTCAAATCATTAAAATAATACCACTTAGTATTTAAAAAATATAGCACCAAAGATACATCAAGAATAACCTACAACTTCAAGAATAAAAAACTCAAAGAAATGGTAACCATTACCTATTGTTTCTTATTTTATCGAGATGTGGAAAATCTGAATTTTTTAGGTCTAGTCTCTCCTTTTTTCCATTGACAGAGAAAAGCAGCTCTGTTTTTTGTTTTTCAAAGCAAGCTCTGTCCTTAATTACATACCAATTAAATAATTATAGGCCAATACTAATTCTAGGCCCTGTAAGAGAAATAAAATGGCCCATAGGAAAATAAAATAATTTACAGAAATAAAACGGTCCATGTAGGGTAATAAATTAATTTACAGAAATAAAAAAAAGGCCCAGACTAATTTTTGTCAGCCCACCCATAACTAATATTCTTCATCCCTAACCCTAATTTTAAAATTGCAGCGGGAGCTGAATTTTAGCAGAGAAGGGGCCGCCAGGGTTGCTGCTGGAATACCCCTAAGGGGTGCTCTGGCTGGCCGGGGGACCCCCCGAGTCCCTTAATGCACCGTCCCTGGAGCAAATGACGATTGTAATTAGATTCATAAATGACAAAGGAGATGTGATTGAATGGTTTCTTGGAATCGTTCATGTTACTAATACTTCGGCGCACTAATTGAAGTATGCTATTGATTATTTTTTTGCGAATAATGGATTATCAATTTGTAGTCTTAGAGGCCAAGGATACGATGGGACGTCAAACATGCGTGGAGAATTTAATTGATTAAAATTTCTTATTTTGAAAGAAAATAAGCACGGACATTACGTCCATTGTTTTGCTCATCGACTTCAATTAGTTGTTGCCACGGCAACGAAGCATACGATGGTGAATAGTTTTTTGAGTATCTAACCATGATTGTTAATGTTGTTGCTGCTTTATGCAAAAGGAAGGATGCTCTTTGGTCGACACGTGGTGTGCTAATATGATTTGCAAGTGCGACAAATGATAATATAAAACGAATACCTAATTACCATCACCAACGTGTGATAGGCAGTGGACCTATCGTGTGTAGTGTAGTAAGTGAGTAAACGAGTATCAAACACAAACTGAGTATAGTAGTAACCTATCGACTCGATATCTAGCCTAAATAAAACATGTCGATTGTTTTACGAATAACCTAATAGACCAAACCTAAAGCAACTAGAGATTCAAAGAACTTGGCTAACTGGTACGAGAGTTTTCAGATGATAAAGATGTGTTCGGGATTCGAATCCCACTAGGTACTATCGGCTAAGACAATAAAATCGCTCCTACGTGATTAAGACTAAATCGCAGTAATTTCCTACCCGCTCGTGAGTTTGCTGTCGCCCTAAATGCTAGCGGGGATCTAAGATTCAGCAATTACTAATGGCGAGGATCGAGTATTTGCTTTCGCCCTATACTCGAATCCTATCTTCTACGAACGGCCTAATCGTTATTTAGCTGTCGCCCTAAACGATTTTCCACACGATCACTTTAACACATAGACATATTAAAGTAACGAAACAACTTCATAGAACGATAAATAGCCAAAACACAGAGTCACGATAATTATATGTCTTAACTACGAAATAACCTAGCGTTCATCTACTCCCAAACCCATAGGGAATTTAGCTACTCATTTGAAGGAAAAACAACGAAAGAAATAAGAAATAAAGGCGAAGAACTCATGATATTTCCTACTGATGGATCTGAGATGGTCTCGTGGAAGGATCTTAACTTCGTTCAATTCTGCGTGGAATTCGTCGTTAATCCGTCTCTTGTGATCCAGGACGTGTTTCCCTGTTCTTTGCTGCTCTTTTTCGTCTCTTGAGGGTTTAGGGTTAGTATCTGGTAAGTGTCCCCTCTCTATGAGTTGAAATTGGGCTTTTATAGTGAAATTCCACACGGTCACGGCCTGGGACATGATAAGTCACAGCCGTGACACTCTCGGGGAACAAAATGAGCTGACTGCCGTGCGTCACGGCCTCGTGAAGTAGTGTCACGGCCGTGACACTTTCAACAGCTTTGCGACAGTTTCCTATTTCTCTCAGGTGGAGGGGTAAATGATGTCCAATTGACATGATATTTTAACCATAGATAGAAGACTTGCCAATATTGCTACTTTTCAGGCGGGCTTCACGGCCGTGACTGTGCTCTGCATCGCTTGGCTTCCTTTTCTGCCTCTTGTCATGGCCTGCTGCAATATGTGTCACGGCCGTGATGGAGACCAGCGTCCTTTGGCTTCGGTTCTGTCCATTGTCACGGCCTGGTGCAAGAAGTGTCACGGCCGTGACACATGACTGATTTCTTCATACTTGCTCCGTTTTGCCTCCTTTTCGCCCGAGAGCCGTCTTAAGGTCCTTCAATGTCGAAAGAAATGTAAACATGGCGAATAAATGTATAAAGTGATGGCTAGAGCTCTATTTTAACCCAATTAAATACTACGATAAACGTAGTGAAATACGTTTATCAACCTTCCCACACTTAAGCATTTGCTTGTCCTCAAGTAAATGAGAAATCAGTACGATTGTTTGCATCTTATCATTATAGCTAGAAAGTCCAAAATGGAATCAAGCAAACAATCATGAATAATGCGCTAATGATAGGCACCTATTAACCTGAACTTCCTTAGCACTGCTAATCAAGAATCATACCTCACAAGGATTCGCTCAGATCACTCAGTGTATAGGCTAGCATATAGTGAATCGCTCAAATCGTACACTAGTCTGGCCCCTACCATAAGCTTGCAAGCTAATCGCATATCTACTACTTAAAGTGACAAGCATAAATCCGAGGGTCTTTTTTCGGGTCGAAATGGGTCAAATAATATTGAAGTGACGAGCATATATCCTGAACACGTAATGTTAAAACTAGGACACATAAGTAAAAAATCAGAGAATATAGCATGATCAGACAGATAGTCACATGCCCCAACATACGACTCAACATGCTCGCTCTGAAATCCTAGACTTTTCTGCCCGACCCTCTCAACTCAGTTCCATTTCATTTTCTGCCATTTCGCCTTAGTTACGCTCTACTTTTGTCTGCCCTTATTTCCTAAACATCAAGGTTTGGCTTTTGTCGCAAAGAATACATCATCACAGCGAATACTGTGTACCTAGGGATACTCATTACCAAAACATATATCTTGCAAAGGATTATGGGCAGGCTTATGCAAGCGATCGGGTCATTTCAGAAAACGGTCAAGTAGGGTCGAGTCATTTCACGAATAACAGAGTAGAACATTAAATCGGACATTGAATCAGTAACCCTCAAGTTCGACATCTACTCTATTCTAATCAACTCAGGTTCAACTAATCTCTAGAGGCTTATTCGGATCAGTGACTTTCATGATTTACGAGGTAAGCAAACGAGTGGCTCAGGCTCAAAGTGGCTAACTAATGGGATAAGTTATGGTAAGGAAATCTGGCCATGGACTTAATTCCTAATACCCTCATCATTTTTTACATCGACGCACCAAAACAGTTTCAACATGTATCAGACAGGCAGTTCTAGAGGGATATCTACTAGGCACGACAGACAACCAAGAAAATGAGCATAAGCTGTCAGGCTCAAACTCTCACAACGAAACAGGATTATGTGTACAAATCTCTCAAAACAGTGCTATATCTATTCAGGCAGACACGATTCAATCACTTATGCATATCCTAATTGCTCACAAGATTTCATAATAATGCAGACCAACTTGAGACAAGCACAAACAATCATGCCTGAGTTCTATATCATGCCTTTCTGACAAAATTTATACCTCATGGCCACGTCATAAGTTTTTTTTTTTCGTAAATTCTCAACTTTTATTCCCCTCCCCACACTTAATACCTACATTTTCCTCAACGTAAAAATGAAGAAAGGAAGGGAAAGGAAGGTTAAAAAGAACGGGACTCCCCTGACGAATAAGTGACGTGGTCATGACTGGATGCGTGAAGGTCGTGGATCGTGTCTCGTGATATCCTGACATAACTAAAAAGAAAATGAAACGTAAAAAGGAACTAGACATAGATAAGAATAATAGTAGATATATTCATATGCATCATAGTCATGGGCAAATAAAAGAAAGTACTAGATAGATAAAACCTGGGTTGGCTCCCAAGAAACGCTTCCCTTACCGTCTTTAGCTGGACTGCTTTCGTTCGCTTAGGGTGGCTGGAATTCGAGGTACATCACCTCTTTTCTGCTTAAGTCTCCCTCACCTACATCCATACCTTGGAGTTGTCGCTTTTCGCCGGCCAGCGATTTCAGCTCTAGTGGCGGTCGCTCCTCGACTGGGCTATTATCCTTAACTTCTTTGCTGTTTTTGTCGATGGTCATCGTGGGCTTGTCGACTTCCTCCTTGCTCAAAACCTGTGATAAACCTTGCATAGAAGACGAGAGATCGTGCTCAAAAGTATCTAAGTAATAACACTTATCATCATGCTCATTACTCTTTTTCATTGAATCAGCCATATTAAACGTAACCTTTTTACCATCTACCATCAAAGTTAACGTCCCATTTCTAACATCTATCATGGTCTCACCTGTAGCTAAGAATGGTCTACTTAGAATTAATGGAACATTTTCATCCTCGTCCATCTCTAAGATCACAAAATCAGCAGGGATAACGAACTTATCGACCTTAACTAGAACATCCTCAATAACACCTAGGGTATTTTAACGATCTATCATCCAATTGGATCCTCATCCTAGTGGATCGTGGTTCACATAATCCTAAGCGCTTAAACATGGAGTACGGCATCAAATTTATACTAGTGCCTAGATCAGCTAAAGCATGCTCAACTACTAAGTCACCTATACGACAAGGAATAGTAAAACTCCCTGGGTCTTTGAGCTTTTTCGGTATCTTGCTCTAGAGTATCGCCGAGCACTCTCCCCGTAGGTATACCGTGGAGACATGTTCGAGCTTCCGTCGATTCGTCAGCAAGTCCTTCAGGAACTTCACGAAACTGGGCATCTGCGTAATAGCTTCAACAAATGGTAAGTTAATATATAGTTATTTGCACATACCCATAAATCTGCTAAATAGCGCCTCGTCTTTGTCATTCTTCAAATGTGCTGGGTAGGGAATCTTCGGCTGGTACGGCTTCATTGGTGGTCGCGCATTCTCCCCCACCTTTTCTTTCTCAGGCGCGGCTTCATCCTTTTTAGGTTCGGCCTTCTCTTTTTCAGGTTCGGCTTCCCTCAATCGAGCTGGGTACGGAATCTTCGGTTGGTACGGCTTCACGAATGATCGCGCCTTTCCCTTGTCATCCTTGACCTTCCCGACTCCGTCCCTTGCTTTCCTCCACTTCTGGCTCGTCGTGTCCTTCGAAACCGACTTTCTCCCTCGAATTCTGCTTGGCAAGAACTTCTTGTAATCCTCTCTCGCTCCTCAGGGTTACCGCATTGCAGTACTCCTTAGGGTTTGTCTCGGTGTAGCTTGGGAGTGATCCTTGATTTCGCCCCGCCAGTTGCTTTACTAATTGGCCCACTTGTTGCTCCAAATTCTTAAGCGATGCATCTGTGTTTTGAGCACGTATGCCGTTCGCTTCCATATACTCCTCCAATTTCGTCATTCGACTCTCATGAGCTGCGGTGGTTTGGCTGAAATTAGTGAGGAGCGTCTTCATCATGTCCTTTCATATCGTCAGATCCTCCTACGGGTGCGTTCTGATACTGGCGTGGCACCCAGTTTTGGAAACTGGATGGTCTGAGCTGAAATCCCAGCGGTCCTTGCCCCTGGTGGTTCTGATTCCCATACGCCAAGTTTGGATGTGCTCGAGGCTGGAAGCTTCGCTGGCCACCTTAGTAATTCCCCATGTAATCTACGTGCTCCAGCGAATGCCCGAGTTGGCATTCAGACGTTTCGTGGGCTGCGCCACAGATTCCGCACAATGGCACGTAAGGCGTGTGCTGCGTTGGTACGGTGGTCGTCACGGCATTCACGGGCTGTGTCTGCTGGGATTTCGGGAGTAGTGCGCCAATGACTGTCTGCAACTGGGAGTTTGTCGCAGCGATCTATTGCTGGAGCGCCTCGAATTTGGCATTCGTAGCCATTTCCTCGCTTACCCCGAACACGCCTGCCGTCTTCATCCTCGTATTACTCCTCATGAAGCTGTTCCTCGAGTAGCGGCTCCGTTTAACATATGGACAGTCTGGTCGTTGAGCCCCTCATGGAATCGGTTGATCTGGGCTGCCTTCGACATCCCGTGCTGTGGGCACCTCTACAGTAGCGCCCTGTATCGTTCCCACACCTCGTAGGGGTTTTCTGAGTCCTTCTGGTGGAAAAGAGAGATCTCCGTCTTTAACCTTAGAACCTTCGACAGTGGGAAGTAGTGGTTAATGAAGGCGGCTCGCATCTCTTTCCAAGTAGTGATCGATCTGGGCGGCAACATATCCAACCAGTCATTCGCCCTGAACTTAAGCGAGAAAGGGAACAGCATCAACTTGATCGCATCGCCCGGAACACCATTGATCTTGATGGTGTCGGTCACCGTCAGAAAGGCTTTCAGATGTGAGTAGGGATCCTCGTCTGGGATTCCCTCAAAATGGGCTGTCTGGAAAATCATCTGAAGCCAAGAATGCTCCAGCTCAAAGTTGTTGTTCTCGATCGGCAGGATGACAATCGCCGACTCCATACCGCCTAGTGCGGCGTTCTTGAGCGGATCTTGTAGTGGCTCCTCATCTAGAACGTTATGAACAGGTACCCCGTGGCCCGCCATATCTAATTCTATATCTGGATTAAAAGAAATCGACCCGTAAAAGAATAATGAAAATAACAATGAATAGAAGAACAAATAACGCAAATAGTAATAAAGAAAAAAAGGAAAACTTCAAATAAAAATGGTTAAATTATGGACGATGTTCCTAATATCAATCTATTCTCCGGTAACGGCGCCAAAAACTTGGTCGACACGTGGTGCACTAATATGATTTGCAAGTGCGACAAGTGATAATATAAAATGAATACCTAATTACTATCACCAACGTGCGATAGGCAGTGGACCTATCGTGTGTAGTGCAGTATAGTGAGTAAACGAGTATCGAACACGAGTAATAAACTGAGTACTAGTACTGTCCTATCGACTCGATATCTAGCCTAAATAAAATACGCCGATTGTTTTACGAATTAACCTAACAGACCAAACCTAAAGCAACGAGAGGTTCAAAGAACACGGCTAACTGGTACGAGAGTTTTCAGATGATAAAGATGTGTTCGGGATTCGAATCGCGCTAGGTCGGCTAAGACAATAAAATTGCTCCTACGTGATTAAGACTAAATCGCAGTAATTTCCTACCCGCTCGTGAGTTTGCTGTCGCCCTAAATGCTAGCAGGGATCTAAGATTCAGCAATTACTAATGGCGAGGATCGAGTATTTGCTTTCGCCCTATACTCGAATCATATCTTCTACGAACGGCCTAATCGTTATTTAGCTGTCGCCCTAAACGATTTTCCACACGATCACTTTAACACATAGACATATTAAAGTAACGAAACAACTTCATAGAACGATAAATAGTCAAAACACAGAGTCACGATAATTATATGTCTTAACTACGAAATAACCTAGTGTTCATCTACTCCCAAACCCATAGGGAATTTAGCTACTCATAATTGAAGGAAAAACAATGAAAGAAATAAGAAATAAAGGCGATGAACTCATGATCTTTCCTACTGATGGATCTGAGATGGTCTCGTGGAAGGATCTTAACTTCGTTCTATTCTACGTAGAATTCGTCGTTAATCCGTCTCTTGCGCTCCGGGACGTGTTTCCCTGTTCTTTGCTGCTCTTTTCGTCTCTTGAGGGTTTAGGGTTAGTATATGGTAATTGTCCCCTCTTTCTGAGTTGGAATTGGGCTTTTATAGTGAAATTCGACACGGTCACGGCCTGGGACATGATAAGTCACGGCCGTGACACTCTCAGGGCACAAAATGAGCTCACCGTCGTGCGTCACGGCCTCGTGAAGTAGTGTCATGGCCGTGACACTTTCAACAGCTTTGCGACAGTTTCGTATTTCTCTCAGATGGAGGGGTAAACGATGTCCGATTGACCTGAATTTTAACCATAGATAGAAGACTTGCCAATCTTGATTCGGATAAAAGGGACTATCAATCCAAGGTCCATATTGTGATATATGAATTTTTTAGTCCGTTGCTACTTTTCAGGCGGGCTTCACGACCGTGACTGTGCCCTGCATCGCTTGGCTTCCTTTTCTGCCTCTTGTCACGGCCTGGTGCAATATGTGTCACGGCCGTGACGGAGACCAGTGTCTTTTGGCTTCGATTCTGTCCATTGTCACGGCCTGGTGCAAGGAGTGTCACGTCCGTGACACATGACTGATTTCTTCATACTTGCTCCGTTTTGCCTCATTTTCGCTCCTTGCCCGAGAGCCATCCTAAGGTCCTTCAATGTCGAAAGAAGTATAAATATGGCGAATAAATGTATAAAGTGATGGCTAGAGCTCTATTTTAGCTCAATTAAATACTACGATAAACGTAGTGAAATACGTTTATCACTCTTCGACAAAAACAACATGATAATCTTGTGAAAAATATAGAAGAATGTGAATCTTTGACGGGTAAGGGCAAGAATCAAGAAGCAAGCTTAGAGCGGGAGAGACACGTTGGGGTTCTCACTTTAGAACTGTTACAAGACTATTTTACTTGTGGAATCGGGTGAAAGAAGTGCTTGCAATTGATATGGAGGATGGACCCGATGGAAAAAGCCGAGGGCTTTGCTTGATAAAATGGAAACCTTTGAATTTGTATTACTGGTTGTTTGATGGAGCATATTTTGGGAATGACTAATGCATTATCACAGGTTCTACAACAGAAGACTCAAAACATAGCCATTGTATTGATTTGATCAAAACATTGAAGAGCGACATGAAGAAATTTAGGGATGCTTGGGATGATTTGTTAAGTGAAGTCATTGGCTTTTGTTCGTCGAATGAAATCGATGTGCCAAATATGGATGATTTGTTGAAGGACGGGCTAGAAGACTGTCGATGGTCAACGCAAGACATATCTACATTACTATCGAGTAGATATCTTCTTACAGGTATTTAATTTGTTTTTCGTTTCGCATTAACAATATTTCATTATTCACCAAATGATTGATTGATCTTTATTGTGGTAATGATAGGCGGTTGATCTTATTTCTGAAGAGATTAACAATCGCTTTCAGAATCAAACTCTGAGTTGCTTATATGTGTCGGTTGCCTTGATCCTAGGAATGCATTCTCTAGCTTTGATCATGGAGGACAACTTCGTCTTGCTCAATTATATCCTGAAGACTTCAATTCAAGTGATCTGTCTGAATTGAATCACGAACTCAAGACATATATTTCTCATGTGAGATCAAGTGTGGCTTTTTCTGGTATCAACATTGGAGATCTTTCAACGAAAATGGTAGAGATGAAGCGTAATGATGCATTTTCGTTGGTCTATCGGCTTATTAAATTGGTGTTGGTCTTACCTGTTGCAACAGCAACCGCTGAAAGATCTTTCTCTACTATGAAGATTATCAAGACATACTTGCGCAATAAATGGGGGATGAGTTTCTTCCAGACTGTCTATTGTGTTATGTTGAAAAGGAAATATTTGTTAATATTTAAACTGAAGCTATTTTGTAAGAGTTTCAAAGTATGAGTAGGGTGGCAGTGGGGCACGGATTCCCCGTCCCCGCGGGGATCCGCCCCGAACGGGGCGGGGAGTCCCCGAGTTTTTACCCCCGCGGGGCGGGGACGGGGAAAGATTTTTCCCCGCGGGGATCCCCACCCCGTTCCCGCCCTGCCCCGCCTTCTATATATATTATATAATATATATAATATTAAATTATAATTTAAATAATATTACAATAATATTAAATATAGATTAAATAATATTAAGTTAATACAAATAATATGTAAAACTATAATTTATATAATATTTATAACGAAAATATAATTAAATTTATATATAATATTTAAAATATTATTTTTTTAAAAAAAAATTAAATCCCCGCGGGGATCCGGCGGGGATGGGGACGGGGACAATTTTGTCCCCGAAAGCCTCGCGGGGCGGGGACGGGGATTAGGTCCCCACCCCCGGCCCGCCCCGCCCCGTTGCCAACCCTAAGTATGAGGTCTCGTCGGATACAATTGTCTCGTCTTCGTCGTGCTCGTGTTAGTATATCTTCTGGTAATATTTAATTTTAATATTTGTGGCATAAGATGTGTTGGAAACATTATTTTGAATGAACCGTGTAGAACTTTGAATTTCTTAAGGTTGTTTTATTTTTTCATTTTGTTAGGAAGATTAATATAGAGCCCCGTGACGCTGGAAACCTAGATCCGTCCCTGAGCATACCATATCAACTAAATTCATTGTGCTCATGATGTAGTTGTTATTTCAATGAAATGAACGTTTAATAAACTGAAAAAGGAAATTATAAAATGAATTTGCATTAACCAATTGGGTTGCTGTTATTACAAAAAGGGTCTGTTACAAATATGAAGTAACTTAACTCCGTTAACCTGTCAAAAATTTGAATTTGTGACCATACGTAGAAAATTCAACGAAATTGGATTTGGTGAAATTGGATTAGTTTTCCCAATATGATGGAATTAGGATCCGTTCCGTGCAGAATTCAACGCAGAAAAGAAATGGAATATGTAATTATATGGATTATTTCGTAATGTCATTTCTAAAACCACTTGGTATAGGAGAAGAAAGCATATTATCTATGCTATTTTACTAAGGGTAACCACTATCTTTAATTACTATTTTTAGTTAATTATTATTCCTTTTAATTTCATAATTGATAAAAAGAAGGTACGCACTAACTTCAATTACTATTCAGTTAATTATTATTCTAATTCTAATTTTAGGATATAATATATTTACTATAGCATCTGAGTGTACAAGTAATACTACTATATATAGTGTCTCGAAAGCTTGAATGATCGAATGTGGCACAATTATAATCTCAACACTCATCAAATTACTGTGCATTATGCATCGAATGTCGTACAATAACACACTTCCAATTGCATGTTGTCATTCATGATTTTCCAATTGTATGTTGGCATCTTTACCTACTACTATACTATTATGAGCTTCGTTGTTAATATTTCGCCGCCAACTGAAATTACGTTGTGCAAGCTCGGGCAGTAATGCTCATCTCTCCCAGAGACAAAATGTTTTTTTTTTTTCCTCAATGTGGTCTAGGATTAGTCTAACAAAAACTTAGTTTGTAAACACGAATTACTACTTGCTTAGCAAAGGTTTTGACATTTGATGGAATGCTATCGGTTCGTTTGCAAAGATCATGATTTTAGTCTGGGTTATTTCATCGAAGTAAAATTCGAATTAATTACAGATTTTCGAGGATTTATAGTATTTCTGACCTTATGTTGTGCTGTTCTTCGGATATAAAGATCTGCTGTTAACAATCTTTTTGAAGTTCTGCTGATTTTTTTTTTTTTTCTGAGTTCTCAAGTGAAGTACCACCCTTTCAATTCATTATCATCTTCACTATGCTTGTTGGCACCCACCCAAACAATGCTTACTTGACTAGCAAAGTCATCTGTGTCTATCAGTATCTGAATTTTGATGCTCTCAGCTAATCATTTCAGGAATGGGATAGACCAAAACCTGGAAGAAGGCCTGACATTTTCCCCTCAGTTCAATCCCATGAAAACTCCATTACCACCACCAATGCCAGCAGATCCCCCCCGAAGAAAACGAAGAAAGCAGGAGGAGATGATCCCAGTAAGGAGAAAGCCACAACAGTAGTAATAAACAGTATCCGTACTTTTACACTTAACGCTTTGACGATGTCAGTCAAGAGCAACTATTAAGTGTGCCCTCAAACGAAGGTACACAAGCAAGCTTTGTAGTGTAGTCTAGTTATGTGATGCCTGCCCATTATCAACCATTGTATTGTGCATTTCGGATTTTCTGTAGTAGGGTTCGATTTTTTGAAATAGGACATGCTCACTTACGGCTGAAATTTATGATTCTTGCTGTGTCTTTTAAGATCGGTAAGTTGAGTGTAATAATAAGTCTCAAAATATCGATTTTCTTGAAGGAGATTCAATGGTTTCCGTCCTAAAACTTCAAATCTCATTCTGGGAAACTCAGTATTTCACTGCCTTCTTTAAGTCTATAGGAACAATAAACGAGAGCGCATCAAAGTAAAATGTTGAGTAACGAAAATTTATATTACAAAGACGTGATAACATGAAAGATCCATTTTTCATTGTGTCACGTTACACAAGTCATAGTAACCAGTTCAACGATGAGCCCAGAAATTAACAGACTGGAACAAAAGCGCAACATGAAAATGAAACAAGAATACGAGGGAATCATTCCTAACTCATTTCTTGCCACTTTTCTTCAAGCCCGAGCCTCCGAATGCTCCCTTCTGTTGAGCCTTTGCCTTGAGCTCCTTAAGCGCCTGTCGAGGGAAAGGAATCGAAGGTAAGTTATGTCGTGGAACTGAATTTAACCATTGAGAGAGAATGAACAACAAACAATACTTTTAGAAACAGAGCTGTACCTTTTCTTCTTCTTTCTTCTTCTGAATATTGGCCTTGTCAATCTGCAAAAAGGATATATATTACCGCTATAAAGGTGCCAAATCCAAAACAAAACAGAAATGCAGTGACACACACATGAATATCAAACACAATTTCCCTGCAATTAGTACGTAATCTGATCAATTGGGCGACCGATGAAAGATGCAAAAATGTTTATTCAACGTATGCCTTGCAGTCAAATCTATTTCCTCAGAAAAATCTTACCCAATTCCTCAAAGGTCGTAATAAAAATCTATGGCAAAGTAGGAATACTTGCAAAAAATTCAAACGTCTGCATAACGAATCATTTATCTAATTGCAAAAAGCTAGCACAAAAGATCAAACAAGTATCGAACACAAATCAATTGCTTTGATAATCATACATCGTCGTATTCTTTCTTCTCAGCCTTGGGCTGCTTCAAAGGCTTCGCTTTTCCACCTGTTTACAGAAGAACAGACACATAAAATCGAGATTCAGCCCTTCTCATTCATCTCATAAGCAAAAAAAAAAAACCGAAGCATAATAAAATCAAGAAACCACGAATATCTTCATCCCCATAATCTATTTACCTAGCTTGGAAGACATGGTCGACTCGCAGGGTTAGGGTTTCGCCGAGATCAAGAAATAAGCTTTTGAAAACGATACGGAAAGAGAAAAAAAAAAGGTCCCCCAACCCAATTACGCAGCTATTTCCCCTACTTGGGTTGATTTTCTTATCTATTTATAATGGGACTCCTTTGCTTATTTACTATTTTACCCTTCCTTTTCTCCAATTTTTATTTCCCCAAATAGAACAAACTAGTAGTTTTACACGCCCATAAGTGTGTGCTACGTTTATTTAATTACGAAATAATAATATTAAAAATGGAAGGACAAATTTGGAAATATAAAAATATTGTGTAGTGGGTGATTTTTTAAAGCAACTAACAAGTTGGCTCAAAATTTGGGTGTAATTGACACACCAAATTGGATAAAAATTAACAGTTTTTTGAAAGTCCTGAGGATTAATAAAATAGAATAGATTTCACATATTCGAATCTTATATTTAGTTTCAAAATAGGGCCTAGGAGTATTCTAATGATTTACAAATTTACTTATTTTTACTTCTTTAATAAAGAGTTTAAGCGGGATAAAAACTGTAAATTAGAATGTAATTTGGTATGTCAATTTACTTTATTTAATAAATATTTGAATTATCTTTAACACGACATTCAACATTCTCTCTCCATTCTCTCTCCTCTTTGAAAAACCCTAACAGTTCGTCGCCGCCACCCCCTTCACAAAAGTCCCTTTCACCACCACATTCCCCATTCCAAAATTACCATCGGCACAGTTCTCTCGCAGGCGCCGGCACCGTGCTCCCGTCCTCCGGCGTGAGGACGGGGAGCGAAACCTTTCTCTTTTTCTTTTCTTTTTCTTTTTTCGCCTTGTCGCCACCACCACCGCTAGCCGCCGCCGTATTGCCGCTTCCGCCACCGCCTCCGACGCTGCTCGCTGCAATCGCTGCTGTTCCACCGCCACCGCCAGAGGCTTGGCTCGCTGATGCTGTCTCGCCGTAGCCACCAGTATATCGCCACCTCCGCCTCGTCGTAGCCGCCTTCCAGCAGCCACCCTCCACCACATTCCATCACTGTCCGCTCTTGAGTCTCCCATGTGGAGCTCGTTTCTCTTGCCGTTGGGTCAGGAGCTCTTTTCTCCCATTGTGAAGCACATTTTCCCTTGTGGAGCCCCTTCCGATGAGCGATGATCCCGGGTCGTTGGACAAAAATAATGTAGAGTACCGCAGATTTGGATTAATAGTCGTTTTCGTTGTATGTTCTATAGATTTTCTGTCCAAGTTTGGGGTTTAATTCGCTTTCTGTCGGCTTTTGTTACTCGTAGTGTGTTGCTCCTTGAGAGCCTTTATTCTATACCGGATTTGCGTGTCACCGGGAGACCCATTGGGCTATTTAGCCCCTGTATTTTTGTCTATCAATGCAAGCTATCGTTTCTGAAAAAATAAATATATTGAATTAATAAAATTAAAAGGAAATCAGCCACTAACCACAACCAAAGACATTAATGATAGGTTAGATATCTACATTTACTTTGAGCATCTCCAATACAGATCATAAAAATACACTGAAGTTCACGCAATAATACGATGTTTTTACTCTAACCGATAAACTGTGCACCAATTT
Organism: Craterostigma plantagineum; assembly: GCA_027422505.1. Classification (NCBI taxonomy): domain Eukaryota; kingdom Viridiplantae; phylum Streptophyta; class Magnoliopsida; order Lamiales; family Linderniaceae; genus Craterostigma; species Craterostigma plantagineum. The sequence goes on along the minus strand of JAPQWV010000219.1, from coordinate 409,954 downwards.
TTACTTAATCTATTAACTCTATTTTCTACACTAAAATCAAATTCACATTTATTACTATCATAATTGACTTATTAAACCTTAAATTTAGAAGTTAATATATTATAATTATTAATATTAAAAAATTAAGTAAATTATAAAATTTGGCTCATTATTTAATTATAATTTTATAAAATTAAAAAGAAAATATCATAACTAAAAGAAAATTAATATCATTATTATAACTTTTATTATTATAAGAATATTAAATATTATAAATATAATTAAAATAAACTTTATTCAATAAATAGTTACAACTCTATTTTAGAGTTGAAATTGTGTGTACTTAAAATTAGAGTATTTCTGCTGATCAGCACATTATTAGTGTTAAATATAGGGTTCCATTGGAGTAGAAACCTACTCTATTTTTGTGTTATAGAAAAAAACAAATTACTCATTGGAGTTGCTCTTAATATCATTTACAACATACTATATACATAAGCACATGTGTTAGAATGTGCTCAACTACGAGTATGTAGTAAAACCTTAAAACTCCATTATATGATTTAAATTCAGTTTAATTACAATAAAACTCATTATAGTTTTCAACGTTAAAAGCTTCCTCTCGATTCGATATGTCTTAGAGATGAGCCGAGCTCCTGTATAATCAGCTCGAGCTTCGTCGCTCAGCTTATTTTGACTTTATTTTATCTTCAAATTTTCGCTAGTCAAATTCAAACTTTCAAGTTTCAAATAAACGAGCTCATGAGCCGATCTCGAGTAAAAAATATGGCCCATGATGCAAAGCCCAATTACGTAAAGGCCCGTATATCCCCCTCTACTAATAACTAATACTACCTCCGTCCCAAATGATTTTGGACATTTGGGGTTTTGCACAGGTTTATGAGTAGTGAGTGATTTTCGTTATATTTTATTTAATAGTTTTCTAATAGTAAAACTTAATTGACAATCTAACTTGACGGTAAGCGCTTAATAAAATAGTATATAGATAAATTATATATAATTGTCCTACGAACGGAAAAGGAATCTCGTCAGGCAATATCTATACTCTTTTATTAATTGGGAGGGGGACTTAAAAACTGTCAAATTATAATCAATTTGTTGTATCAATTACACCAAAAATTTAAGCCAATTGGTTAGTTTATTCACGACAGGTCAATTTACACACATTCATGGAAAGACTGTCAATTTATATTTTATCTACGGTTGGTCGGTTGGTTTGTTTACTTTCGTCAATTTATATTTTATCTACAATTAGAAGTTATTAAAAAAAAAAAAAAAGAAAACTACCGCATGTCCACGCGAACTGCCATCGGACTATCCAACCAATGATTTAGGCACACATTTGTGTGCCAACGATACTAGTTTATGTAAATAATTATAGGATAAGTATATTTGTATATTCAAACGTAGTAAAGCGAATGGAATCTGGCAATTAGATCCCAAAAGCATCTTAGTGTAACTAGCATGCCATTTAATTTCATTTTGACGGACAAATTAAGTTGGAATCAATTCACTTTTCCACATAAATTGGTATACACGGCGATTTATTATACTTCTACAATGAAAAAGTAGTAATTAGATTACCCATTATAGAAAATTAATAATTAGATGACACCCATCATAGATTATATATATTTATTACTTTTTTTATCCAAATGGACACAAAGCTACAATAGAGCAATATTCAAAATGTTACAACATATTTGACTATTTCTATTGCGTAAAATACCGATGATAGTACAGTGCCCGTTCTAAAACCCCGAAAAAAGGGAACAGAACCCCCAAAGGGAACTCCCACGAGGGGAGGGAAAGGCTCCCACGAGGGGAGGGAAAGGCTCCCACGAGGGGAGAAAGAACTCCTACAAAGGGGAGAAATCTCCAAAAAAATTATCTCCTCGAGGAGAACCCGCCTGACACAAACGGCCGAGCGGTGGGCGGAATGATGGCGACAGCCGCCAGGCGAGTTGGGCATCGAGGTGGGTTGGTTGGGGCCCGCAAATGAGGCTGGCGGCGGCGGAGGCGGAGACGGGCTCGGTGGTGGCTGGCGGACGCGGAGGCAGGCTTGGCTGGCAGAGATCGGGCGCGCTGGGCAGAGGAAGGCGGTGGGTAGTTCAACTTTTTTTTTTTGACAAAATTAAGAAGAAAAAACATAAAAGAACTCCCTACCTCCATGTTCCCCCTACCTCCATTGATGGAGGAGGGGAGGAGGGGGAGGAAGGATGGCGGCGAGAAGGATGGTGGTTAGGGATTTTTTATTACTTCGTCAACCGTATTGCCCAAATAATAAGATCACTTATTGGGGGTGTTTGTTTCCTGTTATCCAACATCACGGTGATACCCATATCACGGTGATGTGAATATCACCGTAATGTGGATCAAGGTGATATGTCATCACTGTGTTTATTTCGGGTGATATTTCATTTTGCATATCAATGTGATATTTTTTCGGATACCCGACCGGTTCCGGGTTGCCCCGACTAATCCGGTTCGCCCCGCGTCGCGTACCTAGGAACGGCAGGTGAGGCTCCCAAAGGGGGGTGCTGCATACACAAGGATTCGAACCCGAGACCTTGCTTAAGCGATACCAAGCCGCTTACCACTTGGACCAACCCCCCGTTGGTATATCAATGTGATATTTGAATATTGTGTTTGTTTAATCGCAATGATTTCTGGGGATATCTTGTGGTCATATGTAACCATACGTATATTATGTAGTAAAAGTGGTTTAAGCCGCTGGGTGTTTGTTTCAGGTGATCCAACATTACGGTGATACGCACATCACGGTGATGTTGGTATCACCGGAATGTGGATCAAGGTGATATATAGGTAATATTTAACGTGATAGTTATTAATATTTGAAAGTATTATTTTTAAACATTAATAAGCATGTTATATAATTCATCAATAGAATTATTATATTTTTAAGCTTTAATAGATTAATCACTTATTAATTATAAGTATTCTCTATAATCCTTCAACATTTATTTTTTTTAAGCATTAAATATAAATTTTTTAATATCTAAATATGTTGGTTATGTATTTTAAAATGGGAATAAGAATATATAAGAAATGAATGTTAAAAGAGAAGGGCTAATTTTGTTCAAAGAAATATTGAAAATATCAACCCATCACGGTGATGGAGGATCACCCTGCTTTTTGGGGGTAATCCAAAAGCTAGAATATTACACCGTTTTGATCACCTCATCATCACGGTGATGATTCATCCCACGCTAAACAAACCTGGTGATTAGAAAGCGATGGAGGGATTGCGGTGATGTTTTGGAGAATCACCCCAAAACAAACACCCCTTTGTTCTGAATATAATAACTTACTATCAAGTTGGACTACAACTGTTTTTATTCAATCGATTATATATAATTCAATCTTATCATAAGCGGTTTTAGTAATAAGCTGGCAATTCGACTTTCGGCTTGGTTATTTTTTATAATCAAATTTTCTTACAATTACCAACTTCTGCGTGATTTTTTTAATTCTTTTCATTATAACCCCAAAACGTAATTGGTCGGAAGCGATCAACTAAACAAACAACTAGTCATATAAGAACAGTCACTGACAACGATCGACTGTATTAACATTAATTTAGTCAAAACTTTGCTTTTAACATCAACAACATTAAAAGTGGTACAAATACTATATAGTTTAGGGTTCGTACATTCATTTATATATATTTATACATATAGCGTCACAATGACGAATAATTGCAATATTTACAACAAACTATACATCTCAAACTAATAAAGTCAACAATTTAACCACAAAAGGATATTTAAGAAATAAAAAAAAAAAAAAAAAAGATAAAAAGGCCCAACTGCTCTCACACTATTCATCACTCAACAAACACAAAGCAGAGAACCCCAAAAAAAGAAAAAGAAAAAAAGTCCGACGATGGAAGTAGCCGAGCAAACCACCTTCCCTCCTCCTCCAACCGCCGCCGCGGCCACCAAGCTCAAGCTCATCTTCCTCTTCATCAACGCCGTCCTCGTCACCGTCGGAAACTGCGGCGGCCCACTCATCACTCGCCTGTACTTCCTCCACGGCGGCAGCCGCCTATGGTTCTCAAGCTGGCTCATCACCGCCGGCTGGCCCATCATGTGTTAGTAGTATGATCAAGAAGCCAACAATTATATTGTTGCGCTTTTTATTTTCACGAATTGAATGATTGTAGAAGCGGTTTAAGTCGATGACCTAGAGTAAATTAATTATTTATGGGTCGTTTAAGTCGATGACTTAGATTGTAGAATTCCATAATGAATTAAATATTATTTACTCTAAATTATCCTTAATCTTGATATTTAGCATGGAACACTATTATCATGTTTAAGATTAATGTGTGGGTTAAATGATAGTTATATTCTACAAACTATTTGATAAAGAGTTATCAATTTAATCACACATATATATAATGGAGATTATGATATCGGATAGACCAGAAATGAAACATATATGGATTGTGTTTGTGTCATTATGTTTCATACGTGTCCCGTATTCTATAATATGAGATGTTCATTTTTCAACACTGGAAATGCATGTCAGTTAGCGTCGCTCAACGTTAGCCGTAAAGGTATCTATACGGGTGATGTTATGCACCCGTGACTAGTGCAGCGGATTATGTTCATCAAGAATATTTTGTCCCTCATATTTTATGAGTGATAATGTCCACGGGCCCCTTGATAAAAGTGATATCGTAATGCATGCAATGTGATTAAGACCAATCATATTTACGATAAACTTTTGGAATCAAGAAATAGTTGCGAGGATGACACATTCCTACCTTGAACTTATTTAGGATATTATGTGACGAGGAGTTGACACGGGCAGTTACTGCTTAAGGATGATGATTCGTATTTGAGTTACTTATTATCTATGTCACTTTCTTAACGTATTTGATAGGTACCACTTATGATTTATAGAATTAGAATTGGATCTAATTCTATTGCCACGTGACATGGATCCTACCGGGTCACACCGAAAAGAAAAGATCAAATAGATTAAATTTTGTATGTTACATGGAGATGTAAATATGATGACAAATTAATTGTAAGATAATTTATTTGATTATCATATGATACAAAATAAATAAGATTCGTATAATATATGATATGAATTTATATTAAATATATATTTGATATGTATATATTTGAATATTAATTTATAGATGGAAAGAATTGAGTTGTAGGAGATCGGCTTCCAAAATCATGCAATAGAACATGCAAAGAAATTATCATTACTTAAATGAGATCCCACGTCATATTGCTATAATAATTAGAATGGATTGCACTAACTATGGAATATAATAATGTACTGATCGTTTACTAATATAATAAAGATATTAGAAAATCTTATCCTATGGCATGATAGATGTATAAATGGGAGTCGAGACCCTACAAACGTGTTCTTCCCTTTTTGATATTTACGAGCTCTTGGGTATTAGTGAAAATTTGATATATCGTCCGAGTATTTTCTAGCCGGATAAAGGACGATTCTTTGATCGAGTTCTTGGTGGATATCGGTAGAGATACCATATGTTTGGTATTAACTGCATAGTCATCTCAAGATAATATCAGGTATGATCTCTACGAACGAGTTAAGTTTAATTCGCATGGATCTTGTCGGGTTGATATAAAATTTTTAATTTTCCGCTGCGTGTAATTCGTGATTATGTGCACCGATTCCTTACGGTGGTATCAGAGATTTCTTGCGTTGCTTACCTTGTTTGCAAATTTCTATCATTAATGAATTCACATGATGAATCTGATTGCTTCAACGTGTTGTTCAATGTTAGGAATATGAGACTGAAATGTATTTCCTTGCTGTAGTTTCCGATCGATTGATGAAATGACTCAACTCTTTCTTGAACTCTGATTTCAAAGTAATCGATGATTGTTGTTTTCTTGATAGCTATAAACTCAGCTCGAATTTGAACAGATCGTAATCGCAGAATTATAAACACAAGAACACAGAATTTTTAGAGTGGTTCATCCCTCTTTTTCGACCTAGAGGGATTACGTCCACTATGAATCGAAGTTCTTTATTGAGGTCTCAGAATAGGATTACAGTTACAGCAAAAAACAGTATATATCCAAAAGGAATTTTCTAACTGTCGTAGCTAGCCTGAAGGAGAGAGAACAAACTCCTTCGTTCTCTGTTGCAGCTGTTTCTATCTTATTAGTAAAACTGCTGCTCCTAGCAACGACTTCCTCTTGCTTGTGCCTGCTTTAATATCTATGCTTCTCAGCATATAGAAAAAACTCATGATCTAACTCAACAATCTCCACCTTAGATCAATGAGTCACCTTCTGCACTGTACCGAACCATCTCAACTCACTGAACTTCGATTCTCAGCCCGGACTAACTCAAGTCCGCTTCAGTTTTCACCAGACCGATCAGCCTTAAGCATGTCTGAAATTTCTTGCTAGGCAACGGCTTGGTGATCATATCAGCTGCATTATCCTCTGTCTTAACTTTGCTGACTTCGACGACTCCTTTGGACAGAATATCTCGAATGAAATGCATTCTCACATCTATGTGCTTGGTACGCTCATGATGAGTGTTGTTCTTCGATAGATGGATTGCTCCTTGATTGTCACAGAGCACAGTAAGCTTCCTCTGTTCCACTTTGAGTTCATTTATCAGCCCATGAAGCCACAAAGCTTCCTTAATCGCCTCAGCTAGAGCGATGTATTCGGCCTCCGTCGTAGACAGCGCAACTACACTCTGTTGACTTGCTTTCCAGCAAATTGCTGTGCCAAACGATGTAAATACGTACCCTGTAAGTGACTTCCTTGTATCTAGACATCCCGCGTAATCTGAGTCGACAAATCCCATCACTGCATCACTTGTTTCTGCTCTGCCTTGAATGCCAAATACCAGTCCCTTGTCGACTGTCCCTTTAATGTACTTCAGGATCCACTTTAGAGCCATCCAATGCATCCTCGTAGGATTCGTCATAAATCGACTTACCATGCTGATTGCATAAGCTAGATCTGGTCTTGTACAGACCATCGCATACATGATCGATCCCACAATATTAGCGTAGGGAATCTTACTCATATATTCCCTTTCTTCATCAGTAACAACAGTAGCTGCTGTCAACTTAAGCTGTGCCGCTAGAGGAGTTTCGACAGCCCTTGACTCAGTCATTTCGTACTTCATCAGTACCTTCTTCAGATAATCTGTTTGGGATAAGCATAGTCTTCTTGATGGCCTGTCCCTTGTTATTTCAATCCCCAGAATTTTCTTTGCTTTCCCGAGATCCTTCATGTCGAACTCGGACTTCAGCAGCTCTTTAACAGTGTGAATCTCTTCTTTGTTCTTACTCGCTATGAGCATATCATCCACGTACAGTAACAAATATATCATGTTACCATTCGCTAACTCCTTCAGATACACACACGAATCATATAGGCTTCGTTTGAAGCCATTTCGAACCAAGAAATTATCGAATTTCTTATTCCACTGTCTAGGCGATTGTTTTAACCCGTAGAGTGACTTCTTTAGCAAGCAAACCTTGTCCTCCTTCCCTTTTATCTTGAACCCCTCTGGCTGGTTCATCACGATCCGTTCATCTAGGTCCCCGTACAGAAATGCTGTAGTTACATCCATTTGTTCCAACTCTAGGTCGTAATGTGCGACGAGTGATAGAACAAATCTTATCGATCTTTGTTTCACGACTGGTGCGAAAATCTCATGGTAATCAACACCCTCTTCCTGCGTGAATCCCCGAGCGACCAACCTAGCTTTGTACCTTACGCTCCCTGTCACTTCAGCTTTCTTCTTGAACAACCATTTGCATCCCACTACTTTCTGCTTTGCTGGTTTGTCAATGAGTTCCCAAGTATCATTCTTGTCTAATGATCTCATTTCTTCTATCAGCATGCCATTTCTTTCCATCTACCCGAGTTACAGCATCTTTGTAGCTACTTGGGCACTCGTGATCAACATCGCTGGCTGCCATGAATGCAAAAGCCATCAGATCAGCGTATCCGTATTTGACAGGTGCTCTTACTAACCTTCTTGTTCTGTCCCGAGTCAGGTTATAATCTGTTAGATCGTCGTCTTCGGTTTGGGACCCACTTAACCAAGTCTGCCGTGTCTGATCTTCTTTGCTTTCGTGATCACATAAGTTTTCAGTTGGCTCCACCTCAGTTTGTGCTTCTGCTCCCGCTGCAGTTTCAAGTATCTCGTCTGTTGGCTCCACCTCAACATGGGAATAAGTCTGCATTTTGTTTTCTGGTCTTTGAGCCCGACTGTGATCTTTGTTCTCTAACCTTGCCATAACCTCTTCGTTGAAAGTAACATCCCTGCTCACTATACATCTGCTCATCCCAGGTTCCATGCACCACAACTTATAGCCTTTTACACCGTCAGGGTAGCCCATAAACATGCACTTCACTGCCCGAGGCTCCAACTTTCCCTGCTGAATATGCGCATACGCTAAACAACCAAATACCCGCAAGTTTTCTAAGTTTGGCTTGTGCTCTGTCCACAGTTCTTCAGGGGTTTTAAATTTCAGGGCTGCTGAAGGCGATCTGTTAATCAAATACGCAGCAGTCACCACTGCCTCAGCCCAAAATGATTTTGAAATTCCAGCACTTAAGATCATGCACCTTGTCTTTTCTAATATCGTTCTGTTGAACCTCTCCGCTAGACCGTTCTGCTGCGGCGTTCTAGGAGCCGACCTGTGCCTCAATACTCCCTCAGCATTACAGAATTCCTGAAAATCACTAGAACAGAATTCAAGACCGTTATCCGTTCTTAAGATTTTTACCTTCTTTCCTGCTTGAGTTTCAACAGTTCTTTTCCATTTCTTGAACTGTTCAAGTGCTTCTGATTTGCGTTTCAAGATCATTACCCAGACCTTTCGCGAATAGTCGTCAATTATCGACATAAAATAAAGACCCCCGGCATGAGATGATACCTTTGCTGGACCCCACAAGCCTGAGTGGACATACTCCAGAACTTCCTTCGATCTATGTAGTCCTGTGCTGAACTTTACTCGGTGTGCCTTGCCATAAACGCACATTTCACAGAAATCAAGACCATCCAGCTTCACTTTTCCAAGCATGCCTGTTTTTCAAGTTCCTTTAAACCCTTCTCGCTCATGTGCCCTAATCGTCTGTGCCACATCTCAGATGCACTCAAGTTCTGCTTAACTGTTGACGCTGATCCAACAACTGTGCTTCCTATTAAGGTGTATATGCCATTCCTCCTTATGCCCTTCATCACCGTTAGTGACCCCTTTGATATTTTCATAGCTCCAGACTCCACCTTAATAGTGTATCCCTGCGCATCTAACATCCCAAGAGAAATTAAATTTCTTTTAAGATCAGGGATGTATCTGACGTTTTCCAGCAGCTTCTCCGAATCTGTGTGCATCTTAATCCTTACAGAACCTATTCCCATGACTCTACATGGCTTATTGTTTCCAAGAAGTACTGATCCTCCTTCAGCCTCGTTGAATTCTTCAAACCAAGACCTATTAGGTGTCATATGGAAGGTACAACCCGAGTCTAGGACCCATTCCTTTATTGTCTCGTCGCTCGACACAGTCAATACGTCTGCTGATTCATACCCATCAGAGGCCACAGATGCTTCTGCTGAATCCATTCCCCTTGCCTGGAAATCCTTTTGACGCTTGGGACAGTTTCGCTTCATGTGCCCTTCAATATGACAGTAGAAACACTTCAAGATTCTGCCCTGTTTTGACTTCGATCTTTCCCTCTGTTTCTTGCTTTTGTGAAACTCTTTCTTGTCGCTCCTGCCTCTGACACTTAACACTTCAGCAGTAGAGCCACCGTTCCTTTCACTCTTCTCATTTAATTCCCTAGTTCTTAACGCCGATTGTACCTCATCGAGAGTGATAGATTCCCTACCAATACTCAAGGTTTCTTTGAAGTGGTTATAACTTCTTGGCAAGGCGCTCAGCAACAACAGGGCCTGATCCTCGTCTTCAAGCGTCACCTCTATGTTCTCAAGATCCTGCAACAGCTTGTTGAAGCTGTCGAGCTGTTCTTCCATCGGCCTATCCTCACTCATCTTGAATGAATACAATCTTTGTTTGAGATACAGCTTGTTTTCCAGCGATTTTGTCATATACAAGGATTCCAACTTCGCCCAAACGCCAGATGCCGTGTCTTCTTTAGATACTTTCCTCAAGACCTGATCACCCAAGCATAGGACGATCGCACTGTGAGCCTTGTCTATCATCGTCTTCTTCTCTGTTTTAGATAACGTAGCAGACATAGCTTTTTCTCCTTTCAGTGCTTCAACCAATCCTTGTTGCACTAGCAGCGCTCGCATTTTCACACGCCACAATCCAAAATCGTTAAAACCTGTAAACTTCTCTACTTCGAATCTTGTTGAACCCATCGCGTAATCGATCCAGCGCTGGCCGCACCACTGTTAGGAATATGAGACTGAAATGTATTTCCTTGCTGTAGTTTCCGATCGATTGATGAAATGACTCAACTCTTTCTTGAACTCTGATTTCAAAGTAATCGATGATTGTTGTTTTCTTGATAGCTATAAACTCAGCTCGAATTTGAACAGATCGTAATCGCAGAATTATAAACACAAGAACACAGAATTTTTAGAGTGGTTCATCCCTCTTTTTCGACCTAGAGGGATTACGTCCACTATGAATCGAAGTTCTTTATTGAGGTCTCAGAATAGGATTACAGTTACAGCAAAAAACAGTATATATCCAAAAGGAATTTTCTAACTGTCGTAGCTAGCCTGAAGGAGAGAGAACAAACTCCTTCGTTCTCTGTTGCAGCTGTTTCTATCTTATTAGTAAAACTGCTGCTCCTAGCAACGACTTCCTCTTGCTTGTGCCTGCTTTAATATCTATGCTTCTCAGCATATAGAAAAAACTCATGATCTAACTCAACAAAATTATATTCATAATATATTCTTATATATATATGTATATAGATGCAAACACGTCACCAGTACAATATCATGTGATTATCGTTACAGCCTTGCTTAGAATATCCTCGTGTATAATGGATTATTATATACATTCTTATGTTAAGATTAGTGATGATGCCTTGATATTTTAGATTCATAATATGTACGTCCATATTCATGACTCAACGTGACCTATGGCTTGTTGATGATTTAGTATTATGATATAATATCATTTGCTGGCGTGATTCAGAATATGTATTTCATATGCATGATTCAACGTGATCTCATGGCTTGTTGATGATTACAATATTCCGATATATTACTACTTATATGTCTAAGTCACAGTACAGAAAGTCTTGCAAGATTATTATTTCATGTGATGCAATGATGATTGGCTTATGATAGGTTTTATCATTATAACAATATTCAGAATATGTATATGCATAAATCATATGGCCAACGTGTAATTTCATATGCTTAAACTGAAGGTGACTCGCGTTTGTATTCTGCTACATATTGCGTGTTTTCAGTTCGACCGGATTACCTTGAATTTATGTGTATTGATTTGTGATGTACTATGCAAGATTACTAATAATTTGCATCTCTAATCTGTTAGGGTATTATTTTGAATAATATTGCATCATATTTTAAATCAGAAAGTGATTTAAATATTCGTTAATGTGATTGACGGATACGAGACCCTTTAAACTACTCCCTTACTATTCTATCCGCGCCGAATTAGAAAGAATATTGGTGGGACCTACTCAGTAGGCACCGTGTTCAATCTTTAAGAGTCGTGGGCTATGTCTGACATGTCGTATCAAATAGCATGAGTTTGCTTATAAAGGTACCAAAACTGTTTTGGGTCTTGGGGAGAAGTTTTGTTAATATACGATGTTGACAAAACCAAGAGTCAAATATGATTTGATTAGCAAGGTGTTGCTTACCTAAAATAGCTAAGATAAAGTTTCATGCCGCCGCTGGCTTATTCTTAGTGAAAATATGGATCTTGGACCTACTACTATGGGGCATTAAATTGTAGTGGGAGTTTTATCCTGTGAATAAAATACTTACGTGAAAATAACTGAAACATTTTTCCTCTGACGTAGATAATGGCAGCACATGTCGTTGCGTTCGCGTTTGGACAAGGACAAATTGAGCTCTAATGGGACCAATTTTATTGATTGGTATCGTAACCTAAGAATCGTTTTTAGGCAAGAGCGCAAGGAATATGTAATTAATACGCCTATTCCCAAAGATCCCAGTGCTAATTCAAGTGTTGAAGAAGTCGATGAGTACGACCGACATTGTTCCGATGAGATCGATGTACAATGTCTTGACTGTGGCGACAATAGCACCCGAATTGCAGAGCTACTCGAGTTGAGCACGTCGTACGATATCATGGAGTAGCTCAAGAAAATGTTTCAAGAGCATGCACGCGCTGAGAGGTATAATGTGACTAGAGCTTTGCTGGCATGTAAGATGTCTGAGGGTAACTCTGTTGGTGATCACATGCTCAAATGTTGAGTTATATGGAGCAGTTGGAGAAACTTGAAGCTCCTGTGGGCAAGGAGTTGGCCACAGACATTATTTTCAACTCTCTTCCTCCCAGCTATTCATCGTTCATCATGAACTATCATATGCATGGAATGGACAAGAGTTTGGATGAGATCCATGGGATGCTGAAAACTGCTGAACTTGACATGAAGAAAGGAGTTTCTCATGTGCTCGCAATGCATGCAGGTGGGAAAAAGATTAAGAAAGACAAATTCAAGCGCCAAATAAAAGGCAAACCAAATGTTGGTAAAGATAAGGCTAAGGTTATCGCTTCGAGCGCTCCCAAGGTCAAGGTTGCTGCTAATGCTGAGTGCTTTTACTGTAAAGGCATTGGGCGCTGGAAGAGAAATTGTCCCAAGTAGCTTGATGACTTGAAAAACGGAAAGGTTCCAACCGTTTCGGGTATATCTGTTATTGAAGTTAATATTGCTACTTCTTATTCTGAATGGGTATTTGATACCGGATCGTGCGCTCCTATTTGTTCGAATATGCAGGCACTAAAGAATAAGAGGATGCTAAGAAAAGGCGAAGTACAACTACGTGTTGGGAATGGTGCAAATGTTGCGGCTGTTGCTATTGGATGCGTAGATGTCTCTTTGCCGAGTGGACTTATATTAGAACTGAAAAATGTTCATTATCTTCCATCTATCTCAAGAAATATTATTTCTATGTCATGTTTAGACATGGATGATTTTATTTTACCATTAAGAATGGTTGCTTTTCATTTTATGAAAATGATTTATTTTATGGATGTTCTTATGAGAAGAATGGTCTTATTTGCTTCAGATGGAAAAACAAGTTGTAAATATCAATTACAAAAGATCCAAGATTTCTCATGAGAGTATGACTCTTATGTGCCATTGTCGCCTAGGTCATATAAATGAGAGACGCATTAAGAAATTACAAGAAGTGAGACTTCTTGGTCAATTTGATTTGGAATCAATTGAGACATGCGAATCTTGTTTGTTCGGGAAGATGATTAAAGCGCCTTTCACTAAAAGAGGCGAAAGAGTAAATGACCTACTAGGACTAATACATAGTGATGTATGTGGTCCGATGACGACTAATGCTCGGGGAGTTTATCAATACTTCATTACATTTACTGAGGATTTCAGTAGATACGGTTATGTCTACTTGATGAGACACAAATCTGAATCATTTGAAAAGTTCAAAGAATTCAAGAATGAAGTTGAGAACCAGCTCAACAAGAAAATAAAAGCCTAACGATCAAACCGTGGAGGTGAATATTTGAGCATAGAGTTTGGTGCTTATCTTAAAGAATGTAGAATTGTTTCACAGTTGACTCCTCTTGGAACGCCGCAATGGAATGGTGTTTCTGAAAGGCGGAACAGAACCTTCGATCTATGATAAGTCAAACTGAACTTTCTCTTTCCTTTTGGGGTTATGCTTGAAACTGCTGCATTCACACGGAACCGAGTTCCTTCTAAGTCTGTAGAAAAGACACCATATGAGATGTGGTTTGCTAGGGTACCAAATATGACTTTCTGAAAATTTGGGGTTGCGAAGTTTACGTCAAAAGGTTGATGGTTGATAAACTTGGCCCTAGATCAGATAAATGTTTCTTCGTAGGATATCCTAAAGAAACAAAATGATATTATTTCTATCATAAGTCGGAGAACAAAGTGTTTGTTGCTCGACATGGCGTTTTCTTGGAGAAAGAGTTTCTCACACGAAAAAGCAACGATAGTAGCGTTAGACTTGAAGAAATTCAAGGGACACTACAAGATGATATGGTTATGGGTTATCATGTGTCCCAACCCATGATAGCTTCCACCAGCGCGAGTCAAGAAGAGCCAATCTCGCAACAAGTTGCGGAAGAGGCTCAAGTATTGCCTCAAGTTGATTCGACATCAGTCGAAGTTGAACAACCACAAACTGTTGCGGATGAGGTTCAGCCGGAGGAACAACCTTTACGTAGGTCAACACGGATAGTCCGAATGCCTGCGAGGTTCATGGGACTACATGAGAAATCGGTATTAGATACCGAGGACCCAATGACTTATAATGAAGCATTAGACAGACCTTACTTTGATGAGTGCTAGGAGCCATGAAATCCGAGATGCAGTCTATGTACGATAATCAAGTTTGGAACTTAGTTGACCTTCCGGATGGTGTAAAAGCCATTGAAAACAAATGTTGTTTTCAAAAGGAAGATAGACATGGACGGTAGTCTGAGTACATACAAGGCACGACTGGTAGCGAAAGGTTTCAAACAAGTTCAAGGAGTTGACTATGACGAAACTTTCTCACCAGTAGTTATGTTTAAGTCGATTGGATCCTTCTAGCAATTGCCGCATTTCACGACTATGAAATATGGCAAATGGATGTTATAACTGCATTTCAGGTGATTTAGAGGAAGATGTGTACATGACACAACCAGAAGGTTTTGTAGATCCATTGAATACTAGGAAGGTATGCAAGCTTCAGAAATCCATTTATGGGTTGAAGCAAGCATCACGAAGTTAGAACAAACGCTTCGATAAAGAGATCAAAGTGTTTGATTTATCAAGTGCGAAGAGGAACCTTGTGTATACAAGAGAATTAGTGGGAGTGCAATAGTTTTTCTAGTACTGTATGTAGATGACATACTTCTTATCGGTATGATATTCCATTACTGGAGTTTGTCAATCCTCATTAATGAAAGTGTTCTCGATGAAGGATTTGGGCGATCCTGCTTATATTTTGGGCATCATGATCTATAGAGATAGATCGAAGAGACTCATAGGATTGAGTCAAGGTGCATATATTGAAAAGGTGTTGAAGCGGTTTTCTATTCAAGATTGCAAGAAAGGTTTCATACCTATGTCACATGGTATACATTTAAGCAAGAATCAGTGTCCTAAGACACCTGATGAGCTGAATGAGATGAGTAAGGTCCATATGCTTCGGCAATTGGATCTATCATGTACGTCATGATATGCACTCGCCGTGACGTGTCATACGCGCTTAGTGTGACAAGTAGATATCAGGCAACTCCGGGCATAGCACATTGGCGTGCAGTTAAAAATATCCTCAAGTACCTGAAAAGGACTAAGGATATGTTCCTTGTTTATGGTGGTGAACCTGAGCTCGTTGTAAAAGGTTACACTGATGCTAGTTTTCAAACCGACCATGATGATATGAGATCGCAATCAGGATATGTATTTCTGCTCAATGGAGGTGCTGTTAGTTGGAAGAGTTCCAAACAGGAAACAACAGCAGATTCCACTACTGAGGCAGAATACATAGCTGCTTCTGAAGCGGCTAAAGAGGGATGTTGGATAAGAAAGTTCGTAACTGAGCTTGGTGTAGTTCCTAGTATTAATGGCCCAGTTGAGTTGTATTGTGACAACAATGGAGCTATTGCTCAAGCGAAAGAGCCTAGGCCACACCAAAGATCCAAACATGTTCTACGTCGTTATCACTTAATACGATAAATCGTTGATAGAGGTGATGTGAAGGTTTGCAGAGTTGATTCCGCTGGCAACACAGCCGACCCCACTGACAAAACCTTTACCCCAAGCCAAGCACACTTCTCATAGTGAATCTATGGGTATTAGATACGATGGAAATTGGCTTTGAATTATATGATTATTCTGAGGACCCTTGTTTATCGCTACATGCATAGAGATGTTTGGTTTTGTCTTTAGATCAAGTGGGAGATTGTTAGTAGTATGATCAAGAAGCCAACATTTATATTGTTGCTCTTTTTATTTTCATGAATTGAATGTTTATATCATTTTGTTCCTTGAGTAAATTAATTATTTATGGGTCGTTGAAGTCAAGGACTTAGATTGTAGAATTCCATAATGAATTAAATATTATTTACTCTAAATTATCCTTAATCTTGATATTTAGCATGGAACACAAATTATCACGTTTAAGATTAATGTATGGATTAAATGATAGTTATATTCTACAAACTATTTGATAAAGAGTTATCAATTTAATCACACAGATATATAATGGAGATTATGATATCGGATAGACCCGAAATGAAACATATATTGATTGTGTTTGTGTCATTAATGTTTCATACGTGTCTCGAATTCTATAATATGAGATGTTCATTTTTCAAAACTGGAAATGCATGTCAGTTAGCGTCGCTCAACGTTAGCCGTAAAGGTATCTATACGGGTGATGTTACGGCACGCGTGACTAGTGCAGCGGATTATGTTCATCAAGAATATTTTGTCCCTCATATTTTATGTGTGATAATGTCCACGGGCCCCTTGATAAAAGTGATATCGTAATACATGCAATGTGATTAAGAGCAATCATATTTACGATAAACTTTTGGAATCAAGAAATAAATAAGTTGCGAGGATGACACATTCCTACCTTGAACTTATTTAGGATATTTTGTGACGAGGAATTGACACGGGCAGTTACTGCTTAAGGATGATGATTCGTATTTGAGATACTTATTATCTATGTCACTTGGGTAGTCTTAACGTATTTGCTAGGTACCACTTATGATTTATAGAATTAGAATTGAATCTAATTCTATTGCCACGTGACATGGATCCTACTGGGTCACACCGAAAAGAAAAAGATCAAATAGATTAAATTTTGTATGTTACATGGAGATGTAAATATGATGACAAATTAATTATAAGATAATTTATTTGAATATCATATGATACAAAATAAATAAGATTCGTATAATATATGATATGAATTTATATTAAATATATATTTGATATATATTTGAATATTAATTTATAGATGGAAAGAATTGAGTTGTAATGCAATAGAACATGCAAGGAAATTATCATTACTTAAATGAGATCCCACGTCATATTGCTATAATAATTAGAATGGATTGCACTAAGTAGGGAATATAATAATGTAATGATCTTTTACTAATATAATAAAGATATTAGAAAATCTTATCATATGGCATGATAGGTGTATAAAATGGGAGTCGAGACCCTACAAACGTGTTCTTCCCTTTTTGATATTTACGAGCTCTTGGGTATTAGTGAACTAAGATATATCGTCCGAGTATTTTCTAGCCGGAGGAAGGATGATTCTTTGATCAAGTTCTTCGTGGATATCGGTAGAGATACCATACGTTTGGTATTTAACTGCGTAGTCATCTCAAGATAATATCAGGTATGATCCCTACGAACGAGTTAAGTTTAATTCGCATGGATCCTGTCGGAATCGGTTGATATGTTAATATAAAGTTTTTAATTTTCCACTGCGTATGATACGTGATTATGTGCACCGATTCCTTACATCATGCTCATCCCCCTCCTCTTCTTCTACCTCCGCCGGCGAAAACTCTCAGATTCCGCCGCCGTCATCCTCATGAAACCCAGAATCTTCACCTCCGCCGCCGTCATCGGAATCTTCACCGGCGTCAACGATCACCTCTACGCCTACGGTGCTTCTAAGCTCCCAGTCTCAACCTCCACCACCATCGTCTCCACACAAATGGTATTCATCGACGTCTTCGCCTTCTTCATCGTCAAGCAGAAGTTCACCTCCTACTCAGTCAACGCCATCGCCCTCCTCACCTTAGGCGCCTTAGTCCTGGGCCTCCACACGAGCAGCGACCGCCCCGCCGGCGAGTCCAACCGCGCCTACGCCGTCGGCCTCGCCATGAGCCTCGGCGCCGCCGCCCGCCCTCTACGGCGTCATCCTCCCCTTAGTCAAGCTCTGCATGTACCGAAAGGCCAACCAAGAAATCACCTACGCCACCGTCATGGAAATACAGCTCGTCATCTCCTTCGCCGCCACCGCCTTCTCCGCCGTCGGAATGCTCGCCAACAAGGACTTTCAGGTCCAACCCGACCCATTTCATTTTCATTAACTAATAATCAGCTCAAATAAAATACGCCTCAAATTTGTCAATTTCATCACCAATAACCAAGCTCATTACGTTGCACCCACGGAAATCTTCGAATTTTCTGCTCAATTCATCCATAATTGCAGGCGATTTCGAGGGAGGCGGGAGAGTTCGAGCTGGGGAAGACGAAGTACTACCTGGTGGTGACGTGGAGCGCCGTCATATGGCAGTGCGGCCTACTCGGCTCCATAGCCGTGATTTTCTACGCAACGTCGCTGGTTCCGATCACGGAGGTGCTCGCCGTCGTGTTCTACCATGAGTCGTTCAAGTCGGAGAAAGGGGTGGCGCTGTTTTTGGCTCTGTGGGGATTTACTTCTTACTACTACAGCGAGTATAAGTCTTACAAGGAGGAGAAGAAGATGAAGACGGCGCCGGCGGAGGAAGCCCCCGGCGCCGACGAGGAGAGTGGGCGGCGCGTGGAAGTAACGGAGATGGCACGCCATCTTCACAGTATTTGATGAAGAAGGACTATAGTAATAATAATAATAATAATAGGTTTAGATATTTTTACTTAGGTGATTATATAATTATCATATTTGTCTTTGAGTGAATGATTCCATCCAATGCTTGTTATGTGATTATGTTTGTTTGTTATTAAGATGAAATTATGTATGTATGACGCGCTGTTTTAATTTCTTTCGAGTGTGTGAGTAGTGTTATGATAAGTTCGAACGTTGTGTATGATGATTAAATATTATTCTAACGTACCTATCGATGTTAACTGTTAAGTTGTTCTGTTCGTTTTGGGATTTATACATAAGAGTTTTGTATATATATATTTTTTAACCAGCACGCGATTCTTAATATGTAAATTATTCGAAGGGAAGACATATTCGAGTCTTACAATAACAAAAAAGTGGTTTATGCATTGAAAAATGCCAAAACTTAAATTACGTGGAATCAGAGTCAAGAATTGTAAATAAAAAAGGAAAAAAAAAAAGAATATATTAATGAAGGTTTGTAAACCTAAACTTTATTCTTGTTCTTCCTTTTGGTTTGCACGTTTTTTTTTTTTTTTGTATTTTGTTTTTATTTTTGCATTTTATTGATGAATTTTTCATTTCTTCAAAAAATGTTTAATCCTTGGGAACTATGGTGTCAGGTGGATCCAGTGTTTTAAAAAGCGCAAAGCGCAGTGTGTCGCGTTTGGAGTCAGTAGCGTGAAGCGTAAATAGCGTAGCGCATTGCGTGAGTATTTCGGATAAGCTAGATATAATATAATAAATTATATATATTCTATATAATAAATATAAATATGGTCACTTTTTATCTCATTATGATACAAAATAACAATATTTTCTCAAGAAATTCAATGAAATTAAAAATAGGGTATAAATAATTGATTAAAATCTAAAACTTAAATATGTATAAATGATATATTAAAAAGTTTTTATAGTCCCAACAACAAAATAGCGCCCATATCAATTAAAAAATCATTCATGTTTCAATTTACTATTAATCCAACTAAAATAAGCCAATTAAAATGATTCTTATAACTATCGAAAACTATATTGATATCCAAAAATATATGATATGCATGTCATTATGATCCACCGTGGATCTAATTGCATTGAAGAAAAAGGTGTTTCTCCGATCTAAGTTTAATAGACAATATTGTAGTTGAGTTTTAAGAATAATTATTTGTAGGCTTTTGGAGTTATTAGCTTCGTACCTTTTTCATGAATTGTTATTTGTTTTGGTTAAACATGTATATATGCTCGTTAATTGAGCGTCTCTAATCTTTGAAAATCCATGTACAAATTCACTATGATTTGAAAATAAAATAAAAATAAAAAGAATCACTGTCACATGGAGAGCCAACTACCACTACCAATGGTATTCAATAAAACGACGAAGCATAAAACTCGAGTGGAATAAAGATTCAAAAGTAATAACTAAAAAAATCTATGACATTCTCTATCTATGTCTTGCAATTAATAATTTGATTTGGACAAATGTTATATTACAGCTAGCAAGTCATAAACCATACTATAAATGGTCCAACATGGGTCTCTATTTATAGTACCACAAATCATAACGTATTCCCACCTAATAAGTTGCATAGTGAACTATGTAGAAAGTTACCTTATACGTGTTACATTAATAGATAGAATTCATATAAGTCAAGAAGCAAAGCATTTATTACACACGAAGTTATAGGACGAATGTCTTCCTTTTCTGGCGAAATTATTACATGAATGAATAGTAACCCTTAAATCTAAAGTCATTAGGGATTTCACTCTTTTTCTCAATGCGCACTATTCCTAGTAAAAAATAATACTGAAATTACATGATTCAATCATATGTGTTGTCATTTCACACACTCACACACATTCAGTGTCTTCATCCTCTAGGATCTCATTTATTTTAGTAGTAATGAAGGGACGCTTCAAATGAGAACGTCGATAACGGTTAATTATTATTCAGTTGTTGGATCAAATCTTACTAAAGCATATACTTATCATACCAACACAACAAGACTATTTTAAACATAATTAACCTAATTATTTCGGGTGTTAAGACTCGTGTCCTACGGGCTGGGCTCGGAATTTTCGGGCCGGGCTTGAATTTTAGGCCTGTTGGGCCGGGCTTTTATTTTTCAGCCCGGAATAATGTTATTCTGGAGCGGGCCAGGCCACGGGCTTTGAGGGCCAAGCCCAATATATTATTTTTCAACAAGTTCTTGGGTATTGTACCAACAAGAAACCTTATTAGACCAACGTCATTTGGCATCGTACCAGCAAAGGTTGAACAATTATTTTACAATGATTATACTAACAACGTATCTAATTATATCAGTACCACTATTTATCTTATCAACAAATACTATTTCATGTTTTATTCGAAAAGTTTCCTAATATACTAGCAAAATTAGAAATTATACCAGCTTGTTCAAACAATTATACCAATACATGTGATTATCGTACCAACAAACTCAATTTTAATTGTCTTAAGTTAATCATACCAACATCAATGTTTATTATACCAACATATAATGTGATTATACCAACGACTATGTCAGAACATAGAACACAAACGAATATGGTGATCCCAACCATGAAGCGATCAAATTTTGGGGCAGAGCACGTATTACTTGTTACAATATACCTACAAAAAGATAATAAATAAATTATTAGTTCGATCGAAAATATATATGAAGGTATCTCAATGATTTACTATTTGATTCTTTATATGTTGAGCATTGCATTGCTCATGTTAGTGTGATCTCATACTCATCAACACATCCTATGATGGAAAAATCTAAATCGAGAGAGTTGAAACAACACATTTGCTTAACGGTTACGTCTTGATGATTCAACAAATGAGAATATAATATAATTGGTGTTCGTCACAAAGGTATAATGTTGATAACATGTGGTATAATTTTATTGAGGTTTTTGTGGTATATTCCGGTATGATTGCTACCGATAATGGTAAAGTTATGTAATTCTTTTTCGATAATTAGTTGATTTGTTGGTGTAATGCTGATCTCTGTTAGTTTAATTCCACATATAATATTTTCAAGTATAATAGCTAACGCTGTTGGTATAATATACGCTTCTGTTAGTATAATTTCCAGAAATGGGATTGAAAAATCATAATGTAATAAATTGGTTTGTTGGTGTAATATTACGCTCTACTGGTATAAATTTTCAGAATATATTTATAGTGAAATTACCGAGTTTGTTGGTATAATTGTCAGTCTTTGTGGTGTAATTTGTGCGTTTCAGATTTAACGATATATTACAATTATATTATTTACTGGTATAATGTTGATAACATGTGGTATAATTTTATTGAGATTTCCGTGGTATAATGAGTTGGTATTTCGGTTTGATTTCTACCTATAATGGTAAAATTCTGTATTTATTTTTCGGTATAATTAGTTGATTTGTTGGTGTAATATTGATCTCTGTTAGTATAATTCGACATGTAATAGACCCTTTTATTGGTATAATGTCTGTCTTTTGTGGTATAGTAATTCCAGTAGAATAACTCAAACCGTTGGTATAATGTCGGCGTTTATTGGTATAACGGTCAGAATTTGGATGGAAATAATTATATAATAAATTATTTTGTTGGTACACTAGTTCCTTTTGTTGGTATAATATTGTCTTTCGTGGTATAGTTATTCCAATAGAATAACTTAAACTGTTGGTATAATTTCGGCCTTTATTGGTATAACGGTTAGAATTTGGTTGGAAATAATTATATAATAAATAATTTTGTTGGTATAATAGTTCCTTTCGTTGGCATAATAGTTGCCTTTTGTGGTATAGTTATTCCAATAGAATAATTGAAACTGTTGGTATAATGTCGGCTTTTATTGGTATAACTGTTAGAAATTTGGATGGCAATAATTATATAATAAATGATTTCGATGGTATAATATTTCCTTTTGTTGGTATAATATTTGTCTTTTGTGGTATCGTTATTCCAGTAGAATAACTGAAACTGTTGGTATAATGTCGGCGTTTATTGGTATAACGGTCAGAATTTGGATGGAAATAATTATATAATAAATGATTTTGTTGTACAATATTTTGTTTTGTTGGTATAATATTTGTCTTTCGTGGTATATCAATTCGAGTAGAATAACGGTAACTGTTGGTATAATGTGGGCCTTTATTGGTATAACAGTTAGAATTTGGATGGAAAATAATAGTATAATAAAAGACTTTGTTGGTATAATGGTTCCTTTTATTGGTATTATATTTGTCTTTCGTGGTATAGTAACTACAGTCGAATAGCTGCACTGTTGGTATGACTTTTAGAAATTGGAAGAAATCATAATATAATAAATCACTATGTTGGTATAATGTTTTAGTTTTTATCTTTCGTGGTATTTTTCTTCGAGAAGAATAACTAAGACAGTTGGTATAATGTCGAAGTTGACTGGAAAGTTATTAATATAATAAATGACTTTGTTGGTATAATGTTTCTTTTTGTTGGCATAATTTTTGTCTTTCGTGGTTTATTCTGCATATCTTAATTCGTATATAAAATAATAATAACACTATTCGTTAGAATAATACTGATAACAATTGGTATAATAATCTTAAATTTGACTTTGTATAATAAAGAGAACAATTGGTCTAATCTCCGTTTTTATTGGTAGAATATCTTTAACATTGAGTATAATTACTGGTTGTGGTGGTACAATTGTGACGACATGTGATATAATAATCTGGAAGTTTTTTAAATCGTTGAAGAAGGGTTATTATCGTCATTTTAGCCATTTGGGGTATTAAACAGGAAACTTTTCGCAGATGGGTACTGATCAGGAATAAATAACTTCAGGGATATTTAAGAGGAATTCTAATCTTTGAAAGGTACTGAAAGGGAATTTACCCTTTTTTTGATTTTGTAATGTGGTAGGATTTCGATCAGACTTCTCGCGAAGACTTCTTCAATCATGTACGACAAGGAGGAATTTCTCGATTAGTTTCTCGGTCAAACGAATTTTTCGATCATAAATCAATTAATCTCGTCCATTAGTTAAGTAATACTTTGACTTTCAAAGGGGTAGAATGTAATTTCGGCCAAGTGTAGTTGCATACTTTTTTCGATCATGCCAGATTTTCGATGACTCACAGTGATTAGCGAAAACAATTTTTGACTGTATCCAATTATTACTAAGTTTTCGATTGCATTCACTGTATCAACGACTCATACGTAACACAATTCCAGAATTCAATAAAAACAATTATTAGTGCAAATAAGGCATGGATTATCGATCGAAAAACATAGAGATAACAGTTCTAACACATAATCAAACCAGAAAACAGCAAAACATGTCAGATTTTTCCAGAATTTTATGTTTTTTATGGAGAATACGAAGAACACAATTTATCAAGAATCCGACCGAAAACAACAAATTAATATGTAAAACTCTGGGTAATCGATCGAAATCATGCAATTGACAAGAACACTCAATTTAGCACAATCAAAGCAAAATCAGTTCGATTTTTGAAAAATCGGTTAAGAACTTGAAGAACAAGTTTCGACAAATCTTCAAAATTCGCTAAAATATGTGGTTCAATCGAACGAAAACAAGCTCAGATCAATTAGAAACACATAATTGAACCTCAATAAAAGCAAAACAACTCATATTATGAAAAATCAGTTCGAAATTCAGCGATGAACAGTGATTTTCCGCGATGAACAGTAACTCGCGATGAAAATTTTCAAATTTTCAAAATTCGATCCTAATTTCGATTCAAATCCTAACACGCTCGGCTCTGATACCAATTGTTAGGTCCCCTGTTATCCAACCTAGATTGACCTAAGAAGAATGGGATAGTAAATCTAAATAATTCGAAGTTGAAGATTGAGATTTACCGTTGAAGCTTGAGAGAGAAGTGTAACTTGAAGAACAAGCAAGGGTAGGTGCTAAAATCTTCTCTCTAAAATTTCCAATTCTATTTTCGATAATGATCCTTGCTACAACATACTCCTAATTTTCTTAGGAGTTCACTTATATATACCACCTCGTAGTATATTTACACATGTAGCCCTATACAATGACTAGTTACAATTTAGCCCAAGACTACTAATTTGCATAGCAAGACTAAGTCGAGCACTTCCGAGACTTTTCGATGAAAACAATCCAATTGTCATTCCCGCCGGCCCAAATAATCATTTTGAGATCAAACCTGTTACTATACAGATGGTTACGGGTTCAGCATAATTTAAGGGCTGACAAATGAGGACGCAAATTCGCATATTTTGAAATTCAATCAAATTTGCAAGACTATTAAGTATCTCGGAGTGTCGACAGAAGTGATAAAACTGACATTTCTCCCTTTTCTCTGACACGTAAAGCCTCTAAATGGTTCTCTTCACTGCCACACGCATCCATCACTAGCTGGGAACAGATGGTGGAGTGTTTCTTGGGCAAGTACTACCCACTCTCGAGGACCAGTGAGATAAGGAGCGAGCTTGTGAACTTCAAGCAAGAAGGGTGCGAAACGTTGAGCGATGCATGGGGTCGATATAAGAGCCTTCTCAGACAATGTCCAAACCACAGCATACCCTTGAGCGTTCAAATGCAGTCGTTTGCCTTGGGACTTAGCACGCAAAACAAGCGCATCGTCGACGGATGATGCAACACGAACGTTATGGAGCTCGATGATGCAGACAGACTTGCAGCCATCGAAAGGATCGCAGCCTACCCGGTGAGATGTACTGAGCAAGACTTGGACCGTCTGGGCGGCTGGAGTACATGAGATACGTAGCTCACTGGAGGCGCAATTTGAGGCTATACACCGGAGACTTGACGGGATGCAAGCCAATAAACCCAAGGAAGTAAACCATATCCAGTGGAGGCAAGGGAACTTCTACTCGAACACATATGACCCAAGCTGGCGAGGCCATCCGAATCCGTCGTACGGAAATTCGCACTACTTAAAGCCTCCAGAAGCTAAAAATCAACAGAGTGGGCCACCAACAAAACAAAAAGCCGATTGGGAGATAGCATTTGAGAAATTGACGGGCTATCAAGGCGATCAGAGTTGTAAGATAGACGAACGATTCAACAAGATAGAGGGCACAATACAAAGTTTGGCGACTACAATTGAACATTTAACAAGTTCAATGTCCGAGCGCAAGCCAGGCACACTCCCAAGTAGACTTGCCCAACCGCCAGTTAACCGTAACCGGCGGTTGGTGGTTAGTCCTAACCGGCCGGGGACGGTTGCCGGTTAGCCGCCCCCGGTTGATGGTTAGACCAACCGCCGGTTGACAAGGTTACAACCGCCATTTTTTTTTTAATTCTTGGGATTTGAATAAAATTTGATATATTTATTTGGCCGAATCGAATTATGTATCGAAATTTACTATATAATTTGCAAGACAATTACAAAAAAATTACATTTTACATTTTACAAAGAACTTGTATAACAAAATTTTAAGTAATCAATTACAATACAATACATACATATATGTAAATTAAATCAGTCGTCGACTTTTCGGTCGGGCTTCCGCAAGTGTAGGCGAGAAAGCAGCGTATGATCTCTGGAGCCTTGACGAATCATCCTTGATTATGATCCGTCAAAGCATCCAGAGATCACGCGTTGCTAACTCACTTGCACTTACCGAAACCCCTCTTCTTCGTAATCTTCTTCCCTATAAAAAAAATACATAAACATGATTTACATTATAAGTTTAATTAGAAGAAGAACAAGAAAGAAGCAATTATACTATTACTTACTTATCTTTTTTCGGGCTTCGTCGTAATAGGCTTGTTCAAATCAATTAGTACCTGAAAAATAACAATTCATTAGTTAGCCAATAAACATAATAAATATTTGTACGCAAAAAAATATAAGAGTTGAATACTTATCTTTTTCGGGCTTCGTCGTTACGTTAGGCTTGTTCAAATAAATTCGTACCTGAAAATAATAATTCATTTAGTTAGCAATATAAACATAGTAATTATTTGAATGCAAAAAAAAATATGAGACTTGAATACTTATCTTTTTTCGGGCTTGTTTGTTGATGTGGAGTCCACACCTCGCCGAATGCCTCTAATAATCCTCGCCGTCGCCGCCGCCGTTGCCGCCGCTTGTCTCCGTGCTGGTGGTGTCCTCGTAAAGGTCGTCGGGCGAGTCACTGGCACGCTCATCTTGGGTGCGATACTCGGCTCGAGTCCAGTCGTCGAGAAGACATTGGTACTCGAGGTTGTCGACACTCAAGTTCGAACGCTTCTCGCTCAAGGTCAAACCGCCCATGCTAAAAGCATGCTCCACCGCGACGGTCGAGACCGGGACGGCAAGGATCTCCCGAGCGATCCTCGCCAACGTTGGACACGTTGGCGACACCCTCGACCACCATCTAAGGACGTTGAACTCATCTTCGTCCTCGAACTCGAAAGTCGTCGACATAAAGTTATCGACTTCTATGTAGGGGTTTTGGGCGGACCTTGGACGCTTGTTTGCGTTGAGGATGTCGTAGTAGTCAGCTAATCGTGAAGATCGACCACTAGTAGAACTAGATTGACCCCGCCCCGATCCCGATCGAGACGAGTCGTGGCCAAAATCGGACTTATACTCTTTAAAGAGCTCCTTCAAAGAGCCATGTGCTCGATCGAGTACGCTCTGCCAATAAATGCTATCGACTACCCTGCCCGATGATACCTTCGTATAATAGCATTCTAGTAGTCTACCCGTACCATCTAAACGCCATCTCGAATCCAATATCTTCGCTACAATAAAGATATCTGGTAACTCAAAAAAATATTTGAGCCACTTAGTAGTCATGTTGCCAACGGCCTCGCCGACTACTGGATCAAGCCGAAGCCCGTCGAGTATAATTGCGACTTTAACGCAATGATCTAACGCAAGTATGGAAGTCGGGTAATATGAACCCGACATCGCCTCGGTGGCGTCGTGAAATACTTGAAGTATCTCACATAAACTGTTGCACGGGTCCCACATCTCTGGAACTAAAATGTACGGCAACACTCTGTTTTCGGCAAAGAAGTCGCACAGCTGTGTCCGATATTCCATCGAACTGTACAACAACTTGTAGGTGGAATTCCACCTGGTGGGTACGTCTAAACTAAACTTCTTGGCTGCTACATCCTCTCTAGCCCAGAAACGCTTCCACTTCTTCCACAAAGACGGGTGCCGCATCAGGTAGTTGATTGCATAGCGTATAGGCTGGCCTGCTCCTTTAAACTAACTAATGCGTCTTGCACACAAAGGTTAAGTATGTGGCAAAAACAACGCACGTGGAAAAATCGTCCTCCGACTGACGGCTGACAATACTCTTCAACCGTTCAATGCTCGCGTTGTTAGCGCTCGCATTGTCGAACGATACTGAAAAGACTTTGTTAACTATCCTATACTCTGATAAGATCGTCCTAAGATTGATGGCAATGTTTTGCGCGGTGTGCGCTTCATCGAACTCCCTATATGCGATCAAACGCTTTTGTATCGTCCACGAGTCATCGACTCAGTGACACGTCACGCCCATGTATGATGAACGTTGCCAATGATCGCTCCATATATCAGAGCAAATCGACACGTTAGTTCCTAAACTACCTAATAAAGCTACTAAGTCGCGCTTAAGCGCGAGTACTATCTTACTAGTATCCCGCGTCAGGGTGCTCCTCGAAACCTTCTTCGCCTGAGGGTTGTACGCGGTCTTGATCCAATGCTCGTAGATCGGATCGTCGGCAAATCGAAATGGAAGGTGCTTCGCAGCTATGAACTTGGCAAGCTCCCGTCGCGCAACGTCCTCGTTGTAATGAAACAACGACGTTGCGCTTCCGCTCCCGACCGCCGGTCCCGACGTGGACGAGTCCGTTCCGCCAAACATTTGATGTTGGTTTTGTGCTACCCCTAACTTAGTCGAGTGTTTCAAACGGAGATGGGAAGTCATTGACCCATATCCGCCCCCTTTCTAAAATTATACTCCTTACCACAGTAATTACAAATAGCTTTAAATTGATTAACTATACTAGTAGGTACCTTACTGTAGTGTACCGCGAAGATGTCCGACTGTAATCGTCGGGCGGCGCCGGTTTGCATAGGCGCTTCCTCCTCCGCCTTCGTATGTTGCTCGGCGTGCGAGCTTGCTCCCGGCGACGGTTCGAACCCGGCCGCGTCCTCGTTTAAGTCGCCGCCGAGCACGTCGGCGATATCCAAGAACTCGTTCGGGTCATATTGTTGGTAGTCATCTTGCGATGAACTACCAACGACTTGCTTCCCTTTGCTGGCCCTAGATTCACGAGAACCACGTCGGCCACCACCACGATCCATCTAAAAAAAATCTACACACGGATAAGAAAAATACGGTTAGATAAAAACTAAAAAGGGCCAGAAGAGGATACCAAGGGTCGGGGCCGAGGCGGTGGCTGCGGCGGCCGACGGTGATGCGGCGGTGGTGCGGCGGCACGTGGCTGCGGCTGCGGCGGCGGCGCGTGGCTTCGGCGGCGGCGCGTGCGGTGGTGGTGGTGCGGCGCGGTGGTGCGGCGGTGGTGGTGAGGTGCGGCGGTGGTGGTGAGGTGGCGCGGTGGTGCGGCGGTGGTGGTTGTGGGGCGGTGGTGGTACGGTGGCGGCGGCGGTGGTGGGGGCTGGCGGTGGCTGCGGCGGCCGGCGGCGGCGCATCGCGGCTGCGGGAGGTGGTCGGCGGACGACGGCGGGAGGTGGTCCGGCGAGAGAGAGAGCGAGAGAGAGAGAGACTGAGAGTGAGAGAGCGAGAGAGAGACTCAGAGTGAGAGAGAGAGAGAGAGATTGAGACAGAGAGAGAGAGTGTGGCGACCCTACTTTTCTAATTAAGATTATTGGCGGATTTCCGCAGCGTAAGCCGCAGAAGGCCCGTCTGATTAAAACTTTTTCCTAAAATAATATACAGTATACATCCGTCTACATCGTCATCTCTGTACACGGGCCGAAGCCCCAAAAATATCGAAAGAACAAAAAGCCCTAACGCCGCTCCACAGGTCTTCATCCATGTACCGCCCTGCCCTCAAAAGTCTGTGGAGCACCGCCACCACCCGCCTCAGTCACGACGCGCATCAGCGTCGGACTCAGTACCTACAACACGTAAACACTGAGTGATTTGCCCAGTAGGTGAATAAAATGCGTGTATGCAAGTGTGCACTCAACCCTGATCCCAGTATCTCACAACATGATATAATGCACACTATTTCTTTTCCCACATTCCTATTTCACACAACACAGGGCTCTAGGTTAGGCTCGACACCTCCGCGCGCAATGACTACTGGGAGGCCACCCCAAGTCTCGCGGCGAGTTACGTCGGTAGTGCACTGATCGATCACGTCAATGTCCTCCTACCAGGTCGTATACCTCCCGCACTAATCACAAAGAAAATCCCATCCGGCGGTATGCACCCCGAATTGATCACGTCCGGGTAGACAGATCGATCACGTCTGTCTCCGCCAGGTGTCCAGTGAGCCCAACCTCGACTCCTCTAAGAGTCACCAATCACAAGCATCTCTTTCTACCCCGTACGTCAATATCTCATATTACTACCGTCACACTACGGTACAAACATATCTCGCCCTAACGTGATATGCACGTGCCATTCATATAAAAATACGGTACAACCATCTCTCGCCCTAACGTGATATGCATGTGCCATGCATGTATATGAAATTTCATAAAAACATAGTTTATATTAAAACGTACGTAAAACATATAAGTCACATAAGTCACGTAAATCACATAATCACATGAAACACATAATTGTGTTTACGTATTGTAGATGGATAATCCACCCACCTGTCCTCCTGCTATTGTCAAATAGGGAACCGGTGTAGTCCCTAACGATCGATCCTCTGAATAAATGCGTATTATTAGTGTATATATATATATATATATATATTCTAAGGCTATACTAGTATAAATTAATTATATCAGAAATTATTAAAATATTCTAAACTTGGGATGACCTAGACCACCCGACTTATGATCAACTCTCAGTTAATGCCCGATTTTAAATTACTCTGAATTACCCAACTAGTCATATTTTAAAACCTAGTTTCGCCAAGATTTACTTCAATGTCCAAATTGCCCGATCCTCAATTTCGCCGATGCATTGGATAGTATCAAAATCGCCCGATTGTCTCACGTTGTAGCTCCCTTTTTCGTCCGATTCCTATAATTATATTGTATCCTAGCTTATAATCGGCCGATTAATCATACTTCGATCATGGTTTCGCCGAGCTATTCTTATCCCTACAAATCACCCAATACATCATACAAATTAAGTCGCCCGATTTACCTAGGTTCAAGTTGCCCGACTACTACAAAACCCTTCCCTCCAATTATAGTTGCTTACGATGTCTGGTGAATTTCCTAAGTGTTGAACCTCTGAACACGTAAATATTATCATATCAGTATATTTTGCTAAATCACATAAGTTTCGATTCCACCAAATCCTAAATATCAAAAACCCTAGAAATCTCGAAAACTCTAAAATGCCGAAATTCTTTAAATGGCGAAACATATGAAATACCAAAAACTTATTAAATAATAGAAACCTAGATGAACCTTACCGAAATATTCAAATGCTTAGCATTCTAAATTAATCCTAAAACATTTGCACATCAAAATCCTAAGCAAATTCAAATACGAAAACTCTATAGGCTTATGGAAACTTTTGTGATTCTTATACGTATTGGGTTATGAAAAACCTTACATTGCTCAAACACCTAAGATATCAAAACTTTGGATTTTGTGTCACAAACTTAAATACAAAACTTAAATAAGCATATACCATAAACTAAATATAATGCCACCGTTGAGAACTTATCAACATCAAACGCCCTCACATGCCAATTAGATCCTCTCATCCTAGGGTTCCGAAATTTTAGACTAGAGATCAGTTTATGTACATATTTCAGATTCTACCTCAAGTCCATAAAATTACTCGCATTCCTAAACTAGTTTCAACACCAAAAACAATACATCCTATAATTGTTTAGAGGCTATTGTTCTAATACCGAGAATTGCTTCTAAACATATCGATGTGTTCTTAACATAGCTATCAAGAAGCCATGAGAAGTTCGCATAATAACATATAACTTCACCTTAAGCATACATATAAAGATTGCATAAGCCACGGGAAGTTCACATAGTTAATTCTAAGTGCAAGCTAGAGCCACGTACACTATTTAATCACATGAATACTATCATAACAGTAGCGAACTGAACTAAATATTAAGGTGTTCTAATCATGATAATCTTGAAACCTTCATGTTTAACATATGATCACGTAAAACTATATACACCTTGGAAGCATATTAAGCATATCAAGCACAAAATCCCACATACCTTATTTTGAAAAATATAATTTCGATTATTAGTACAGCTTCTATGTTGCTGATCCCTTACGTGGTTTGAAGATAGCTCTACTCTTGAACTTCTCGTTGGTGCTTATATTAAGTGGTAAAATCGATTTCCCTTAGTGTTAAGAAATCGTTTATTAGTCACTTCTACAATAACTCCAAGGCCTCTACGTGTAGTCTTAGCCTTTGATTTGATAGATGAATATTATAGATGTATGTGGTTAGATCAACTCTACGTAATGTGAAATGATACCACGAAAACTTTCTGGGTAAATTTGATATTGAAGAAACTCTAGCCTTGTACGAAACTCTATCTTCTATGTGAAATGATACCACGAAAACTTTCTGGGTAAATTTGATATTGAAGAAAATTTATTAGATTTCGATTCCAGTCCCTCAGTACTTCCAAATTCTCAATTAGATTCTTAAATTAAATTTCATCCTATTAAGTTACACCTAAGACCCGTATTAAGTTTTTTTTTGCGGTTATAACAGAGAGTGCGAGAGAGAGAGACTGAGAGTGAGAGAGATTGAGAGAGAGACTGATATTAAATAAAAAAAAATTTGTAGCCGTTGTAACCGGCGGTTTGTCCGGTTAAATTCAATTATTTTTAATTTTTTTTTTGAAAACGGTAGGCGGCAAGTTCAAATTTTGAAATTTGATTTTTTTTTTGTTAATTGGTCAACCGCCGGTTAACCGCCTAACCGGCGGTTAACAACCGGCGGTTTGGCGGTTGGTCAAATCGACCAACCGCCCCGTAACCGGCCGTTTGCGGTCGCCGGCTACGGTTGTTGCCGGTTACGGTTATAAACCGTAACCGGCGGTTCCAAGGTTCAACCGCCGGTTACGGTTTAAATTGGGCATGTCTACTCCCCAGCGAAACTGAAAGAAACCCACGAGAGTATGCGAATGTCATTGAACTGAGAAGTGAAAAAAGCTTAAATCGTTCCAAGTGACCAAGGAGGTGGAAGAAGCAAAGGAGACAGAGACATCTTATCAAAGCGAGTCCACAACACTATGGTTCGCGACCCTGAAAAGAACAAACTGGCCGAAGAAGTCGAGGGAGAGTCAGATTCACTCTTGGAGGAAAAGAATGTCAACCCACTCCCGCCGATAAAGATCTGACCTCCATATCCAGCAGCTTTACGAAAAGGGAAGAATCATAAAGATTTTGATCGTTTCATTAATATATTTAAGAAACTTGAAGTTAATATCCCTTTTATTGAGGCTTTGTTGCAGATGCCAAAATACGCCAAATGCCTGAAGGAGCTACTATTCGAGAGGAACAAGTTAGAAGAAGATGGAACAATAGCTCTCACCGAGGAATGTTTAGTGGTATTACAGAAGAAGCTTCCGCCGAAGCTTAAGGATCGAGGGAGTTTCTCTGTTCCTTGTTCTATGGGATCTCTTACATTTAATAACGTGTTATGCGATCTTGGTGCGAATATTAATTTGATGCCATTTTTATTATTTAGGAAATTGGGACTTGGCGAGCCGAAACTCACATCGACTATCCTTCAGCTCGTCGATAGATCAATCATGTATCCACGAGGAAAATGAAAGACGTATTGGTGAAGGTAGGAGGCCATTACTTCCCGGCTGATTTTATCGTGTTGGATATGGAAGAAGATGATGACCTTCCATTGATACTCGGACGTCCGTTCCTAAACACGGCAAGAGCTATCATTTATGTCGGTAACGGTAAAACTTATTTTGCAAGTAGGGGACGAGAAAGTGGAATTCAATGTTTACAAATCTATGAAACGCCCTACTGATGATTCTTGTTCCTTTATCGATATCTTTGACCCTTGTGCTTTTAAGTGTTCTGAGTCTTTCAGGTACGACTTGTCTGGAGAGAATACCAGCAAGCTGAAGGACCGCCAGAACACGAAGGGTAAGCTCGAATAGACCCGCCAATCGGGAACAAGACTAAATCTAACCATAAGTTAGTTTCTTCTGTGTTAAATTTTAACAGGTGGACACCGTGGACTAAAAAGAGCAATGATTCTAAATCCAATAAAAAGGTGGTTTCGCCGAAGAAGAAGAAGAAGCTTCGCCGGAAAGACGGCAAGAGGATGGCATCTACATATGGCAAAAAAAGGAAAACCTTCGACCCAACACGATGATGCACACACTATCACCAGGAAAAGGAGAACCCAAGGTGTACAACGATCGAGATGTTTGGAAAGACTCGATCAACATGATTATCCACCAAAATAAGCGGTTTGTGAGTCGAGCTAACGACTATAAAAACAATGCTTCTTGGGAGGCAACCCAAGGCCTATCGATGCATATATATTATTTTATTAAGTCCTATTTACTTTATTGCCTATTTCAATTTTTTCTAATAAAATTCACTCTCACGGTGCCGCCTAGTCACGTTTTCTCGCAGGCTCATAACTAGTTTGGGGGTTGCCCGTTCGCGATGGTTGCTTGTCTACTACGGATCAACCAAGTCTTCTACATCGATCGACTTAAAAATTCAGGGCAGTGTCACTTCTACTTTCTCTTTGCTTTTAGTTTACACATTGAGGACAATGTGTTATTTAGTCTGGGGGTGGTATGTGACACATGCTAGATTTAATATGTTTACAATAGGTATCGATGTGTTTCGATCTTTTTAGTGGGTAAAACTGATGAAGGTTGCGATTTGAACGTCATCTGTGGGGTCTCCTGTCAATGATGAAAATTTTTAAAATTTTACCGTGTCGTTAAATGAATTGAGTGAGATTCTTACGTGTTGCATTGTCGCGATATTAGCATGATTATTTGGCTATATTGACTGCTTTAAGAGAGTATTCCGTATCATGAAGCGCAAACCCAGTTATATATGTGAGTTCTTGAGCCTTCAGAAAATTCAGAGCAACTCATTATGCTCGATGTTTATTCTTGTGTGACACGCATGGACTAAATATTTTCGAACTTGCTCTGTTATGCATGTCAATGGTTACTATGTGGATTTTTGTGTGCGAAAATGAGAAGGGCACTAGGATTGAGTCATTGGCCTAAATATTTCTCTACCTTACGTATTTACCACTCAGTGAGCCCCTTTGAGCCTATTTAACTTATTTGTTGATTTGGAGCCCAGATATTTAGCCTAATTGCCTCAAATTTAGCCTATACGACCCCGTATCAATGTGTTAATTTATCAATATCGTGAAAGTGGCTTGTTGGTTGAGAAGAAACTAATCGTTGATGCATGCTAGTTATGAACTCGTCCTATGATATAGATCTCTCGTCGTAGTATTGCAGTGGACTAGAAACATCTCCCTTCATAAGACGTAAAAAAAAGAGATAGGGGGCTGGTTCGAAAAAAAATGAAGCAAAAAAAAAGAGGAAAAAAAACGAGAAGTGAAAAAAAAAATGCTGAAAAAAGAGAGAAAAAGCGAGCGAGAAGAGCTAGAAAAGAAAAAGAAAGGATTCGTCGAGTGAAAAATAGGCATGGCGTTAGAAGAGCAAAATCAGTGGTTAGAAGAGCGATTTGATGATTGACACGTTTGATATTTTTTAGCTCACTTTCTCATATGACGCACCTTTCAAACCCGAGCCCCATTACAACCTTTGATGAAATACCCTTTGATTCGTGCATGACTTCTACTATGTGACTATGATGTGATATATTTGCAAGCGTAGAGTAATATCTTTTCATGTCGTGAATTGAGCGTCTTTATATAGATCCCTCTGAAAAAAAAAAACTTCGAGCAACTTGAGCGATCCTTGTGAGAGTTGTGGATTGATACGTGGTATACTTTTAGAAATGTCATTCATGCTATGATAAGATTGCGACTTATTACCTCATGCCTCGTGCCTTGACTAGATCGTTCGTTAGTTGATGATTATCCCGACTTTATATGTTTTACGTTTTCTGAGATGAAAAGGAGAAACTGATAGATGTTCTATAATCCTAACTTGATTTGGTTTTATTTTGCTTTTATAACCGAGGACGACCGAAGCTAGTTGGGGTATGTTGATAAGTTAGGAAATTATATTAATTTTATACCCCGTAAAAGCGTGTTTTCGATCGTTATTTACCTAAAATTTCCTCGACATCCTATATTTATGTTCATATTTATTTTTCGATAGATATCTGAGCAAATGAGATTGACAAAAGGAAAATAAGATCACTTTAGGAACGATTGAATCTTAGGGGATCGCAATCTTCTATATAGCTTGGGCAAAATTTGCAATTTGACCAGATTTAACTATTTTGAAGAGAAAAGCCACGTAAGGAGCAAGTCAAGGAAAGTGGGTGTTTCTTTACCCAAAGATCACGCATATTGAGGACGGTCACATCAAATAAGGATTTTATAACTGAGAATATTTTGGGGAGAATATCAAATCATGAAGATAAAGTCGGCTAACTCATTATATATATCCATGCAATTGCTGCAAGGAGGGATCGAACAGAGTTTGACCGTTGAGAATCAGAAGCAGCGAACGAGAGGCTCAGAACGATGAAGAAAGCAGAGACTGACGACCGAAAATAAAGAGGAGAACGACCAAGAACGAGAAAAGTCTGAACACCGAAAAATGGCGAATTTCTTATCTTTTAATATTTCGTTTTCGACAACTGTTTTCTTTTTATTCGTTGCCGTTTTTGTATATCATAATATGCTAGGATAATTTCTTTTGTGATTAAGGCCGTGTGAGGCCGGATTATGACTACGTATTAATGCAATTATTATTTTATTTAATCATATGATGTGAGTTACGTATTCTTTGTTTGTGCTTCATATGCGTACGTGTATTTTTGGCCTCCATGCGTATGATTATTGATTGGTTCATGAGACGAACTAAGTGATTAGACCGATTAGAACAAAACATTGAATACCACTACGTAAAACCGACCAGAGATGGAATTCGGTTTCGTATGTGTGGTTTCCGAGACTTTAGGCGCCGAAAGCGTCTAAACTCGGGGAATTCACGAAGATCGAATGCACGTATAGGAACTACAGACATATAGACATATAGTTGATTGGTTCTCTATTTACGTAGGGTCGCTAGTACGTGAATAACGGGTAGCACATATATTAGGAAATTCCACCTTGACTTGATTCATGTTGATTAGATAGATGATATTGCATGAAGATGGAGGAATATTTCGTGCCGAGCATGTGTCTTAATAACGTTCGTCGTTAACTGCTCTATCCTCACCTATTTTATTTACGGTTATTTTATTTACTGTGTTTTATCTCTTTTATCAAATCATCAAAACTATAAAAATTCCGTTAGTTTAAATTAGAATTAGAAATATTTTCTTAGAATTAATCGAGCTGTCTTCGTGGATCGATACCCGGACTTCGTCTGTTTTACTACTTGCACGACCTATAACACTTGCTAGTAGTTGAGCGTGTCAAGGTTTTGGCGCCGTTGCCGGGGACAGCTGTATTATTAGTTTGAGGATGTTATTCCAGTCTTAGTTTAGATTTATTATTATTATTTTTTTATTATTTTCTTTTGTTTATAATTATAATATTTTTTATTCACTTATTTTTATTTTTATTTTTCGCAGGAATAATGGAGAATCAAGAACACGAGGGGGTTCCTCCACGACCTACTTTACTAACTCGAGCACTTCCGGGACTTTTCGATGACAACGATCCAATTGTCACTCCCGTCGGGCAAAATAATCATTTCGAGATCAAACCTGTTACTATACAGATGGTTACGGGTTCAGCACAATTTAAGGGCTGACAAATGAGGACGCAAATTCGCATATTTTAAAATTCACTCAAATTTGCAAGACCATTAAGTATCTCGGAGTGTCGACAGAAGTGATAAAACTGACATTTTTCCCCTTTTCTCTGACAGGTAAAGCCTCTGAATGGTTCTCTTCCCTGCCACACGCATCCATCACTAGCTGGGAACAGATGGTGGAGTGTTTCTTGGGCAAGTACTACCCACTCTCGAGGACCAGTGAGATAAGTAGCGAGCTTGTGAACTTCAAGCAAGAAGGGGGCGAAAAGTTGAGCGATGAATGGGGTCGATATACGAGCCTTCTCAGACATGTCCAAACCACAGATACCCTTGAGCGTACAAATGCAGTCGTTTTTCTTGGGACTTAGCACGCAAAACAAGCGCATCGTCGACGGAGGATGCAACACGTACTTTATGGAGCTCGATGATGCAGACGCACTTGCAGCCATCGAAAGGATCGCAGCCTACCCGGCGAGATATACTGAGCAAGATCTGGACCGTCAGGTGGCTGGAGTACATGAGATAAGTAGCTCACTGGAGGCGCAATTTGAGGCTATACACAGGAGACTTGACGGGATGCAAGCCAATAAACCCAAGGAAGTAAACCATATCTAGTCGAGGCAAGGGAACTTCTACTCGAACACATACGACGCAAGCTGGCGAGGTCATTCGAATCTGTCGTACAGAAGTTCGCACTACTTAAAGCCTCCAGAAGCTAAAAATCAACAGAGTGGGCCACCAACCAAACAAAAAGCCGATTGGGAGATAGCATTTGAGAAATTAACGGGCTATCAAGGCGATCAGAGTCGTAAGGTAGACGAATGATTCAACAAGATAGAGGGCACAATACATAGATTGGCGACTACAATTGAACATTTAACAAGT
The DNA here is from genome assembly GCA_027422505.1 of Craterostigma plantagineum. NCBI lineage: Eukaryota > Viridiplantae > Streptophyta > Magnoliopsida > Lamiales > Linderniaceae > Craterostigma > Craterostigma plantagineum. The sequence goes on along the minus strand of JAPQWV010000219.1, from coordinate 371,209 downwards.
TCAATGTCCGAGCGCAAGCCAGGCACACTCCCGAGCGACACTGAAAGAAACCCTCGAGAGTACGCGAATGTCATTGAACTAAGAAGTGAAAAAAAAGCTTGAATCGTTCCAAGAGACCAAGGAGGTGGAAGAAGCAAGGGAGACAGAGACATCTGATCAAAGCGAGTCCACAAACACTATGGTTCGCGGCCCTGAAAAAAACAAACGGGCCGAAGAAGTCGAGGGCGAGTCATATTCACTATTGGAGGAAAAGAATGTCAACCCACTCCCGCCGATGAAGATCCGACCTCCATATCCAGCATCTTTACGAAAAGGGAAGAATCATAAAGATTTTGATCGTTTCATTAATATATTTAAGAAACTTGAAGTTAATATCCCTTTTATTGAGGCTTTGTTTGTGCTTCATATGCGTACGTGGGTTTGGCCTTCATATCCAGCAGCTTTACGAAAAGGGAAGAATCATAAAGATTTTGATCGAATCATTAATATATTTAAGAAACTTGAATTTAATATCCCTTTTATTGAGGCTTTGATTGGTTATGAGATGGACTAAGTGATTAGACCGATTAAAACAAAACATGGAACACCACTATGTAAAACCGACCAGAGATGGAATTCAGTTTCGTATGTGTGGTTTCCGAGACTTTAGGCGCCGAAAGCGTCTAAACTTGGGAATTTCACGAAGATCGAATGCACGTATATGAACTACAGTCATATAGACATATAATTGATTGGTTTTCTATTTACGTAACGTGAATAACGGGTAGCACATATATTAGGAAATTCCACATTGACTTGATTCATGTTGATTAGATAGATGATATTGCATAAGACGTAGGAATATTTCGTGCCGAGCATGTGTCTTAATCACGTTCGTCGTTAACTGCTCTATCCTCACCTATTTTATTTACGTTTATTTTATTATTTGTGTTTTATCTCTTTTATAAAATCATCAAAACTATAAAAATTCCGTTAGTTTAAATTAGAATTAGGAATATTTTTTTAGAATTAATCGAGCTGTCTTCGTGGATCGATACTCGGACTTCGTCCGTTTTACTACTTGCACTACCTAGTACATTGCTAGTATTTGAGCGTATCAAGTTTTTTGTGCCGTTGCCGGGGAAAGCGAGCCTGAGCCTCGCCGGAAGCCGTCGGAAATGGTCGGAGAAGGAGGCCGGACAGACTGGAGTTGAAATGAAGCTGAAGATGAGCGAGGTACAGTTGCCGTCCGATCTTGTGCGCGCCTGATCTAAGGGCTGGCATTTAAAGATGGTGCTTTAAATGAGGATCGTTAGATGGCATGCGAAATGTAATGAACAGCCGAGATTAGAAGGAGCAAGATGATGTGGATGATGGATCTCAGCTGTCAGATCAAGATCGAACGGCTGATAGTAAGGCGGATTTTCACTTACTAAGTCGTCATACGATTTATGCCTCACACAAGTGCATGTGCGACGTGGCTCGATCTTAAGCGTCCGATCCGAATAATCGACGGCTAGTATTGATCGACACTTAAAACAATTCAGATATGTAAGTTCGATTTATTGTTTTAATCTGTGTAGAGTGAGAATCTCTGAGAGGTGATAACACAAAAGTTGTAGAGTGCTGAGAGATCTGTAATGTGCGTGTTGAGAGTAATACAGGACAGGCTCGGTTGATTCGTGGATGTAGGCTAAAGTTAGCCAAACCACGTAAATTCACTATCAAGTGTATGTGCATTTTTGCATGCTGTTTTCGAGCTGATTGAGCTCGCGATAGCTCAGATTAGTGAGAGAGATTAGCATACATCGAAAGTACATTGAATTGCGATCTCAACGGCGCTGCTCAATCAACAATTGGTGTGGTGAGCGTGGACAAGCGCTCGGATCTATGATCGATGGCAGCATCGAAGCTTGAGATGGAGATATTCAATGGTTCTAATGATTTTGGGCTATGGAAGCTCAAGATGAAGACTGTGCTTGTGGAGAAAGGTCTTGAGGAGGCTTTGAGCCTGATGATGAGATGGGACCGAAGGATATGTGTGGCGACCCACGTTCTCTAATTAGGATTAGTGGCGGATTTACGCAACGTAAGTCGTGGAAGACCCGTCTAATAAAACTTTTTCCTAAAAGATAAAATAATATAATAAAATATTATTTTACATAGTAGTATCTGTACAACGGGCGTAGCCCCAAAAATGTCAAAAGAACAAAAACCCTATATCGCTCCACAGGTCTTCATCCATGTAACGCCCGCCCTCAAAAGTCCGTGGAGCACTGCACCAGCCGCCTCAGTCTTGATGCGCGTCGGCGTCAGACTCAGTACCTACAACACGTAAACACTGAGCGATTTGCCCAGTAGGCGAATAGAAATGCATGTATGCACGTCAACGCTCAATCCCGATCCCAATATCTCACATGCAATGTTCACTCTTTCTTTTACCACAATACTGTCTCAAATCACACAACACAGGGCCCTAGGTCAGACTCGACACCTCGCGCGCCTATAACATAACGAAAGCTTACACTAGCAGCGTTTTGACGTTCACGCAACTGCCCTGCTAGGTCGCTCTTCTGTAAGCGGTAGCCTACACCGACAGTGTTTTGACGTTCACGCAATTGCCCTGCCAGGTCGCTCCCTCCGCTAAAATAAAATCACGACGGTTTTGCACATCGGGACGTTCACGCCCGAGTAGACAGATCGATCACGCCTGTCTGCCGTCAGGTGTCATACGAGTACCAACCTCGACTCCTCAACGAGTCAACAACAAAAATCACAAATATCTCATTCTACCCTGCTCGACAATATTTCAAATCAACCCTCTCAATAAGGTGTAAATATCTCACCTCTGTGATATGATATGCATATGCCATGCATATAAACTTGATAACGTATAAAAGCACAATCCACATGAAACGTACGTAAAATATGTAGAACACGTAAATCACATAAATCATTTACTCACATAGAAGCAAATAAGATCAGATATGTGTTTACGCATTGTAAATGAATAATTCACCTACCTGTCCTCCCGCTATAATCGGTCACGGTATCTGGTAAATCTTTTAAATGTCGAAACTCTGGACAGGTAAATATTATTATGTTAATATATTTACTAATTATCGTAAGTCTCGAAATTCTCAAATCGTAAATATCGAAAACCCTAAAATACCGAAAACCCTAAATTTATAGAAAACCTTAAAATAAATGATATCGTAAGCTTTTGAAGTAATACTGAGAACCTTCGCTAATTCTATGTTACAAAGATCCATTTATATGTAGGTTCCATTAATATACATATATATATTTGTATATATACACCCACACCCTCATCCATACGTGTTGTTCTTATAAACGGTGATGTATATTAAAGTATTCAACAATAGTATATACACACACGCATCCTTAAGGTTCTAGGTAAAACTATACTAGTTATATTCAAAAGTAGCATATAGCCACCACGTGTACTTTTAGGCTCTTTGATGGCTATTTTAATTAGTAAACATGCGTGTGTATAAATAGGAAATAGGTAGGTTTAATCATTGCATGTGGTGTCGAGAACTTTGTTAGGGGAGTTAAAAGTTGAAATGTTTCATTGAGGTCGAGATCTTTTATTCATTGAAAAAGGTAAATCTCGAGAACTTTTCTTTGAAAGTATCGAAATCTTTGAAATACTCCTAACATGTCGACATCTTTTAATATAACATGTCAGACATCTTTTAATTCATAGTGGTTCTCGAGATTACTCTTACGAGACTTTATACTTCTCGAGATCTTTTTATTATGCCTCTCGACATCTTTCTAGTTGTTATATCTCGAAATCCATCTATGATAAGGTCATTAAATCTCGAGAACTATTTATCATACATTTCGACATCTTTCTATTACGCAACTTATTATTCATTTCGAAATCTTCCTATTACACATCTCGAGATTTCTTATTATACACTTCGAAATCTTGGGTGGTACTCTACCATGTCGTAAACTTCCAAAAAATCGTGATTCTCCCTGAAAATTCTAAAAACTGTACTGTTGAGATTATTTTCAAAGTTATGCTAAAAGTAGAGATTCATATATTATTGAAATCAGCTTCAAATATTATATTATCGAAATTCATACTCCAAACGAATCATCAAACCCTTATGACGCTTTTATTTGAAATTCAGCAAAGACTTGGTACATCGCTATCTAAACACTCAAGAATATGAGTTTGCACTTGAAAGTCCAAGCTTTATACTACAACTAATACATTCGCGACTCCTTAACATAATTACCTAACTTGAAACATATAATACATAATCGTATGGTATGCATAAGAAGATAGTATACATGCTAATGATAAAGTTTTGATCTTCCTTACCTCAAAATCTGATTTTCGATTTGTCACAATACTTATGGTGATGTGGACTCAACTGGACCCTTAAAAAGGGGGCGGTTTCCAAGACGCCGAAAAGGAGCAGGAAAGGTCGCATCCTTTCAGTGAATCACGAAGGAAGGACCTTAAGGGGAAGAAAGACCTAGCTTACTTATTTACTCTTACTTACTTATTTACTCTAATTCACTTTTATTCCCAAAAATAAATTAGAGTAGGGGAGTGGTTGATGTGGACTCAACTGAGACGGGCTGGAAAAAGCAAATAAAGAAAGGCCCAACAAGGCCCGTGAAGAAGATGGCCCATAATGAAGTATCTGCCTGGGAGGAAGGATCTGCAAGGACCTGACGGGCACAAGCCTTGACCGGACAAAAGGAGAACCATTGTGTAAAAAAGTACAGTAACAATGGAAGGAAAAGAAGATAGCTGCAGGGACGCGTGTCACTTTATCACAGGAAGATATCACTGAGCAAATCACTGTAACTATCGCAGAAGACATTCCATCAAGCAATCAGTCATCTTTCCTAAGCACCCTAGGTGGTACGTCCCCCAGAAATCCTGGAATCTGACAGCAGACAAACGGCGGGGAGCTGATATAAAAGAAGGACTTGGCCATATTTTCCAGGGGATTTTTTATCTCTCTACAAAACATTCACCTAACATTCTCTCTTTAGATATATTGAACGTGTTTTCATATTTTGTTCTTTCTGTTTACGTCCCGGCATCCACAACCCCTCGCTTACCTGGAAAACTGCATAACTATCAATCTACTGCAAACTATCCAGAGCCCCCACACATAAAAATATCTTTGATTGGGTTTGCCCCATATCAAATGGCGCCGTCTGTGGGAAACCGGAGTTAAAGGCGTGAGAAATTTCTCGAGCAAGGTACGAGGTTGCGTTGAAAAATTTCTCGTGTGCTTTTTATTTTTGTGTTACAGGGATAAGACGAGAAGCACGAGGACGCTGATGGAGGGAGACTCTTCTTTACCGAAAAACTTGGACCCGCAGTTTAAGGAGGTTGCAGGGGGCGACACGGCAAGGCAAGACGCCACCCCGGCACCTACTCCTGTTGTCATATCGCCAGAAACACCAGTCACCTTGACTGCCGCACAGCTGGACCTCTTGGGGCGCAACACTGTCAATAGCACCCTGGCTGAGAGAAGGAAGAAACGGAGACAACGAAAAAAGGCCCAGCCACGTGTCGAGACCGAGCAAGTAGACGGTAAGTTCACAGAAGTAACTGGGGAAAACGAGACGCAGCCGCAACCCCAGGCAACGCCCTCTGAACACATCAAGCGATTGTCCGAATCAGAGAATGAGTCAAGGAAGGAAGAACCCCCCAAGCAACCTGAGGGACGTGGGGGAGCTGCGGAACAGGTTCGGGGGAAGGAGGATGAGCCAAACAAGGCGGATCAGCTAGAAAATGATATTAGAACCCCCACGCTGATCTCCATTGAGTCCGTCAGCAAAGCCCCGGACCATGCTAAAGGGGCAGGAGGCTCCAAAAGAAGGAAAAAGGTCATGCTACGCCCAGAGGAAAAAGAGGAAACTTGGACCAAAAGAGAAAAAGAGTTGCGGGATCAACTGGCGGACCTTAAGCAGGTAGTGGACGGTGTCAGAAGCAGAACCATGCCGTCAAGGATAGGAGAAGGGCTAGTAGCGGGGACGCCTTTTGCAAAGGAGCTACTAGTGGGGGAGGTCTCATCTAACTTCAAACAGTTGCCATATGAGTACGATGGGACGACGGACCCCGTGGAGCACGTCCTGCGTTTTCAGAACACCATCCTGCTTCATGATTTCTCGGATGGGGTCAAGTGCAGAGTGTTCTTAACCACCTTAGTAAGGGCGGCCCAACAATGGTTTAGCCAGTTAGCACCGGGATCTATCAAATCTTTTGAAGAACTTCAGTTGATATTCATCACTCAGTTCGCCAGCGCCCGAAAACAGCCTAAATCCGACATGTCGCTCTTCCAAGTACGGCAGGGGGAAAATGAGAGTCTACGAGCATACATAAGCAGATTCAATATTGCAGCTTTGGAGGTACCGACGGCTATGCCTTCTGTCAAGGTTAGTGCCCTGATAAACGGACTTCGGGACGGGGACTTCTTCGCTTCTCTCTCCAAGAGACCACAGCCGACTTTCGATGACCTACTACTGAGGGCGGACAAGTATATTAACTTGGAAGAGAGCAAGATGGCCAAAGCACAAGAGGAGAATCAGATAACCACGCCAAAGAAGGAAGGGGCCGTGAGAAGCCAAGGACATGCGAGGCCACCTATGCGTCTGCCTCACAAAGAGCTTTGGGGATCTCCGGCCAGGGCCCCACGGAGGTTCACTCCACTACGTGCTAATCCTGAGGAGGTCTTAGCTGTAGCAGGACGACACCCAGCCTTAAGGAAGCCCCTCGCCGGATCCTCAGGACCTTCTAGACCTTACTCTAACTTATATTGTCGTTACTATAATGAATACGGGCACCATACTAACAATTGCTATCATCTGAAGGATGAGATAGGGAGACTTATACAGGCGGGCCATTTGAAGGAGTTTGTTAAGCGGGGACCTGAGCCCATCCCCCGGAAGCACGAAAAGGAAGAGGGGGGACCTGTGCCGAATAAGGGTAAACCGTTGCCACCTCCAGCAGACAAAGGTCCTCCAGGACAGCCCAGGGCCCCCATCCTGATTATTATCGGAGGTCCCAGTGGTGGAGATTCCAATCGAGCTAGGAAGTCTTATGCCAGGACAACTGGGGAACTCCGACCATGGGGATTAGTAGGGCATACGGAGGCCATCGCGAACGTACAATTCGGACCAAAGGACGAAGAACACAACTAGGCCGCATAACGACGCTTTGGTCATCACAATCGATATCGCTGGATACGATGTATCCCGAGTCTTTATAGGTGGGGGAAGCTCAGCTGACATCTTATTCCTAGACTGTTTCAGAAAAATGGACCTGGAGTGGAGCTACAACCCGTTTCCACTGCCTTGTACGGATTCGGGGGACCTGGGATACAGCCCATGGGAGAATTAACGTTACCCGTCGGAATGGGAAGAGATCCAGTTCGGATTGTGAAAATGATCAACTTCCTTGTGGTCGACATCTCCTCCTCTTACAATGTCATTCTGGGACGACCCGCCATCACCGAGTTCAGAGCAATCCCCTCTACTTACCACCTGAAAATTAAGTTCCCAGTAGGGGAGCATGTCGGAGAGATATTGGGGGATCAGCAAAGTTCCCGCCGATGCTACGCCAATGAAGTCAAGGCAGTAACTAAGGGAAAAGAGAACGTCAGAGAAGGAAGCGGTCGAGACAAGAGGATTAAGATCGAAGGAGGGGGACCTACGATCTTGCAGCCGAACCAGATGAGGAGCTAGTCAATATAGAGCTGTACCCCGACCAACCAGGGAGGACTACCAAAATAGGGACACACCTAGGGGAACAAGCCACAAAGGAGCTTGTAGGGTGTCTGCAGAGGAACGCGGACTTATTCGCATTTTCCCCAAAGGATATGACAGGAATCCGCCCTGATATAGCCAAACATCATCTAAACGTCCTACCTGGCACTAAGCCCGTTAAGCAGAGACACCGACTATGCGGGGCCGAAAGGGCGCAGACCCTGAAGGAGGAGGTCGACAAATTGCTTCAAGCGGGCCACATCCAGGAGATCCAGTTCCCCACCTGGTTGGCTAATGTTGTCCTGGTAAAGAAGGAAAATGGGCAATGAAGAATGTGTATTGACTTTAGGGACCTCAACAAGGCCTGTCCCAAGGACTACTACCCGCTGCCCAGAATAGACCAGCTTGTGGACTCCACTTCTGGGTGTGAGGTCCTCAGCATGATGGACGCCTACAAGGGCTATCACCAGGTAAGTCTTGATTCAAATGACTTTGATAAGGTTTATTTTGTGACACCAAAGGGAATATACGGATACGTTCGGATGCCCTTTGGACTCAAAAACGCGGGAGCCACGTACCAACGGATGGTGGATAAGGTCTTCAAGCAGCAATTAGGCCGGAACATGGAGGTGTACGTAGATGATATGCTTGTAAAGTCCATACACCTCACCGATCATACCAGGGACCTGGAGGAGGCGTTCGAAGCAATTAGAGGAAGCGGCATGAAGCTGAACCCCGAAAAATGTGCATTCGGAGTAAGATCGGGAAAGTTCCTTGGTTATATGGTGACCCAGCGAGGTATTGAGGTAAACCCCGCGAAAGTAAAAGCTATTCTGGAGATGCAACCTCCCCAGGGCATCAAGGAAGTCCAGAGGCTCACGGGGCGGTTGGCAGCCCTTAGTCGATTCATCTCCCACTCGGCCAAGAGGAGCCTACCTTTCTTCAAGGTACTACGAAAGAACAAGCAATTCGAGTGGACCAAGGAATGCCAGCAAGCCTTTGAAGAACTAAAGGAGTACCTCCACAACACCCCCCTTTTGACTAAGCCTTTGATTGGGGGACGTGCTGGTACTGTATTTCTCCATAGGGGACCACGCAATAAGCTCCGTCCTGTTAAAGGAGGAACGGACCTCCCAGAGGCCCATCTATTTCGTAAGTAAAGTGCTGCTGGATGCAGAAACTAGATACTCCGAGGTCGAGAAGGCCGCACTAGCAGTGATGACATCTGCTCGCCGACTTCGGCCATATTTCTTATCATACAAGGTGAGCGTGCGGACTAACTTCCCTCTGAAGCAGACATTAGACAAAGCAGATCTATCAGGAAGGATGGTAAAATGGCCATCGAGCTAGGGGAGTACGATGTGGAGTTCGAACGAAGGACCGCCATAAAGGCCCAGGCCCTCTCAGACTTCGTCCTCGAAACCATTAAGGGACCTCCCAAACGCCGATGGAAAGTATATGTGGATGGGTCCGCCACTTCTAAAAGATCGGCAGGAGTTCTCATCATCGACCTGAGGGAGAGGAGCTCCATTTTGCCATCACCTTCCATTTTCAGGCCTCAAACAACGAATCAGAGTACGAAACCCTCATCCATGGTCTGCGAATTGCGAAGGAGCTGGGAGCACGAGACGTTACTCTGTTCTCGGACTCGCAGTTGGTGGTGCAACAAGTGAGGGAGAACTACGAAGCGAGAGATGAAAAGATGGTCGAATATGGTAAAAAGGTTAAGGAGCTAACGAAAGCTTTCGATTCCTATGAGATTGTGCAGGTCCCCAGGGAGGAAAACCACAAGGCTGATTATTTAGCAAAGGCGGCAAGTTCCGGACCGACTCTTAAGGAAGAAGGTATTACCTACCTCGCTGTAAACAAGGAGGAAACAGGGGAGTTCGTGGCAGACAAAGAAAAAAGGGATGATTGGAGGGCCCCCATCTTAGCCACCTTAAGGAACTCCACCAGAGGGACAGGAGGAGATACCGACAGAGGTTCTGCCTGATAGGCGACTGTCTCTTCAAAAAATCTTTTGTGCACGCATACGCCCGGTGTCTCTCCAAAGAGGAAGGCAAGAAGATACTCGAAGAAATACACGAAGGATGTGTGGGGGACCATGCGGGATATAAGTCCCTTACTAGGAAGGTAGTCAGGGCCGGATATTTCTGGCCCAACATCATCAAAGACGCCAAGGACCTGGTCAGAAGATGCAGTAATTGCCAGATATATGGTCCCAGAATCCACGTCCCCGCTGAAGCCTTGGGGACGATGCAATCTCCATGTCCTTTCGACAAATGGGGGATCGATATAGTCGGCCCGTTTCCTCGAGGAAAAGCACAAAAGAAGTTCATTATTGCGGCGGTGGACTACTTTAGCAAATGGGTTGAAGCTAAAGCAGTAGCGCGAATAGACGAGGAAAGGGTGATTGAATTCCTGTGGAAGAATATCTGCTGCCGCTATGGGGCTCCCAGGATCCTTATTTCAGATAACGGAACCCAATTCTGTGGGGCTAAAACACGACAATTCTGTGAAGGCATGAAGGTGACCCAAAGGTTTGTGGTGGTGGGACTTCCCCAGGCAAATGGGCAAGCCGAAGTCTCCAATCGAACCATCCTCAGGGAGATCAAGGCCCGACTCGAGCAGGATGGGAACAAATGGGTAGAGGCGCTGGATGTTGTCCTTTGGGCATACCGAACAAGCCCTCGCGAGGCAACAGGAGAAACGCCATTTGAGCTAGTGTACGGTTCAGCCGCAGTGATACCTGCCGAAATTGGCATCGAGACACACCGCATGATGGCATATGACGAAAGGGAGAACTCACAATTAAGAAGGGAGGATCTGGACCTTGTCGAAGGAGTACGAGAAGAGGCCCACGTAAGGACCGAAGGATATAAAAGTCGCGTAAAGGCAATGTACGATCGGAGAATCCGACCAAGGGGATTTCGACAAGGGGATCTGGTACTGCGAAGAGCCGATGTCCTACGACCCCTGAAGAAAATGGAAGCTCCCTGGGAGGGGCCCTATCGCGTGACAAAGGTGCTGGGAGGTGGAGCCTATGAATTAGAAGATGCCAATGGGAGGTCCTTGCCCCGCCCTTGGAACATCTCTAACTTAAAAAGTTTTATGTGTAATACTGCTATGTAAGAAAGGGAGGGGACATACTCTTTTTCCTTCATCTGGGATTTTGCCTCAAATGGAGGTTTTGCCCAGATAAGGTTTTAACGAGGCGTACCTCCCCAGCCGAATATAAACGTTTTGTCATAACATAGTGTACTTATAATTGATACCAAGGGTCGATGGACCTGCGGTGTACAATGACATCAAGGGCTAACAGCTTGCGACGTGAAACGATACCAAAGGTCGACGGACCTGCGGCGTACAATGACATCAAGGGCTAACAGCCTGCGACGTGAAACGATACCAAAGGTCGACGGTCCTGCGGCGTACAAAGCATCAAAGGCCGATAGCCTGCTACGTGAGATGATGCCAAAGACCGACGGGCCAGCGGTGTACCCGACATCAAAGGCCACAGGTCTGCGACGTGAAAGATACCCACGAGGGCGTACAAGATACCACCGCTGACGGGCTGTGGCGTACAGGACATCAAAGGTCCCCAGTAAGGCATGCGACGTGTATAGGTACCTAAGCGTAGATGGCGCTATAAGAGGTGGCGCTGACAAATTTGAGCGCCCTCAGCTTCATGGCCTCCAGCTCGACCGGCCCATGGACCTCCGTCATGCAAACGAAATCTTCGTCCCAAATGTTGTCAATTGATGTTGTCTATTGATGTTGTCAACAACCAAATGTGACAAACAAAATTTCAGCCTCTGCAACATATTAACTGATGTTAACTCAGGTTTGATAGCATTTGAATGAGGTCTAAGCAGCCCCTCTTGAACCCATCGACCAACTGTGCTCTTGCTTACATTAATTTCAGTAGCAAGTCTTCTAATTGTGCTTCTTTTCGTCATGTTAATCTGCTTTATTCCTTCAATGTCTATTTTCACTTTTCCTTCGCTTTTGCAGATTTGAGGGGACCTTGATATGCACAGCCCTGCCCGCGGCTAGTTGTGATTTTGTTGTCTTCCATATCAACTAAACCGTTCGCCTGTTCACTCCAAACAGCCCCGCTACTTCATTTATTTTGCCACGAAGAAGTTTTCCATCTGTATAGCTGTTAAGAAGCTGTTGTGTGATTCTTTTGATCTTCAGTTAGATTTGGTTTAGCAGACTTCATTTTATATGTCTTGAACTGTGCGATCTGTTAAGAAGTTGCTGGCTGTTTCATTGTTATATGGTGATAGGTTTCTGCTCGTCTGTAATAGTGATGGTATTTTGTTAGGTACTGCTCGTTTGTAATTGTGGTGTTTTGTTGGAATTTGCTGCTTTTATATGCGTGAAATACTTTAAATGTAATTGGAGGGAAACTAGTTGGTGGCAATAATTAGGAAAAATTACAAAATTAAGCAACTTGTTTAAATCTAACCACAATGTACTATATTATTATAATAATAGAACCATAATATCTATGCCCACCAAGAAATGTGATAAAAATCATGGGACGAAGGGAGTATTACTCATTATAATATTGACAATGACGTCTAGAATTGGAAAAATATTGACTATTGACTATAGCCGATTTGTGCCTGTAAATATGTCTTAATCTCGTTTAATTCATAACAATATTGATATTTATTAGGTCGCTATTATCACTCCTTATCGCCAATAAATAAGTCTCCAAAACCCCATAAAAACTACACACAACTTCCAAGAAAAAAAAAAGCCACCATGGCCGACCAAGCATTAACAGCAGCAGAAAACATCCACGGCGGCGCTCCAACTTCCAAGGCAAAGCTAAACCTCATCTCCCTCACCCTCAACGCCATCGTCCTCTCCGTCGGAAACTGCGGCGGCCCACTCATCAGCCGCCTCTACTTCCTCCACGGCGGCCAACGCATATGGTTCTCCAGCTGGCTCCTCACCGGCGGTTGGCCGGCGAACCTCGTCCCGATCCTCATCCTCTACTACCTCCGCCGCCGCCGCACCGCCGCCGCGCCCCTTGTCCTGATGAAACCGCGCGTCTTCTTCGCCGCCGCCGTCATCGGTCTACTCACCGGCGCCGACGACTACCTCTACGCCTACGGCGTGGCAAAGCTCCCGGTGTCGACCTCGTCGCTCATCATAGCGTCGCAGCTCGTCTTCACGGCGGCCTTCGCCTATCTTCTAGTGAAGCAGAGGTTCACTTCTTACACCGCAAACGCCGTGTTCTTGCTGACGCTGGCGTCGGTGGTTTTGGGGCTTCACACCAGCGGAGATCGGCCGGAGGGAGAGTCCGGCAAGGAGTACGCCGTCGGGTTCGGCATGACGGTCGCCGCCGCGGCGCTGTACGGACTCGTTTTGCCGCTGGTGGAGCTCACGTATCAGAGGGCGGAGCAAGAGCTGAGTTATGGTCTGATTATGGAGATACAGCTCGTCATGTGCTTCTTCGCCACCGTGTTTTGTACGGTGGGGATGGTCGTCAACAAGGATTTTCAGGTACTTTTACTGTAAAAGCAAATCTACGTCGTATCTTTGTTAGATCAAACGTATAAATACATACAAATACTTGCAATAAAATACAAGATTCCTATTTATACCAAGATTCGATTCACATGTCATAGTTAAGAGAATAATTATGTTTTACTAGGGCACGCTAAATATATTATACTGTATAACATTTTATATCTATATACTCTTATATTAGTTTTTCGAATATTGTTATCATTTTACCCATAATATTTAGTTTATTATCATTTTATTTTAATACTAGTTGAAAAATAGTTTTTTCATTGAATAATAAAATTGTGATACCCTTATAAAATATTAAGAGTAAAATGGTAACTAAACATTTATAATATGACCGATGAATTTGACATTTTATAAATAGGGAAAAATGTTTATAAGAGACTATATATATTATTTTCTTAGAATATTGAACTTGGTGGAAAGTTGAATTAGAATTTCTAGTATCCATTCTCGAAAGGAGCACTAAAAATTACGGAAAATTCGTCATTTCTTCGGTGTAGTATTATTATATTCTTTAATCATGCGTTTAATATGTATTATTATGAGGTATGCTTGCGTTTGATGGGGAAAAAATCTTTAAATATTTGGTTACTAGTCACCCGGATATTCTTACACAAGAAAATATAGATAGATATCGTGCTTCATTTAATATAACAACCAGCGATATTTTTGTGGTCCTCCACGAATAAATCATAAAATGACAAAACCCTTATCATTCAATCGTCAAAGATAACTTCAAATTCGACGACCTATTCTTGTACGCATCTAGCTTGACTAACTCCAACATGTCTGCATACATCAGATCCCTTATTTTAATAGAGATAAGATACAAAAAAAAAATATAGGAATCAATAAATCAATTATTTTTTTCCCAGGCTATAGCTAGGGAGGCAAGATCCTTCGATCTTGGGGAGACAACGTACTACGTTGTCGTCATATGCAGTGCAATAATATGGCAGTGCTTCTTCTTAGGGGCCATAGGCGTAATTTACTACTCTTCTTCCCTAGTTTCTGGGATACTCATAGCTGCATTAATACCAGTAACTGAGTTACTAGCCGTTATTTTCTACAAAGAGAAGTTCAAGTCCGAAAAGGGTTTGTCTTTGGTTTTGTCTTTATGGGGTTTTCTATCTTACTTTTATGGAGAGTTTAGTCTCAATAGGAAGAAGCTTAAGAAGAAGATGAAGAAGAATAGCATGGTGAGTAGTAAGGCATCTCATAACACTGCGCAAGAGACCGAGCTCGCTGTTAGGGTTGACGATTCTTGATTGTTGTTTTGTTTTTCCTCCTTTTACTTTTTTTTTTCCACAATCAATGATTGGTTGAAATTAGTGAGTCCTATAGTGGATTCAAATTGGCAAATGATGAGAAATTTATTAGCTTTGAAATAGGGCGTTGAATTATCAATAGTATCTTTCTATTTATTAAGGTAAGAGACTCATAGGTACCGGCGAACTGGCTTGGTATGTCAATTTAAATTTTATAAGATAGTTATCATTATAACCTTCTTTATGGTCTATTTTTAATTAAATCTGGATTCTTTCTTCTCCAGTTAAGTACGGTAGGTAAAATATAAATAAGTAATAAAACTATTATAAAAAAAACCACCCACTACATAAGTTGGGTAAACTTCTTTTTTCCTCAACTAATATAATATTAGTACGCATAGAGTGTCCAAAGGTTACTAGTGTATATATAAATTGTTTTTTTTTTGAAATAAAATATGGTTATATTCATCTCAAACGAATATTCGAAGATAACAAATCGGCCAATTTTTGGGATGGTGGAGAATGTTCCTCGCCATTGACTCCAAGAGTTTTGGCAAGATAGTGAGCAGCAGCATTACGGTGACGTCTAACTAAGCTAAAGGAAATATGGTCAAAGTCTCGGGCAAACTCCCAGCAATCCTTAAGAATACACCCCATCAGTGAAGAGTCGGTGGTATGTTGTTTGAGCTTAGAAACAATCGCAGCGCAATCACCCTCGAGCTCTATATTCCGCCACCTATTCATACGAGCTACTATTAAAGCCCATCTCGCTCCCATACCCTCAATAACCTCAGGATCAAAAATTCGAACTTCGTCCACCAACCAAGGCATGCTCCCTCGCTATTCCGTGCAATCACCCCGAACGAACCACCATTTCGCAATATATGTATCGCGCCATCAAAGTTGAGTTTATGATTCCTCGATTGGGGCAAGGCCACGAAGTTGGGCCATCACCAGTTTGAGCCTGCGGTTCCTCAGGGTCAAGAGTAGAGCTCATGATCCCCTCATGCGCCATCGAGGATACACTCCCTAGTCGGACGAAGCGACTTTCCAAAACCCACTGATTTCGAGCATGCCAAATGGCCCAACACTTCGAGAGAAAGAGATCAAATTCGGAGGGACTCAACTGTGCGTGAATACTCAACAGCCAATCTAGCGCTGAGATCATCCAAACGCGAAGCAATCTAGAAGGGAAGCCCATAACTTTCCAAACCTCCTTCGCAGCTGGGCACTCCGTATAGATATGTCGATCATCCTCCCGGGGGGCTCCTGTAATACCCGTAAATTTTAATACGGAATTTGATATAAAGGAATTATGTAATATTGCAAGTTAAGATGTTCGACAAAGAAAATTAAGTCTGTAGGACGAAGATATGAGTTTTAATAGTTTCAGACTTATTTTGCAATTAACCAAATAATTAAATGAAATATGTACAATTAAGAACAAATTAAATTGGGCCACATTTAAATGGCTATTGTTGCTAGATAAAAGCCCAAATATATAGACATGCATATATGTATATGTTATGTATAATATTAGTGATAGATCGGGGAGAAGAATGATCAAGATAAGAGGCAAAAGTTCTCGTAGTAAATAAAGCTAGAAAGTTTTCGAGACTTGGCATCAAGGTTTTCGTATTATATTAATTGTGGGATTTAAGTTCTCGGCATCCTTCACACAAGTTTTTGTGAACCATAAATATATATACATAATATGATATTTGTTGACTCACATACACATATATATCAATATAATCATAACCCTAAGAACACCTAGAGTAACACGTGTAGGTATCTTATATTGTTAAAAGTATGACTAGTATGATGGTTTCTTAATCCTAAGGTAAATATGCTTATATGAACATATATCTATACATAAAACCTCGAAAACCTCAAATAGCTGAAGAACAAATAATTAAAAGAACATAGAGGAGAGGAGAGCTTCATTAAGGCAAAATGAAATTTCGACAACTCAAATCCTTAGCAAGTCTGTTCCAAATGTGAACTAGGTAAATGTTTTCCTATCACACGCAAATATGTAAGTCTGTTTGGGAAACATATTTTCGGTATTTAATTTATGAGGTCTATATGATTTCGATATCCGTCATGTGTTAATACTTAGAACAAATAGGTTCGGTACTAGAGCTATTGAAATACTTGAAGAGCTGCATTAAAGTAATGATTAGTTTTCGGTATTCTCGTTAGTGATTAGTGTAGTATATATATATTAAACTTTCCAAAGTTTTGATGCCTAAGGTAAATCTAAGGTATTAGATGCTTAAAGTTTCGTGACTATGTTAAGGTTAGAATTCAGATTTGTGAAATAATCACATGTGTAGTTCGTTTTGCTTATATAATTTTTATTATTCGATGATAACACCATAGTTTGAAGCATCTTGAAATTTACAATTTGTTACGTACTATTTTCGAGGGTTTGTTAGGCACGGATGAGTTTTTAAAATATGGAATAATTTCGGTGGCTGTACGAATGAGTAGTATAGTACATATAGAAACTCTTTAGAACTTTAGTATGTGATACGTAAAAGTTTTCGATACTGATTTAAAGTTTAGTGTTTGACATTCTAGGGTTTCTTTATATCTTAAAAAGTATTTGGTATTTTATTAAGTTTTTGGCATTATAATTCAAAACATTTTCGGCATTTATTAATTTGGCATTTTAGGGCTTTCAGAGTCTAGGGTTTTTCATATTTTAGGGTGTATTAAATTTTAGGAATTTCTTTATTTTAAGGTTTTCATGAATTTTAGGGTTGATAATTCCAGCATTTTCGAAAATTCATATGACTTAGTAAATATATTGATATGAAAATATTTTCAATACTCAGAGGCTCGAAGCATAGTGAGATTACCAGATTACGTGACTAATTTTATCAGGAGGACAGGTAGGTGGATCATCCATCTACAATGCGTAAACACATATGTGATTTATGTGATTTTATGTGATTCAGTGATTTATGTGAAATACGTGTTTTATGTGTTTTTACATATATTTCATACGAATCATGTTTTATATGTTATTACGCTTATATGCATAGCATGTGCATATCACATCAGGTTGAGAGATGGTTTCCACCATAGCGATACGGTGATGATTTGATATACGAACGATTGGGGTAGACTGAAATGATTTTGACTATTGTTTGAGGTTGGGCTCGCAGGCCACTTAGCGGAGACAGACGTGATCGATCTGTCTACTCGGATGTGGTCGATTCGAGGTGCATATCGCTGATATTGATACGGGTATATTGATATATTACCCATGGTACAGATACGGGTCTGACCGCCCATGACTATGGGTTATCACCCATGATATTGGATACGGGTGTTATCACCCATGATATTGGATACAGGTGGAATCACGTGACCACCCATGATATTTATTGCACGCGTGGGTGCCGAGCCTGACCTAGGACCCTATGTTGTATGAGATGAGATAGGATGTGGGAAAAGAAAGAGTGTCCATTGGCATGCAAGATATGGGGATTGGGATTGAGTGCACACTTGCATACATGCACTTCATTCACCTACTGGGCAAATTGCTCAGTGTTTACGTGTTGTAGGTACTGAGTTTGACGCTGATATGCGTCGAGACTGAGGCGGCTGGTGGCGGTGCTCCACGGACTTTTGAGGGGGGTGCGGTACATGGATGAAGACCTGTGGAGCGGCTTTAGGACTTTTGGTTCTTTTGATATTTTTGGGGCTTCGGCCCGTGTATAGAGATAACGATGTAGACGGATGTTTATAGTAATGTATATTATTTTAGTAAAAAGTTTTAATTAGACGGGCCTTCCGCGGCTTACGTTGCGGAAATCCGCCACTAATCGTAATTAGAAAAGTAGGATCGCCACAGGTGGTATCAGAGCGTAGGCTTTAGATTCTGCAGACTGTCCATGTACTGCCGCTCAAAAGCCTGGAGAACCAGCCTGGCCTGTAAGTTCGATGATTGATGTGATTACGTGTTATTTGATATACGTGTTTTATATGAATGACTGTAGAACTAGTTAAAAATGCCGAAGGGACGTCGAGAGGTAGGCAGTTCTGGTCGTACGGCGGGATCTGAATCCCCACCTAACGACAATTCTACTATCCATCAGTTGACCGACCTGATCCGACGACAGTCAGATCAGAACAATGATCTCATTCACCGTCAGAATTCTTCGGAACGTCATGCATTCTCGGGACTAGAACGTGTAGAAGCTGCCGGGGAGAGGTTCCGAAGGTTAAACCCCCCTATGTTTGAGGAGACCACCGATCCTACCGATGCCGAGGATTGGCTTAGGACCATCGAGAACATGTTCCGTGTGAGCCACTTACCCGATACAGAAAAGGTGACATGTGCCACATTCATGCTACGTGGGAATGCGGGCTACTGGTGGGATCCAATTCAGGTGCTTGAGGATTCCACTACGATGACCTGAAAAAGGTTTAAGATTCTATTCCGAGGAAAGTATTTTACGGCGCCGGATAGGACGCGGAAGCTGAACGAATTTATCAATCTCAAGCAAGGAGGATGTCAGTAGCGGATTACATCCGCAAGTTCGAGCAACTCTCGAGGTTTGCGCCACATATAGTAGCTACCGACGAGCTGAAGATCGAGCGTTTTCTGGAAGGTCTCAAACCCGAGATCTTCCGAAACGTAAGTATGTACGACACCGAGGGGAAGACCTACGCACGCATTGCTGAACGAGCAATCCTAGCCGAACAGGCGGAGAGTAGAGTTGCAAAAGCGCAAGAAGCAAAAAGAAAGACAGAAGTGCAACAGGGAGGAGGGAACCAGAAGCGTCAGTTCTTTGGTAAGGGGCCAGACTACCACGGGAATCCACAAGGCCAACAAAATTGGCGAGGCCGAACCAGGGACCGGGTAATGTTCCAAACCGACCCCCGAACACCGTACCACAGTGTAAACAGTGCGGACGGTACCACTACGGGGTATGTCGTAGGACAGGACCGAACCTAACTCCGCAGTGTTTTCGATGTGGAAAGACTGGCACTATGCCAGAACTTGCCATGTGAATATTCCTCAAATTCCAAATCAACCGTTAGTCCGACCTCCACCGGTGCAGCACGAGTTTTTACTTTGACAAATGAGGAGGCCGAAGCAAATCCTTTTTTAGTAACGGGTACGTTAACTATCTATTACGTTCCCACTTCCGTGTTAATTGACTCTGGGGCCACACATTCGTTCGTGTCGGCCAAGTATGTGGCAAAGGTGGGACCTCTCCTACCTTATCTAAATGCAACTATGTAGTTTCTCTGCCATATAGAGATCCGACGGGCACTAACCAAGTGCTAAAAGGATGCTCCGTGAACGTTGAGGCTAGGAATTTGAGCGTCGACCTAATTGTGATCCCAATGAATGACTATGATGTCATCTTTGGGATGGATTGGCTTTCGAAATACGGAGCCATTATAGATAATAACAAGAAGGTCGTAAAATTTCAATTGCCTGAAGAAGAGGTGTTCACTTTTTCGGGTAAAGCCAATTCGACTCGTGTTCCACGAATTTCTGCTCTAAAGGCTCAGCGACTTTTGAGGTCCGATCGTAAGTCTAATCTCGTATATGCGGTGAAGGCGGAGGAATTACCTCAGCCAGAACTGAAAAGCGTAACGATAGTTAATTAGCATGCTGATGTATTTCCCAATGATATCCCGAAGTTACCCTTAATCGAGAAATAAGGTTCAGGATAGATCTGATTCCAGGGTTTGCCCCTATTTCTAAACCTCCTTATCGCCTAGAGTGCGCAGCGAAAGCGTGATGAGAATAGAAATAAGTACACCTAGAGGGTATGGGGAATACACGAATAAAGGCTAGTCGTAGAACCGAACGTCAGTCCTCCACCACTGAATTTCGAGGACGAAATTCTTTTAAGGGGGGGAGGATGTAATACCCGTAAATTTTAATACGAGATTTGATATAAAGGAATTATGTAATATTGCAAGTTAAAATGTCCGACAAAGAAAATTAAGTCTGTAGGACGAAGATATGAGTTTTAATAGTTTCAGACTTATTTTGCAATTAACCAAATAATTAAATGAAATATGTTCAATTAAGAACAAATTAAATTGGGCCACATTTAAATGGCTATTGTTGCTAGATAAAAGCCCAAATATATAGACATGCATATATGTATATGTTATGTATAATATTAGTGATAGATCGGGGAGAAGAATGATCAAGATAAATAAATAAAATAATGCAAGAGGCAAAAGTTCTCGTAGTAAATAAAGCTAGAAAGTTTTCGAGACTTAGCATCAAGGTTTTCGTATTATTAATTGTGGGATTTAAGTTCTCGGCATCCTTCACACAAGTTTTTGTGAACCATAAATATTTACATAATATGATATTTGTTGACTCACATACACATATATATCAATATAATCATAACCCTAAGATCACCTAGAGTAACACGTGTAGGTATCTCATATTGTTAAAAGTATGACTAGTATGATGGTTTCTTAATCCTAAGGTAAATATGCGTATATGAACATATATCTATACATAAAACCTCGAAAACCTCAAATAGCTGAAGAACAAATAATTAAAAAAGAACATAGAGGACAGGAGAGCTTCATTAAGGCAAAAGGAAATTTCGACAACTCAAATCCTTAGCAAGTCTGTTCCAAATGTGAACTAGGTAAATGTTTTCCTATCACACGCAAATATGTAAGTCTGTTAGGGAAACATATTTTCGGTATTTAATTTATGAGGTCTATATGATTTCGATATCTGTCATGTGTTAATACTTAGAACAAATAGGTTCGGTACTAGAGCTATTGAAATACTTGAAGAGCTGCATTAAAGTAATGATTAGTTTTCGGTATTCTCGTTAGTGATTAGTGTAGTATATATATATTAAACTTTCGAAAGTTTTGATGCCTAAGGTAAATCTAAGGTATTAGATGCTTAAAGTTTCGTGACTATGTTAAGGTTAGAATTCAGATTTGTGAAATAATCACATGTGTAGTTCGTTTTGCTTACATAATTTTTATTATTCGATGATAACACCATAGTTTGAAGCATCTTGAAATTTACAATTTGTTACGTACTATTTTCGAGGGTTTGTTAGGCACGGATGAGTTTTTAAAATATGGAATAATTTCGGTGGCTATACGAATGAGTAGTATAGTACATATAGAAACTCTTTAGAACTTTAGTATGTGATACGTAAAAGTTTTCGATACTGATTTAAAGTTTCGCCATTAGGTGTGCGAGTTTTGGAAGATTTCGGCAGAGTTTAGTGTTTGACATTCTAGGGTTTCTTTATATCTTAAAAAGTATTTGGTATTTTATTAAGTTTTTGGCATCATTATTCAAAACATTTTCGGCATTTATTAATTTGGCATTTTAGGGTTTTCAGAGTCTAGGGTTTTTCATATTTTAGGGTGTATTAAATTTTAGGAATTTCATTATTTTAAGGTTTTCATGAATTTTAGGGTTGATAATTCCAGCATTTTCGAAAATTCATATGAGTTAGTAAATATATTGATATGAAAATATTTTCAATACTCAGAAGCTCGAAGCATAGTGAAATTACCAGATTACGTGACTAATTTTATCAGGAGGACAGGTAGGTGGATCATCCATCTACAATGCGTAAACACATATGTGATTTATGTGATTCAGTGATTTATGTGAAATACGTGTTTTATGTGTTTTTACATATATTTCATACGAATCATGTTTTATATGTTATTACGCTTATATGCATAGCATGTGCATATCACATCAGGTTGAGAGATGGTTTCCACCGTAACGATACGGTGATGATTTGATATACGAACGATTGGGGTAGACTGAAATGATTTTGACTATTGTTTGAGGTTGGGCTCGCAGGCCACTTAGCGGAGACAGACGTGATCGATCTGTCTACTCGGATGTTGTCGATTCGAGGTGCATACCGCTGATATTGATACGGGTATATTGATATATTACCCATGGTACTGATACGGGTCTGACCGCCCATGACTATAGGTTATCACCCATGATATTGGATACGGGTGTTATCACTCATGATATTGGATACAGGTGGAATCACGTGACCACCCATGATATTTATTGCACGCGTGGGTGCCGAGCCTAACCTAGGGCCCTGTGTTGTATGAGATGAGATAGGATGTGGGAAAAGAAAGAGTGTCCATTGGCTTGCGAGATATGGGGATTGGGATTGAGTGCACACTTGCATACATGCACTTCATTCACCTACTGGCAAATTGCTCAGTGTTTACGTGTTGTAGGTACTGAGTCTGACGTTGATATGCGTCGAGACTGAGGCGGCTGGTGGCGGTGCTCCACGGACTTTTGAGGGCGGTGCGGTACATGGATGAAGACCTGTGGAGCGGCTTTAGGACTTTTGGTTCTTTTGATATTTTTGGGGCTTCGGCCCGTGTACAGAGATAACGATGTAGACGGATGTTTATAGTAATGTATATTATTTTAGTAAAAAGTTTTAATTAGACGGGCCTTCCGCGGCTTACGTTGCGGAAATCCGCCACTAATCATAATTAGAAAAATAGGATCGCCATAGCTCCACACTTTCGACACCATAGCTGGTGAAGGCATCTTCATTCAACAAGGTTTGCAGCTGTCGGAAGCGCTTTTATGCACATACGCCAAGCAAACACTTTAACTTTTGGGAGCACCTTCGTATTCCAAATGAACCTCGACGAGTGTTGGATTGCGCTCGAACTGGCGCATCCTCGCTGAATAATATCCCTTGCCACATAATATGCCGATTTAACTGTGAAGGAGCCATGTCTCGTGTAGTGCCAGATTAGCTTGTCCGATGAATTCGTCATACTCAATGGACATCCCAAGATCACGTCCACATCTACAGGTAAAAAAAATGGACCTAATGAAGGAGCCGTCCCAACCTCATGTCCTTGGGCATCGAAGATCAACAACGGTCAAGTGTTGGAACTGTGCATGGACCGGGCTTACGACTTTAAACGACCAAGGCCGCGGCAACCAAGGGTCACTCCAGACGTTGATCTCTCTTCCACTACCAATCTGCCATCGGATCCCCGAACGGATGATATGTCTCGCCGAATGTATAGCTCGCCAAGTTGCAGATGGTTTTGATCCAAGACCCGTTTCCATGATTGTTCTGTTAGGGAAGTACCTTGCTTTTAGGACCCGACCAAGGAGGCTATCCCGCTTAGATAAGAGTCTCCATGCCTGTTTAGCAAGAAGGGCTGTGTTAAAAAGTTTAATATCACGAAAGTCCATACCTCCCTCGGATTTTGGCTTGCACATCTTCTCCCAAGAGACCCAATGGAGCTTGTGCTTATTAGAGGAACTCCACCAATAGCGTGAGATCACGCGTTGAATATCCCGAATTAACGATGCTGGCAACTGAAACACGCTCATCGCATACATTGGAATTGCTTGTAGAACCGCCTTGATGAGGATCTCCCTTCCCGCTTGTGATAGCATATTGACGGACCATCCCTGTACTCGTTCCATATCCGATCGCGTATATGATTGTAAACCTCCTTCTTGCTTTTTCCCAAAACTGACGGAGCCCAAGATATAAATCATGACGAGTGTCCTGGTTTATACTCAGGTTCGCACAACGTAGGGTCCTAGTAAGCTCATCAACGTTCGGGGAGAAAGCCGCTGAAGACTTCAAAAGTTTACTATTTTGCCCGATGCTCGTTCGTAAGTTTCAAGATGTCACGTATAACCTGCATACTCTCCCCAGTCGCTCGCGTAAATATAAGTGTGTCGTCAGCGAAGAGAAGATGTGATATTAAAGGAGCCCCTCGACACACCGCTATCCCTTGTAGCCCCCGATTTAATTCAGCCTCCTTTAACAAACTAGTAAATGCTTCCCCACAAAAAATAAATAAATAGGGAGATAACGGATCACCTTGGCGCAAACCCCTTTCGGGAACAATGCGGCCAAAGCAACGGCCGTTAACTACGAAAGAATAATCGACTGAGGAAACAGAAAGCATTAAAAGGTTAATAAAAGAAGAACGAAAACCCAACTTACACAATACTCTCTTCAGAAAAGACCATTCCACCCTGTCCTATGCTTTACTCATATCCAGTTTGAGGGAACAAAAACGCTCTCGCCCTGTCTTTCTTTGTCTCATCGCATGGTTAGTTTCGAAAGCTAGAAGAATATTATATGTAATTAACCGATGCGGTATGAAAGCGGATTGGGTGGGAGAAATAATTTGGTCCATAAACTGTTTTAGTCTTTTTGTAATGCATTTGGAAGTGATACGATAAATGACATTACACAAGCTAATACGGCGAAAGTGGGTAAGATTTTCAGGGTTTTCACATTTGGGGATAAGCACTATGTGGGTTTCATGAAATTTCGGTGAAGAGATGCCCTTATTCAAAAATCAAGAATTAAGCGAGATGTTTCCTCGCCGACAATGTCCCAATACTTTGGAAAAATATAGGTGAGAAACCATCGGGACCAGGGGATTTATACGGGCACATACCAGAGAAGGCTGCTTGGATGTCTGGTGTAGTATATGGTTGGAGAAGCGCCGCATTCATGTCCTCTGTAACGCGTGGCTCAATCGCTTGAATAGCTAAATCAATATCCGATGTCGATGGAACTTGAGAATGAAAAAGAGTACGGAAATAACTAGCAATCACGTTTTCAATATCCTCAACCTTATCGCACCACTCCCCACATTCATTCTGAATTCTCCGAATCTGATTTGTTCGTTGTCTTGTCGAAGCAGCTCGATGGAAGTACCCCGTATTTCGATCAACATTTCTTAACCACTCGCTCTTGCTCCGTTGACGCCAATAGAGTTCCTCCTGCTTAAGTACTTTATTAAGCTTCGTGCGTAACTTTGATTCTTGCACCTTCGACTCATCTGTGATTGGAAGTTGAGCAACACGGAGGAGTTCCTTTGCAATGCTATCCTTTCGACCTCGCAATTCTTCATAATGCATGTTGTTCCACTCAGACAGTCTTGACTGGCTGAGCTGTAGAAATTCGCAAGCTCGGCCCGTCTTCGTCATCTGTGACGTCGATTTCCAACACTCCCGAACAATCTGCTTACACACCCACATTGCTTCAAATCTGAACCTGTGCGATTCGGGTGAAGGGCGGGGAATACAGGGCTTTAATGCCACGACCAAGGCACAATGATCAGACGAAAATTGGAAATATGCCGGGCAACTGAATCGGGAAGGTGTTAATCCAATCTGTCGAGGCACAAGCCCGATAGAGACGTTCATAAATAGTGTTGGGAGCTAGCGTGCGATCCGACCAGGTGAAGCGTCGTCCCACATAGCCCAAATCAGAGAGCCCGCATTGTAGTAAGCAATCGCGAAAATCAGAAAATTGTCTTGTTGGGCGTGGTCGCCCCCCAATTTTTTCCCCCGAGTCTAGGATTTCATTGAAATCTCCAAAACAAAGCCAGTTTTGGTTTTCTTGATCGCTTAGCCTTGAAAGAAGCTTCCAGTTGTTCTTGTGTAGGGCCGTGCATGGATCACCATGGAAACTCGTTAGTCGCCACCAGGCGCCAGAGCCCCTGCTCTTGATCGAAATGTCAATGTGATAGTTCGAGTATGACCGAAGAGAAACACCTATATCCTGTTCCCACATCATTATAAAGCCCCCTTCCTGCCTTCCACCTCAACACATAGGCCATGCATATTCAACTTGCGTTTCACGATTTCGAACCTTCCCTTACCGCATTTTGTTTCAATAAGGAAAATCACGCCCGGGCGATAGTAACGGACGAGCTTTTCCAGCTCATGAACTGTAGCGGCTCCTCCGAAGCCCCTATAGTTCCAGTTTAAGAGATTCATTGCTCCCGGCGGGGCTGCTCCGCAGCCTCCGCCGATGTAATCGAGGTGTCCATATGATCCACGGAGGAAAGCATGAGCCTTTTTGCTGATGTACTAACCTCAGTGGGATCGCCTTTTCTCTTTCTGGAAAGTGGGTCCTTCAAACTGACAGTTGGTGGAGAATTCCGTGAACGAGCGAGAACCGTCAGCCGTTTTCGATTGGTTCCTGCACTTCTCCCGTCTATCGATTCCTTCTTAATGGAAGCAAGTGGAACCAGAGGTGATGTAGAAGACTTGTTGGTATCAGCTGATAGGGCAAATTGCATGGAGGAACGTGATTCATAGTGCTGGATAATTGTCTGAACTAGGCTAGATGGTTTGTAGTCGGGTATGAAGTGAGTAATATTCTGTGCATGTACGTTTACTATTTGTGACGTAGGACAGGAGTCGATATGAATGGGGTTACAGGCTGTTCCAGAAGATGAGGTTGGAGGGTGCTTCGCGTGGTGTGAGACTGGATGGGTAAGGGTTGGGGGAATGGAAGTACTTGGTTTCTTATTTGGGAGATCAGTTGGGCGATAGTTGTGGTTGGGAGTTAGAAAAATAGGTGCACTCAAGTTAGGGACATTATGGTTAGATTCCGAGAGGTAGGGCGTGGTAGTAGCGTGTGGGTTTACGATGGGTAGTTCGTGGGTACATTCATTCGGCAGTATGGAAACATTTTCTGAGTGGGTGGGCTGAAGGAATCTGGAATCAGTTACTTGGGTATCGCGGTTATGTGGGTGAGTACGGTTAGTGGAAAAGGATCAAAGCTTTTTTTGTCAGATAGGGTTTTCGTAGTTATCTTGGTAGGAGAGAGGGTTGGGTGAGAGAGGGGGGTTTCCGTGTAATTGATTCCAATGTTCATGGAGGGGTTTAAGCTGTAATTACTGACTTGATTTGGATAATTACTGACTTAATTTTGGTGAGGTGTAATGAAGGAGCTGATTTGGGGAGAATAATGGTAAACGGATGGCTGATTTGGAGGGTTTTGATTATGAGGGTCTGGAAAAGGAAAGGAGACTTTTGGGGCTACAATAACGTCGTGATTTTTGGAATCAGTTTCCATCATTGGTTCTCCGTTACCCACGCCGGAGTCTGACCGGGAACATGGCTGAGGCGATGATCTCCGACGAACAGTATTAGACAATCTGGAACCTTGAATCCTGTCCATCGAGGCTACATGCCACGTAGCTCTTAACGAGGGTTCATACGGGAGATTATCACCGGGGTCGCTGAAGCCATCTTCGAACTGAGCTTCGCATGTAGAGGAGGTATGATCTAGAAGCCCGCATAGGTAACAGAAGTTTGGGAGGCGCTCATACGTAAACTTGATAAGAATTCACCACGACCTTCCACCATTAGCTTCATCACTCTTCGCAGTGGCTTTGTAATATTTATATGGCACCTGACCCGAACATAAGGCAAACCCCGAAATGCCTTGCTGTTGTCGTAGTCGATGAATTCACCCAGATTACCCCCAACATGTGCTATGATCTTATCCGTTTGAGCCCAGAAAGGTAGATTATGCACTCTGACAAAGAATTCGCATATATCCATGTCCACTTTACTTGGATCAGTATCCCCGTCCAAAGCATTAAGCACCACGAGTTGCTTCTCAAAAGCCCATGGAGAGGAATTTAAAACCCGAAGACGATCCACCTTGTGGTTAAACAGAACTAAGAAACGGATTTTTTGCATTTCTAGCCCTTTAACAGTATTAAACGCCGTTGTGAGTGTTTTCTTCATCGCCTCAAAATTGTACGTCTTCCTAGAAAGGATGCGTCCGACTGCCCCAAAGGTTTCACGATTCCGATGTGACATATCGCCCACTTCCGAGATCCGAACACCCCTCAATTCCTCCTCCGTTAGACCAATATCCGTCAAGTCCATTGTTGATATAGGTATTCAAGGATCAGGTTCGGCAGAAACGATGGATCTGAAATGTGGCGGCCCCAGCAATACTACAAAAAGAAAAAAACAAAAAGAGAGAGAAAACGACAGAAGTGAAGGATTCGAAGATATTGACAGAAGTAAAGGCGATATTGGATGTGCTATTTAGCGATAGGGAATGAAGGGCACCCGACTAGAGAGGAGAAGAGATATCGAAAGAGCGAGATTGCTGGCGAGCTTGCTATCGACATGGCTTTTGATCTATTCCAAATTGCAGTATGCGTATGGTGGATGTAGTGTGACATAAACTTTGAAAAAAAAACCTCATGGAGAGGGAAAGGAGACACTCAATTTGAGAGGAAGTAGCCGCTCATGAAGAGGGAAATTAATTCAATTTTATTTAAATCCGTGTATATATAAATTGTTGAGAGTTCAATTTTGTATGTCGATTTGAGTGTCATTAATTGCAACTTACGTCATTTGAAAATTGTTTAAAATGTTCAATTTCAATGTAATCACTAATCACATTGCATAGATTGTGCATAGATTATTACTAAGAATACGATACATCCCACGTATTAGACGAGACTGGTTATATAGTCATCAAATGAGTCACTTTAAGTTGGAAGTGAATTTGAATTTTTTACCGTTCAAAAATTATATATGTTTTTCTATGAATTTTCGGTGCTTACTACTACATTACATTAGATAGAGACACGCCCGTTTTGATCACAAGTCATAGGAAAAGGACCCTACAATTAATTAACATGGAAAAAACATATCATGTCCAACGAGTGACGTCTCTTGAAATACCTTCTCATTTTTGGAAATTATTAAGGGGTAATTACGTATCAGGCCCTAGAAATGTTTCAATTTAGTGATCAGACCCTGTCAGAATAATATTTAGTTTGAAGGACCTGTTTTTTGAAAAATTCAATGGTAAAGACCCAAACTATAATTTTACTAAAATACCCTTTGTAAAGGGTTCTCTGAAGGGGTATTCGACGCCATATTTATGTTACAGAGATCTGACGACTTGTTACCGTAATAACTAAACACGTTACTTTAAACTGATAACATATTACTTCTCGATAGTAAAATGTTTTTTTAACAGCTTTATATTTATTCGGCTAATCGAAACCCAGTTTTCACAGAATCGAGCACAATCGACAGCCCCATTAACCACTCAATTTCGACGTGTCACGTAGGATTTATCTGATATTGTTGAAGTACGATGTAACAATTTTGATGAATTTTTATACGGTTTGAAATTCGAGAAAAAACGGGCAAAATCGAACTATATATTAGTAGCAATTGCAACTAATCTTTGTGTATTCGAGGTACCCATCGTTTGGGCATTTTATAGGCTCTGTGAATTTGAAACAATCGCCACCTCATCATTTTTAAAACGTACGTTGTGTGAAGCTGTTCGTATGGAAGGCATCTATTCATCTGGAATAAATGTTACTATTTTATGCATTCTTGTTATTGATTTACGTCTTCTAGTTATAAATGTACCAAGAAACGTTACTTTTATACTCATAAATTATATTTTGGTCCGATCAAGTATTATATTTTGACTTCGTTTTGTTTAGAATAATTATAGATGTGGTATTTATTGTCCACCATATGATACCAGAAACGAAGTGGATCATGGTACAAATGGTAACTCATAATCGTATTGGTCGTCGATTAATTGGTATATTATGACCTAATTTGTTTTTCCAAAGTATTGATGTGTTTTTTTAACGGACCTGTTTTGATAATTTTTTGCATCAAACTGTTACTACATGACATAGAAGCTTTACTTGGATTGTCTAAAATGGTATATTATGACGTTTTTTATTTTAAGTATTGATGTGGTATTTTATTTTTCTTAGCAGAACTGTTACGATAATTTGGTGCATTTGATTGTTACTACCTGAAAGGTTACTTGGAATATCGAAGTGGTATATCCTGATCTTCTTTTGTTTTTCATATGTATTTGTATGGTATTTTTTAGCAGGCTGTTCCGATAATTTGGCATGGAGCTGTTACTACGTGGAATTGAACCGTTACTTTTATTATCTGAAGTGTTATATTACGGCCTACTTTTGTTTTTCATAAGTATTGATGTGGTATGTTTTTTAGCAGACCTGTTTCGATTTATTACGTGAAACTGTTACTAAATAAAATAGAAGCGTTACTTGTTTTATCGAAAGTGTTACTAAAAGTATCGATGTAGTATTTTTTAACAGACCTGTTTCGTTAATTTCTGGCATTGAATTGTTACTACCTGAAATTGAAGTGTTACTTGGTATATCTGAAGTGGTATATTATGTCCTGCTACTATTTTTCGTAAGTATTGATATGGTATTTTTTAGCAGAACTGTTTCGATTTGGGCGGCATATTGGTTTTGGATGGGTTTGGATGGATTTACTATACTTGCTAAATTTTGGGCGGGATTTGTGGATTGATTGTGTTAATTGGGCGGGATATTGGTTTTGGATGGGTTTGGATGGATTTACTATACTTGCTAAATTTTGGGCGGGATTTGTGGATTGATTGTTTTAATTGGGCGGGATATTGGTTTTGGATGGGTTTGGATGGATTTACTATACTTGCTAAATTTTGAGCGAGATTTGTGGATTAATTGGGTTAATTTGGCGGGAGGTATGCCACGTTGGGATTAGGCGGGATTGCTAAATTAGTGCAAAGCGTTACCAATAACTATTTAATTGTTACACGTTAGTTAAATATGTTACTAAAGTTCTTTATGTGTTACAAATTGTTGTAGTTGTCGCACCAAGGTTTAGCTTATGTGTTTATGGAGATTAAGGTTTATGGTTTTAGGGTTCCCTTAAGGTTTCAGGATTTACGACATATAAACTGATATTTGTGGTTTAATTTTGAAATTCATATGTGATGCTTCAATGAACAAAGTAATAGTCTATGTTTTGAATAACTATTGACCTCGAACATTCACTATACACATCAATCGAACAATGTAGCTTTTAAAGGAATTTGGTGTGATAAATGCATCAGATCATACATTTACAAGATATTTGCAGGCAATGTGTTATTGTACTGTTAATATCTCTGACAATCTAGAAACTCCTAGAACGTTCTTAACGATGTGTTACCCAAAATGCGTGAATTGTTACTCAGAATAAAGAAAGTGTTACCAACCAACTTTTTATTGACAAACGTTCCAATATTATGTCTCATCAAAATTCTTCGTTATCACATTATCTACACTAATAATCTCATTCAATTAAAATGACTCGTGATCAAACTTAGTCGAATCTACCTTATTAGTTCATTAAAGTCGAGATTCACCTGTTTTTTTACGATCTATTCCTCTTTGCCTTTACTTGGGTATTACACGTGTTATTTACGGGTAACGACTCGTTATTGATTTCTCATTATATGTTCGTTTTGCGGATATATTTGTTATGAATATCTAGACATATGGTATTATTGTTCCACGAATTGTTACCCAGAAAGCATGAAGTGTTATTCATTGACCATTTTAATTAGCAAACATTTACCACTTAGATCTCATCAAAATTCTTCATTATTCCATGATTAACATCAATAATTTTTATTTATCGTCGCTTTGGCTAGGGTTAAATGTCTTATCGTAACTGGAAAATTTGTCATTCATTGTGTTGGTACTGCTATTATAGATGGCACACATGTACTAAATATACAAATTTTAGAACTAAGTACAAGACTTTTGTTATTAAACTGAAAGAAAATGTTTCCTATTAGCTTAAAAGTGTTATTTTTGTTTCAATCGCGTCATTCAGCTAGGTTCGCATTGTTATCACGTTATGATCTATTCATCTTTACATTTACTTGGGTAATACATGTGTTATTTACGGGTGACGGTTGTTATTATTTTCTCATTATATGTTCGTTTTTCGGAAATATTTGTTATAAACATCAAGACATATGGTATTATTGTTCCATGAATTGTTACCAAGAAAGCATGGAGTGTTATTCAGTAACCATTTTAATTAGCAAATGTTTATCGCTTAGATCACATCAAAGTTCTTCGTTATTCCATGATTAACATCAATAACTATTGTCGATAACTAAGGCCCATGATGAAATTGTGTCGAATTTACATTATCCGGTCATTAAAATCGAGATTTCACCGTATTAAACGAAATTTCCGAATTGTGTTTGAAGCTTCGTGCTTTATGAACTTCGAAAATTCTCTTTGAGTATGAAGACCCATTAAAAATTGAAGCCGATACAACTTTGTGCTGTTAGTAACGTCGAGATTGGATCGAATTTGGAACCTGAATTTCTTCTTTCGACCGATTGAGTGTAAGGAAATGTGTTATGGAAGGAAGCAGTATTGTTTTCGAGTGATGTGTTACTTTTGCAACATGATTTGTTATTTACTAAAACAAACGTGGTATTTTCTGCTATAGGGGAAACATTTATTTTCTCACAATTAACGTCACTAATATATGAAACTTATCAACACTTATGATCAAATTAAGGATAATTTCACCGTATATCATCACAATCATGGAGATCTGTTCGGTTCTGATGAACGTGAAATCTCGTTTAGCTCGATGTGTCAGGGATCATTTAGGTATTTTGTGGTAAATTTCGACAACTGTAATCGGATCATTTAGGTATTCTGTGGTAAATTTCGCATATGTTAGGGATAATTATGTCTTTTCGCAGCCTTTAGGTAGTTTTCACTGAATTTTCTGAAAAGTATGTCATTTATCCTAAATAAAATTCAAATAGGGCCTGACACAAAGTTACATATACTAATGGGGACTGAACTTTAATTAACCCAATTATTAATACAAACTGACAAACGTATAATAATCAAATATGATAAAGTCATTTAATCTACTTTTGACTAATTAATCGAGCTGTTGACTCGTATGATGATTTGTTGTAGCAAGAAAAACCCAATAGATAAGATGCTTTTAGTTTATATTTCGTGGTTTGAATTAAATGGCAACGCCGGATAAAATTTTACTGGGTACCGTTGGTATTTTTATATTATAAATGATAGGGATACAAACCGTCAATTGGCTTCTAATTTGTTATTTATATTAAATAAACTGGTCCGTGGAGATTTACTAATCCGAAATATTTGAAATGGAACATTTGTAAAAGCGATATGCATGAACCATGTTGAGATATTTACCGAACTAGAAAACTAAAAATTAGTAAAAAAGAGTCAAAAAAGTAAAAGATACTTATCGCGTCCTAATTTTATCAATTAGATTCTTTATATTATCCGTGTATGAAAAAAGGGTTGGACCTAAGCATCTACATCGACCACTAATGAATGACATTGACTTCCATGTCTAGCCGAAAACTTCGAACCGTACTAAATACCAACTAATGATACATTTGTAAAGAGAATATATGGTAAATGAGACAAACATATAAAGACATCGAATGAACCATAAAAATAGATGGGATAATTCGAATTCCTAACCATTCCCATACCAAAACCGAATCCAAACCCATTAGGCATCCAATCGAACTTCAAGAACAAGCTCGTAAGGCCCAAAGAGTCATCTATTTACTATACGAGATTAAATTAAACATGTAATTGTATATTATTTGAAATAGTGAATATGTAAGATGAGGTTTGTTATGGTGTCCACCTACCGTGAGCAACCACCGTGACAACCATAGCTGATTCGCAATTACAGATCATTTTCTCCCATTCCGCCTATGCCATCGCCTCCGCCGCCCCTCTTAGCTTCCTCATAACCTCCGTGGTCCATCTTCTACGCACTTATTTATCAGAAATTCATCATCTCAGCTATGTACAAGAAAGTTGAAGTATAGTATGAATTTCTGATAAATGACTGCGTGGAAAGATGGACAACGTAGGCCATGGGGAAGCTAAGAGGGGCGGCGGAGGTGATGGCATCGCCGGAGTGGGAGAAAATGAGCTCTAATTGCCGAATCAGCATGGTGCTCACGGCAATGTTGTAAAACTCGCTAGACGCTAGTCAGGCGCCCGAGGGGGGGCCTAACGCCTAGGCGGGCTAGGCGGGGCCTAGGCAGTTTCTACGCGGAAATTAGTGGGTATACCGATTTTTTTATAAATTTTATTTATATGCTAATATACCAAAGTAAAGCTATATCAATCCTAACAATGTTTTGTTATATTTATAAAAAACATTTCGCAGAAAAAAATTGTTTTTATGTTTTTTTAAAAAAAAAAAAAAAAAAACGAAACCGCCTAGTCGGCCGCCTAGCCGCCTAGGCCGATTAATCTGTCCGCCGATTAATCAGCCGCTTAGCCGAAAAACGCCTCGGATAGGGCCACCTAGCACCTAGGCCGAGTTTGCCAACAGTGCTCACGGTGGCTGCTCACGGTAGGTGGGCGCCATAGCAAACCTCTATGTAAGAGATTAATAGTTAAGTTAATAACTGAGGTTGAGGAGGGTAGATGTAAATATTCGTTATGAGAATGTGGATATAATGTAATGTTAATCAACACTTGGTAGAATTAGGGATTATTTTCCAATAAATAGTTTCTTATGTTATATAGCAAGTATTGAATATGAAGTTACTCATTTCTCTAATTTATTTGTCATACTTCATATAATCATACCAAATACGACTACTTCTATTACAGCGTTTGTTGGGGGATTGAGACCTCGGTACCAACATGTCCCATTGTATGTACCAACTAATATATTTGCTTATATAAAAATTCTTTCATTTTGTAATTATGAAAGAAGAGAAAATACAAAATATAGGTGAGGCACTCACGTTAAAAATAGAGAGAGAAAATTATGTGGGCCATATGTGCACATGCTAAAAAATAAATTTGTTTCTCCTTT
The DNA here is from genome assembly GCA_027422505.1 of Craterostigma plantagineum. Classification (NCBI taxonomy): domain Eukaryota; kingdom Viridiplantae; phylum Streptophyta; class Magnoliopsida; order Lamiales; family Linderniaceae; genus Craterostigma; species Craterostigma plantagineum. Next base: position 336,094 of record JAPQWV010000219.1, on the reverse strand, counting down.
AATTTTTTGTAAGTTGTTCCTTTATTATACGAAAAAGTTATATTTCTTTTAGTTTATTTAGATAGTTTATATATTTATATAAATGTTGTAGATTATCTCTTAATTTTAATTATACTCCATCAAATATCTGAGCAACAAAAAAGGCTTTTTAAATTAAATAATGCAAAAATAAATAATAATTAATGAAATAGGGTCGTTTTTGAAATAATTAACAAAATAGGGTAGTTCGCGTTTAATACAGGCGACGTCGCACCCATGCGGCATCGCTACCATTAGTAGCGATGACTATTTTTATATTTTTTAGTGGTTTGAGTCGCCCCTAGGGGCGACAACCTCCTTTTTTTTTTTGTTTTTTTGTTTTTATTTTCTTTTACTTTTTTATATTTATTAATTATATAATCCACCAAATCATTAAATCGTTGTTATTTCATGTGATTTACATTATAAAAATCAATAAACACATTTAATTTATTGTTTGTTTCACGACGATTAAAATGATATGCATATCTTATATTTTTCGATATTCAAAAATATTTTTTATTTTATTAAAAAATACTTAAATTGGAATAAATTAAATAATTTCCTATATATATCATTTTAATCGTCCTGAAACAAACAATAAATTAGATGCGTTTATTGATTTTTATTATGTATTTCACATGAGCATCACCCCTGATCCAATTTATATATGAGTGTCGCCCATCATCGTTATTTCACACGATTTTAATGAGTGTCGCCCTCATCGTTATTTCATGTAATTTAGATATGATCGTCACCCCTCAGCGACGGTCATATAGAATTTGGATGAGGGACGGCACTCATGTGATTTACATAATAAAATTTAATAAACGCATCTTATTTATTGTTTGTTAGAAATTATTTAATTTATTTCAATTTATGTATTTTTTAATTCAAAAAATATTTTTCAATATCGAAAAATATAAGATATGCATATCATTTTAATCGTGGTGAAACAAACAATAAATTAGATGCGTTTATTGATTTTTATAATGTAAATCACATGAAATAACGATGATTTAATGATTTGGTGGATTATATAATTAATAAATATAAAAAAAGTAAAAAAAAAAAAACAATAAAGAGGAGGTTGTGGCCACTATGGGCGACTCAAACCTCTAAAAAAATATGAAAATAGTCATCGCTACTAATGGGTGCGACGTCGCGGGTATTAAACGCGAATTATCCTATTTTGTTAATTATTTCAAAAACGACCCTATTTAATTAATTTTTTTTTGCATTATTTAATTTAAAAAGCCAACAAAAAATCAAATATTATCAAATAAATAGAAAATTTGGAAAACATAAACAAAGAGCAAAATAATATTTAATTGGCTGATACAGAATTAAATATCAAATAATACGAATATAGAAATAAAGTAAGTGAAAGATAAAATAGATGCTTATAGGTTCTAAATTCTATTTTCTGTCAATTTATAATGAAACTATCGTTACGAGCAAAACTATAATAGACAATATCCTAATTAGACAATAATTGATCCACAAATCTTTCCCCTTCTGTTAAAAATGGCGTATTCAATATTTTAATGAGATGTGGGTGTAAAATAATAATAAAAAAACATGTGAAAGATAAGATTTGTTAGAGTAACGTTTATATGGTTCCATAAATTTTAAAAGTTGAAAAAACAATCAATGCATGTATCCTAAAATTTCTCTTTTTTTTTAATTGAAAAATGACACATAAGCAAAATATGTTAATTAATACTCCCTCCGTCGAAGCGACTTTATCACATAAGTTGCTGGACACGCAAATTAAGGTGGCATTATAATAAGGGAGGATTTATGTTCAGGCCCCCCTAAAGTTTCCATTAAGCCGTCAGTCCCTGTCAGAAAATGGTTAAGTTTAAGGGACCTACTTTTTGTAAAAACCGAGTAAAGGACCCAAAAATATACATTGATGAAAATACCCCTTGCCCTTTTTTCCCAGCAGAACTCGCGACATGCTGTTTTGGTCTTATATAAAGTGTTACTTTTACTTCTTTATTTGTTACAGAGGTACAATATATTGTTACTATAGAAAACAGGTACATTATTTTTCAACAATATTGTGTTACTTTGCTACTGCAAAACGTTATCAACAGAATTTTTTTTCATTTAACGATCGAACTCATTTTTCTTACACTGAATCGAGCAAAAAAAATTCGACTGCTCCATCAAACCGATTCGACGTGTCATGTTGGATCCATTATGATATTGACAACGCACGAGGTAGAATTTGGGGGTGCAAATTTGAGAACATAATGCTAAATCAAATCTAGATTTCGACCTAAATTGCAAGTAATCAGTATAAATCCGAGGTACCCATGAGAAATCGAGGTCTATTTCACCTTATTGAGTCAATAACGCCGAGATTTATGCTGTTTTCATCTGCTTTTTAGTGTCGATTGTGATTTTCATTATATTGCTCGCGGTACATTGCTTGAATGCAGAATGTGTTATTTACGACAGACACAACCTTATTACCTTTCAGTGATGTGTTACTTATGAGTCAACATTTTGTTATTATCCTTAAGACATATGTTATTTTTTGATATGTTATAAGTATTCTTTTTTACACGATTTAGGGAAAATATAATATCCGTTTCTTGCAACTAATCGGTATAAGATCGAGGTACCCACGAGAAATTGAGGTCTATTTTACCTTATTGAGTCAATAACGACGTGATTTATGCAGTTTTCATCTGTTTTTTTAGTGTCGTTTGTGATTTTTGTTCTTTCTATCCCGGTCCATTATTTGTATACAGAATGTGTTATTTACGACAAACGGGGCGTTATTACCATTCAGCGACGTGTTACTTCTAAGTCTACATTTGTTATTAACCATAAGATATTTGTTATTTTTGCTATGTTATAAGTATTTCTTTTTTACAGGATTTAGGGAAAATATAATATCCGTTTCTTGCAACAAATCGGTATTAATTCGAGGTACCCATGAGAAATTGAGGTCTATTTTACCTTATTGAGTCAATAACGACGTGATTTATGCAGTTTTCATCTGTTTTCTGGTGTCGTTTGTGATTTTCGTTCTTTTTATCCCGATCCATTATTTGTATACAGAATGTGTTATTTACGACATACAAGACGTTATTACCTTTCAGCGGTGCGTTATTTTTTATTCAACCTTTGTTTTTACCCTGAAGACATTTGTTATTTTTGTGAAACTTATCAACATTCATATGAAATTGACGATAATTGCAACATAAACGGTCATAGCATCTGCAATCTTAGCAATTTCTTTGATTTGGGTTTATCACATGTAATAATATCGATAGTTTCTTGGTTAATCCCATTTACAAATTAATATAGATTTCTCTGTTGCGGATCTCACGAGCGCGATGGTGTCGGGACGGAATCTTAAAATTTTGTCGACGCAAACAACAAAATATCTGTAGATCGAAGCATGTTTCTAGTTGAAATTGAAGGTAATACACATAGATTCGAGAGAGCCATAGCCTTAAAGTTTATCGTGCCACCGTAGAATTTCTGAACTGTTCGGCGGGATATTAAAAAAAAATCTGGACAGTTTAATGTGGTACCCGTAAGGGTTTAATTGTTACCACTGGAGTGTTATTTGTTATAAAATTGCCGTCTATGCACTAGGGTTTCTGGATAATTTGTTATCGTCTATGCGCTAGGGTTTTTGGGTAATTTTTGGGGTTTAGGACTTATGGGTTCGAGGTTAAGATTAAGGGTTTAGGACATGAAATTTTGGGAGAACGATCCACGACTTGTGCAGGTATTTCTACAACCTTAAAAAAAAATTGGGGTTCGGGGGTTTAGGTTTAGGATTTAAGGTTTCGGGCTTCAGATTTAGGGTTTCGGACCTCGGATTTAGGGTTTTGAGCATAGTATTTTGTGTTTGTGGTCTATATATGTTATTAGTACTTTAATATTGATGATTGAACATGTTCGTGGTGCAATTCATAATGTTATGTTCCATTGAAAGAGGTGATAGTCTATGTTTTGCAATGGAGGACTATATATTTATATATCTATTGAGATCAATAGTCGTCTATTGACATCAAATTTCGCTTAATGTGTCTTTCAAAGGAATATGGTGATTAAATTTCATCAAATTATATTTACATGAACATCCATATTAAACATCCAAAATAAAAGTGCATTTTTGTACGAATTAATCGAATTATTGACGTGGTACTGAACAGTATTTATGAGGTATCAGTATTGATCATTTTGTTATTAGTTGAGTTCGTGTTGTTTTTTTTACCTAACATGTGTTATTATTTCCACTTAACGTATTATAATTTTCAGAAAGTCCTGTAAATATTCTCTGACAATTCTGTTAAATTCTCTGACGGTCCAAAACCTTCTAGAATTCTCAATGAAGTTTTTTTTTTACATGTATATGTGTTATATTTGTTGGGTAAACTGTTACTCCTTAAGAACGTTTTAGTCTTAGAGAAGGCTAAATTTTCTCAATTTCATGGTTATTGGCTTACTTTTTTCTTTAAATATTAAGACTAGTTTGATTCGATTGTATCTTATTCAGTCGCTTTTACCTTGTTCGGCCGTTGAAGTCGATATTGAATTGGTTTCTGAACGAAATTTTTTATTTGGGGGTGGAAGCACGAATTCATTCCATACATAAAAAAATTCGTCTTTATTAGTAAGACCCATCTGAAATTGAGGACGGAAAAACTTTATTCAGTCACAAACGCTGAGATTCATGCAGTTTTCATCTCTTTTCTAGTGTCGTTTGTGATTTTCATTTTATTCCATTCGATCCATTACTTGTATACAGAATGTGTTATTGACGACAAACAAGGCGTTATTACCTTTCAGTGATGTGTTACTTATGAGTCAACATTTGTTATTATCCTTAAGACATATGTTATTTTTTGATATGTTATAAGTATTTCTTTTTTACACGATTTAGGGAGAATATAATATCCGTTTCTTGCAACTAATCGGTATAAGATCGAGGTACCCATGAGAAATTGAAGTCTATTTTACCTTATTGAGTCAATAACGACGTGATTTATGCAGTTTTCATCTGTTTTTTAGTGTCGTTTGTGATTTTTGTTCTTTCTATCCCGGTCATTATTTGTATACAGAATGTGTTATTTACGACAAACGGAGCATTTTTACCATTCAGCGACGTGTTACTTCTAAGTCTACATTTATTATTAACCATAAGATATTTGTTATTTTTGCTATGTTATAAGTATTTCTTTTTTACACGATTTAGGAAAAATATAGTATCCGTTTCTTGCAACAAATCGGTATAAATTCGAGGTACCCGTGAGAAATTGAGGTCTATTTTACCTTATTGAGTCAATAACGCGGAGATTTATGCATTTTTCATCTGTTTTTTAGTGTCGTTTGTGATTTTCGTTTTATTCCTTTCGATCCATTACTTGTATACAAAATGTGTTATTTACGACAAACAAGGCGTTATTACGTTTCAGCGATGTGTTATTTCTAGGTCAACATTTGTTATTATCCATAAGGCATTTGTTATTTTTTGCTATGTAATAGGTATTTCTTTTGTACACGATTTGGAGAAAATATAATATCCGTTTCTTGCAACTAATCAGTATAAATTCGAGATACCCATGAGAAATTGAGGTCTATTTTACCTTATTGAGTCAATAACGCGGAGATTTATGCAGTTTTCATCTGTTTTTTAGTGTCGTTTGTGATTTTCGTTTTATTCCTTTCGATCCATTACTTGTATACAGAATGTGTTATTTACGACGAATAAGGCGTTATTACCTTTCAGCGATGTGTTACTTCTATGTCAACTTTTGTTATTATCCATAAGGTATTTGTTATTTTTTGCTATATTAGTTATTTCTGACGATTAAAGCTGCAAATTAGATATACAAATCACCACGATCAAATTAACAATAATTTCAACATATTACATCATAAACTTTGATATTTTCGGCTACAATCTCAACGATTTCTGTTATTTGTATATATCAGTTTTTTCTAGCTTCCATAGATCTTTTGAAGATTTTTTTCAATCTCAACGATTTATGTTTATCATTTTCGGCTACAATGTCAACGATTTCTGATGATTAAAGCTGCAAATTAGCAATACAAACGAGCTTGAAGTTTTTTTTAAGAGGATTTGAGCTTGCAGCGAAAATCGCTCGTTGGAGAAGACGATGGCAAAGGCTTGTAAATTTCGCATCTGTTAGAGGGTATATATGTCATATCGCATAGCTTTGGTCTTTTTCTCTAAGACTTTTGAAAAGTAGGTCCTTAACCCATACTGAAATTTTATTGGAGCCTGAACCCTACTTAAACATGCTAACGGGGCCTGACTCATAATAAACCCTTATAATAATATAGTACAATGAAAAGGTAAAAAAGTGTATATTTTAACACGTCTTTTAAGAATATTTAATATTATTATATTGATTGTTTGTGATGGTTTTTTATTAAATAAGTAAATGTGATAAAATTATTGGGACGCCCAAAATGGAAAAGTGTGATAAAACTAGCGGGACGGAGGGGTACTTTTTATTTAATTAAAAAATGACGAGTAAGCAAAATTTGTTAATTGATACATACAGGACGGGACAGAGGATCTGGTCCGTTCGTTGGGTTGTGTTATTACTAGAGGTGTTATCGCAATATTAAATTTGAGTATCATTGGTCTAAAATAAAGTTGACGAAGAGCACATATTAGACTATCTTTATCAATGATTCTCATGACCGATTGTGCATTATTTATAATTAAAATAAATCAAACAATTAGATAATATCCACAACCTCCCACAACCCGGTTGGTGGACCAACCTGGTTCACCAACCGGTTGTGCACAGTTTTCAATAAACTGTTTTGAATTTTTATTGATTTTTATGATATACTTAATTATCTATTAGATTTTTATTTTTTTTCCAAAACGTATGATACTTTTTTCTCTACAAATAGAGACTAATTTTGATACATTTTGAATCACAATTTCAAATTATTTATTTCTCTATTATATTCTATAAACTATCATAATTACATATTAATTTTCTTTCTCCAATGAAAAAGTATTTAAATTTTATATCATATAATGTAATCTATTTTCAAACATTCATATACTACTAGAAATAATTATAAAATATAAATATTATAGGTTGTGCTGGGTTGTTGATAAAGTATTGGATTGGTGTATAGGTTGTGTATGTGGATGAAAGAGAAATTAATATTTTATTCTCGTGACCGGTTGTGAAGGTAATTGATAATCATAGTCTTAGGTTTCTTTTATGTTGAAGCAACCGATCAGTTCTGCTTTTTTGCCAAGGGCCAACCACCGTATCAAACAAAATATATGATACCAACAATAATATTGTATTGTAATTCATCATAAAGTGGGGGATCAAATTGAAAATATATGTCAAGATTGTAAAGTAGAATAATCTCTCTCACTTGGTGGAATTCATCCAGCCAGTGAAATTCGATCATGGGATGCACGCAGTCCGTGATCGAGAACGAAGCGAACGTCAACCGATGCAAAGAGCGTCGCCGCTTGATGGAACGCGCCGTGGCCGCCCGAAACAAGTTCGCCGGAGCCCACTCCGACTACGCCACGTCTCTGAAGAACACCGGCGCCGCCCTCAGCGACTTTGCTATGGACGAAGTCGTTATCTCCGGCGCCGTTGGGGAACCCACCTCATCGGCCGGAGCAGCGCCGCCCCTCCTGCCCTACGACAACGTCCTGCTACCTCCACCGCCCCCGCCAGACGCCGAAACGTCGTCGTCGCTTCAACGCGCCTCCACCATGCCGGAATTTCGAATTCCCCGACCGGACGACGCCGTTAAGCCCTCGGAGAGTCCGATTATCGAAGATGACGAGGGAGAAGCCGACGACGAGAGCGCTCACAGCCTGAAACGACGTAGTTTTAGCAGCAGTAAGAAGGGGGTTTCAAAATCAAATTCCAGGAATCGAAGCGTAATCGACAAACACAACGCCAACGTTTCAGAAGAAGAAGAAGACGACTCACCTTTAAACCGAAGGAGGAGAAATAGCCACCATCGCCGCGAGCGCGAACCACCTCCTCGCATGCCGGAAAACAAAGGGTCGCTCGAATCATGGGACTTCTTCTTCGAAACGGAGGACGTGCCTGGCCCCACGCTAGCCGACGTGGAGGAGAATCGAGCTGAGAGAGAAGAGATCGAACGGAAGATGCTCGACGATATGCGCAAAAGAGAATCCGAGGATAAAGCAGCCAAGGGTAAGAACATGGTGGTGGAAGACGAGGAAGAGGCTGTGGTTAAGAAGGTAGGCGGCGGTCTGCCACCACAACCTCCGCCTCTGAAGGCAGCCATTGCTGACGTGGCAAAGAGAGGGATGAAGGGGGTTACAGCTGAAATGGCGGGCAAGGTGAAGAAGGCCGGTGGCGGCGGCGCGAGTTTGCTTCAGGTATTTGTCGAGCTTGACGATTGTTTTCTGAAGGCTTCTGAGAGTACCCATGAGGTTTCGAAGATGGTCGAGGCCACAAGGTTGCATTATCACTCGAATTTCGCAGATAAAAGAGGTGGGCTGTTGATAATTTTCGTTCTTTTCTATGATAAACATGGCTGAAAATGCAAAGACTTGAGCTTTTTACTTATATGCTGGGAGCTGATTAACGCTGTTGCAAGTTTGAAGGTAGTTTGATTCTATGTGATATGTTTGGATTTCTTGCAGGGAGTATTAATCATTCGGAAAGAGTAATGCGGGTGATAACGTGGAATAAATCGCTCAAAGGTTCGACGAATGGTGAAAATGTTGTCGATGAGTTCGATTCTGAGAAGAACGAAACTCTTGCGACTGTTTTGGATAAGATTCTCGCGTGGGAGAAGAAGCTTTACGAGGAAGTGAAGGTAACAGAATCGTAAATAGAGTTAAAAGTCGTACTTTATACGAATCCTTACGCTATTTTGTTTGAGAGTTATGGTTTATTGAAATTATCTTCGGCGTCGATAGGTAAGCGAGCAGATGAAACTCGAATACAAGAAAAAGGCGGCGTCTCTGAACAGGTTGAATAACCGTAGCTCGAACTCAGAAGCGTTAGAGAGGAAGAAAGCGGCAGTTAGTTATCTCCATACGAGACACATCGTCGGCGTTCAGTCGATGGATTCCTCCGTTTCCGAGATCAACCGTCTGCGCGACGAGCAGCTTTTTCCGAAACTCGTTTCTCTCGTCGACGGGTGAGTTTCGCTTGTTCAATTTTTACCTAATTTGCAAAAAGCATTATTTCATTTTTAGGTGTTATTTATTGCAACTTTGCTATTTTTGGAAGGCGTAAGTACTTTTTTCATCACCTAAATTAGGGAGTGGCACTTCCAGGACAGTAGTTGCAATTTAAGAAAGCTTATTTCTAAAGTTGAATTGTGCCCTTAAATTGCAACCCTGCAAGTTGTGTACCCTGGAACTGCCACGCAAGATTTACCCAAAATATTTGGCACGTGATTCGACAAAAATTCACATTGTGTTAGGCTTCAATTTTGAAAGTTAGTGTCGTTAAATTGCAAGTTGTGTGTACTGAAACTGCCGGGCAGGATTTACCCCGGATTATTTGGCATATGATTCAATAAAAAAAAAAAAAAATAGGTTTCCGACACATCGAGTCGTAAGATAGCTTCAATTTTTGAAGTTTATGTCATGAAAGTACAATACTATAAGGTGGATGTTCTGAAGGTGCATCGCAAGTTATATGGCCAGAAAAGTTAAGTCTTTTTGCAGTGGAAACCGAGCAATTTCGATGACAGTGGGCATCGGAATATCTGCATGGTTGCTTAACTTTCACTGAGATATTTGGGCGTCTACGCACAAAACATCGACCTTAGATTGAATCGTAGTTACAAAACAACTAAATTACTACAATGAGCATCTCCAACCCACAACATAAAACTAGCGTTCGTTTTACACTATAATACGGTTGTGGTACTTTTACTCCAATCCGTAAACTCTATTTTCTACGCTAATTTTTACTACAACTCATTACCTCTATTTTTACATTAAAAATCAAATCCATATATAGTACTATCATAATTGACTTATTAAACTCATATTATAATGATTAAGAAGTCAATGCATTATAATTATTTTATCCAAAATTAAATAAATTATAAAATTAGCGTGTTATTTAATTATAATTTTAAAATTAAAAAGAATATATCAATTTACTTCTATAATTATAAGAAAATATCAAATATTTTAAATATAACTAAAATTTATTTTATTAAGTAAATATATAAATAAAAACTACAGCTCCATTTTTGTGTTGACAGTTGTGTGTTGTTCTACAACTAGAGTTTCTCTGTTCATTAACACAATATTAGTGTTAAATATTGAGTTTCACCGTAATTGAGACGTCTAAAGAAAAATAAAGTATACCCTTTAGAGATGTTCTAATCAACCGTTCTACTTCCCTAACCATCCATCGAATTTCGTTTTTTTTTTTTTCGCCCAGAATGTCCTCCATGTGGGAGTCGATGAGAGTCCACCACGAGCGCCAGTCGAGCATCGTCCAATCCCTCAAATCCCTCGACACGGCGACCTCAAATTCCTCCCCCAGAGAGACCACCGAGCGCCACCACGCCTCCACCAAGCAGCTCGCCTTCGTCGTCCGCGACTTCCACTCGAGCCTCACCCACCTCGTCTCCCAACAGCGCGAGCACGTCGACTCCCTCCACGCCTACCTCAACCTCGGCCCGCCCGCCGACCCGCAAACCCGACCCGCCGACCCGCCCGTGAAAGCCCTGATCGGGGCGTGGCACGAGCACCTCGGGCGGATCCGCGACGGGCCCGCTCGGGAGGGCTTGAGCAACTTTGCGGCGTCGGTGGAGGCGATATGCGAGCACCAGAAGGAGGAGATGGAGGCGAGGAATCGGTGCGCGGATTCGAGGAGGGAGCTCGAGAGGAAGGCTCGGGATTTCGATGGGTGGTGCAGGAGGAGGACGATCGCCGACGTGGCGAATCCCGAGGTGTCCCGGGAGAGGGACGAGCTGGCGTCGAGGCGCGCGGCGGTTGAGGCGGTTAGGAGGAGGTTGGAGGAGGAGGAGGAGGGTTATAGGAGGATGAGCGTTCAGGTTAGGAAGAAGGGAATGGCGAGTTTGAGGGGTTCTTTGCCCGAGATGTTTAGGGCTTTGTCTGAGTTTTCGATGGCTTGTTCGGACATGTACGGGCATTTGAGGATGGTCGCGAGGGGTAAGGGCGGCGCGAGTAATGGGGCGGCTTGAATGGCTCGCCTCGTTTACGGTATTGATTTCTTTTTTTTTTTGGCTACGTATGTGATTTGATAATTTTAGAGCGATGTTGTGTGAATAGATGAAGATGAGAGACGGGGGGATATTATGCAAAAGTTATAGATATTTTTTTGTATGTTGTGATCTATCATCTAAGTGGTTTGCTGTAATTGAGTGTGATGAGATGAATCTGAGTCCCGATCGTACACTATGTTTATTTTCAGCATTATAGTCATCATACTCTGACTAAGTTTAGTATGGATCGAATTTGAATTTCATCATAGACTGAGATACTTTTGATTCTCAGCGTAATTAATCTCTAGTTGTAGGGATGGACTAGGATTTCCGTAGGATTGATCTCCCTTCCCTACGCATTCTTAGTAAAGTCCATTCTGGATCAAATTTACACTTCACTTTCAAAGAGTAATTTTCTGACTGGTGTGTACTGTTTATAGTCAACGGCAAGTGAATAACATCTTAAGGTATCAAGAGCTCGACAACTTTTACCTTACTTCGATGCAACTGAAACATTGCACTTGCGTTCCCAAACTGACCTTTACGTGTATTTTCAAGTCAAAGGTCTCAGGTTTGATTTTGCTAGCAATCTTTGTTATTCTTGTCCAGTTGAGTGAGACTTGCTCACATGATATCGGTCTAATAGTGTATTTAAAAATATAATTATATTTATACTCCTTTAATTTTGATATTTATAATGTTTAATATTAATGATGAAATATAGTTTTTAGGGAGCTTTCTATTTCAGGTCTCATCGTAACTTCCATTGAGTTCAAGCCCTCATCGTATTAAATATAGTTTTAAGGACCAACTGTGTATAAAAATTCAAAATAAAGGACCTAAACTATGATTTGACAAAAATGCCCTTGTAGCCGTTACATAAAGAGGTATAAATCGCTATTATTCTGTTATCAGATGTTATAAAATGGTATTAATCGAAAAAACTACTTCAACGATCGATATGCCGTAAATTTTCGAGCATACTGGGCAAAAAATGAATTTTGATGTGTACTCGACGATCTCAATGATATTTACGTCGTCAGATTTAAGATCTGTGAGGAATAATTTTTAGAAATTCATTTACGCAAATAAGATAAATTGAGCATGTTTTTAGTCGAAATTAAAGCTAATATGCATAAATTGAAGAGACCCATAGCTCGGAAATTACGTCGAGCCTTAGTGGAGACTCAATCGTTCATCCATTAAGATTAACGAACTGAAAGTGAAATCGGCAGAAAAAAATAGTTTAAATGGGTATTCGTTATGTGGTATCAGAAAGGCGTAACTGGTATGATGTACATGTGATTCGGTACAATAGTAGCGTAAAGTGGTATAGTTACGATAAGAAGCGTTACTCGAACTGGTACGAGATATTATTCTAATTTGGTATTAGTGTTATATGATGAGGTACTGGAACATAGTGAAGTGGTACAATATAGGCCTAAAGTGGTATACAAATTATAAGAAGCATTACTCGAACTGCTACGGGATATTACTTATTTTCGTTTGGTATTAATTTTGTAAGACGTGGTACACAAAAAACGTTAAGCAGTAGAAAAGAGGCGTAAAGTGGTATAGCAACGACAACTATTACTTATTCTTATTTGGTATTAATTTTATATGATGCGGTACCAAAATAGAGTTAAGTGGTATATTAGAGGCGTTAAGTGGTATAGCAACGATAAGAAGCGTTACTCGAACTGGTACGAGATATTACCTATTTTCATTGGGTATATATTTTGTCAGATGTGGTACTAAAACAGAGTCAACTGGCATAATAGAGGCATAAAGTGGTATAACAACGTTAATATTACTTATTCTCTTTTGATATTAATTTTACAGGTTGTGGTACCAAAACAGAGTCAACTGGTATACTGGAGTCGTAAAGTGGTATAGCAACGATAAGAAGCGTTACTCGAACTTGGGGAGGAAGTGGTACTGAAAAAGTAAGTCAAGCTGTTTTGAGCGGGAAAGCTGAAATGCGGTATTTTGGGCGGGAACTTCTGGAATGTTCTTATTTTCTGTTATAAATGTACAATAAATTGGTACTAAACTAAACTGAAGTGGTATATGATACATGTGATGTTGTATTGTACATAGATGGAGACGGTAATATATTCATGAAGCTTCTGGAGTGTTCTTATGTTTTGTTATATATGTAGAGTAAATTGGTTCTAGACTATGGTGTGGAGTATAAATTGGTACCATATTATATGGTATAACTTACATGTGATGTGGTATTGTGTAAAGAAATTGTTTTGGGCGGGAAAGCTGAAAGGGCGTATTATTTTGGGCGGGAACTTTTATGCGTATATATTCATGTAATAATGTGGTACCATAAACGCTTTATGTGTTACAGATTACGATTTAAGCGCCAGGGTTCCAGTTTTATGGTATAGAGTACTGGGTCTTAACGTAATCGGTTTCGGAGTTACGATTAAATGTTTATTATCGTAAGATTTGTTCTATGATTGACGTATAATGTTGGTTAGAATACATCTGTTATAATTCATAATGGTAAATATAAATGTGATGTAAATGTAGTTGTCTACGATTTGCATTGGTATACATTTCACATGTACAAAACCTCATTACTTGACTACTTACATTATATTTGCATAAAACTTGACAAAATCAAGGAACTTGATGGTTTAAATACATCAAATCATATATTTCCATGATTTTTATTCTTCCACAACCGAAAAAACCAACTTTTATTTACGAAATTATTCGAACCATTAATGGTACAGATAATATATTATCTGGTATAAGTACGACTTAATGTGGTATAGATTTGTAATGTATTGTTACCAAGATAGTATAAATGGTTACCAAAATATCATTAAGACCATATTAATGGTTCGAATAACGATGGAGAGACCATATTCACTGCTCACGAAGCTTCTGGAATGTTCTTATATTTTGTTATTAATGGATTAAAAATTGGTACGAAATCATGCTAAAGTGGTATAATTTACATGTGATGTGGTATCATATAAAAATGGTGAGACTATATTAACTGTCGTCCCATGAAGCTTCTGAAATGCTCATTTTTTGTTATTAAAGGAGTATAAATTGGTACCAAATTATGATAAAGTGGTATAATTATCTTGTGATGTGGTATCATATAAAATGGAGAGACTATATTAGCTGTCGGACCATGAAGCTTCTGGAATGTTCTTATTTTTTGTTACGAATTGAGTATAAATTGGTACCAAAATATTATTAAGTGGTACTATTTACATGTGATGTGGTATTGTATAAAGATGAAGAAGGTTTGACGGCCCATGAAGCTTCTGGAATGTTCCTATTTTCTGTTACGAGTGGAGTATAAATTGGTACCAGACTATACTTAAGTGGTATAATTTACATGTGATGTGGTATTGTACAAAGATGGAGACGATAATAGGCCCATGAAGCTTTTGGAATGTTCCTATTTTCTGTTATGAGTGGAGTATAAATTGGTTCCAGACTATACTTAAGTGGTATAATTTACATGTGATGTGGTATTTTATAAACATGGAGACGGTAATAGGCCCATGAAGCTTCTGGGTATTTTTTGTTACGAGTGGAGTATATTGGTACCACACTATACTTAAGTGGTATAATATACATGTGATGTGGTATTGTATAAAGGGAGACGTTTTGACGGTCCATGAAGCTTCTGGAATGCTTATTTTTTGTTAAGAATGGAGTGTAAATTGGTATCAAATTATAGTTAAGTGGTATAGTTTATGCCTGTTGGACGCCGTTCACTCGATTCACCGACTTTCTTCTTCCCAACAACTTTCTTCTCCTTCTTCTGGCCAATTCCTCGGCGATCAACACCATTCTGCTTCCCAGCAACCTTCTTCCGACCACTTTCTTGGCGATCGATGGGGTTCTTCTTCGGAGTCATTGCAAGATTCGTTGATGAAGTGTCGAAGTTGGTCGGGTTTCGTCGATTAAGGGTTCAAATCGGTAGAAAATTCTTCGGGTTTTCTCGATGAAGGTTGGAAGCTAATTTTAGGGTTTGTCGATTAAGGGTTCAAATCGGTAGATATTACTTATTCTCATTTGGTATTAGTTTTAGAAGATGTGGTACTAGAATGGAGTAAAGTGGTAGATTTGGTATTTAATATTAGCAGATGTGGTACCAGTTTGCGATGAAGTGGTACCGAATAAACATTTCAGTGTTTGGGCGGCAAAGCTGAATAACAAGGGCAAAAAAGTCTTTTAGCAACGTTTGGGGCCTGAACCCTAATGAAAACTTACATTGGGTCCTTCACTTTAACACAAACATGAATGGGTCCTGATTTCTAACTGAAATTGTTAATGGGGCCTGAAATTTAAATAGCCCTAGGCTGTGTTTGCTCTGTAAGATAACCCAATAAAATGGGCTACAGATTTGTTAATATCATGTTTTCTCATGTTTGGTTTCATTAGATGAGGCCCGCGAAAATAAAAAAGCCCATAAATATTACACGGGCTTTTCCTTTATTTATCCCAGATGGACCCCAAAGATTAAATTGTCATTCTTTTTCCAAATAATAGGGATAAGTATATATACGTTTTACCCTTGTACCAGTATCAATGTTCAACATCATTGATTTGTTTCTCATGGGGGAAGAGAAGAAGACGGCAAGCGACGGAAGTCTTCTACGGCATACGTGGTCTCGGCGAGCGGCGAGCTCAACCAGTACGTGGTGCCGGATAAAGCTTCTGAGCTTCTCCTGTACGAAACAACGGCAATCCCTGGACTCAACTCCCTATTTCATCTGCAACTTGGCTCGATCGAGCTTCGAGGAGTACATAGTGTCGAGTACATACCGTCTCTTCAGAGGAAAAGCTCGATTGCGGACAGATATACTTCCGGCTGCCGGTGGAGAAGCTCAGGAGCCGGATATCCGCCTCTGAGATGGCGGATCTGGCGGTGAACGCCAGCTTCGCGCTCAACCAGATCAACCACCGGCGGAAGAAGAGAAGCACGGCTTCGAGGGTTTTCCGGCGAGCAGCGTCGATCGATGGCGAAACCACCGCGCCGTTGTCACTATTAAATTGGGGATCTAGCACTGTGAATGGTAGCACTCTGATGAAGAAAACACCCGATTAGGGTTTAGGGGCAAATATGTCTTTTGAAGCTTTTGTCTGGCCCATTATTGAATTTGTCAATTAACCAAACACAATGTTATTTTGGTTTATATTACGTTTGTAAAATACTCAACCCAGACTTATATCTGATTTTCATTGGATAACATGTACTGATCTTTTGCGGGTTTGGACTGTAGTATTAACTGGGCCACAAAGCAAACGCAACGCTAGTTTTTAATTATATAAAGTGAAAACTAATGTGTTGGGATATAATTATAATCACTAAGAAATACATGAGTGGAAAAACACTCTCTCTACGGTTCTTCTCCAACTACTATCTAAAAAACCCCAAATCTAAAAAACTCTAAACTATCTCCCCTTCCTCCATTATTGAAGATTGGGGGAGGTCTCGTCTCTTTTTTCTTTCACTCCTCACGTCTTTGTCCGGGCGAGTCTCTGATTTTTCCTTTTCTTGTCGATGTTTGCTTTTTGTTCATTTTCTATTTGTTTTGGTGTTGGTCAGCATTTGTTTGGTTTCATCTTTGTGGGTCTGTGCTTTTCGGCTGTTTTGTGCGTCCATGTGTTCTTCATGATTCATGAATTTGTTCGCGTGTTTTGTTGGGTGGCCCTTTGGTTTGTGTTTGTGATGCGTGTCTGATGTTTTTTTGCCTCTGTTGTGTTTCTGTTTGTGTTTGTGGGTTTGATTTTTCCCTAGTCTCCCCGTTGTGGGAGTTTATGTCTCCTCTTGGGAGTTTCTTTTCTCCCTTGTGGAGTGCTTTTCCCAAAGAATATGAGATTTTGAAGTTGAAGATAAAAAGTGAAGAGTATCGTACATTTAACGTAATAAATATTTCTGTTGTAGGTTCTTTAGTTCTTTTTTCTGATCTTGAATCTTATGTTCTTTTGGGCTTGTTTTCCTTCTTGTTCTGGTTTATTCTCTCTGTGCAGAAATTTCGTTCCTACTGGATGATTGATTGTATAAGAGGACTCTGTTGGGCTATTTAGTCATGTATCTTTATTTATATATTAATCTATCGTTTCGAAGAAAAAGAAATATAGGAGTGAAATGATAACTCGTAAAAATTAAGTATAAATAGAAGTACAAAATTGTGAATAAAATCACAGATCAAATTGGTATTTTTTTAGCCAACCTAGCCCTTTTATGTAATAGAATAGATGAAAGAAAAATTTGCACTCAAATGTTAGTATTTTTGTTGTTGCAAATCACATTTCGAAACAATGGAGTTCCATATTGCAATTTTGAGAGTTGTAGAGGCTGAATCGTATTAATCCAAAAGTAAATCGCTGGTCAAAATTACCAAAGAAAGCTTAAAATCCTCACTTTCCAAAATCATCGCGTAGTATCTCCGGCCACCTACTAAGCTCTCATGAACATGAGCGCCACGTCATCACACCCCAAAACGACGACGACGTCGTCTCCCCAGGCACAGCCGCTTCTAGACCAACCACAATACGTCGTCGTATTTCCTACCCGCCCGCCCCATCGCCGCCGCCGTCGTCTGCTCCGAAGATCGAGTTTCTGGAGCATTCTCATCTCAGCCGCGGTAGTCCTCCTACTCGCCGTCGCAGCGTACCTCCTATGGCCGTCCCACCCCGACGTCTCCGTCGTACGCGTGAAGCTCAGCGGTCTGCACTTCCACACTACGCCTGAAATCTCGCTCGACGTGACGTTCAACGTCACGGCCAGGATACGGAATAAGGATTTGTACTCCATCAATTACGAATCGTTGAATGTGTCGGTTGGGTACAGAGGGGATGAGCTAGGGTTTGTAAATTCGAGCGGGGAGGAGGTAAAGGCGCACGGCGTTTCGTATGTGAATGCGTCTGTGGTGGTTGAAGGCGCTGAGATTTTGACCGATGTCATCATGTTGATCGAGGATTTGGTGAAAGGTGCGGTGACCTTTGACGCGGTGGCGGTGGTCGACGGAAAAATTGGAATTTTGAACTTGTTCGATCTGCCATTAAAGGTTGGGTTCCTCTTACTATTTGAATCCTCATAGTAATTCTAGCAAGTCTTTTGTATATTCTTTCTGCAATATTAATTGGTCTAGTGATTCAATTCTCATGGGATACGCTTATAGATCTATCTCATATCATCTTACATGTCTTTTTGCAGACAAGAATATCTTGTGAAGTGGTCGTGAATCCCAGAAACCAGACAATCACGAGTCAAAGTTGCTATCCTGAGGTTAGCTTCATTTGCCATACCTGCTTAGTTTTCACCTTCTATTTCATTGCTTATTCCATACGAAAGAAAGATCATTACTTGAATAGTTTATAGTTAAGCGATTGTGTGTCTTCTTGCAAGTGGATTGTGCAAGCAACCTTTATGTAACGAACCCTTTGTCTTAAACTGAATTGAAACAATGTTAAGGATTTCTCTTATCACTCATGATGATCAGGATTCTGAGGAATAGAAGGTTCCCATATGGTCAATTCGATTCAACTGATGATCAAAGAGAAAGAAACCTCATGTTTTCTATCAAGCAGGTTCCGCTTACATATCTTCGGTGTTAGTTACATGTAACGTCCATTGAAATTCCTGTAAGTATACTTGTATGACCACGTATGTTATTCTCTTATTAGCACTTCCGTACATTTCTGAATCATATAACGAAATGTCCATCTTACCTGTCACAATATGTATGCACAAGAAACAAGAAACAAATATGGCACGTAGAGAAACGAAAGAAAGCATATGCCATTTCCTTCAAACACTTGAATACACGTGGTTCACTAACTTCTTAACTAGCCACTGACCTATTGTTAACCCATTGGTATTCTCCATGATGGTGCCTGCACCTAAACGAGCCAGGATGATTCGTGGGTGAACAAACACACATCCTCGTCGTCCCACGGCAGTCTGTCAAAGCTGTTGTCTCGTTAGTCGTACTAATGTTAACTCTTGGCCTTTGCCTTTCAGCATCTTCAGTTGCCTTCCGCCGCTGACTGCCTTTGCTGTCACTGTAAGGGTAACACATCTTTGCTCTCTCTTTTACTTTTATGGAAAGAAAAAAGTTCTAGAAAGTTGGGTTCTTTAGGATGAACATGGCTTGAGAAGACTCTTTTATATAGTGGAAGGAAAGAAGAGGTTATATATATAAATATAAAGATTGTTTTTGGGGGGATAATACTGCAGATTCAAAAGCCTGGGGATTAGATTCCTAGAAATGAGATTGCTTTTCTGTGTAATGTGTGAATGCAATGCTTATCCCTTGCAGGAATTTCCTCCTCCCTAGAAATTTAAAGTAAATGCGAAAGGGATGGGGCGATGGGGTTCTTTGTTTTTTTAATTGATTTATTCATCTAAGTCTGGATGGACATAAGACAATACTTGGTGATAATATTAAAGAATTTGAACATAGTTTCCCAATTTTTGCATATTTGAGGTTGTGTGGTTACACGGCAGAAGATGGCTTAAGCCACTTGTCAAGAGGACAAATGTCGTTGCCTTGGTTTGTTTTGCTTTGGTCCTAAGTTGTTTCATCTTCGTGTTAGTTTCTAGTTTAATATGGATAGAATATTGTCGTTCTTTAATGTTAAGTTTCTTAATCTTGTGGGTTTTCTAAGGTTGCGTGTGATGATGAAATATTTTCTAAATTATTATTTGGAATCAATGATGATGCTTAATTGATTGATGGGTTGCGTGGGTTCATGTCATGAATTTGATTAATGGCCGTGTAAGTGAGATAGGATCAAAGTTGAGAGAAATAGGGTTTTAGTTTATTGCATAATATCATGGATGGAATGGATAAATAAATCAACTGCCTCTTAATTAAAAGGGCTCGTGACTTCTATTAGTACCATGGACTCATTTTGTTTCGGAAAAAAGGTGAAGTAATTATTGGCACCTTATAATATGGCCCATAAATAATATGAAAAGGAATATCTTCCTATAGGCACTATTAGCGGCCCAGAAAGATACTACAAAGAATATTTCCGATGTTATGGGTTAGTTGGTGCTCGTTTTTGCGAGTGGTTTCTTTTTTATAAAACTCAAAAAGTGTTCTATTGATACGATAAAAAAACTGGATTGCTATTCACCGCTCCCTTTTTCCTAGTCACCGCCCCCTAAAGGGCTAGAAAAAGACGTTTTTGCCCTTTTGAATTTGAATTTCTATTTAAAATCTATTTCCATACAACACTTTCAATATCGCAATCACACATCCAAATCAGAGTCAAACATAAAATAAAAAAAATGAAATTGCAATGAATCGTCTATTTGGGAAATGGAAAGGTCAAAAGAAAGGGTCTTTTGGGACGGATGGTAAGCAAATTCTCGTAAATTTCGTCAATATGCACGCGAATTATCGAACATCGATCGGATCCGATCGAAAAAATTAGGCCCGACCGAAACATTCGGTCCACACAAGGGGTGACCGAACAACAATTTCGGTCACCCCTTGTGCGACCGAAATTACGTTTCGGTCACCCTTGTAGGTGACCGAAAATATTGTTCGGTCGAGGCTGGCGGAACCAAATTTTTAATTCGGTAGGGACGGCCGCGGCCGAAACGGGATTCGGCTCCCGTATAGGTGACCGAAATCTGATTTCGGTCGCCTCTTACGGCAGCCGAAATTCCGTTTCGGTTGTAATTTTATTTTATTTATTTAATTTTTTTTACTTTTATTTTTTATTTTTTTATTTATTTGTATATTTTATTTATATTATTTATTTGGATTACTTATTTATATTATTTATTTGGATTACTTATTTGTATTATTTAGTTGGATTATTTATTTGTATTATTTATTTGGATTATTTATTTATATATTTTATTTATATTATTTATTTGGTTTATTTATTTGGATCAATTATTTAATTGGATTATTTAATTAGATTATTTAATTGGATTATTTAATTCAATTATTTAATTGGATTATTTAATTAGATTATTTAATTGGATTATTTAATTCAATTATTTAATTGGATTATTTAATTAGATTATTTAATTGGATTATTTAATTGGATTATTTATTTCGATTATTTAATAGGATTATTTAATTCGATTATTTAATTGGATTATTTTGTATTATTTAATTCGATTATTTAATAAGATTATTTAATTGGATTATGTAATTAGATTATTTAATTGGATTATTTTGTATTATTTAATTCGATTATTTAATTAGATTATTTGATTGGATTATTTTGTATTATTTAATTCGATTATTTAATTAGATTATTTAATTGGGTTATTTAATTAGATTATTTAATTGGATTATTTTGTATTATTTAATTCGATTATTTAATTGGGTTATTTTTTCGTTATATATTTTATATATGTCATAATTGTTAATAAAAAGCTATGTAGTCCAATGGATAAGTACTTTCTTTATCAAGTAGAGGTCATAGGTTCAATCCCTAAATGCTACTATATATGTTGAGTTTTTATAAATTACAATAAAAAATAAAAAAAAAAGAAACGAAAAATTGAAAAAATCGGGTCTGGTGGGCCGAACTGGATTTTCGGTCGGGCCTTGTGCGGGCCGAATTGGATTTTCGGTCGGGCCTTGTGCGGGCCGAACTGGAATTTTGGTGGGGCCTTGTGCGGGCCGAACTGGAATTTCGGTCGGGCCTTGTGCGGATCGAACAACATTTTCGGTCGGGCCTTGTGCGGGCCGAACAACATTTTCGGTCGGGCCTTGTGCGGGCCGAATTGGAAGTTCGGTCGGGCCTTGTGCGGGCCGAAAATGTTGTTCGGCCCACACAAGGCCCGACCGAAATTCCAGTTCGGCCCGCACAAGGCCCGGTCGAAAATCTCGTTCGAATTTCCTTACCGATCGATCGTTCGAAATTTATTTGTGTATGTAGTTTTCGGTATTTCGTATCAGAATTATATATTTAGTTAGTTTTTTCTTTTTAAATTGATTTAAATATCATAAGGGCAAAAATGTCTTTTTACAGCCCTTTAGGGGGCGGTGACTAGTAAAAAGGGAGCGGTAAATAGTAACTCCCAAAAAAAAAAAGGCAGCATACTGCATTTCGTGAGTCCCTATGTATCTATCCTTATCTTTGTACTAGATGTCACGGCCGCACGTTGTGCGGCTTCTATAACCTTACCGGAACCGAATGCTTAAAATTGTTAACTGCTCGTAGGTTGGCTCTTGCTTAAAACTGTTGGCTCGTGCTTATATCTAGTTGTGCTCTTAATCGAATTAACTGAGCAAGTAATCTCGCAAACGTCAGTTCCTCGTAGATAATAAATGTACATGGGATCATCTACTTGATGCTATTGATACCATTAAATATTTAAATGATTCACATGACGGGTGTATCAGCACACAAATATCACCATTGTACGTTCCAAGAATACAAGTGATTCATTCTGTACTTTCATTGGTGATGGCCGAATAATTAACTTTCCTTTAGCAAGCGACACAAGATAATTCATTGGATTGAAGAATCATATGGTTCGTTATTAAATGTCCACGTGAATTTTCAATTATCTTTCGCATCATTATTGAACTGGGATGGTCCAACCGGTCATGGCAAATATTAAATATATTTTCACGTATATTCAGATTTCAAGCCAACATATCAAAATATCGAAAGTAACAAATTCTAAACTCGCCAAGTTCGACATTATACTATCATAAGATCAAAAATATGTCAACAATTAAATCGTAAAAGATAAATAATCAAAATCAAAACATCCAAAATACATGTAACAAGAATAACAAACAAATAAATCCTTCATTATCATTTTAATTTCCGTAAGGTACGGTAAGGTAATTATGATATCAAAAAATCTGTGGCCGTTCAAAGTCCGTAATCATGTCCGAAATTCGTGTCCATAGTCCATAGTCTGTACGCTCGGTAATTAATTTAAAGTATTTAACGAATATTGTTTTATTGTTTTTTTATTCTTAAAAAATTCCACACGCCACCAAAAGGAAACGAAATCTGGACCTCTCGCCACTAATGAAGATATTTCACGATACCACTTGGTTATAGGTGTTTTTGTTGTATATTTTATTTTTTTTAAAATCTTCATATTAGTGTACGATTAATTCATAAAATTAGCGTACATAAAAATAAAATTACCATACCTCACTCGTGAAAGACTCTGGACGAAGTTGATCGTTGCCGGAGAGCGCTTGTACTGATAACGTGTTATAAAAATATTATTGTGATTAGTATTTATGTTATGATTATTATGATAATATAATTATAGAAAGAAATATATATTGAGAGGAAGTATGGGTTTTTTTTTGTCCAATATTTGGTGTGTTTTACAATACAAGTCAAGATGCCTATTATACGCAAATTTCTCAAATCACAACCACAAAATAAAATATTACATTATCATAATCACATCTAATTTATATTCTTATCTATATTCCATCCATATCTTATCAATCACTCCATAATATGCATTCACTAAAATATTTCATAATAGGATTGTTATTTTCTGTTTGCTCCCTAATATTTTTTCTATATACCCAAAGAACCACGAGTTTATAGCGGATTCATAATTATGCGCCCCATTATTTACCATATACTTTGATTTATATTATTATTATTATCTTATAGTTCAATATGATATTTGCATTAATAAATGGTGGGGGTGGGATCGAATAATATTATTAATGTTTAAGTTAAATATTAAATATATTTACATATTTTAACAACATATAAAAGGGAATACAAAACACGATCTATATTATATACACATATATGTGTTGCATTATTATATAAAAAAAATTGGCAACCTGAAAATACAGGTAATAAATTCTAACAATTAAGTGTAACTATTAACCTGCAACCCACATTAGAAACTGGTCACATTCTCCCTTTTATAGTAGTATAGATTATTGATCTTGTATGATTATCTATTCTATATACTAGTTCAAGGCCGTGCGTTGCAAGGGTTATTTTAAGAGATCTTTTATTTTATTAGATCAATTGTTATCGGCAAGATCCGAGACCCCACCCATTTATTTTATAGTGGACCCGAGACCCGCTTCAGAAAAGTACCGCCCCATATTAAACGATCTTGGGGCGCATTTCGGGCCAGGGTTGGCGAAATTCGGACCCGTCCCAAACCCAGCCGGGTTAAGTTATGCTAGACCCGGGACCCACCATGTTACCCGACCGGGGCGGGTTTTGGCGGGTTCGAGTCTAGATCCGTCCCAGTCCCATTGTCATCCCTAATTGTTATGTCATTTTATCAGTATAGCTTATAAACTTTGATTTTTTGTATTAATTAAACAAATAGAAAACTTATGAATTATTTTTATATGTCATTTCATTTTTACTTATAGTTATGATGTTCCAAATGCAGCAAATTACTTTAAAATGTAATACGATTATCAGAATTGAAAAAAATGAACAATAAACAATCGTACAAAAGCTAATGTATTTGGTATATTGATTATTTAATATGTTAATATTGATTATGTTTTAATAATGGTCTTGCAATATCCAATATTGGTTCATTCTTACAATAAGATATTGATGGAAAGAATAAGTTGTCAACATACTATAATGATCGATAGTGGAACATTAGAAACTTGAGAAGTCAACCTAAATTGCAGCCGTAGAAATACTTGATCAATTGTAACACATATATGACAAATAATAATGTGTGTGCAAGATGATTTTATAATAACTATTACTTCTCATGTATGAAGTCTTACGATTTGTAATCATAATTGAAAACTGTATGGCAAATACTAATGTGTTATACGGAATGAAGTTTCGAGACTAATTAAGTAATACAACGTTTGCATTTTGTAGTCGTTTATTTTTGGAAAATGTCAGTATATTGTATCAATTTTGTGTTCTTGGAAGTTGGAAATGTGTGAGAGAGTGTAAATAACAGCTTCAATCGATTGATAAATTACGTGTTTTACACTGTACAGTATTGATAGAGGGAAAAAGGAAAAAGACCGTTAAACCAACCACCGACCTTACTAATAAAATCGCTATTGGAGCTGACGAACTATGCAACTATAAAACGCTACACATAAACGTGGTTTATAATAACCAACAACGAGTTTTTAAAAACAGGCGGGCTCTCAATACGTCATCTACTCAGCCTTCAGCCTTGTGTTCTTGAGCTATTCCATGTCTGAAATCCAATGTATCATCTCAGTTTTGTAATTATATATTTTTTATTCACCAATGTCAGAATAACAATACAATATTCAGTCCTGTGATGTTATGAGTCGTGTAATTTTAAGAATGTCAACATTTAGGTGTCGTATGAACTGTTTAAATCTTTGTCAGTCTGTGAAAACAGATGTTCCTAATGAATCGAAGTCACTCAATAATTTTGTCAGAATCGTGTAAGTCTTCATCAGTAGTGTATACTAGATATTTCCAATTTTATTCTATCATTTTATTATTAATGCTTGTCTTACCTAATAAGCAAGCGATTTTCATTTATACGTGGAACAATGTAAAAAAATTTAATCTCAATTATATGTATCTGCCTAAGTTCATTTATGAATCATTCATAATGTTTTGGTCACCGAGTTAGCATTTACATATTAATATAAAATATTTTAATCTCTGTCACTAGTGCAAAGTTTGATATTTTTGGCGAATCAAAGTCGTTCAAATAGCATAACAAAAGTAAAAGTTCACTAATCCCCGTTCTGAGGAGGTTAATGCTGATACTGAAAAAACATAGAAGCTTTTAGATACACCCTACATTCATCATCTGCGTTGGTAAGATCATGGGGATTTTGTCATGACGAACAAATAATGCCAATCCATTCCGCAGTGTAGTCCGCTGTCGTCTCCGCTTTAAGAAACAATGCACAAAAATTGGAAAATATTATATAAAATATTTCATTGTCATAGTATCTGATATTTTTTGTATTAACAATTATGTTAAATATTTATTATGTTTTTTATAATGGTCTTGTAATATCCAAACGCAGTTTGGTTCAATCTTATATTTTATTACGTTTTTTGTATCTTATAGTTTACTCAGCAAATCAATATAAATTCCAGTAGTAGAAAATACTTAATCAATTATACAACTAACTGGCAAAAAATAATATACTATAGGGCGGTTTTTTTATAACTGTTACTTCTCTTTTTTCATTCTTAAAATTCGTAATCATGGTTGAAAATTATATGGTCAATATTAATGTGTATATGAAATAAAGTTCATCTAATTAAGTAATTCATATAACTTTTGTATATCTTTTTATAATCATCTCATCGCTTACATTTTTGTGTGACATGCTTTAATATGTGTTAGTTGCGAATATAATGTTCTAATGTATTGCCGTGGGCGAATAATTTTGTAAGAGTAATTTAAGTCTTCATCGGTATTGTATTCTCATACCTTTTCAATGTTATTCTATGCATTCATAAGACAAACTCTTTCGCATTTGGTTTAATATAATGTTTCCGATGAGATGTTATAATTACATGTCAAACATGTATAAACATATCTGAAGGGATGTATGAAACATCCCAAAGTCAGTGTCAAATATTTTTTCTTCCTTTTCTTCTACAGTTTTTCTATCTTCATCCAATAAATTATTATTAATAAGCATGCATTAAGTTCACTTACGCCGTAACATTTTGCATAAGAGTGCAAGATTGTTGTATACTGTTATAATGCACTATTGCGTCATTCTTACATGGTTCAGATACATTTGAACTTATGCACGACCTCCAGTTTATTAAATTACACGACTTCTTCAATAACAGTCTTACAAAAATAGGACAGACCCTTAGATTACACGACACGACTGCTTCAAGAACAGTTGTGCAAAAACAGGACAAACCTTAAATAAGTGTTAATTATGGATTATGAAAATAGATACATAATTATGTAGAATTCAAAGAAAGAAATGAGAATAAATGTTGCAATACATAATCTTTCACCCGCAAGAAACTGCACGACTGTACGAAAACTGGTATTCCATGGACGTTTCAGTAGATTGTAGTCCATAAATTTCAAATATGTGTGCACCACAGTAACTGATATTTGATGGACGTTTCAGTAGATTATAGTCCACTCGAGGAAATGGCTTAAAGGAATCTAACTGAGCAGAAGTTAAAAAATAATAAACTGGAAAGAGGAATATATATACTTAGAGAGCAATGAGATGCCCATTTTCGAGAGGATTTTCATAAGTCCAGCTCTGACTGCCTGCAGAAGGCATAAACAAGTCCTCAAAAGACTACTAAAGAAGTACTATCATGAGTGTAGACCAAACGAATAATCGGCATCGCCCATGGTTAGTGATTGCAATACACAGAAGATAATTTTCATCTCATCCATAGCTATGTGTAACAGTAAATGGTCAATAATGTTGCATTATTTTGTATTTTTTTGGCAAAATTCTTTTGAGCCCGTTCGATGGTGACAGTGGGCATCTTACCATTTTCATCATGTTCACTGTTTTACTGCTCAGCCACCATTGACGACATGTCTCCAGTGCTAACTAAGTAGGGACAGACAGCACGACAAAAACCCAAAAGTTGCATGCAAATGATCATATAAAGAAAGAGATTATAATGACATCTAAGTGTAATTATATTCATGATCCGAACAATGCAAACCAAAGAAAATTGTGACCTTGCACCATATCCTATCAAGCAAGCAAACTGATGGGTACTGAATCAATGAGCCGTATCAGCAACAAAGGAAGCTTGCATTCTCAATCCATTTTGGATCAGATGCTGATGAACAGTGCCCATAGCAAGAAGTATTGGAATCGCTGGTCGAGTTGCCTCCTGACGAAATGCAAAAAGACAAAGAAAAGAAAAAGAGTTACCACTTTTTTTTTCAAACTCAAATTAAAGCACAGGAAAGGCACTGAAAGCCGTACCAGTTCATCGGACCTATCAGAGATAATAAGAAGCTGACAGCCATTTCTAACAGCATCATCAGCAGCTTCACAAACCTCAAGACCAAGAACCTAAATGCTATGTAAATTTAATTACCGCTCATAAAGCGAGAGACGATGACGATGAGGATCCGTTGAGCTCCCAATATATATATATATATATATATATATATATCGGGTCGCGGGCCCAAAGCAAATATGTTCAGAAGAGAAAAAAAGACGATAATGTTGGAAAACCTCAAGACCAAGAACTCTAAATGCTATGTAAATTTAATTACCGCTTATAAAGCGAGGGATGATGACGATGATGATCCGTTGAGCTCCCATTTGCAGTAGTGAACTCATCTCCATCGAACTGCATATGAATATCCCATTCCTGAAGAAAAAACAAAAGCAGCCAAAGCTCTGCGATTAATAACGCGAGAAAGACGATAACCAATAGGAAAGGCATGCCGGGTATATGACGGAGATGATGTGCTCAGCGTAGGGTTTTGTCGGACTCTCAAATAAAGTTATGCTCTGAAGTTAAGGTCGTCCCATAATTATTGAAGTTATTCTGAGGAACGTTTGTGTTCGTCCTATACGAAGTAAAAGTGTCATTCTCACCATTTGCTTTCTCGCCATAGTTCCCAAAAGTCGAGCCTATCACGTTCGAATCTTGTCCGTAGCTGCTGAAACCGTTGCTAGCTCCCTTACCGTTCACCAGCGTTGGCCTCTTTGGTGTATTCCTTGAAAGACTGAGCGCGGCCATTGGAGCTATCAGAGCAAGAGGCGATACATTTTATAGAAAGTATGGCCCCTGAGTGTGACAGTACGAAGAAACGAATGGTAGTATTCCGAATTGTTTCATCCATCTCCCTGAGCTGAACTTTCTTGAACTACAAAGCAACATGCTGGGAGGCATACTGTCTGAACGCAACGATACTTCTTCGAATTAGACGAAGTTAGGACAGATGAACTTTTCGAACAATCGATTGTCAGGACCGTTGCCTTCTTCTCTGTCGAGTTTTACTCCGCTGTAGATTCTCCTTCTCGGCGGAAACAACTTCTCTGGCCGATCCATTCTTCAATAGGCTAACTTCGCCAGCTCGTCAAGCACGACATCAGCGGGAATTCGCTCAGCGACGAAATCCCGCCCCAGATCGGCAACTGCGTCCACAACAATTACTTGGACCTGAGCAAGAACAATATATACGGTACGATCCCGAAAGAAATATCCAACGTAAGAATCTTGAACTACTTGAATCTATCTAGGAACCAGTTGAATGGATCCATATCCCAGTCCATCGCTTCGATGAAGAGCCTAACCACAGCTGATTTTTCTTACAACGACCTCTCGAACAAACTGCCCGATTCAAGCCAGTTCGTGGTCTTCAACGCCTCTTCTATTTTCGGGAATCCTCTGCTTTGCAGAAAGGCATTGGGAAGTCCTTGCAATTCCATGCTCGAAAGAAAGCAGCCCCAGAAATCCCGCAATTCGTTTAAGCTATAATGTGCTTCTAATGTGCTCCTTAGCGTCCGCTGCAGCAGCTATAATCAAGGCCAGGTCTTTCAAGAGAAGCGAACCATCCTGGAAAATGACCTCATTTCAAAACCTAGGTTTCACAATCTCAGAATTAATGGAATGAGTTAAAGATGGCAATGTTATCGGCCTTGGAGGAGCTGAGATCGTCTACTACGCCAAGATGCCTAATGGGATCGAAATAGCCGTCAAGAATGTACTCGGTTTCAATAGCATCAACAGCCACGATCACGGCTTCAGAGCAGAGATTCAAACGCTGGGCAACATCAGACACAGAAACATAGTGAGGCTCCTAGCGTTCTGTAAGAATAAGGACACGAACCTCCTCGTCTATGAGTACATGAGAAATGGGAGTTTAGGCGAATCTTTGCACGGTAATAAGAAAGGCGGGTTTAGCTGGAACATGAGGTATGAGATTGCTTCGGATTCAGCCAAGGGGATGTGTTACCTTCACCACAAGTGCTCGCCTCTGATTGTTCACAGAGACGTTAAGTCGAACAATATACTGTTGAATTCGAGCTTCGAAGCCCAGGTGGCTGATTTTGGGCTAGATGGCTTGCTTCCAATCAGGGATGAACGGCGACACTTAGCCGTGGACACGGTGGTACAAATCGTCGATCTTCGAGCTACAGTTTGATGCTTCGATGGTGTTCTCAGATGATGATGAGTCACAAACTGTTCAATTGTTAATTAATTGAATAAGGGAGTTACTATTTACCGCCCCTTTTACTTGTTACCGCCCCCTAAAGGGCTGGAAAAAGACGTTTTTGTCCCTATGTTCTTTAAATTAATTTAAAATGGTAAAATATAATAAAAAGTAAGAATTTTTATTTAAATACCTTTACTGCGCAACACATTTCAAATCACACGTCCAAATCAGACAAAAAACAGAGAATTTTGCAAATCGCAATGGATCGACGACAAGGAAAGAGAAAGGAAAAGGGGGTGCTGTTACGATTGGTAAGAAAATTGTCGTAAAATTCATTCGTACGTAGATAGATTGTCGAAAACGGGTCGAAATAGGCTGAAAAACGATCGATCGGACGCAAAATAGGGCGAAAAACGGCACGGCCGAAGCGAAAATTCGGCCGGCCAAGTCACGACCGAAACGTGATTTCGGTCGTGTCAGGACCGACCGAAATTTGGTTTCGGTCGAGACTTGGCCGGCCAAAATCGTCCGCCGGTGTTCGGGGATCCCACCGAAATCGTGTTTCGGTCAGGTCCGTGACAACCGAAATCCAATTTTGGTCGGATCCTCGGCGACCGAACCCCGATTTCGGCCGGCCTTAGTCAGAACGAAGTCGGATTTCGGTCGGGTCATAGTCCGGCCGAAATTTGGGTTCGGTCTTTTGTTTTTTAAAAAGAAATATCTAATTGCAGGCCAAGGGTGGGAAGTCCCTACTCGGAGGGAGCAGCAGATCCCCCCGTTGGAGGGATCTGGAGAGCGTCATACGAGGGCGCGCGGCGTTGATGCATCCGTTCGTAGGGAACGGGAGGAGGAGAGGCGGCAGCGAGCGGTTGATTCTCATTCCGTATATGCGGATTACGATCCGCATGCGGATGAGGAGGCGCATGCGGATGAGGAGGTGCCCTACAATGCTGCATCGTTTGAGTCATCCGACGACGATGCGATACCGGTGTCCTCAGGTAATTCCTTTCTCCATTATAAACTGGCTTGCGATGTCGTGTCTTAATATACGTACAAAACATTAAATTTATTTTTGGGGTATTCGTCAAAAATAAAAGGGAGCAAGCGCTCCAGGGTCGTAGATGACGATTCCTGGAGGGTGCAGGGGCCACAACCAGGTGATCCCTAGTTACTTGGGGCACATCGCGCCCCGCATCTGGATCGGTGAGGAGGAGAGGCCCCTGCTGAAGTGCGAGCAGCGTGCGTTAGTGCTTCGGTCGCTTAAGCAGTGGTACTGCCAATTCCCGCCGGAGACGCAGAGCGAGATCGATGGCACGGGGCTTATGCATCTCACAGATGCCATGCTGGGTCACTTGGACCAGCGTCTTCTGTGCGCTTTTGTGGAGCGCTGGAACCCCAACACGAACACCTTCCACATGCCGTGGGGGGAGATGACGATCATGCTCCACGACGTCGAGCAGATCCTGCGTATTCCGATCGAGGGGATGACGGTATCGAGCTCACCAGACGCCGGCGACCAGCAGATTGCGGCGAGGGAGATTATGGGCGTCTCCGCAGACGTGCTGAGGGGATTATGGAGAGGCGGTGGGGTTACGTCGAAAGACGTGATGCAGAGGATGGGGGCTGGTCGCCCCGCGGGGTTCCAGGCCATCGCTTGGCTGTGGATTCTATTGGGGTCGACGCTGTTCGTCGACAAGAGCGGGAACCGGGTGAAGCCCGACATCATGCACGAGTTCTACCGCTCGCTGCCATCTGCCAGTGGCTACTCGTGGGGGTCGGCCGCTCTTGCTTACCTCTATCGCCAGCTTGGCCTCGCAAGCCGAGCGGATTCAAGGGATTTAGCTGGGTGTCTGTCGTTACTACAGGCGTGGATCTACGAGTACTTCCCATGCTTCCGCCCACACCGTCTACCCCATCATGTGGAGCCTGGCCAGGCACGATCACGCATGTGGTCCGTATCTCAGTACGAGCGGACGGGCAACCGTTTGATTGAGATCCGCCATCAGCTAGACATGATGACTGCGAGCGAGGTATATTAACAATTTATATTCTATATTCACGACAATTACATAAAAATTGCGAACTATTATCAGGTTGCTTGGTTGCCGTACGGTCCCGATCCAGCGGCTTAGCACCTGAGGACTCTTTTCGTGGGCTGGGTTAGATATCGCGACATCATGGAGCCCTACGCACCCTCGAGGGTGTTGCGCCAGCTGGGGTACGTGCAGCTCATACCGCCGCCGATGAGTATGCCACATAAGGCGGTCATGCCAGCAGACCCGTCTAGGTATAGGGTGCACTATTCTGCGGATGCGGCAGAGCATGCTTGGCGACAGTTCCCGTACGCGTACATCCTCATCCTGTCGTACATCAGCCGGGCGGCCGCAGAGTACCTTGGTGAGGCCGTTGCAGGGTACATGGACTGGTATGAGCGACATTCTCATCCTCGTCTGTTTTCGTCGGAGCCGGGATCCTCCAAACCGCTAGAAACCGTCATAGGTACGGTTTCGGTTTCTAAAATCCGGTTCCGGTTAATCGGAACCGCCGGTTACGGTTTGGACGGTTTCGGTTCCAAACCGCCGGTTTGGCGGTTTTTTTTTTTCTCATACCCATGAAGTGGAAGTTGATTATCAGTCTCTAGTTGTTCGCCTCGTTTTATATTTGCCCGTCGTTCATCTTAATTTTTCTCCGCCCGAGATACCTTTAAACACAAAGAAATATAAAATTAGTTAGTGAACAATTAAGAAAAAGAAATATTATTACTACTAAAAAAACAATAGAAAGTAGATTTGAATACGCATCTTTTTTAGACTCTTCGTGAGCTCGACAAATTGCAGACCTAATTTTTGCAAAATATAAAATTATATGTTAGAAGATCAATTAAACATGATTAGTATTTTATTTGTAATAGAACGGTGAAAGTAGGATAGAAAACTTATCTCTTTTCGGACTTCTTTTCTGCATGTGGCATAGACACTTCTTCATCGCGTCGGTCTCGACTCTCGACAGCTCATTCACTTTCTGTATCATCCGCAAATTCGTCACTTGAATTTGTGATATCCAATTGATCTTGCGCTCGACGGTCGGCCCTCACCCAATCATCGAGAAGGCATTGGTTTTCGACATTTTCAACCGTTAACCTCGAACGTCTTTCACTCAAAGTATGCCCGCCCATACTAAATGCTTGTTCTACTGCTACGGTCGAAACCGGACATGCAAATATCTCTCTTGCAATTCTAGCCAATGTAGGATAAGTCGGCGTTCTTTTCGACCACCACTTAAGGATGTCAAAGCGAGTATCCTCTTTCTTCGCTATACTCGAACATATTTGTCAAGTAATTGTCCAACACGATATACGGGTTTTGCACCGATCTTGGACGCTTAGTTGCATTTATGACATTATAGTATGAAGAAAGACCGGAAATGCGACTGAGACCACTTCCACCGGATTCGGTAGGATCTCCGTCACTAGCCCTGCTACTACTACTACTAGACACTTCGTGACCAAAATCAATCTTATATTCTCTAAAAATGTGTCTTAGAGTTCTATAAGCTTTTTCCTTTATTGATATATGATAGTTCGATTCTACATTACCAAGCGAACTATAATATAAACTAAATAAACTTTCCAAACCATCTAGTCGCATTTTTGGTTCAAGTATTTTAGCTATAAGAAATAAATCGGGAATATCAGAAAAATACTTTAGCCATTTAATCTTCATGCCCATTACGGCATTTCCTAACTAAGGATCATCAAGATTAGCTTGTAAAATCAATGCGACTTTGACGCAATGATCTAAAGTCAAGTTTGATGTGGGATAATATACACCCGAAAGTTCATTTGTGGCCTCGTGAAATACTTGTAATAAGTCGCATAGGCCTTTGCATCCATCCCATTGAGTCTGATGTAATTGTATACCGCATTCCGGATTTTGAGAATAAAAATCACAAAGCGAATTACGACATTCGTAAGATCCACATAACATTTTATATGTGGAATTCGACCTTGTTGACACATCTAACGGAAATTTTTTTGGTTGCATACCTAGTCTTTTACAAAACACTTTCCATTTCTTTTGCAACGATGAGTGTCTACTTAATAACTAAGTGCGGTTTTAATGGTAAAACATAATCTTTTAAAACATGCAAGCCATCTTGAACACATAAGTTTAAAATATGACAAAAATATCTAACATGAAAAAATCGACCACCAAAAGACGGTTGACAATATTGAATTAAAAATTCTAAACTAGTCGTATTTGCACTAGCGTTATCAAATGAAACCGAATAAACTTTTTGAGAAATCACATACTCTTGCAAAATAGTTCTTATTTTTTGAGAAATATTTTGTGCCGTGTGTTCTTGATCGAATTCACGGTAAGCAATTAAACGTTTTTGTAAAGTCCAAGAATCATCAATCCAATGGCATGTGACACCCATATAATGATGTGTTTGCCAATGATCACTCCAAACATCAGAGCAAATTGAAACTTTACAATCTAACTCAGAAAATTTCTTTATTAGCTCGGTTTCGTAAATGAGCACCGTCTTTGCAACTTCCCGAGTTAATGTACTACCTGACACCCTTTTACCTTGAGGATTGTATGATTTTTCACCCAATCCTCAAAGATAAGGTCATTCGCGAATCTAAACGGAAGATGCTTAGCGCATACAAGTTTTGCTAGTTCCCTACGTGCCACGGATTCGTCATACCTATATAGAGACATAGCATTGGCATCTTCATTACCAATACTAGTTGCCGAAGATCCCGTACCTACTTGTATTTGGGATTGCGATGCACTAATTCCTATCTTATCTACATGCTTACTTGCAATGTGAGTCGTATATGTACCATATCCTCCACCCTTTACATAATTGTATTCTTTAGGACAATAATTGCAATAAAGCTTAAAATGATCGGGTACCTCGGTTGGCACTTTTTTATAGTGCACGGCGAAGATATTGGACCGGAGCTTAGCGGAAGCCTTTGCTTTTTTGACACGATCACGTTTGGCTTGGGCACCGTCACGTTGAGGTTGAGGACTCTCCTCCGTCCCAATAGGCATATCCCGCGCCCATCGTCGGACCAAGTATGTTGTCCATCTCGAGATCGTCAACGTCGATATAAACCTCGTTTGTGTCGTATTCTTCGTAATCGTAGGTCTGTGAAACTACCAACCGCACGCCTTCCTCTTGAACCCGATGAAGAACGACGACGAGGATCCATGAGTAATAATAAACGTGATATAAAGTAAGTAAATGCGAGGTTGATAATGTAACAATATGAGATTGCGAGAGCTTGATATGATAGATGAGGAATGAGATAAAAATCAACTTCTCAATACACATTTTTATAGGTAAAATTTACAACGGACACTTAATCTCAACCGTCAATTTAATTATAATAATAAAATTATCATATTTATATAAGACTAGCCTTTAAATACCTCACCTCCTTAAGGCTTTAGTACATATTAAAAAATATTAAAACTAAAAGTTCCAAACTAGCCGTTAGGTTAGAGAAGAGCTCAGATACTTAGATAATTAAAAAAAAACTAATATAAACAAAGAAGAAGAAAAGAATAAAAAGCATAAAAAATAAACTAACATGACACCCAACTCACCTCCCACTAGCCGTTATTGATTGTTCAAAAAATATAAAAATATAAAAAAAATAAACCGACGGTTAAAACCGTAACCGGCGGCTTGTAAACCGGTGGTTACGGTTTTTTGCCCTCTGCAAACCGGATGAAAACCGTCATATATGCGGTTCCGGTTCCGGTTTGTTACGGTTCCGGTTTACAAACCGTAACCGGCAAACCGGCGGTTCAAACCGGCGGTTACGGTTAAATTGGGCAAGTGTAGATTAGATTGAAGAAAGTTACTTAAAAGAAAACCTTTTTTTGTCTCTTGATGTTAACTTTGCTTCAATATCGCCGCATGCCATTCCTTTTGTCTTTTGACTTCACCCTCCAATCTATTATAACTACATAATATTGAGTAGTATGGTGAGAAAAAGAAAATATAGTCAATAAATCTCTCTTCTCTCTCTCTCTCTCTCTCTCATGTAAATATAGATCCATAAAACTCTTCAATTACAGTCAAAAAATGGAGCATCAAGAAACATGGGCTCAATGCCCAAAGGACAATGTGTGCTGGCCAAGAAGCTTCTATTCCTCTTCTCAAAGATATGATGGTTTCGTTTCTTTGAATTACAATAATCCACCCTCGAAAAGATCGAAGCTTCGAAGCATTTGGGAAAGGCTGTGGAGAAAGCTCAAGAAGGAGAGGAAAAGGGATTTTCAATGTTCTGATTCGATGAGGTTTAGTTACGATTCGTATTCTTATTCGAAAAACTTCGATCAGATTTGGGCTGATGATGAAGACGATGGAGATGGCCTTTCTCGTTCATTTTCTGCTCGCTTTTCTGCTGTCCATCAAGCATGTTTTAAGAAAAATATAATGATGGTATGAAAAAAAAAACTGATCTTTTTTTTGTGTTTTTTTAGACGCATCTCATTTTCTGATTTCTGCTTTGTACTGTAATAATAACGACTTTATTATATCTCCTTGTTCTTATTCTATGTGAACTGTTTCTTAATTGGCTGATTTAGAGATTTCCCTTTTTTCTTGGAGTGATGGAATTATTTTTAGATCAGGTGCATATATGGAATTGAAATTAAAAGTTTACGTGATTTTGATGTCAACTCCTGATCGAATATTTTTCACGTGTTTCCGTTTTTTTTACACATATTAAAGTGTACCAAACATTAACTTATAATTATCCACAAAGTTCAACCGAATTACAAGCTGACATTTAATAGAAAGGTTAATTAATTATAAAAAATAATGACGCATTAACTCTGCACACCAAACATTAAGGTTGGCGGATTGAGGATTATTTAAAAAAATGGCCCTTGACAACGTCAACTTTAAAAAATAGCCTCCTAAATGATAAAAGACCAATGTACCCTTACTTACTCTGCGTAAAAGACTATTATACCCTTTTTTTAATGGCAATCAACTACAGTTAACGAAAATTACAGATTTTGACAGAGGTTTACTGTAGAATCAGAAAAAGCAAAAGTAAATAAGAAAGAACCCTTTCACTTCACGGGCCCTTTGCAAAATCGATCAAGCTTTCTCCCTTTTCTCTTCTTCACAGTCGAATTTGAAGCTCAGAATCCATAGCAGTTCAGGCGAGACCCCAAACAGTGAAGGTAATTTCTTTATTTTTCGAAGACCCCGTCCTATACAATCGCACGGGACCCTAAATTTAGGTCGCAGGGTACCCGTGCTTGCACAGGCAGGGGCCCCGTGTCTTGAATCTCAGGGATCCGTGTGAAAGCGCAGGGGTCCTCCCCAATTAACCCGCGCTTTGAAAACTAAGGACCCGTGCGTGCCAGCGCGGGGACCCTGCGACATAGCACGGGGCCCGTGCTTGCTAGCGCAGGGACCCGTGCTCATGTGCGCTGGAGGCCCTAGCTATGCCGCGCTGGGGACCCGTGCGTGCCAGCGCGGGGACCCTGCGACATAGCACGGGGCCCGTGCTTGCTAGCGCAGGGACCAATGCTCATGTGCGCTGGAGACCCTTGCTATGGCACGCTGGGGACGCGCGCACATGAGCACGGGTCCCCGGGCTAGCAAGCACGGGCCCCGTGCTATGTCGCAGGGTCCCCGCGCTAGCAAGAACGGGCCTCGTGCTATGTTGCAGGGTCCTCGCGCTGGCACGCACGGGTCCTCAGCGCGACATAGCTAGGACCTCCAGTGCACATGAGCACGGGTCCCCGCGCTAGCAAGCACGGGCCCCGTGCTATGTCGCAGGGTCCCCGCGCTGGCACGCACGGGTCCCCAGCGCGGCATAGCAAGGTCTCCGCGCAGCATGGCAGGGAACCGTGCGCGGCGGTCTATCTCACCATAAGCAATTTTTCCGCAGCATTTGTAATTAATTTTTTATTGATTTGTAGGTTCAATTGAAGAAGCAAATTGCCGGAGGCGACGATGAGAAAGATTACCGGTTACATATCACGTCACGATACTGCGAGGTGAGCGAGGAGATCGTTGGTTGGCTAAACGAGGATGAGCTGGCAGTTTTTACGGAAGGGAGTCCGTTCGGCAGGCTCGTCAACGCTGCCGCGAATTTCAATTTGTCGGCGCAGCTGTTGTGGTATCTCATCAAGTACCAGACGCAGCTTCACAATCGTGACGAGCTTTGGATGATCATCGGGAAGAAACCGCTCCATTTTTCAAAAACGGAGTATTGCCTAATCACGGGGCTGAAGTTCGCAGCCGAACCGGCGGTGAACCATGAATTCGTCCGTCGTCATTTCCCGAGGAAAACGGCATTGACGCTTAAATTGTCGCACGTTAAGCAGCGGTTGGAGGAGTTGGCTGCCAACCCCACGGTGCGCGTCAATGACGAGAAGTTGAAGTTGGCCAACCTGTATTTTCCGGGGTACGTCTTGCTGCCCCGACCTTCCAAGAAGGATACCACCCTTCCTTCTTGGATCGTTTATTTAGTCGAAGATTCAGAGGCCTTCGAGCGTTACCCTTGGGGGACCGTGGCTTTCAGAGCGGCACTACGGTCGCTGAAACAAGATTTTGACGATAACAAGGATAGTAAGCTGATCAGTGGATTCGTACATCCACTTCAGGTTAGGGTTTTATATTGAATGACTTTGTGAGTTTAGGGTTTCGTGTGTTTGCTAAGATTAATTTATTTCTTTGTCTTCAGATATTAGCATATGAATGCATACGGGCCATCGCTGAGAAATATGCTGAACTTAGAGAGCGGGAGCATGGGAGGCCGCGTATATGCCGGTGGGTCACGAGGAATTGGCCCCGGAAGGGATGTCCGAAGTTGGTGGATGTTGCGAAGACGGTGGGCGGGTCCGATGTACGAGGTCTACTAGTGCCGATTGGAGAAGAGACGCAGGCCGATTATTCTCGGTACAGCGACTTCGAGGTCGCCGCGCCACACGACGACGTGTACGATAGGGTGGCGAGCCTACTGATGCAAGAGGTGGAAGTTAGGTGCAGTCGTCGTGCGGTACGAGGACATCTTGGCCGGCGGGCGGCAACCGAACCCAATTACGAAGCAGAGTCCGTCCCTCAGCTCTCTATCAGATCACGACAAGACGAAGAGAGGGGCATGGGCTCTAACTACGAGCCGCCGAGGTCGCCGCCAATGCCAGGGCCATCGTATGACGAATTTGCGCGCCACGTGGACCGGTGATTCGATGAATTTGGCAATCGGCTCGACACGTTTAGCAGCGGCTTCGACGCACTTAGCGGTCGGTTCGAGCATCTCGAGAACGAGTTTTCGCAATTCCGAGACGGCTTTGCGCAATTCCGAGACAATTACGGTCGACGCTCCGACTTCTATGAGGAGCGGTTCAACTCGATGCAAGGTCTGGGTGAAAGCATCGACGGCGTTGCGTCTCAGTTGCAAGAGCTTCGGGACGATTGGAAGAATTTATTCGGTCCACGTACACATACCGACGACGCGCCTCGTTACGGTAACTATCTTTACCCTTAATTCAAATTTAATACACGCCGTAACTTACAATTTAATATGTATCGTAGACGACGAGGCGACTTCGACTGGGTGGACGCAATTTGTGAGGCGGGATCCACCCAGTTCGAGCGGATGGGGATGGCCGGCAAATGACTATCCATGGAATTATTACGTTCCATCGCAGCAATCGGACGATGGATACGGCGCGCAGAGCGAGACATATTATGAGGTCGACCCATCTACTTGGAGGGGCCTCGACTGGGATCAGTCGATGCTGCAAAATTCGGCGGTTGCGGATCAGTCGATGCTGCAAAATTCGGCGGTTGCGGATCAGTCGACGGTGGCTGATAGGGGTAAAGGTGTGGCCGACGTGACCCCAGAAGGGCGGCAGAGGAATCCGTCCCAGTGGCTGCAGTCGCCGTTCACTGAGCCTCCGTCCACCGGTCAAATGAAAGTGAGTCTATCGGCCGTAGTCGTCCATATTTCTAAGAAGATCCTGGTGTGGGGGGCCATAGAGAGGGAAATACGGGACTTGGCTGACGACGAGTACAAGGAGTGCTTGGTCGATAAGCATAGACGTGGATGGTTTGAGGATCTATACACGCCAACAAGGTGGCTCGATGACATGGTATGCTCCGTTGAACTATTAATTTTGCAATGAACTATAATTGTAAAGCCTAAGTTGTTTTGGTTTTTCAGCATATGAATGAAGCAATGAGAGGGTTCCTGGACATGCAGAAGACCCATTCATTTGCGTCGAAGAATGTTGCGTACATGTCTTACGCATTCAAGACATGTATCGAACTCGATGGCTTCGTAGAAGGAAAAGTCGTAAATGGGATGCTTTCGTTATGGTCAAGAGGACTTCAGGATGGATGGCCATCAATCTCATGGATGGACGCAGATTGCATCGTCTTCCCTGTGCAAACGATAGCACATTGGGTGCTATGCGTCGCAGATTGGAGGCAGAAGACGATGACGATATACGACTCCGACGAGTCTTGCGACAAGGACATGCGCAACCTTAACAAAGCATTGGTGCCACTTCAGTAATCATCCCGGCGATATTGGTTTTCATGGGATGTATCAAGACACGATTTAAGAAATGGAAAGTTGAGCGTCATCCGAGATTCGCCAAACAGCAAGGAAGGTAAGTTTCATTCGTTATTATTTCATTAAATTTTTTTACGACGACGGGTGTATAAGTGTGTAACGCTTCAGGGGAGAATGCGGCGTACATGTATTGCGAGCGGCAGCCTCATGTTTCGAGGTGACGACGTCTCCAATCTGACACAACAGGAAATTATAGATTTTAGGAAATTTCTTACAATTTGTATTTTGCGTAAGGACTGGGGTT
The DNA here is from genome assembly GCA_027422505.1 of Craterostigma plantagineum. NCBI lineage: Eukaryota > Viridiplantae > Streptophyta > Magnoliopsida > Lamiales > Linderniaceae > Craterostigma > Craterostigma plantagineum. The sequence goes on along the minus strand of JAPQWV010000219.1, from coordinate 294,886 downwards.
CTTGGTTTGGTCCAAAATAGTTGAATGTAATTTTTATTTTATTCAAGTGGCCTGCATGGTTTAAATAATTTCTTACAATTAGGGTTTACGTTTGTGTAAATTAAAGAATCTGAATTGACATTATGATGACATGACAAGCAATTTTATTGATCGCATCGAATCGACTGTTATGACACTGACAATATAACGAAAAAAGTAACAGACCACTAATTCACAAATGATTGTTGACTATTCAACGCACATAAGCATGGGACCAAGCGTTGGAGCACGGGACCCTTGCTTGAAAACTAGGGACCCCTGCAGTAGTCATTGAGCAAGGGTCCCGCGCATTGATTACACAATTTTAATAATTTGTCGTTAGTATTAAATATTTCTTTTTTTCGTTACACTGACAAGGCATTGATTACACTGACATTCGCAGAAAATGTGAGTACAGACAATAATAATTTACCAATGATTGTTGACTAATCAATTAAAATCCGCACGGGTCCGGTATGCTGCGCATGGTCCCAAACTGATGCGCACGGTCCCTCGCGCATAAGCATGGGTCCGCGCACACAAGCACGGTCCCCCTGCGCGAGTTCACGGGTCCCTCGCGTAATCGCTGGGGTCCCGCGCATTAGCTTGCGCAGGTCCATGGGCATGGGCCCCGGACCACAACACTCATGTGCGGGGACCCTGCGATTATTTTCGCGATTTTACACCATATTAAATAATTTCGAAGTTCGATTCAGCCTCCATACGAATATAATACGTCATATAATATCATAGCCAACAAAAGTATGGTCTTTTTGCATGTATAAAACACGAGTTTTCGATTGTTACATCCTAACCAAGTCACCAACATAAGGCAAGTTGTTGTTATGTAAATTTGCTCAATTATTGTGACATCCACCCAGTTCACCAAATTCACATCGAAAACAGTAACCAAATAGTTTAAATTTTTTTCTGAACATTAACAACATAAGAGAAATTTTTTGGTCAAGTTTAATTTTTGTTTCGACAATTTCGTTATGGTTAATTATTTTTGTAAAGATGTACAAAATATATATGTATTTAATTACTGAAATTCTTTTAAACCCGTGCCTTGCTTTTTCTTCTCACACATCGAAAAGGACACTAGACTTGACAAGACAAGGCATTGATTACACCTGCACTCAAAGCTGACATGTATCAGACAAATAGTTGACTGACCAATAATTCAATAATAACTTTGTCTGCAAAAGAAGACCAATAATTGACTACAATTAGGGTTTACACAATTTCCGCACGAGACCGAACTTATGCGCAGGGCTCAAGCAAATAAGCACGGGTCCCCGCACATGAGCACGGGTCCCGTGCTTGAAATCAAGGGTCCTTCGCACAAATGCACGGGTCCCGCACATCCATTAAAACCCTAACTTTAAAATCCTAATTTTACATACCTCAAACAATATCACATCATAACTCTTACATTAGAAAACCATCATTACGCTAATCTAAACAGACTTTCATTTCATCACAATAATAATTAGGTTCTATTACATTACAAAACCCTATAGGTTTTACCTCCTACTAAATTCGCCAACAGAAGGCAACCTATTTTTCTGTGGTCTTCCACGTTGTTTCTCGCGAGGAGGTGGCAGCATTTCAACACTTCTTTCAATGTGTTCAGACACCGGCCATATAGTACCTTCGTAAGCTAACTTCCAACATCCCAAGCTGTAGTAAGGGTCGACCAGTGAACCCACATCGACGTTGGCATAACCACAAGCAGTAATAGCGTGTGGGCAAGGAATTCGGTCGATGTCAAGCATCTTACAGCTGCACGTACGCAACTCTAGATCGACGACCTCGTTCGAGTTGTGCCCGTATACATTATACGTTAGACGCCCAACTTCCGATACGTGAAATCTTTGCGATCCAATGAAATTCTCGCGGAGGATCGACTCGACCTTCGGCGTAAACGACGTCGAATTCGAAGCGATAGAAGCTTCGCATGCTCTTCGATGCTTACTGAACCAAGATGATGTTAATCGGTGAATTGAGCCCAACAATCCTATAATTGGAAGTTCTCTATCTGCGCGTAGAGCCGCATTTATCGACTCCGATCCATTGGTCGTCATGATGTTATATCTCGACTTGGGACAATATGCCCTCGTCCACCTTTCCATGTCAATCTCGTCAAGATATCGACCCGCCGACTTGAATGTTCTACCTAGAGCTTTGTAATGTGCATCGCACTCGGCCTTGGTGTAGGCACTGGCCACCCGCCAGAAAATGGGGCACGCACCCTTGTCCGCCGTTTTCGTCTTCACATTTTGCTGAATGTGCCATGCGCAGAAACCATGAAATGAATTCGGAAACACAGCAGGGACGGCATTCTTCATACCGTGGTTTCGGTCAGAAATAATGACAAGTTCATTACTATCTGGTACGAAACGAATCAATCTAGTGAGAAACCACGTCCAAGATTCGGTTCCCTCCGAGTCAGCAAGACCCCATGCGAGCGGGTATTGATGGTAATCACCATCTTGCGCCGTAGCAATGAGCAAAACTCCTTTATATTTTCCCTTCAAAAAAGTTGCATCGATAAATACGACTTTCCTCATGTATGCAAATCCCCTAACGCATGCGCCGTATGCTAAGAACATATATTTGAACCTCATTTGTTCGTCCATCTCCCAATCTGTGATGCTGTCAACGTTTGCTTGCCTCAACGCATCCAAGTAGGCCGGAAGTAAACCGTAACAATCGTCCTTGTTACCGACTAATTCGTTCGACGCTAGTTGCTTGCCTTTCCAAGCCTTGTAGTACGAGACATCTACTCCCCTGTTCTGCATCATCGACATGATTGACTTGGGTGGCGGAATGTCTTTAGGACCGGTGAAATGTTCCAACAGAACTTGTGATACAACTGACGAACTTCCTTGCCGATGTCTATGGCGACGATGAGAAACCCCGCAGGTGTGCTTGCCGCAATACGTTCGGATTGAGAAAAAAGGGGAGTCCTTGTTCTGTGCAGCTCGTACTCGCCATGTGCATCCTTCGGTTGCGCATTTCCCTACGTACATGGTTTTATTTGACCGGACCAATTTGAACTCGAAACACGCATCAAAAGGGCGACTTTAGTGATCACGTCCTTGACTTCCTTCTTGTCCCGAAATTCCTGACCAACAAACATGCTTGAACCATCCCCAAATCCATACGTGCCGTCGTCAGCATGTGGAGAGTTATGCTCCGCCATTGTGACATCGTCATTATCACTTTCCGAAGCATAATGTTCCTCAGGTTGTTCGAACGTATCATCTTCATTCTCATTTTGATTCTCGCACGGTCCGGTTTGATCTTCTTAAAAACCCTCGTATTCAGAAAGATGGTAAGAGTGGTAGTTAGATGTGTCGCCCATGTAACCCTCCACGGGATGAATTTCCTCATTTGCGTCGCACTGCTCTATTAGACCAACGTTGAAATTCGATTCATCATTAAGATGAGCTTGTGGTGGTGTGGCACTGACAAAGGACGCAACCTCAACATGGAGCAGGGGTCTAGACTGTGGACCACCAAAACCAAGGTATGCACGTATACCGTAGTCATTCTCGATGTAGATGGGTCGTGGGAAATCGTAAACTACGCTAGGCATGTAGCTTAACGTGAGTTTAGAATTCTCGCTGCATAGCGACAACACCTTCACAATCTCATTCTTCACGTCATCTAACGTGCATGTTTCCTCGTCGACCAAGATTGATTGCCATCTATGAGTAGGAAGAGGACACCACTTCGAGGTATTGTCCTCGCCAATTATTCACTGACCCTCTACTTGGAACACAATGTTAGTGATCGTCATGATTACCCCCTGCAATAAAAGTAAAATATATTAGAACCATAGCCCTACTTGCGAAACCAATACAACTTGCGAAACCCTAGTTTGCGAAAACAATAGTTTGCAAAAACCCTAGTTGTCGAAAACAGCTATCGAAACCCCTAACAGCTATCGAAAACCCTAACAGCTATCGAAAACCCTAACATATAAGCACGGGACCCCTGCACCAGCGCATGAGTGTCAGGACCCGTCGTCCCGCCCTCGTATTTCGTTCTAATTCTAGATGTTAATGCTTTGGTATTGTGAGGATACGTAAAAATGCGAATAAATTTTTTTTTTCATCTTTAAAATACATGCGAAAATCTTATATACATGTCAAAAGAATGTTTTACATCGTTCGACATCATCATGCCCTTATCTACAAAATACAAGTGTACGTGTGTGTGTGCAGCCAAAAGCTCCCTATGCGCCCGGCCTTCACAGGTCGTCATCCATACACACACTCCCACCTCAAAAGCGGTCGGACTGCGTCAAAAGATCGGCCTTGCATAAAAGTCAGATCACGTACCGTGATCGTCAGTACCTACAACACGTAACATAAATAATGAGCCACCGAGGCTCAGTAAGCAGAAATTATGCATGAATGCACGTGTCCTAACGAACGACAATCCACGTCGTCGTTTCCTAACGCTCGTACTCTTTTTCTCATACTCGTACTCTTTTCTTTCGCCCTTACTCTTTTTCTTATACTCTTATATCTTACGGGCCCTCGGCTTTCATTTCCCCAGCCTCTTATTTCGTCTTATCATACGGGGTTCTTTCCCAGCCTCTTATTCAGGCCTTATCGTACGGGGTATTTACCCAGCCTCTTATTCAGGCCTTGTCGTACGGGGTATTTGCCCAGCCTCTTATTCAGGCCTTATCGTACGGGGTATGTCCCCAGCCTCTTATTCAGGCCTTAAAGGCTGCATAAGGGAAGCCGTGACTCTTCGTTCGAGTCGACACAAACGCCAATATCGGCGAATTTACATCGCACACAGGCGATCTTATGCACGCTCATACCTCGCTCCTTACATACTACTCAGGCTTGCAAGTGCTCATGTTATGCTCATATACATATGCAGATCATGCTATCATGCATAGAATTAAATCCTATCATACGTACGCATTTCATAGAAGATACACGAGCACGTAATTCACATAATTGGACGCAGGCAAGTTACGTGTCGTAGTTGAATTTCTACTTACCTGTCGTCCGGGCGAAGTTAGTATTTTCCCCGTTTGCTCCTAACGTACGACCTTTATCATAAAATTATTATATCAATACATTATCTAAATATTGGTTAGTTATGTTTTTGAAAAGTGTTGAAATATTTTCCTTAATATTGTTCGTAAAGATCTCGCTAGGTGCTTCCGAGATTACTTATGATATACCAATGTCGAGATATACTTCGACATCATGCTTAAGATTTGGACATTTTGCTAGTTCTCGCCATTTTATTCGGTTATAAGGTCTCGACATTTACATGATTTGAGACCTCGACATTTTCTACTTAATTCTACTCGACATCGATCTCGACTTTGTCGACATTTGACTCGACATTTTCATTTCTTTTCCTCTCGGTATTCAACTCGGCATTTATACCTTTCATTCGACATTTATCTAGTTAGGAGGTTCCGATATTTTTGTGTGTATGAACTCGACATTTAATTAAATTAGGGTCTCGACGTTTATGGTTAGAAACGTCGACATGAACTCGACATTTTAGTAAAGCTCGACATTATATAATTTGAGATCTCGACATTTACCATTTGCTTCGACATCTTTCATTAGTATGATTTCGATATTTTTATTAGGAAATGTCGGCATGAAACTTACATGGGTCTCGACATTTATAGAATGTCGATACATATCACGTCGACATCTAACCTAACATTTCGACATTTCTCTTTGGTTCTCGTCATTTGTGTTCGTGTTTCACTCGACATTTTTCCTTGTTATTTTAGGATGTGAGATGTCGACATTTTTATCTATTACTCGACATTTTGTATATGTTCATGAACTCGACATTTAATGATTTAAAGATCTCGACATCTTGGAACATAAAATGTCGACATGAGATTTCACCTCGACTTTAATATCGGCAGTTAGCTCGACTTTTCTATTTTAGCACTTCGACATTCCCTTTTGACGTTTGAAACTAAAAATGTCGACATGCATTTCAATCATAAACCTCGACATTTTATTTCTTATCACTTCGACATTATGTTTCGACATTATATTCGACATTTATCATCATCTTCGATTCTTTATCCCTACCGAATGAGATTCTTAGCTTGTTCTTCCTAGAATTTCAAGCTCTAGACCACATACTAAGCTACTTGACCCATATTTGCTCACCCCGAAACCCTATTTGCAGCCCAAATCTTCCCAAAATTTCCTAAGTTTCGAAACTTTCTCCTACTCAAAACCGTCTATAATATATTCAATTTCCTAATCTCCCTAAGTATTAAACATGCTTTACTACCTAGTAATGGAAATCAAAGTAGCTTAAAGAGATAAGCTCACTTACTCGAGGTCCTTAATGTGGTTTTTCTCCAAGCTCCTCACGTTCTTCTTCTTTCTTTGTTAAGGGACGGTGATCTCTTTTCTAATGGGGCTTAGCTTTCGAAAGTTTTAGGCAATTATTAAGTCAACAAGGGTGTGATGATGGGACATGTGTTAGACGAAAATATCCCTCCATTTAGGGAACTTTGCTTACCAAATTGGGCCTAAATCAATATTGGACCTAATCTTTAGAATCTAGCCCACAAAATTGTAGCCTATATTTTTCCAAATTGTTAGACAATTCAAGGGTCACTTAGCACCATTATTCGCACCGAATTTCATAAAACACGAAACTTCACTTAAATCATATTGGGCACGTAAATCACATTTATGCACATAAAACACGCCATTATCATGAAATCAGGTAAAGCATACGCTTAATTTATTGGCTGACCTAATTTCCGGGGACCGGGGTCCTACATCCTCCCCCCCTTAAGGAGGATTTCGCCCCCGAAATCAGCCCGTGTGGAACAACTCGGGATAACGAATTCTCATTTCGTCCTCCCGTTCCCATGTGGCTTCTTCTGTGGACTGGTTTCGCCACAGTACTTTCACTAAAGGAATATCTTTGTTCCTTAGTCTTTTAGTCTCGTACATCAGTATTTCCACCGGAGTCTCTTCGTAACTCAGATCCGGCTTCAATTGTTGATGTAGGGACTCGTTTCCTAGCACGTGGTTTGGGTCAGCTAAATACTTTCGTAGGGTCGAGACGTGGAACACGTCATGCACTTGCGCTAATGACGCCGGCAGCTCCAATTGGTATGCTACCTCGCCTACTCTTTTCAGGATTCTAAATGGTCCTATGTACCTAGGACTTAGCTTTCCTTTCTTCCCGAACCTCTTTACGCCCTTCATCGGAGATACCTTAACAAACACCATATCGCCTTCCTCAAATTCCAACGGTCGACGTCTTCGGTCCGCGTAGTTTTTCTGTCGGCTCTGTGCTGTTCGCATTCTTTCTCGTATCGTGGTAATGGCTTCCGTCATTTCTCGTACGATGTCTGGGCCTAACAGTGCCCGTTCACCGACCTCGTCCCAATGTACTGGGGATCTGCACCTACGCCCGTATAGTGCTTCGTACGGTGCCATCCCGATTGTGACGTGGTAGCTATTATTGTAGGAGAACTCGATCAGTGGGAGGTACTTACTCCAATTTCCTTTGAAATCGAGTACGCACGCTCGGAGCATGTCCTCCAGGGTCTGAATGGTTCGCTCGGACTGACCGTCCGTCTGCAGATGATAGGCGGTACTAAAAGATAGTTTCGTTCCCATCGCCTTTTGCAAGCTCGTCCAGAATTTCGAAAGAAATCTGGAGTCGCGATCCGAGACTATTGAGGATGGAACGCCGTGCAGTCGCACTATTTCTTGAATATAGAGCTCCGCGTACCGTTCCATGGAAAATGTCGTGCTAATAGGTAAGAAGTGGGCGGACTTAGTGAGTCTGTCAACAATCACCCAAATCGCGTCGTGCCCCTTCGTGTTCCTCGGCAGTCCTACTACGAAATCCATGGTAATGTTATCCCATTTCCATTCCGGAATGGGTAACGGTTGTAGGGTTCCCGCCGGCCTTTGATGCTCGGCTTTTATCTGCTGGCACGTCAGGCACTGACTCACAAACGTCGCGATGTCCTTTTTCATGCCTGGCCACCAGTAGTTTTCCTTGAGATCTCTGTACATCTTCGTTGCTCCTGGATGTACCGAGTACGCCGTGGTATGTGCTTCCGTCATTATTAGCCGTCGTAGTTCGGCGTCGTCTGGCACGTACAACCGGTTCTTGAAGTATAATCGTTCGTCTCCCCGTATCATAAGGTCTCCAGTTGGTTGTCCCGGTAGTGCCTCCTTAGTCTTCGCATACAACTCGTCTGCTCCTTGCGCTGTCTTGATCTGCTCCAGCAGTGTCGGTTGCAACGTTAAGGCCGCTAGCTGCGCCTCGACTTCGCCTAACCTTACGACTTCTACTTCCAGCAGTTGCAGTTCTGCACTAACTGCTTTTCGGCTTAAGGCATCGGCTACTATGTTTGCCTTGCCTGGGTGGTAGTTGATTACACAGTCGTAATCCTTAACTAACTCTAACCACCTCCTCTGTCTCATATTTAACTCCTTTTGTGTAAAGAAGTATTTGAGGCTCTTGTGGTCGGTGTATATCTCACACCGCTCTCCATAGAGGTAATGCCTCCAGATTTTGAGAGCAAAGACCACTGCCGCCAGTTCTAGGTCGTGCGTCGGGTAATTCTTCTCGTACTCCTTTAGTTGACGAGAGGCGTATGCTACTACATTCCCGTTCTGCATTAGCACACATCCTAACCCGTTCTTCGACGCATCGCTATAAACGGTAAACCCTCCTGCTCCCGATGGGATTGTGAGAACTGGGGCCGTCGTAAGCCTTTCCTTCAGCTCTTGGAAGCTCCGTTCACATTCTACGGTCCACTGAAAAGGCGTATTCTTCTTGGTCAGCCTCGTCAGTGTCGATGTTATCTTCGAGAAGTCCTTTATGAACTTCCTATAGTATCCTGCCAGACCGAGGAAGCTTCGTATTTCCGTCACGTTCGTCGGCCTGGGCCAATTGCTAATAGCTTCTATCTTCTTCGGGTCCACTGAGATCCCCTCTCCTGATACTATGTGCCCTAAGAAGGCGACTTGGTCGAGCCAAAATTCGCACTTCTTGAACTTGGCGTATAGTTGCTTCTCCCGTAGTATTCCTAGAACTTCTCTCAGGTGTTCTTCGTGCTCCTCCTTCGTTTTCGAGTAGACTAGGATGTCATCTATGAAGACGATGACAAACCTATCTAAGTATGGCTTGAACACCCGGTTCATTAAATCCATGAAAGCTGCGGGCGCATTAGTTAGCCCGAATGGCATCACCAAAAATTCGTAGTGGCCATAACGGGTACTAAAGGCCGTCTTCGGGACGTCTTCTTTCCGGATCCTTAGTTGGTGATAGCCCGATCTTAAGTCGATCTTGGAGAAGACCGTTGCACCTTGCAGTTGATCGAATAGATCGTCTATCCTAGGGAGTGGGTACTTGTTCTTGATCGTCAACTTGTTCAACTCCCTGTAGTCTATGCATAATCTCATGGATCCGTCTTTCTTTTTCACGAATAGCACCGGCGCTCCCCAAGGAGAGAAACTCGGCTGTATGAACTCCTTCTGCATGAGTTCGTCGAGTTGATCCTTTAATTCCTTCATCTCCGTCGGTGCTAGCCGATAGGGCGTCTTAGATACTGGTGCCGCTCCAGGTACCAGATCTATAACAAACTCTATTTCCCGTTCGGGCGGTAGTCCCGGTAACTCTTCGGGAAATACGTCGGGGAAGTCCTTAACTATTGGTACTTCCTCGAGTTTCGGGGAGGCGTTCTCTTCCGACTTGATAGCGAATACCAGATAGGCTTCACACCCCGATTTGATCAGTCGCTGAGCTTTCAACGCTGATATTCTAGAGATCATGGTCCCTTTACTAGTTCCTACGAACTTAAGGGGTTCATCTCCGTCTACGTTGAGTGTGACTATCTTGCGGTGGCAGTCTATGACAGCTCCGTACTTTGATAGCCAATCCATTCCAAGGATTACCTCATAATCATTCATGGGAATTATTATGAGGTCTGTGGGCAGTTCCTTGTCCCCGATTACTATTGGACAATCCCGTAAGACCTGATTGGTTTGGGTGGAATTCCCGTTCGGAACTGTTACCCTAAGTTCGCACTCGGCTCGGTGAGGCGTGACTCCTACTCTCGCGACATACTTAGTAGACGCGAATGAATGGGTCGCTCCTGAGTCGACTAGTATGCATGTGGGGGTCTGGTAAACGAGGAGGGTACCTGTTACCACGGCCGGGTTATTTTCTGCTTCTTCGGAGGTTATGGTGTAGACCCTGGCCGGTACCCTTGGAGGTTCTATCGGGTTCCTAGCTTGGCTTCCGGATCCATCTTCCGGACATGCCCTCGAATAATGGCCCGTCTTGCCACACTTGTAGCAGACGGCGTTCTGGGAGTTGCAGACTCCCGGGTGTCTCCGTGCGCATTTCGGGCATACGGGTAGATCCAGCTGGGGCCTACCCTGGTTGGGCTTGAACTGTGGGGGTGGTCCAGGTCGATATTGAGGCCCCTGTTTCCCTTCCTGGGCCACGAATTGCCGTTTCGGATTACTTCCGCTCCCCGGCGGCCCTTGTGCGAATTTACGCTTAGCTTCTTGGGCGCGAGCTATTCTAGACTCGGCCTGCTCCGCCACGAGCGCTCTCTCAGCCACTTGTGCATACGTGGCCCCTTGCACACCCGCCATACTTACATCCCGATATAACTCGGGCTTCAGTCCTTCCATGAACCGCTCGACCTTTAGCGCGTCTGTGCTGACCATATGAGCAGCGAACCTTGAAAGCTGCTCGAACTTCCTGATGTACTCCGCCACTGTCATGGCTCCTTGGCGGAGATTGATGAATTCGTTCATCCTTTGGGCTCTGACCGGGGCGGTGTAGTACTTTCCTCGGAAAATCTCCTTAAACCGATCCCAACTCATCGTTAGTGGATTTTCGATGGCTGAGACGGTGTCCCACCAGTGTCCGGCGCTCCCCCTTAGCAGGTAGGCAGCGCACATGACCTTTTCCGCCTCGGGTGTGCGGCTATGCTGGAACATGTTCTCCAGCGTCCTTAGCCAGTCTTCAGCGGAGGTAGGATCTGCAGCATCCTCGAACAGTGGAGGATTGAGCTTTCTGAACCTCTCCCCGATCATCTCAATTCGTTCCGGTGGGGGAGGTAAGTTGGCTGGTTGCCCACCAGCATTTTGCTGGATCAGCTGCTGAATCTGGGCCGATTGTTGCCGGACCAGTTCAGTCAGCTGCAGGATGGTAGCATCCCGACTGTCAGGGGGGTTATTAGTGTCCCTACCCTGATCAGATTCCCTGCTTCCTTCTCCTCTAAGTCTTACCATTTTTTCAACCTACCCTGATAATTCCTAAGGCCAATAAATCAAACCATACAATAAATTCACATAACATCGTACTTACAAGCAAGGCCGCTTCCGCTTTTGAGTGTGTGTGTATGGACAGTCTGCAGGACCTGTGACCGAAGCTCTGATACCACTCTGTCAGGACCCGTCGTCCCGCCCTCGTATTCCGTTCTAATTCTAGATGTTAATGCTTTGGTATTGTGAGGATACGTAAAAATGCGAATAAATTTTTTTTTTCATCTTTAAAATACATGCGAAAATCTTATATACATGTCAAAAGAATGTTTTACATCGTTCGACATCATCATGCCCTTATCTACAAAATACAAGTGTACGTGTGTGTGTGCAGCCAAAAGCTCCCTATGCGCCCGGCCTTCACAGGTCGTCATCCATACACACACTCCCACCTCAAAAGCGGTCGGACTGCGTCAAAAGATCGGCCTTGCATAAAAGTCAGATCACGTACCGTGAGCGTCAGTACCTACAACACGTAACATAAATAATGAGCCACCGAGGCTCAGTAAGCAGAAATTATGCATGAATGCACGTGTCCTAACGAACGACAATCCACGTCGTCGTTTCCTAACGCTCGTACTCTTTTTCTCATACTCGTACTCTTTTCTTTCGCCCTTACTCTTTTTCTTATACTCTTATATCTTACGGGCCCTCGGCTTTCATTTCCCCAGCCTCTTATTTCGTCTTATCATACGGGGTTCTTTCCCAGCCTCTTATTCAGGCCTTATCGTACGGGGTATTTACCCAGCCTCTTATTCAGGCCTTATCGTACGGGGTATTTACCCAGCCTCTTATTCAGGCCTTGTCGTACGGGGTATTTGCCCAGCCTCTTATTCAGGCCTTATCGTACGGGGTATGTCCCCAGCCTCTTATTCAGGCCTTAAAGGCTGCATAAGGGAAGCCGTGACTCTTCGTTCGAGTCGACACAAACGCCAATATCGGCGAATTTACATCGCACACAGGCGATCTTATGCACGCTCATACCTCGCTCCTTACATACTACTCAGGCTTGCAAGTGCTCATGTTATGCTCATATACATATGCAGATCATGCTATCATGCATAGAATTAAATCCTATCATACGTACGCATTTCATAGAAGATACACGAGCACGTAATTCACATAATTGGACGCAGGCAAGTTACGTGTCGTAGTTGAATTTCTACTTACCTGTCGTCCGGGCGAAGTTAGTATTTTCCCCGTTTGCTCCTAACGTACGACCTTTATCATAAAATTATTATATCAGTACATTATCTAAATATTGGTTAGTTATGTTTTTGAAAAGTGTTGAAATATTTTCCTTAATATTGTTCATAAAGATCTCGCTAGGTGCTTCCGAGATTACTTATGATATACCAATGTCGAGATATACTTCGACATCATGCTTAAGATTTGGACATTTTGCTAGTTCTCGCCATTTTATTCGGTTATAAGGTCTCGACATTTACATGATTTGAGACCTCGACATTTTCTACTTAATTCTACTCGACATCGATCTCGACTTTGTCGACATTTGACTCGACATTTTCATTTCTTTTCCTCTCGGTATTCAACTCGGCATTTATACCTTTCATTCGACATTTATCTAGTTAGGAGGTTCCGATATTTTTGTGTGTATGAACTCGACATTTAATTAAATTAGGGTCTCGACGTTTATGGTTAGAAACGTCGACATGAACTCGACATTTTAGTAAAGCTCGACATTATATAATTTGAGATCTCGACATTTACCATTTGCTTCGACATCTTTCATTAGTATGATTTCGATATTTTTATTAGGAAATGTCGGCATGAAACTTACATGGGTCTCGACATTTATAGAATGTCGATACATATCACGTCGACATCTAACCTAACATTTCGACATTTCTCTTTGGTTCTCGTCATTTGTGTTCGTGTTTCACTCGACATTTTTCCTTGTTATTTTAGGATGTGAGATGTCGACATTTTTATCTATTACTCGACATTTAATGATTTAAAGATCTCGACATCTTGGAACATAAAATGTCGACATGAGATTTCACCTCGACTTTAATATCGGCAGTTAGCTCGACTTTTCTATTTTAGCACTTCGACATTCCCTTTTGACGTTTGAAACTAAAAATGTCGACATGCATTTCAATCATAAACCTCGACATTTTTATTTCTTATCACTTCGACATTATGTTTCGACATTATATTCGACATTTATCATCATCTTCGATTCTTTATCCCTACCGAATGAGATTCTTAGCTTGTTCTTCCTAGAATTTCAAGCTCTAGACCACATACTAAGCTACTTGACCCATATTTGCTCACCCCGAAACCCTATTTGCAGCCCAAATCTTCCCAAAATTTCCTAAGTTTCGAAACTTTCTCCTACTCAAAACCGTCTATAATATATTCAATTTCCTAATCTCCCTAAGTCTTAAACATGCTTTACTACCTAGTAATGGAAATCAAAGTAGCTTAAAGAGATAAGCTCACTTACTCGAGGTCCTTAATGTGGTTTTTCTCCAAGCTCCTCACGTTCTTCTTCTTTCTTTGTTAAGGGACGGTGATCTCTTTTCTAATGGGGCTTAGCTTTCGAAAGTTTTAGGCAATTATTAAGTCAACAAGGGTGTGATGATGGGACATGTGTTAGACGAAAATATCCCTCCATTTAGGGAACTTTGCTTACCAAATTGGGCCTAAATCAATATTGGACCTAATCTTTAGAATCTAGCCCACAAAATTGTAGCCTATATTTTTCCAAATTGTTAGACAATTCAAGGGTCACTTAGCACCATTATTCGCACCGAATTTCATAAAACACGAAACTTCACTTAAATCATATTGGGCACGTAAATCACATTTATGCACATAAAACACGCCATTATCATGAAATCAGGTAAAGCATACGCTTAATTTATTGGCTGACCTAATTTCCGGGGACCGGGGTCCTACAATGGGACCCAAGCTCTAGAGCGCGAGACCCATGACTTAGTGCGCGGGACCCATGCCCTGGGACTGCCCATGCACTGATGCGCGGGACCCCAGCACCAGCGCCTGGGGTCCTTGAACTGATGCCTGGGTCCCGTGATATAGCGCGCGCGGACCCGTGCTCAGTGCGCGCGACCCATCAGCACAGAACCCCGGCACCAGCGTGCGGGGACCCTGAATTGATGCCCGGGTCCCGTGCACTAGCGCGCGCGAACCGTGCTCCATTGCGCGCGCCCTAAACTGATGTGCGGGACCCCAGCGCCAGCGCCTGGGGCCCTTGAACTGATGCCCGGGTCCCGTGCTCTAGCGCGCGGACCCGTGCACCAGTGCGCGCGGCCCCTGCACCAGCGTGCGGGGACCGTGTAAACATGCGCGGGGCCCCAGATCCACTGCATGGGGCCCTTGTGAATATATGTCCCGTGCTCTAGCGCGCGGACCCGTGCACCAGTGCGCGCGGCCCCTACACCAGCGTGCGGGGACCGTGTAAACATGCGCGGGGCCCCAGATCTACTGCATGGGGCCCTTGTGAATATATGTGCGGGTTCCATGAAGCATGACCACGAGTTTCGTCTTTCCGTCTGGAAATTCAAAATTCTCGTGGCCAAACATCACGTAATGACAAACTCACGTAATTTGGATGGTAAAAATTCGTAACTCAAAAAGAAAAAAATTTACTGTAAAGAGTTAGAGCTGGGTTTTTCCTTCCAGACTTGTTTCGCAGACTTCGAGTTCGACTTAGTGACGAAAATGAGGCTGTGTTTTTCTTTAGAAACGATGAAGAAGAAAGGATGGATCGATCTGGGTTGGTATGGTAATTATTACGTGCTGCTGTGCATTTAAATGACCGAACTAAACATGTTGAGGTAGATAGACATTTATTAAGGAGAAGATCGACAACGGATTGATATGTACACCTTTTGTATCTACGAATAATCAACTTGCTGATCTATTGACCAAAGGTCTACCCAGCCAAGTGCATCAGAAGTTAATAAGCAAGCTGGGAATGGAAGATATCCACTCACCAGCTTGAGGGGGAGTGTCAGAATATTTCGAATATTTGAATATTAAGTTAGTAGTTACTATATTTGGGCTGGTTAGTTCCTAAGGATATGGGAATCATATCCTCCTTGGATATGATCCACTTGGTTATATATATAGGGCTGAATCTTTCTCTGCAAAGATAACGAAGATAGAAAGTAAGTATTCTGTAGGTTCTCTCAGTTTGACATGTATATTTATTTTCTTTTTCTTTTATTTCTAGTTAATTAATCGAGGGTTTAAAGAAGATGGTTAACGGTTAATTAAAATGAAGGCCATTGACAAAAAAAAAAAAACGTCAACAAGGCTATTTTTTTAATATTGACTGAGTCAAGGGCCATTTTTTAAAAGACCCGCGGATTGACAGTTATTTATAAAATTATTTCTATTTATTTTGATTTTGGGAAACAGATTGTTGAATTTGTGTCGTTCATTGGCTACGCTTTTCATTTTTAATCTATACTGAGATATGCATACTCTGTAAATAAACTTTAATTAAAGGTCAAAGATCCAAGGCCGGCAGGCTGGCCCACAATATTTAGAAAAGATATATAATAACTAATTAATTTATATTTATATATAAATTATATAATTTTTTTATATTTATGAGGTAATATATGTAATTTAGTAAAATTATAAATAAAATTAATTAATATTAAAGTTTAGGTTAAATATATATTTTGTATTAATTTTTTTGATTTTCTAGTTTTATTCATTTTTTTATTTTTAATTAGAGCGCGCTAGCCCGCCCCGCTTGGCCAGTGGGCAGGCTTTGGCGGGCTAAGGGCCGACCCGTTTTGACCGGTCTACCAACACAACAATACAATATCAAACATGCATTCATTACTGTTAGTTAGTTGATTGGAAAATAAGTTACACCTTTCAATTTAATAAAAGCTTCTTGGCCCCTGTTGTAAGTCCAACAATCAATGACTGGAAATCAAGTTATGCATTTCAAAGCAATTCAAACATCTTTCCATGATTGTCACTGAAAAATATCTATCTAGGCATAAAAACATGTCATTGAAGCATTTTCGAAGAATAAACTTGTCTTACAAAAAAGATATGCAAGATTGAATTGGAATATGATGATTGTCGCTCATAAAAATAATCATGTATAATACGGCTTGGAAAGGGCTTATGTTCTCCCAGTCCAAACAAGCACAATTAAATACGTTGATGCGAAGGAGAGTCAACGTGTTTCTGCCGTGCCTCAGAAGAATGTGGATTTCGGAAAATCTAGAAAACTGGATCTGTTGATAAAGTATCAGCATTATATAGACTCACAGATTTCTATGTCATTTTCAGAAGTGCATACTGAGTGTGTTTTTCTCCTGCTTCAGCATCCAAGGAAGTACTGTCACTGGAACAGTAATAGTCCTCAACATATTTATAAGCACGCCCAAATTTGCGTAGTTTCAGCATTAGAAAAAGGTGGTTTTATTTCACAAACCTTTTGCACGCCTGTTGTGCCGGTCTTAAACATTCCGTAGGTACTGCTCATACAACGAATGATACTTAGCAGGAACGTAGTCTTTGAAACTGCAAACAACAAAGTAATGAAGTCTTTATATCTCAAAAGAAAATCATATGAAGCAATTTTCGATTGAACAGAAAATTGTTACCCGTGAAGAAGAGAGCTCCTGCCCGGAGCAGAAAATAATGTCACGATTGACTGAAGAACATGGCCTAACTTCATTGCTTTCGACTTCAATGCTTTCAGAAACCCCACGAATTCGTTATACTCGGCATCTGAAAGATTAGCCCGAACCTGAAACATTTATACAAATATGTCACAAGCATTTGTTCCAAGCAAATGCTTTACCAGAGTCTAGAAGAATATAATCACAGATAATTTCAGAATGATTCACCTGGGCCAGATATGTGGATCCTTTATTCTCCACGTCATCCGTTTTATCATGTCTGATATGCTCAGAACGTTCCTTGCGTTCATCAACATCATCATCACCCACGACGAAAACTCTCTTCCTTTCACGGACTGCTGAAGTTTCACTCTTAGCAGGTTTAGCCCTCTCAGGCCCTGTTATCAGCAATTTTTGCTTTTTCGCTAGACATGGTGAGATGATTTGACAAGTTTCTTCATCCGAATCTCGCATTCTTTCCTTACTACTCAAATATTTTTTCCTCGTGAGGGTCAGATCACTACAACATTCTGAAGTCGACTCAGAAATTAGCTCAAATGATGTCGAAGACGAGCGGTTAGCTGATATTGTTCCACTCAACAGAGTAGAAGTGGAGCAACGCTGTATTGGTTTGTTGGGGGAAGCTACTTTAGAAGAGCATGTTTCATCTGTAGATGTTTTCTGAAGATGCGTCCGAGGTAAAAGGAAATAGTTATTGATAAATAAGGTTTAACAGGATGAATATAATCAACAATGGCAGTACCAAATACCTCAGAAACGAGAACTTCGGGATGAACCTCGCCCATAAATTTGAGACTTAGGGAAGCTCTCTCATTTTCTGCAGTCATGTATGTCAAGAATAGTCGTTACACCAGAGACTTTCGAAGGTATCAGACAGGCAAGATTTGTATCGATAAAATCGCGAACAACATTTCAACATTGAGATTACAAGATGACAAGATCTTTACCACGATCATGGGACAAAGTCAGCTTTGATGGGGCACGACTGCCAGCATCTCGAAAAAAGCGAGTCAACGTAAACACTACATCACCAAAGCTGGACTGACACTGCAAGCATAAAGTATCAGAGCCTAGTGATGGAGATAACAATTCAAACAGAAAATTAGCACTATCAACAAATGTTACTTTCACATAGGGCTGCATCCACCTAGATATCTGAGACTGGCGATTTGAATGGGAAAACCTGCATAAATCTCATGATGGTTTTGTTTCGTCATTTTTGTTTGCGAAGAATCATATCTCAAATCAAGAATTGTGCAATAGTGGTCACCTTTCGTCACAAAATATAACCGCTCCATAATCATGTCGATGGCGTATGACACGCCCAACTGCCTGATTAACAGCCCGTGATGCTTGTTGAGAATACCATCCTTCACCTGTCAGACCCTATTCACAATGCGATTAGCATAATTTTCCTAGACTATAAACATACGAATCTCAGATGTTTCCTTGTACCTTGGACGCAGCCCTTTGTGACTGCACCTGCATATCCAAGTACTCACGTTTGAGCCTGACCTGTAACCATAAAGAACTGTCTTTTTTCGTATTTGCAAAGGTTGAACAACATACCCAGATAAACATATATGTACAATAAAAGAGCACAATAAATAAAAGCAGAGGGTGAAACAAAAATCTAGGGGGAGGAGTAATGCAGCGTGTTGAAACTCCCAAGTTAAAACTACTGTTCATTTGAAGAAGTAATTTTTACCTACGCTACTTTCATCGGTATTCTGTCCATAACTACGCTAATTTTTACCTACGCTGTTCATTAATTAGCACCTTTAAATTAGGAAATATTAAGCCCTGTCAACTCAAACTTGATGAGTAAGACATACGTGCGTTTTTAATTAAAAACTGTAAGAGATTTCATGAATGGGGTAATATAATTCGTAGTTCAATTTTTTTTAAAAGTTCGTGAGCATCTCATGACATGATTAAGAACGCTCTTGATGCACTGAACCTTAGCATCTGTCATGGTAGCAAATGGCAGCCCAGTGATAACCACGGCTCGGCCAGCATGGTCAGCGAAATCCAGTCCTTCACTTACCTAAAAAAGATTCAAATAATTGATATATGTGAAGACATTCTTCCTCTACAGTAGCTACACAGGAAATACCTATAACAAGAAGTTGAGGAAGTATTTAACTACATCTACACTTCACATTGGACATGTAACATAGAAAGCACAATCGCAATGTAGCTTAACTAGATAATACGAAGAAAAAACAGATTAATATGGGATGCGCATAGAGCACAAACTCACTGCCACCGTCCACAGACACCATTGAAATACCTTGCCACGACATACTGCAAAAAAGACTGCCCCTGATGCAGAAGTGTCTTTCAATTTCGCCATATAATCCTGAATTAGCCAAACTACTATGAATCATCCATTTTTAGAGGCTTTCAATAATTTAATGAAATAATATTAATTGGATTAACCTACTTCAATTGCGGAAGGAAAGAGAGAGGACTGTCGAGGTTCAATAACAGGTAACTTGTACTTGCAGATTCTTTCCCAGACAGTGGTCGTTGAACTTTGTTGACCCTGCAAATAAAAATAATATAGGCTCTTGACAGAAGAATTACACAGTTACCTGCACAGTTTCACATGGCTCACCATATCTTTCCAGCAGCTGATACATTGGTCCATAAGGTAGTAAGACGGAAAGAAAACAAGCAGACCATCAGGTACAATGCGCGCAAAATTGACTGAATAATGATAAACCTCGAGTCAGGTACGGTACGACGAATTAAGAGAATAACCACGATGGCCCAACTGGCGCAAAATTGACTCATACCAATTGCATTGCCAAGTTCGAGTTTGTATTCTGCTGAACCACGATTACGGTACGACGAATTAAGAGAATAACCAGATGGCCCAACTGGTGCAACACCGGCCCATATCTGATTTTCAGATATAACGTGAGGATTTTCCAAACGTAAAGGAAAATCTCTGCCAAAAAATAGCAATGGTAAGTCACTCTTCAAACCTAATATATGAATGCTGCATTGAAGGAATAATCATAGTTGACTTACAACTTCAATTCTTCCGCAAACGAGTCCAGTGGAGATAATGTACCAGATGTAAGAATGATAGATCCAATGCCCAGCCTGGCGAATTCTTCCATGGCAATTCCAGGATTGAAGCACCACCAACTTAGAGTTCTAGAAATTTTTCCTAATTTCATATGATGAGGAAAATTAGCGTTAATTAGTTCAATCACAATGCATCTTATTGGTACGACAAAAAAAGGAAGGAAAGAAAGAGATCCTCAGCATACACGAAACAGTTATGAAAAATAACAGCCACAAACTATCAGCAAAGATGCACATAACCACAATAACAGCACAACTATCAAGTATAAAGTTTGGAACAAAAATCATATTTTAAGCTACACTTGTATATACCTCTAAAGACATCTGTAGTATTCGATTCCACTTGTTGAACATGGACCTGGCAAATGTAAATAAAAAATGGACTGCATCAGAGTAAGCAAGACAGAAGTTTCTGAGTAGGCAAGAAAGAAGTTATTAAGTTAATTTAAAAAGTCAGGTATGACAAAACTTACACGATAATATTGTGCGTGCGCATTGCTACTATCTCTGAAAACTAGATTAAAAATTTCACCCAAGCTTTCCAACCTGAAGACGGTGCCTGTTGTATTAAGTGATCCTTTATTTGTGCTGGCATTTGCATCTGAAAAAGAAAAGGACAAATCATTGATAGTTTCCATTGAATGGATGCAACGATCAAAAAGTGGAAATCTTCCACGATATAAGGTCGATTAAGAAAACAGGAGATACCAAGCAATTTGTGGCAGATATAGTAACATGTAATTCAATCTTGTAATTAAAAAAATTTATAAGAGTGAGAATGAGAGGAAATAGCAGGACGTGTCTCCATGCTGTAGTGACGTGAAGATTTATCTTGGAAAGTAGTACAAGAATGAAAGAGAAGGCTTGAGGTGGAATGCTTATGACCTGAGAGCCTCAATTCCAAAATTTATTTCTGAAAAGTGAAAGTAAAGATGAGAGCCTCAAGTCCAAAGTTTATTTCTTTGGAAAAAATTAGCTTGAAAATCCATCCAAATGTCGATAACCTTGAGACCTCAGAATGCATCAAAATTCGCAGGAAGCCACGCTTAAAAGGAGCAGGGGATACCTTCTTCAAGAAGAATACATGCTTTCTCAATCGTACTCATGAGCATGTTTGCAGTTTTCTGAGTAATATTTAACTCAGCCAACAGCTCATAAATGTATGGACCAGGCTTTGTAAAACCTAGATCTCTGGATTCCATCGGCACCTCAGCTATTTTTTTCTCGAGCTTCAAAAGAAGTGCTGCCAGAAGATCACGGTTGTCAAGCGTATAGACCAAAAAACATGGCAATTTTTAATTGCAGAAGACCAAACAATGGACAACATGAAGAGATGAAGAAGTAAAGTAATAAGACGGATTAGCATTACAGGCACTGTCGTCCACACACACACACAAAAAAAAAAAGCAAACGACAAAATTTGTTTAGATAGGAATCACAAAAATCAAAAGATACAAACATAAAAAGCTCACATTCAGATTGCAAAAGCTCAGATTACCTTTCAGAATAGCAAAATCATCAGGATTACAGGATTTATCACTTGATATCTCTCTTCTACTTCTGGAAAGATCAATGCAACTTTCTGCTTCAGACATACAGGCGGTCAAAAGAGATGAAGGTAGGTCAAAAGAAGCCGCTTCTGCACACAACGATTCCTGTTGTAGAAGCATTACTAGTAATCAATAGCATTGATGGAAGGTAACAGATAAGTACTCATACGTTTGACTAATACATAGTTTACAGTTCAGGTAAGTTAATAAATAAGAAGAATGCAACAGCAATTTCCACGAGTCATCGGATTTCAATCATACCAAGTTGTGGGCTTCATCAAATATAAGAATGCTGTTATCCCACTCGATTTTTAGAGATTTTCGATTTCCACGATCAATGAGATAGTTATAAGGTGCAAATAAAATGTCAACATCCTTATGGAGCTCCCTTGACAGGTAATAAGGGCACCTATCAACGGGAAAACATTCATTAGTTGATTAAATTTGTAAAGGTACTAACGAAGTTCGGATACCTACGGTCCACAACTTCGTCCTATATTAACCAAGTCCTCTATATCAATTGGATCATCTCCAACACCAGGATTGCTCTTCAGAAATTCTACATGAGACAAGAAATAACAACATCCATTAAAACAATATAAAGAAAAGCAAGAACAAACACCTGTTGCATGGAATAAACTAGAACATCGGTGACATAAAGGAGTATCCGAACCTATAAACATACGTAGCAGAAAGCTTTTAGTTCAGCTATGATTCTTAGACAAATGCAAAATCATAAAATACAGACCTGTAACACGCGAAAAGTGAGAGCAATACTTCTTGGTACGCTTTTTGCAAAGTGCCTGGCAGGCATTAGTTTGTGCCTTTCCCCGAAGCAAACTTACTTGGTCATGAATGCACAATTGCTCTCGTGATCCCAATACGACCATGCTTGGCCTGGACTTCATCATTTTTTTTTAACAATGAGCTAATATACCAGGGCATCAAAGTAACTTATAAATATTTGAAAGAGCTATTAGCGCAAATGAAATCGAATGTTGCTACTCTTTTACTAATCATAGAGGAAAGTAATTATTTCGAATGGAGTTATGGTCATCAAAGAGCTGACAAAGTAACGACCTGAAAAACATTGACCCACAATCAGGGAGGTTTCGCACTCAACATCAGATGAAACGTCGGTACATAATCAGTCAATCATATATGATAGACCAGAATGATTTATCAATGCACTAATTCAGTAAAGACCATTGGTAGTACCATCGTAACACCATTAGGTACATGACACATTGCGGAAAAGGTAAATGGAAAGATGAACTGAAACTAGACTTACCATATCTAAGACACACTGAGAGAATTTAGTAAAGGGCAGGGCATGAAACCGATAGACAGGATAGAAGACAAAATTAAGGGGCAGTTAAGCTACATTGAATAACTGAAATGGGATCAAATCTGTCCCTCAATAAGCTTCTAGAGCGAGGACAGTTATTTTATGCATCACAACCCACAAAATATAAGACAAGATCCCATGAAATAGTTTTATCGCTTGTAATCTCGTAAATGATACTTCAGAAAAAAATAAATAAATCTAGGTGTATCTTTAATAGAACAGACCTTACCTGTAGCTAGATCGTTTCAACTCTTGAACCACCTGTCGAATCTGGCTGTGAGTACGCGATGCGTAGATGATGACAGGATGTTTGGAAGACTGTGATAGCCGCATTTCACCCTCTGAAATCTGGCTTGCTCTGATATGATTTTTATCTCTTGAAGAAGGCAATGTACCATCTGAATACTGGCTTAAGCTTACACGAGTTCTCTCCTTTCGATCTCTTGTAAATCCACCAAAACTTTTCCTCCAAGCCAATGTGGCACATAAAAGACACAATGTCTTCCCAGTACCAGTTGGGCTCTCCAGTAACGCATTACATTTCTGACACCGTCATAATCAAACATATGAAAACAATGAAGTATCATATCAGTGAACGAAAAACGAACAGGAAACATTGAACAAAAGTTGATCAAGTCCCAACATGCGATTTCAAATACATAAATAGAAAATAAATTGACGCAAAAAAGTCAGATCTTTTGTGCTTCCATTTAACACTTCTGTTTCGCGGATCGAACAATGACTTGGAGAAAATTTTTCCAATCGAAAAAATTATAAAATTTAAGAGAATATGTCTAATATAATTTAAAATCTACAGCATGAGCTTGCCCAAACGTAGGTTCGTCCATGGATAAAAAACTGACAAATTTCCTTCAGAAACTGCATAATAATTAATGGAAAACCAGATGCATCCAGTATTAGTCACGCCTTCATCCCCACCATGATACGACCATGTTAGAAAATGTGGATCTTTGCGAGGCGAGGGTGCGTTACAACAAGATTATCAACAAGGAGGTCGAAGAAAGTGAAAATCGGCCAACAGACCAATCCCAGGATCCTGACCATTCTACTTAATTTGACAGAAGGCAATCATATACATTTCCTACTTTTCAAAACCCAAAAGAAATTCATGAACTCGCAATTACGAATCACTCATAGATATCGAGCAGCGACGACAACCCAATGAAAAGAATGAAGAAGAATCAGAGTCTGCATACGTTTTGAAGAGATTCGATGACTTTTTCCATGTAAACGAGCTGGCAATCATACGCCTCGTAGGGGAAATCCACTTCGATTCCCCTGATTTTGTAGGTTGGCATTCTGAGTTGCTGATGATTTTTCCAGTGTATCCAATTACCATACCACTGTGTTCTTAGAGCTGGAAGAAAAAACCCTAATTCAGCCTCGCGTAGACGATGTATACCATTTTCCCGCCATTCTCATATATACAAGTCTTACTAATAAATTATTTATTTGATAAAAAATAAATAAAATTCTCATTCAAATGACAGAAGATATATAACGGTGAAAATCAATGAAATCGCCGACGAGGACACTGTGGCCAACCGCCGAACTATGAGCTGAGACAAAGAACGGCGAACCAAGTTCAGTTTTGGGTGATACTTATTCAGCTTTGGGATTGTCCATTGTGAAGTTGCATGCTTACTATCATTTTGTGCAGTGCAGAGGTGTTTGATAAAAGATTGTGTCTTTTCCGGGACAGATTATGGAAAGGAAAAAAGCTTCGGCCGATCCCGTTTCAGAAACAAACAATTTCTAAGCTAGCAATCCTCGAAAAAGATTGCTTTGGGATGGCGAATCATAAACAAACATAGCTTCTGTTCCAAGTCTCGAGTAAACGAGAATGTAAGATACCGGCCATAATTTGGTCGGTTTCTTACTTGGAATTTAGTCGAACAGCTGCGCGCTTTTATATTCGAGAAGAGAAATATCGAAGGACGATCGAAGGGGGGAGAGATCGAGATAGAGAGAGCTGAGTGAGATATAGAAGATCGACGGAGAAGATCGAAGAAACAGAGGGTCGAGAGATAGAGGAGAGATCGAGAGTTAGGAGAGAACCATAGAACATAGAAGAAGATTAGAATTGTATTTTTTGCTTATCCTATCGTTTTGATACACCCGTTACTGAATATAAACATAACTACTAAATGGGCCAAATGCCATGAACTAACTCGTACGGGCCAAGCCCAACTCGTGGGTCAAGCCCAACTCGGGGAGGCATTGCTTCCCGTTGAAACATCCT
Organism: Craterostigma plantagineum; assembly: GCA_027422505.1. Taxonomy (NCBI): domain Eukaryota; kingdom Viridiplantae; phylum Streptophyta; class Magnoliopsida; order Lamiales; family Linderniaceae; genus Craterostigma; species Craterostigma plantagineum. The sequence goes on along the minus strand of JAPQWV010000219.1, from coordinate 269,600 downwards.
TGTCCTCAAGGATGAGGGGGTAAAAATCTCGACATAATAAGTATAATTCCCGATCTCGAGACCACGGCCATCGCATGCTTGTTGTTGCACTTTTTCCACGATCGGAAGGAAAAAAGTGAACTCCCAACGAAACCAATGACCCCGATCTCGTGAGGATGATGTTCGACAACGAGACCATGGCCCTTGCTTACTATCAAAGGTGTACTCTTTCCACGATCGAAAGGAAAATGTGTACTCTCGAGTATGAACAGAAAATCATCTCGAGCAATTTAGAGCCACCCATAAGATTGCGCCCCCTCCATGCAAGAGCTTCATCATCTCATAACAAGTGCCTACTTCGCCAAGGTCCATGATATAAGTGCTTAAAAGAACCTCCACGACCTCTTCCTTGGTGGTGGTACCCTTGTGCTCAAAAGAATCACCATGGCCACCTAGTAGATGAATACGCGAAAAGATAATGGAAACAATTTCAGGAAGCAACAAAAGATTCCTCCTCTACCGAGCGAACCAACTGTAAAACGTTACTCATGAATAATTTCCCAACAAACCACATTCCTTCGACAATAGGTCCTCGTCCCCGATCAAAAGGTACACTACACTCATTTCCGACGTTCAACTGCTCAACATACCAACACCCTAGACGCGCTATAGTTGCCCAGCCAAATAACTCATCCGTAGCCAACACAAATCCATATTTAACTAACACCAAATCATCACTTACAATATCAGCCACTTTAACTACACCAAAATCTGACCAAACGTACCCGTCGGCTTTTTTTTTCATAGTAATTCCCAACGCATTTGAGGGTGTAATAAGGCGTTGAAAGCCCTTATTTGCTGCTTTAGTTGTTCTGAAATTGACATCGAATGAGTTCGCCAATAGAAGGTTACTCTACCTAGCAATATGGAGAACTTGTAGCAGTTTTTTGCCAAACTCCATTGCGGTATATAGACCTCTTGGCTGCAACGCTAGCATTATACCTCGCAATTCATCGCTAAGACCATCGAAAAATCGAGAGATGAAATAGTCTTTGAATATATATATTTCATTACCCAAGGTATGTCCCATATTAACTCTTCGAATGCGTTGACATAATCTGAACACGAAGCAATTTGCCTAAGGTCTTCGAGCTCCCTACAGGCTTGATACACCGTTTCTACTTCAGCCTTGATCCTTTCGGGCGCACCCTAACGTCCCCGATCAAACGGTAGGTTAAACACCTCCCCCCAACGTGCAGCCGCTCGGCATCCAACCGCCCTCAATCGAACAACACATTTTGATATGCTAAAACTCTTTGTTATTCAAGAACGTCGGTTAGTACAAAGTCATCATCACCTAACACGAATTCACCAGCACCCACGAGCGAATCCTGCTCAATCAATATCGACAAGTCACCATCGCTCAACGTCGATTCATACTTAATAACAATCGGTTCAACTTCAACCATTACCGAGTCGTCATCGCCTACGACTAGCTTCTCGGTGCCGTCGTCAACCAAAACCGATCCACTCCCAACTAACAGCGGCAAATTCCCGTCAGCCAACACCGAAGCGTACCCGTCACTCATCGTCAACCCATCAACATCTACCTCAACGACAGTCGACGAGTCCACATCAACGACCAACTTGATAGGATCAAACTGTTTAAGCAAAGCTTCAGTGATCATTCCAAATTTCAGTATTTGTACCTTCGCAAAACTTATTATACCATTTCCGAGCCTTCCCTTCGACGTAGAGGTAGGTGACCTTCGTTCGCTCGACATCAGTGGGGTTGTCAATGCGAAGGAGCTACTGTTGAGTGCGAATGAGCTGTTGAGTGCGAAAGAGCTACTGAGTGCGAAGGAGCTATCATATTTGATGATTCTGCCATAACAATGGATTAGGGTTCTTGGCAATCGGTGCTCAGTGGTGTGCTCTAATACCATAACAAAACAAATAATGGAGAAACGCAGATTTAACATGGTACAGATCTTCACAGAATCCTACGACCACGGGGAAGAAGAAAGACTTTTTATTTATGTCCACGGATCAGACTTTTTACAATTACAAGGAAAAATGTCAAAGAACTGATGAAACTAAAAATTGAATTAGAAACCACGAGTCAGAGAGAGGAAAGAGAATACAAAACTTCTAGAGAATTAGAAGTAAGTCTTTGATAGAATTCGGAAATTCTTTCAACGAAGTTCATCGTGTTCAAGTTAAAATTCGACGACGTTCATCAAGACCGGTGCGAGTTTCTCATAATCGCACGGTTGCAACGAGAGAAGCCCGTGCGAGTTTCTTGGAAGCGTGCGGTTCAACGCTCAAGACCCGTGTGAGTTTCTCATAATCGCACGGTTGCAACGAGGAAAGCCCGTGCGAGTTTCTTGGAAGCACGCGGTTCAACGCTCAAGACCCGTGCGAGTTTCTCATAATCGCATGGTTGCAACAAGGAAAGCCCGTGCGAGTTTCTCGGAAGCGTGCAGTTCAATACTCAAGACCCGTGCGAGTTTCTCATAATCGAACGCTTACAACGAGGAAGCCCGTGCTAGTTTCTCAAGCGCGCGGTTCAATACTCAAGACCCATGCGAGTTTCTCATAATCGCACGGTCGCAACGAGGAAAGCCCGTGCGAGTTTCTCGGAAGCGTGCGGTTCAATACTCAAGACCCGTGCGAGTCTCTTGGAAGTGTACGGTTCAAAGCCCGATGTGACGCTCGGGGCCGATGAGTGCGGGGAGGGATCGCCGGTGCCAGAGAGGTGCACACACAAGGAGCAGCTCATGGCAAACTTCTAGACGAAGGGGTACATGAACGAACCGATCCGACACCCGAATGGGAGGGGATCCTGAAACTGAGAATGTATGGGCATTTCAGGCTTAGAATCGTATAAGAGAATTGATAGTACTACTCATATCACCAAGGTCGACCTACCTTTTCGGGAGTCCATCTATAGAAACTCTGAAGTTAGCGTGCTTAACTTGGGGCAATCTAAGGATGAGTGTCCCCCTAGAAAGTTTCTCAGGGTGCGTGTGAGTGAGGACAAAGCACGCTGGAAGGTTAAATGGTGATAGTGTGGGGCCAGACTATCAGTAGGAGTGTGTTTGGCCCAACCCCACAGGTCCTGGTAGGGATCGATGCTACAGTGACATTCGATATGGGATAGGATGTCAGGTGGTATCAGAGCACAACCTCTTGCAGTACGGTGCTGGTTCGGGGACGATGAGGGCGGGAGTGATCGCCGGTGCCAGAGAGGTGCACGGACAAGGAGTGGCTCATGGCAGGCTTCTAAGCAAAGGGGTACATGAACGAACTGATCTGACACCCGAATGAGAGGGGATCCTAAAACTGACAATGTATGGGCGTGTCAGGCTAAGAATCGTATAAGAAAATTGATTGGACTACTCATATCACCAAGTTCGACCTACCTTTTCGGGAGTCCATCTATAGAGACTCCGAAGTTAAGCGTGCTTGACTTGGGGCAATCTAGGGATGAGTGACCCCCTAGAAAGTTTCTCAGGGGTGCGTGTGAGTGAGGAAAAAGCACGCTGGAAGTTTAAATGGTGATACTGTGGGGCCAGACTGTCAGTCGGAGTGTGTTGGGCCCAACCCCACAGGTCCTGGTAGGGATCGATGCTACAGTGACATCCGATATGGGACAGGATGCCAGGTGGTATCAGAGCACAACCTCTTGTAGTACGGTGCTGGTTCGGGGACGATGAGGGCGGGAGTGATCGCCGGTGCCAGAGAGGTGCACGGACAAGGAGTGGCTCATGGCAGGCTTCTAGGCGAAGGGGTACATGAACGAACTGATCTGACACCCGAATGAGAGGGGATCCTAAAACTGACAACGCATGGGCGTGTCAGGCTAAGAACCGTATAAGAAAATTAATTGTACTAATCATATCACCAAGTTCGACCTACCTTTTCGGGAGTCCATCTATAGAGACTCCGAAGTTAAGCGTGCTTGACTTGGGGCAATCTAGGGATGGGTGACCCCCTGGAAAGTTTCTCAGGGTGCGTGCGAGTTAGGACAAAGCACCCTGGAAGGTTAAATGGTGATACTGTGGGGCCAAACTATCAGTCGGAGTGTGTTGGGCCCAACCCCACAGGTCCTGGTAGGGACCGATGCTACAGTGACACCCGATATGGGACGGGATGTTACACCCGAGTCCCGTCCTTTTGAAATATCAAGTCCAAGTGTTAGCTTTGTGACCAAGCCCAAAAGGCCCATGAATAAACGTTCAAGAAAATGATTTTCGACAAATAACAAGTCCAACTGTCACCTTCGTGATCAAGCCCCAAAACCCATGAAGAAACGCCCATATTTCAGAAGTTTTTGCTAAGACGCTAGGTTCGTGACCCAGCCCAACGGTCCATGAAGAAAGCTCAAGTCAAGAAATCTCGAAGATCAAGAGGCTTTTAAAGTCCTTAAAATTTTATAGAGGGAAGAATCAGAGGAATAAGTAGAGATAGAGTTCATTAAATTTTATCAAATCTAATTTGTACTATTTTTCTTGTAATTCGATATTTGAATAAAGAAAATACGCTACAAGTATATCTCCCAAGAAAGTGCAATAACCAGTAATGGACTTCCTCGTGTCCTTGCAAGCACCACAGTCAGCATCTGAGAAAGCTGTCAGCTAGATTTGTGTCTGATGATAGGAAAATCCTTGTTCTGGAGAGGCCTTAAGGTACCTGAGTAAGTGATGAGCTGCCATGAGATGACATGTTCTCGGGGCAGATATGTATTGGCTCAGCTTATGAATTGTAAATGCAATATCTCGTCTAGTAAAGGTTAGATAAAGTAGCCGTCCCTCGAGCCTTCTATATTTGAATGGCTCATGGAGCAAGTCCCCATCATTCTCAATGACCTTACTGCTCGCATTCATAAGAGTTGTTAAAAGCTTAGCTTCTGAATACCCTGTGTCCTGGAGCATCTGTAAGACGATCGCCCAACTGGCGCAAAATTGACTCATACCAATTGCATAGCCAAGTTTGAGTTTGTATTCTATGAACCATGATTACGGTACGACGAATTAAGAGTATAACCAGATGGCCCAACTTGTGCAACACTGGCCCATATCTGATTTTCAGATATAACATGAGGATTTTCCAAACGTAAAGGAAAATCTCTGCCAAAAAATAACAATGGTAAGTCACTCTTCAAACCTAATATATAAATGCTGCATTGAATGAATAATGATAGTTGACTTACAACTTCAATTCTTCCGCAAACGAGTCCAGTGGAGATAATGCACCAGATGTAAGAATGATAGATCCAATGCCCAGCCTGGCGAATTCTTCCATGGGAATTCCAGGATTGAAGCACCACCAACTTAGAGTTCTAGAAGTTTTTCCTAATTTTATATGATGAGGAAAATTAGCGTTAATTAGTTCAATCACAATGCATCTTATTGGTACGACAAAAAAAGGAAGGAAAGAAAGAGATCCTCAGCATCACGAAAAAGCTATGAAAAATAACAGCCACAACCTATCAGCAAAGATACAAGACAGAAGTTTCTGAGTAGGCAAGAAAGAAGTTTCTAAGTTAATTTGAAAAGTCAGGTATGACAAAACTTACATTGTGCGTGCGAATTGCTATCTCTGAAAACTAGAATAATAATTTCACCCAAGCTTTCCAACCCGAAGACGATGCCTGTTGTATTAAGTGATCCTTTATTTGTGCTAGCATTTGCATCTGCAAAGAAAAGGACAAATCATTGATAATTTACATTGAATGGATGTAACGATCAAAATATTGAAATCTTCCACGGTATAACGTTGGTGATTTAAGAAAACAGGAGATACCAAGCAATTTGTGGCAGATATATCAAGAAAAACATGTAATTCAATCTTGTAATTTAAAAAATTTATAAGAGTGAGAATAGTACTGTCAAAACGGGCCGGCGGGGCGGGCCGGCCTGTAACCCGCCAAAGCCCGCCAGTGGGGGCGGGCGCGGGTAAGCCCGCCTCCTGGCAAGCCTGGAATTTAAGGCCCGTCTCGCCTGCGGGCGGGTAGCGGGCCTGGCGGCCTTAGCCCGCCAATTTAAAAAAAAAATAAAATAAGAAAAAAAATTAAAATAAGAAAAAGTAAGAGAAAATAATAAAAAATAGGAAAAAATAATATAAAAATAGTAAAAAAAACAAACAAATATAAAGAATTTAAGTTGGAAAAATATCTACTTTTTATAAACTTTTTTAATTTTAATTTATTTATGTTATTAATTACCAATTATAGCTAAAAATATAAAAATCATCATAATTTGTTTATAAATTTTATATTTTAAAATAAAAATATAATATCTAATTTTCCGACGGGCTTGCCCACGGCCCGCGGGGCCCGCCCCGCAAAAACCCGCGGCCCGCTCGGGCATGCTCGGGCGGGCCTAAAAAATCAGAGCCCGCCCCGCCAAAGGGGCGGGCCCGCGGCCGCGGGCCCGTTTGACAGCTATAAGTGAGAATGAATGGAAATAGCAAGACGTGTCTCCATGCTGTAGTGACGTGAAGATTTAACTTGGAAAGTAGTACAAGAATGAAAGAGAAGGCATCGGGTGGAATGCTCATGACCTGAGAGCCTCAATTCCAAAATTTATTTCTGAAAAAAAGTGAAAGTTAAAGATGAGAGCCTCAATTCCAAAGTTTATTTCTTTGGAAGAAAATTAGCTTGAAAATCCATCCAAATGTCGATAACCTTGAGACCTCAGAATGCATCAAATTCGCAGGAAGCCACGCTTAAAATGAGCAGGGGATACCTTCTTCAAGAAGAATACATGCTTTCTCAATCGTACTCATGAGCATGTTTGCAGTTTTCTGAGTAAAATCATCAGGATTACAGGATTTATCACTTGATATCTCTCTTCTACTTCTGGAAAGATCAATGCTTCTTTCTGCTTCAGACAAACAGGCAGTCAAAAGAGATGAAGGTAGGTGAAATGAAGCCGCTTCCGCACACAACGATTCCTGTTGTAGAAGCATTACTAGTAATCAATAGCATTGATGGAAGGTAACAGATAAGTACTCATACGTTTGACTAATACATAGTTTACAATTCAGGTAAGTCAATAGAAAAGAAGAATGCAATTGGAATTTCCACGATTCACTGAATTTCAATCATACCAAGTTGTGGGCTTCATCAAATATAAGAATGTTGTTATCCCACTCGATTTTTAGAGATTTTCGATTTCCATGATCAATGAGATAGTTATAAGGTGCAAATAAAATGTCAACATCCTTATGGAGCTCCCTTGACAGGTAATAAGGGCACCTATCAACGGGAAAACATTCATTAGTTGATTAAATTTGTAAAGGTACTAACGAAGTTCGGATACCTACGGTCCACAACCTCGTCCTATATTAACCAAGTCCTCTATATCAATTGGATCATCTCCAACACCAGTATTGCTCTTCATAAACTCTACATGAGACAAGAAATAACAAATGCATTAAAACAATATAATAAAGAAAAGCAAGAACAAACACCCGTTGCATGTAATAAACTAGAACATCGGTGACATAAAGGAGTATCCGAACCTATAAACAAACGTAGCAGAATGCTTTAAGTTATGCTATGATTCTTAGACAAATGCAAAATCATAAAATACAGACCTGTATCACGCGAAAAGTGAGAGCAATACTTCTTGGTACGCTTTTTGCAAAGTTCCTGGCAGGCATTAGTTTGTGCCTTTCCCCGAAGCAAACTTACTTGGTCATGAATGCACAATTGATCTTGTGATACCCATACTACCATGCTTGGCCTGGAATTCATCAATTGTGCCTGGCAGCCGCACAATTGCTCGTGGCCTTCCCAACAAACCACATTCCTTCGACAATAGGTCCTCGTCCCCGATCAAAAGGTACACAACGCTCCTTTCCGACGTTCAACTGCTCAACATACCAACACCCTAGACATGCTATAGTTGCCCAGCCAAATAACTCATCCATAAGCAACACAAATCCATATTTAACTAACACCAAATCATCACTTACAATTTCAGCTACTTTAACTATGTTGTTTTTAATATAGAATATTTGTTATGTGGATGATATAAAAATTTTGGGGCTGAATATTTTTCTGTGTAAAGATCGAAAGGAGAGAATAAAATTTGCTAGCTCTCTTTTCTATTTCTTCTTCTCATTAATTTTCCTCTGCCACCGTTACTTCAAGACCCATGCATACATATAAATAGATAAATACACGTAACAATAGTCAATAAATGCAGATCTTATCATATCATATGAAATCTCACTTTGGCTGCTTGATATCGGCTCCTTTGTTTTTTCTTCTCTTTTTTCTTCATGTGTGTGCGGAGTTAGGTGGCTGACTTTCCTTTTTTTTTTCACATTGAGATTATTCAACAAACTACACCAAAATCCGACAAAACGTACCCGTCGGTTTTTTTTTCTTAGTAACTCCCAACGCATTTGATGGTGTGATAAGGCGTTGAAAGCTCTATTTGCTGCTCCACTTGCTCTGAAATTGATATCAAATGAGTTCGCCAATAGAAGGTTACTCTACCTAGCAATATGGAGAACTTGTAGCAGTTTTTTGCCAAACTCCATTGCGGTATATAGACCTCTTGGCTGCAACGCTAGCATTATACCTCGCAATTCATCGCTAAGACCATCGAAAAATCTACAGATGAAATAGTCTTTGAATATATATATATATATATTTCATTACCCAAGGTATGTCCCATATTAACTCTTCGAATGCGTTGACATAATCTGAACACGAAGCAATTTGCCTAAGGTCTTCGAGCTCCCTACAGGCTTGATACACCGTTTCTACTTCAGCCTTGATCCTTTTGGGCGCACCCCAACGTCCCCGATCAAATGGTAGGTTAAACACCTCCCCCCACGTGCAGCCGCTCGGCATCCAACCGCCCTCAATCGAACATCACATTTTGATATGCTAAAACTCTTTGTTATTCAAGAACGTCGGTTAGTACAAAGTCATCATCACCTAACACGAATTCACCAGCACCCATGAGCGAATCCTGCTCAATCAATATCGACAAGTCACCATCGCTCAACGTCGATTCATGCTTAATAACAATCGGTTCAACTTCAACCATCACCGATAAGTCGTCATCGCCTACGACTAGCTTCTCAGTGCCGCCGTCAACCAAAACTGATCCACTCCCAACTAACAATGGCAAATTCCCGTCAGCCAACACCGAAGCGTACCTATCACTCATCGTCGACCCATCAACATCTACCTCAACGATAGTCGACGAGTCCACATCAACGACCAACTTCATGGGACCAAACTATTTAAGCAAAGCTTCAGTGATCATTCCAAATCGCAGTATTTGTACCTTCGCAAACTCATTATACCATTGCCGAGCCTTCCCTTCGACGTAAAGGTAGGTCACCTTTGTTCGCTCGACATCAGTGAGGTCGTCAATGCGAATGAGCTAATGTTGAGTGTGTAGGAGCTGTTGAGGAGCTACTACTGAGTGCGAAGGAGCTATCATATTTGATGATTCTGCCATAACAATGGAATTAGGGTTCTTCGCAATCGGTGCTCAGTGGTGTGCTCTGATACCATAACGAAACAAATAATGCAGAAACACATTAACATGGTTCGGATCTTCACAGAATCCTACGACCATGGGGAAGAAGATAGACTTTTATTTATGTCCACGGATCAGACTTTCTACAATTACAAGGAAAAATGTCAGAGAACTGATGAAACTGAAAAATGAATTAGAAACCACGAGTCAGAGAGAGCAAAGAGAATACGGAACTTCGAGAGAGTTAGAAGTAAGTCTTTGATAGCATTCGGAAATTCTCTCAACTAAGTTCTTCGTGTTCAAGTTAAAATTCGAAGACGTTTGATAAACGTCTACTAAACGTTTATTGTACTAGTTATTTGGGTCATAATAGAGTATTCTTCATTGTTTCATGCACTTATATGCTCTATTTACACCTCTTTGCACATTTAAGACCTTAGGATGTCTACCTAGCGAAAAGAAGCGAAAACAAGGCAAAACGGACAAGTTACGATGCTAACAGGAAATCACGGCCGTGACACATTATGCATCAGGCCATGACTATTGTGCGAAGCCAAGATCCAACTCAGTCACGACCGTGACACTTCTTGCACCAGGCTGTGACACTTCTATCTATGGTTAAAATTTCAAGTCAATCGGACATCGTTACCCTCCATCTTAGAGAAATACGAAACTGTCGCAAGGCTGTTGAAAGTGTCACGGCCGTGACACTACTGCACGAGGCCGTGACGCACGGCAGTGAGCTCATTTTGTGCCCCACAGTGTCACGGCCGTGAAGGCCCATGTCCCAGGCCGTGAATGTGTCGAATTTCACTATAAAAGCCCAATTTCGATTCAAAAATAGGGGAGAGCCACCCTAATCCATCAGACACGAAAAGAGATGCCAAGAATGGAGAATTCCACTCGCGAAGCGCAAGATACGGATCAACAATGAAATCCCGTCGAATTGAACGAGGAACGAAGATTCATCCATGATACCATCTCAGATCCATCAGTACATCAAGATCATGAGTCTTCCTTCCCTGTTTTCTATTCCCTTCGTTGTTTTCTCATTAATTATGACTAGCTAAATCCCTTATGTGTTTGGGAGTAGATGAACGCTAGGTTAATTCGTATTTAAGACATATGTTTATCGTGACTCGTGTTTATGACTATTTATCTATCTATGAAATTTATTCTTCGCTTTAGTATGTCTATGTGTTAAAGTGAATGTGTGGAAAATCGTTTAGGGCGACAACTAAACAACGATTAGGCCGTTCGTAGAAGATAGGATTCGAGTATATGGCAAAAGCAAATCCTCGATCTCGCTGTTAGTAGTTATTGAATCTTAGATCCTCGCGAGCGTGGCGACAACAAATTCGTGAGCGGGTAGGAAATTACTGCGACTTAGTCAAGATCACGTAGGAACGATAATTTATTGGTTAGATCGATAGTACCTAGCGGGATTCGAATCTCGAGCACATATTTATTATTTGAAAGCACTCACATAAGCTTTTATTCGTTTCTCTTAATCCCTCGTTGCATTAGGATTGGTCTGTTAGGTTAGTTCGTAAAACAATCTGCGTACTTTATTTAGGAATCGAGTCGGTAGTTTATTACTAGTACTCAAGTTTATTCCTCGTGTTCGATACTCATTTACTCACTTTGCTACACTGCTAACGATAGGTCCACTGCCTATCGCACGTCGGTGATAGAAATTAAGTATCCGTTTTATTTTATCACTTGTCGCACTTGCAATTTATATTAGCACGTCGGTGTTAGGAATGAGACGTTAACTTTGACGGTAGATGGTGAAAATGTTACGTTTAATATGGCTGATTCAATGAAAAAGAGTAATGAGCATGATGATAAGTGTTATTACTTAGATGCCTTTGAGCACGATCTCTCGTCTTCTGTGCAAGGTTTATCACAGGTTTTCAGCAAGGAGGAAGTCGACGAGCCCACGATGACCATCGGCAAAACAACAAAGAAGTTATGGACAAGAGCCCAGCCGAGGAGCGACCGCCACTAGAGCTGAAACCGATGCCCGGCGAAAAGCGACACCTCCAAGGTATTGATGTAGGCGAGGGAGACTTAGGCAGAAAAGAGGTGCTGTACCTCGACTTCCAGCAACCCTAAGCGAACGAAAGCACGTCCGGCTAAAGACGGTAAAGGAAGCGCTTCTTGGGAGGCAACCCATGTTTTATTTATCCAGTACTTTCTTTTGATTGCCTATGACTTAAAAGAGGCATATGAATATATCTACTATTATTATCTATGTCTAGTTCCTTTTTATGTTTCATTTCTTTTTAGTTATGTCAGGATATCACGAATCACGATCCACGACCTTCACGGTTTCAGTCATGACCGCGTCACTTACTCCCATTCTTGTTAACCTTCTTTTCCCTTTCTTTCACTACAAAAAATAGTGCGTTTAGCAACTACACTTACCGACTAACACAAACGTAGTCGCTATTTTCAAAAATACTGACTACAAAATAAATGCTACCGACTAACTTATTAGTCGATATTTCGACCACGTAACTGGTCGAAAATCAGTTTAAAGTAGTCGGTATTTTATTTTTGCGACCACATTACCGACTACGATTGTAGTCGTTGATGGCGACTAATAAATTGGTCGCTAAATTTCATCAAGTAGTCGCTGTTGTGTTTTTGCGTCTGAGCTTTCCGACTATGATTGTAGTTGCTAAATTCACTAAAAAATTACAGATCACGACTTAACCCTCACAACTCAGATCGCGACCTAAATCCCCAAATCAGATCCGTCCGAAATCCCGCTGCCGTTCACCGCGCGTCGCCGCCATCCCGTCGGTGCATCTTCCCTCTGCTCGCCGCGCCACCACTCCCGCGCCGCCTCTGTTCACCGCGCCTTCTGTAAGCCTGCGCCGCCATCTGCTCGCCGTGCCGAGCTGCCTCTGCCCCGCACCGCCGGTCCGCGCTCGCCGTGCCGCACCTGCCCCACGTCGGCCTCTGCTCACCGCGCGCCGCCTCTGCCCCGCACCGCAGCTCCGCGCCACTGCTCCCCTCGTCGGAGTTCATTTAGGTAATTTTGCTTATTTGCGGTCATTTACGTCGTTATTGGCTTAATTGAACTTATGTGGATGCATTTTACGTTGGGCGTAGAAAGATGCATATATGTTTTAGAATGACGTACCAAAGAAGGTTTTTTAGATGGTATTTTATCGCCGGGGTTGATTTAGGTATATTAGGTTATTTTTGGTCATGTTAACTTGTTTGGTTTAATTCGATTATGTATGTTATTCTTCTCTACGTTATATATGGGCATAAAACGATGCATATAAGTGTTAGAATGATGTACCAAAGAACATTTTTGGATGATAAACAATTTTTGGGCATATATGTTAAATATCTTTACGTTTATTGGTTTTGTTGTGCAGTTGTCCCAATGAATTCGTATAGACAATGGATGTACGATCAATGGGACGGGAAGTGGTTAAAACCTGAATATGTAGAGGGGGTGAAAAAATTCGTTGAGTGGGCTCTTAATCAAACTCGTTTCGTATCCTGGGGAAGAATACGGTGTCCCTGTAATATTTGCTGGAATAACCTATATAAATCCTCAGATGATGTCTACCTACATCTTTATAAGTATGGATTTCGTCCAAATTACTATATTTGGGAGTTACACGGTAAAAATTATGACGTTGGTAGTTCATCAAGACAAGCTAACAGTAGTCAGTTTACAGATATGATAGTTGATGGTTTCGGTGGAAATAATGAGAATTATTTTTACGGGCACTCACAGGGTCTTTATAGTTTGTTTTGTATGTGTTGTATCTATATCGTTATAGTTGTCATTTTATAAATTATACGATCTTATTAATTGGATGTTTTTTTTATAATAGGTTCGCCTTCGATGACGGGTAGATCGTTTAAGCATCGTCTGGCCATATTCGTCGGTGCTCGCCTTTCGGCCTCTAATGAGGATGATGTTGAAGAGACCCAGCCACCATCGTCAGGTCGGCCACCGTCGTCAGCCCAGCCACCATCGTCATCCCTGCCACCGTTGCCTTCTCCACAGATGGGCATGACCTCAGGGAGTGGACCATCATCATCTTCTACTGCATCAGCGACACCCGTCACGGATGAACACGGGGCGCTAGGAAAGCCTAAGTTGATTCCTGATAGTCTAGAATGGTATGTATGTTAAATTAATCTATAATTTTTTTAATAATAAGTGTACAATATATAATGTTTTGTTTGGTTTAGGTTCCAAGAGTTCTGTTGTTAGTTCGGTGACACAAGCCTTCAAGTCCTACATGTAAGGACCATGGACATGCCTTAGCGATGTCCCTGATGATGTAGTGGAGCGTTGGTGGTTCCATTTTCGGGTTTGTAACTTTTACTTTTTTAATATATTTTTCATTTATGCTACACTGACTAATAACTTTGTAGGAGAGGTGTTCGTGGGATCCTTCTGCGGCGGTGGTCGTGAAGACCAAATTCTTGGACGTTCTTCGTAAGCGGCTCAAAGACAATATGCCCTGATGACGTAGTGGAGCGTTGGTGGTTCCATTTTCGGTTTGTAACTTTTACTTTTTTAATATATTTTTCATTTGTGCTACACTGACTAATAACTTTGTAGGAGAGGTATTCGTGGGATCCTTCTGCGGCGGTTGTCGTGAAGACCAAATTCTGGACGTTCTTCGTAAGCGGCTCAAAGACAATATGCGAGCTGAAGGTGTTAGATTGGAGAAAGACCCGTCTTATAAGTCTATGTTCTTGAGCGATGCAGTCGCTCAAGAACTTAGAGATAAACGGTTATCTTCTGCGTTCAAAGAAAGATCCAATCCGCGGAAGACTAACCGTTTTGGTCGGGATGGTAAAGCCGCGAAGTCCACGCAAGGTTCGTGCTCTACGAGCTACCTTGCGAAGAAGATGGTAAATTTGATTTCATTATACTAATATTTGAAATATTCATATTCTATTTTTAACGTTTTTGTTATATTTTCAAATTGTATGTTATTATTGGACAGGCTGCACAAAATCAGGGAGCCCTTCCTCCGCCGCATCAGATTTATTTGGAGAACCACACTAAGAAGAAGGAGAAGTCATTTGTCGATGAAAAAGTTGAGAAGAGTGATATAGGGCTATCCCAATCAACAAGATTTCTTTGTGGGGTTCAAGATATTTAAATAACGGTAGATCGAATATTGTGAGGTGTTTAAGGCGTAAGGTGCTGTCTTTACGATGGGGACGTGATGGGGACATGTTGGGGGCATATTTGGTACATCGTTGGGACATGTTTGGATGTGGGGACCTGCCTGGGATGTATTTGGAAATGTTTGGGACGCGGGGGACCTGCTTAGGACGTGTAGGGACCTAAATAAAATGACACATGATGTACGTGGTTCGAATCCTTGCGGATTCTACGTCCACGGGCGCTCGGGAACTCTCTTTCACTATACTTTGAAGATTTACACAGTCAAACTACTTATTCCTCCCCATTTCTCTCAAGAACACATAAGAAGATAGCTAATGGGACGTAAAAGATGCTGTGTTTAATATAGAGAGAGAATATTCTAAATGTTAAGAAGCGTTGGAATGATCCTCCTTGGTGAAAATGGTGAAGTCTTCCTTTTATAGGAGTTTCCAGGGGGCCCTCCGATTCCCTCTTGACAAGGCCTTATGGGATAATGTGTATAATGGTTTGTCAGTCACATTATGTCCATCAATCACGTCAGTCACAACCTTTGCGTCGGTCGTCCTGTCATAAGCAGCTTTTCTACATGTCTCTTCACCTAGAAGCTTATTGAGGAAGCTTCATTCTTCTTGGGGGTCGTTACGACTTATCAGAGGTCCCTGAGGTCCCTAAAACCCCTTATTTCCTGTTGTTAGCTCCCCAAAGCATCTTGGAGGTCCCTAAAGTCTTTCGGAGGTCCCTATCTCTATTATTT
Source organism: Craterostigma plantagineum (assembly GCA_027422505.1). Classification (NCBI taxonomy): domain Eukaryota; kingdom Viridiplantae; phylum Streptophyta; class Magnoliopsida; order Lamiales; family Linderniaceae; genus Craterostigma; species Craterostigma plantagineum. Next base: position 254,188 of record JAPQWV010000219.1, on the reverse strand, counting down.
GTCATTATTTACTAAGTAGAAATATTTTCCAATGGGCCTACTGGGCTTTTTTATCTTTTTATTTTATGGCCCATCTATTTTGGTCCGTATCAACCACTCTCCTACTCTAATTTGTTTTTTGGGACAAAAAGTGAATTAGAGTAAAAAACTGTAAGGCAGACCATAAATAAAATAGAGGGTCGTAGGGCATACCTCCGTTACCGAAATCTTTATCATTTCTTGGGAAATGTGTACTTCCCTTTACTAAGGGAGCTTTAAAAAGCTCCAGTCGTAGCCCTTGTTTCTAGCATGGGACCCTCGGGGCCTTCATCGAGCTAGCCTTCTTCTCCATCACAACATTGATTGGAGTTGACCTGGGTCAGTGGTGGCCGGATCTCGACCGACCACTGAGTCGAGGTTTGGGACCGGTTAGGACGTGTGGTGGAATATGATCTCCGTCGCCATTTAATTAGACGCAAGGGCCGACTGAGCTGATGCAGCATGACACATCGGAGGTGCATAGTACAGACCTAGCACGGGCTTGGTACGGACCTGAAATGGACCTGAAGATAACTAACCAGACAGAGTTAGTGGAGCAGCACAAGAGGGAACTGCGAAGCTCCTTAAAGAAAAATGAAAATGCGGTGCTTGCGAAAAAGCGCGAGGAGGAGCTCCGGAGTTCCTTCGCTAGGAAGAGGGGGATGCCGATTTCGTGCGTATGACGGAGGTGCATGTGGCCGCGCAATCGATGCATGCGAAGGCTGAAAGTATTCGCCATTGCCAACACCATCTTCTGTTCGAGGCGGCTGAGAAGTTCTTTATAGGACCTGGCTAAAGACTGGCACCACTTGAGGGACTCTTTCTCTTTGAGGGATCTTTGGGCCTCTAAAGCAACACTATTTTCTGGGTGGCTTCAGCGCTGGGTCCTCAGGGACTGAGGCCGTGGATGCTCTTTGGGCCCTTTCTTCTCCTGGATGCTTCCTAGGGGATCTCCAGGCCTTCAGGGCCTTACTTTTGGCTCCCTGCTGTAGAGCGGCATGCAAAGGTCTCAGTCCGCTGCCGATGAATGTCATCTCCAACTCTTGTAATGTTTTAGAGAGCATAACTCCCCTATGTTTATGTGCTTTTGTTGGGGCCAGTTTTCCTTTAGGCTTTATCGCTGTCGCAGCGTATGTCGTCCTCAGGATCTGTACGGGACCTGTCGGGGACCTGGTGGCGGAGCTCCTCTTCGAACCTTGCACTTTGAAGGAGGTCCGCAGGTCCTGCTGCACGCCGCTCCTAGTTCCCTAGGACATCATGCTTGTATAGACCTCTCCATTTTTCATGGTAATAGCCTGTAAAAAATACTTTGTCATTTCATCTTTCGAGATACGATGGTAAGGACTTGGGGAGCTTAACTCCCCATGTTCGTAAAGTTTCATCGGAGTTCCCTTTCTCCTCGTATTATATTTTCTTTTGCAGCGCCTGATGGATGTTTCTGGGAACATCATTACTGTGGCATGGTTATAGCGTTAGCTATTCAATTCGTAAGCCAAGTACGAATTCACGCCCTTGGTTGCAATGACTGTCGTCATTGTCCTCGGGTATCGCTTTGCGCTAGGCTCTCTTTGTCCTTAGCGAGTTCAGTATCTGGGTAGACACTTAGGTCTACAAAATTATAACCCCGGGATCCCCTCATCGATTTACCCTGGATATAGCGCCAGCTTCCCTTTTAGGTACCATTCACGTCACAGGCCTACTGAGAGCCTTTGATGTCCTGTACACCGCAGCCCGTCAGCGGCGGCATCTTGTACGCCCTCATGGGCATCTTTCACGTCGCAGACCTGTGGCCTTTGATGTCGGGTACACCGCCGACCCGTCGGTCTTTGGCATCATCTCACGTCGCAGACTATCAGTCTTTGATATCGGGTACACCTTAGGTCCGTCGACCCCCGGCATCGATTATATTATATGGTGCACCTTTGATTATATGATAGAATGCGTATATTTCGACAAGGCGGTATTTTTCTTAGGGATATAATTAGTTTACCCTGGTTATAGCGCCAGCTTCGCTTGAACGCGTGGTTATAACTCCCGCTCACTTAAACGCGTGGTTATAGCGCCCGCTCACTTACATGCATGGTTATAGCGCTCGCTCGCTTACATGCGTGGTTATAGCGCCCACTCGCTTAGTATCAAGGGTTCTTGTTGGAGGCCTGGGATTTGAAAGTGATGGTGAAATGGAGCCCCCTTACTTCTCGGTTAATAACGAGGTCCCTGGCCCCAGATCTCCAGAGGTTCGGATGTTATCATGGAGCTATCTTCTAGGCCCCCGGGACCTTCGTGTGTTAGTGTGGAGCTTGGCTTCTTTGCCTTCATCCAGCACGGAGCTGCGCTTCAGCTGGTTTGGAGATCCCTTAGAACGAACTTCGCATGCTGGCGAGGATCTCAGGATGGAGATCTCAAACACACGGGTCATGTCCTCGTTTTCAGCAAGGAGCTGGTCTTTAGGTCCTGGGGAATTAGGGCCTTCGCGTCAGCGCGGAGCTGGACTGTAGGTCTTCGTGCCAGCGGGGAGCTGGGCTTTTGAATCCCCATGGTTTTTCATATGCCAGTGCAGGAGAGGACTGTGGCTTCTGGTGGATCTCCGGACGCCAGCGTGGGGCTGGGGTCTTATCTCCTCGGGTCCTCGGGTGTTGTGGCCCTTTGAATCTTTTATGCAGCCGAGATTGTGGATCCCTATTAGAAGCTTCGGGACTTTGCTGCCGGTGCGAAAATGGGGCTTTTCGGGTGCTAGTGCGGAGCTTGTGGCAATATGGAGCTCGCTTCGAGGTCCTACGGACCTTTGTACGCCAATGGAAAGCTGGGCATTAAGGTCCTGCGGATCTTTGACTGCTCAGGTGTATGTTTTTGGGCCTTGCCAGAAGTTGGAATCTCCTTTGCCTGGAGCTCCTACTATGACAGGGATACGAGCCTTAAATGGGGCTGGCTCTTATCTGGAAGATGTGGGGGCTGTCTGTCTTTAGTCGGAACAGGTCCCTTGAATTCCTTTTTGGCTACCTCCAAACCTTGGTCGAGGCCATGGAGGATGAACTTTCTCAGATGTCCTTTTAGGATTTGCCCTTCGACTCATCCATCAAATGATAGTAGTTATTAGTATGTATATTTGGTAAGGTAACGATAATGTAAATGAGGATGAGATTCAGGGGGCCCTGGCATTCCGGCTAAGAGCCGTTCGTGGGGTGTCTTCTGGCTAGCTAGGATCTCCTCCCTATTGTTGCATCAAGGTATAAGGTCCGCAGAGCTCTAGGAAAGGATCCTGACAGCTCCTTGTAGTGAGGATAAGGCACTATTGGTTTTCCTATGCCAGTGGAGAGCTAGGGTCATAGGTCCCGACCAGTGCGGAGTTGGTCTCTAAAGATCACCATTTGGTGAATCTGTCTTCCCATGCCAACGAGGAGCTGGGCTTAGGGACAGCGCGGAGATGGAGCTTCAGTTTTGGGAACCTTCGCATGCCAGCACAAGGTTGGGCTGAATCTCCTGAGGATCTTCGTATACCAGCACGGAGCTGTCTTTTAGGTCCTACGAACCTTCGCGTGCCAGCGTGAGGCTCGACTTTGCTTTCCCGTGGATCTTTGGATGTCGGCGCAGAGCTGGACCTTCAGGTTCCGAGGTCCTTCAAATCCCAGCGGGGAGCTCGGCTTGTACCTCCCGCGGATCTTCAGATGTCAGTGTGTAGATATTTTATAGGTCGTGCGGACCTTTGCGCGTCAGTGTGGAGCTTGGCTCTTAGACCCCAAATATAGGAGCTCGGGTCTTCATGGAGCTGGGCTTTTTAAGCCTTCTGCTGGCACGGAGCTAGACTTTTGGGTATTCTGCCAGCGTGCAGTTGGGAGGTCCCGAATGCGTAGCTTTCCCTGTTCTTGCCAGCGCGGAGCTAGATTTCTAGGTCCCAAAGATGGAGCTCCGGGTCTTCTTGCCAGCGGGGAGCTGAGGGGATCCCGAATGCGGAGCTTCAGACCTTCGTGTGCTGGGGAGATCCCAATTGCGCAGCTTCGGGTCTTCGTGCCAGCGGGGAGCTGGGCTTTTAGGTCCCGAAGGGGGAACTTCGGATCTTCTCGCCAGCGCGGAGCTGGGCTTTTAGGTCCCGAAAGGGGAGCTTTTGGTCTTCTCGCCAGCGGGGAGCTGGGATTTTAGGTCCCGAAGGAGGAGCTTCGGGTCTTCTCGCCAGCACGGAGCTGGGCTTTTAGGTCCCGAAGGGGTAGCTTCGGATGTTGCTCTGGGATATGGAACGGGACCTCGGACAGACTCCTTTAGGGCAACTGTCTGGATGAGCCTCTCCATTTCGTCCTTCAAATGATAGCAACTGTTAGTATGGTGCCAATATTTGTTATGATAACGATAATATAAATTAGAATGAGGTTTAGAAGGCCCTGAAGTTCCGGTCGCCGGCCTTCTCATCGCTGGATGCCTCCATCTAAGGTCAGGATCTCTTCCGGATTGTTATGTAGTGGCATGAACCTTTATGGGGCCCTCGAAAGAGATCCCCAAGGCTCCCTCCTTTGCGTGACTACTGGCTTTTCTCTGTTTGAGGCCTTCCTGGGTGTTCTGAGATCCCTTCACTTTTTATAGGTACAGTCTTGCTTGTCTTCATCATCTCAGGCCTGTGTTTCAGGTCCTGGACGTTCCTCAACATATTTGGCAGTTTCTGGAGGTCCACCTCTGCAAATTGTGAGTCTAGTTCTTCGATATGGACATATCTTCCTCCATTGACATCTCGCGCGTTTTGTTTTGCCCCAGCAGAATAGAAGAGGGGAAAAGCAGTAAATTCTCAGCACAACTTCGCACAATAGCAGTAGAAATTACTCAAGCCTTCAACTCGAATTTCCCACAGACGGCGCCATTTGATATGGGGCTATCCCAATCAACAAGATTTATTTGTGGGGTTCAAGATATTTAAATAATGGCAGATCGAATATTGTGAGGTGTTTAAGGCGTAAGGTGCTGTCTTTACGATGGGGACGTGATGGGGACCTGTTGGGGGCATATTTGGTACGTCTTCGGGACATGTTTGGATGTGGGGACCTGACTGGGATGCATTTGGACATGTTTGGGACGCGGGGGACCTGCTTAGGACATGTAGGGACGTAAATAAAATGACACATGATGTACGTGGTTCGAATCCTTGCGGATTCTACGTCCACGGGCGCTTGGGAACTCTCTTTCACTATACTTTGAAGATTTACACAGTCAAACTACTTATTCCTCCCCATTTCTCTCAAGAACACATAAGAAGATAGCTAATGGGACGTAAAAGATGCTGTGTTTAATATAGAGAGAGAATATTCTAAGTGTTAAGAAGCGTTGGAATGATCCTCCTTGGTGAAAATGGTGAACTCTTCCTTTTATAGGAGTTTCCAGGGGGCCCTCGGATTCCCTTTTGACAAGGCCTTCTGGGATAATGTGTATAATGGTTTGTCCATATTATGTCCATTAGTCACGTCAGTCACAACCTTTGCGTCGGTCGTCCTGTCATAAGCAGCTTTTCTACATGTCTCTTCACCTAGAAGCTTATTGAGGAAGCTTCATTCTTCTTGGGGGTCGTTACCACTTATCGGAGGTCCCTGGAGGTCCCTAAAAACCCTTATTTCCTGTTGTTAGCTCCCAAAAGCATCTTGGAGGTCCCTAAAGTCTTTCGGAGGTCCCTATCTCTATTATTTATCATTATTTACTAAGTAGAAATATTTTCCAATGGGCCTACTGGGCTGTTTTATCTTTTTATTTTATGGCCCATCTATTTTGGTCCGTGTCAAGGAGGATGGTAAGTAAATGTCATTTGTTTAGACATGCTTGGATTGAATTTGAGAAATGGAATTATTGACATTATTACGTATGCTGGATTGAGATTTGTTGATATGTTGTGTTTTGGTGTTTGGTTTAATGGTTTGAATTTATTTAGGTTGGTCATTTTATAGGGGAGGTTATGTCGAATTTTTTTTGAAAGTTTTAGTAACTTAGATTGCTTGTTAACAGGCGGATTTTAATGCGAAGAAGGCAGCTAATCCATCCATGTCGGATGCAGAAGCTTTCTTTCAAGTTTCTGGAGGTTATACGAGGTTTCAAAATGTACCCGGCATGGGTAACGCGTCAAACCTCTTCTTTGAGACGCCTTCAGAGCCATCCCTTTCGAGTGCCAACAGCTACGTTGCTTCCTCGAGTGTTCAGGTTCAAGAGGAGTTGAAGGCGACTCGAGCGGAGCTGGAAGCGTTGAGGAGGACTATGCTCAGGTCAGTCAGTTCCTTGAGCATTTGGGTTTTCGTAAGGATTCTCGTGGTTCGGACGCGGTCGACTTGGATAGGGATGATACGCAGACTTGTGCCGCTGCAGCGTCTATGAACAGGAATGTTCGTCGCCGTGATTACTTCCCGGACGGTGGTAGTTCTGGTCATGACATGGCGTAGTTATTAGTAGATGTATTTGTCGGTTGTGACGTTGAAACGACTTTTTATTTTTTTTATGTATTTGACATGTGGACGTATTTTTAGTTAATTTTCCCCTATTTTGGATTTCTAACTGGTTTATTTATATAATTAATTATCAATAAATAAATTCAAAAAAAAAAGAAAAACGAACTTAGCGACCACAATTGCAGTCGGAATCGGGAAATAACTACAACGACAATCAGTCGCCAATACGCAAATTACCGACTACAACGTAGTCGCCAAATTTCGGACTACAAATACAGACGCCAAGCGGTCGGAACCCGGTGACTAACACGTAGTCGCCATGCAGTCGCAAATAGTGACTACATTTGTTGTCGCCGTAGTCGGCAAATTACCGACCAAAGCCCGCAGTCGGCCGTAGTCGGAAACTTACCGACCATGAATACCAGTCGGCAGTAGACGGAACTGGCGACTACTTACCGACCACGCGGAACGTAACGACTAACGTTATTCCGACTAATATTGTAGTCGGTATGTTAGTCGGTAAGCCTTTTAGCGACTACAATTTTGATTTTTCCGACTATCTCTGTAGTCGCTAAAAGCGCATTTTTTTGTAGTATTCATTTTTACGTTGCGGACAACGTAGGTCTTAAGTGTGGGGAGGAATTTAGGTTGAGAATTTACGTGAAATATTTTTTTCTATGAGGTGTCCGTGGGCAACTAATGTGTTGGAAAGGCATGAATTCTTTGAAGTCGAGCATGATTATTTGTGACTATCTCAAGTCAGTTTGCTGTTTGTGAAATTTCGTGAGCGATTAGGACATGCATGAGTGATTGAATCATATCTGCATGGATAGACATAGCGCTACTTTGAGAGATTCGTACACATAACCTGTTTCCGTTGCGAGAGATTGAGCCTCACTAGTCCATATCTCTCTAGAACTTGCATATTTGATACGCGTTGAATCTGCTTGTGTTTAGTGTGGAAATGCCAAGGACATTGGGAAATAAGTCCATGTCCAAATTTCTCCACCCACGCTATCCCTGTAGTTAACCACGTTGAGGCTGAGCCTATTCGTTTATCACGATGTACACTAAATAAGCCGCTAACCCGAATAAGCCCCCAGAGATACTAAGCACCAGTAGCAGATGTCGAACTTGATGGTTAATGCTTTAGTATCTGATTTAATGTTCTTCTCTGTTATTCAGTGAAATGACTCGATCCTACTTACTGTTTTCAGAAATGACCCGATCCCTTGTATAAAGGCCCATAAACCTTTTGCAAGATATAGGTTTTGGTAATAAGTATCCCTAGGTACACGACATTCACTGTGACGATTCTTTGCGACAAAAGCCAAACCTTGATATTTTTAGGGAATAAGGCAAGTGCACAAAATCATATCGTAACTAAGGTGAAAGGGCAGAAAATGAAAAGGAACTGAGTTGAGAGGGTCGGATAGAAAAGTCTAGGATTTCAGAGCGAGAATGTTAAGTCTTATGTTGAGGCATGTGACTGTCAGTTTGATCATGCTATTTATCTGAATATTCGTATGTGTCTTAGCTTTAGGATTGCGTTGTCAGTGTCTATGCTTGTCATCTCATTAGACCCCGTTTCGACCCAAAAGACCCTCGGATTTACGGTTGCCACCTTAAGTAGAAGATATGCGCTAAACTTGCAAGCCTGGTAGGGGTTGGACTAGCGCACTATCTGAGCGATTCACTGATATACTAGCCTATACACTGAGCGATTTGAGGGAATAATTGTGAGGTGTGGGTCTTGATTTGTAGTGCTAAGGAAATTCAGGTTGATAGGTGCCAATCATTAGTGTATTGTCTATGATTGTTTGCTTGGTTACATTTTCTGCTTTCTACCTATGATAATAAGTTGCGAACAATTATGCCGTCATCTTGATTTGATGCCTTTTCCGATTTCTAATTTACTTGAGGACAAGCAAATGCTTAAGTTTGGGGAGGTTTAATAAACATCTACTAATATGTTTATTGTACTAGTTATTTGGGTCATAATAGAGTATTCTTCATTATTTCATGCATTTATATGCTCTATTTACACCTCTTTGCACATTGTAGGACCTTAGGATGTTTACCGAGTGAAAAGGAGCAAAAAAGGAGCGAAAACAAGGCAAAACGGACAAGTTACGATGTTGACAGGAAAATGTCACGGCCGTGACACATTATGCATCAGGCCGTGGCTATTGTGCGAAGCCAAAATTCAACTCAGTCACGGCCGTGAGACGTCTTGCACCAGGCCGTGACCCAATCCAGACATTGGATTGAGAATCGTTTTGGTCAAAATCAAGATTGGAGAGTCTCTATTTGTGGTTAAAATTTCAGGTCAAACATCATTTACCCCTCCATCTGAGAGAAATACGAAACTGTCGCAACGCTGTTGAAAGTGTCACGGCTGTGACACTACTGCACGAGGCTGTGACGCACGGCAGTGGGCTCATTTTGTGCCCCATCAGTGTCACGACCGTGAAGGCACATGTCCTAGGCCGTGAAAGTGTCGAATTTCACTATAAAAGCCCAATATTGATTCAAAAATAGAGGAGACCGACCCTAATTCATCAGACACGAAAAGAGACGCCAAGAACGGAGAATTCCACTCGTGAAGCGCAAGATACGGATCAACAACAAAATCACGCCGAATTGAACGAGGAACGAAGATTCATCCATGATACCATCTCAAATCCATCAGTACATCAGGATCATGAGTCTTCCTTCCCTGTTTTGTATTCCCTTCGTTGTTTTCTCGTTAATTATGAGTAGCTAAATTCCTTATGTGTTTGGGAGTAGGTGAACGCTAGGTAAATTCGTATTTAAGACATATGTTTATCATGACTCGTGTTTATGACTATTTATCTATCTATAAAATTGTTTCTTCACTTTAATATGTCTATGTGTTAAAGTGAATGTGTGGAAAATCGTTTAGGGCGACGGCTAAACAACGATTAGGCCGTTCATAGAAGATAGGATTCGAGTATATGGCGAAATCAAATCCTCGATCATCGCTGTTAGTAGTTATTGAATCTTAGATCCTCGCGAGCGTCTAGGGCGACAGCAAATTCGTGAGTGGGTAGAAAATTACTTGACTTAGTCAAGATCACGTAGGAACGATAATTTATTGTTTAGAACGATAGTACCTAGCGGGATTCGAACCCCGAGCACATCTTTATTATTTGAAAGCACTCACATCAGTTTTTAGTCGCTTCTCTTAATCCCTCGTTGCTTTAGGATTGGTCTGTTACGTTAGTTCGTAAAATAATCTGCGTACTTTATTTATGCTAGATATCGAGTCGGTAGGTTATTACTAGTAATCAAGTTTATTTCTCGTGTTCGATACTCGTTTACTCACTTTGCTACATTGCTAACGATAGGTCCACTGCCTATCGCACGTCGGTGATAGAAATTAAGTATTCGTTTTATTTTATCACTTGTTGCACTTGCAATTTATATTAGCACACCGCGTGTTGATCAACGTTCATCAAGACCCGTGAGAGTTTCTCATAATCGCACGGTTGCAACGAGGAAATCCCGTGCGAGTTTCTTGGAAGCGCGCGGTTCAACACTCAAGTCCTGTGCGAGTTTCTCATAATCGCACGGTTGCAACGAGGAAAGTCCGTGTGAGTTTCTTGAAAGCGCGCGGTTCAACGCTCAAGACCCATGCGATGTTCTCATAATCGCACGGGTGCAACGAGGAAAGCCCGTGCGAGTTTCTCGGAAGCGTGCGGTTCAATACTCAAGACCCATGTGAGTCTCTTGGAAATGTACAGTTCAAAGCCCGATATGACGCCCGGGGCCGATGAGGGCGGGGAGTGATCGCCGGTGCCAGAGAGGTTGTGACGACCCTCGTTTTCTAATTAAGATTAGTAGCGGATTTCCGCAACGTAACCCGCGGAAGGCCCGTCTAACAAAACTTTTTCCTAAGGAATAATACATTACAACGAAAAATTTATGTAGGACCCCAGTCCCCGCAAACTAGGTCGGCCAATAAATTATGTATATGAACCAAGTGATACGTGTTTAATTTCGTATATGTTATATGCTCATGTGATGTTACGAATTTTATGCTCATGAATGTTACGAGAATTATGTGCAATTAAGTGCCAATGACATGTGCTCAAGATAACCCTTAATCCAAGAAGGAAATTTTCGAAATGATAGTGAAGGAAAGGACTAATGATAATTGAAGGAGAATTTGCTAGACTTTTATTTTGGGCTAGCCATTTTATCTTTGGGCTAGAATTTAACAATTAGGCCCAATCTGAATTAAGTCAACATAGGAGACAACAATCCCTAGTTCAAGGGAAACCCACGCCTAAGCTATGCCTATTAACATTATTTAAAGCAAAATATCTAAGGTTAACAATCCAATACTCCATAACCACACCTAAACCTAACGAAGGAGAAAGCAAAGGAAGGGAGATAAATCGAAGGGAGCTCAAACGATTGCCCTCAAAACTAGCTACGGATTTGGGTAAGTAAACGAATTTACTACCTTAAGCTATTACGGCCTTGATTAATTAGATAAAGCATGTTTAGGGTTTATGAGCTTCAAGAAATGCGTGCTTAAAGTTTTAGTCGAGACTTTTCCCATGAGAACTTGGTAGGATTTGATTTTCCAAACTCGTTTTAGGGCCTAGAACCTTAACATTGGATGACTTTAGGACAATATTAAGCCTTGAGGAGTTAACAAAAAGGGGTTTCGACCGAAAGAAATCTCGGGGAAACTCCCTAAATCGGACGAAACTAACATATGCTAACTATAAATCGAAATTAGGGTTCGATCGAAAGTGATTGGGAAATATGACTTTCGATCGAAATAAACCTCGGCGAAACCTATGCAAATGAGGAATTAGATTGGACAAAAATCGAATCGGGCGAAACCTATAGTTAAATGACTTTCGCCGAGCTTGTGATGTTAGGAATTTCAATACTTTAACTTAGAAATTTATTAAGGGTCAAAACTTAATTGGAATTGAGCCAATTGGAGTTCGATCGAAACTAAATCCTAACCACTTTCGCCGAGCTATACGAGTTAGAGTAATTGAACTCTAACATAACTTAGCCTTCGAAGTTTAATGACTTAGAAATTGTAGCAAGGTAAATCAAGCAAATAGGAATAATAGCAACCTAGCGTGACGAAAATTAATTATTGCGACGAACTAGCTAAGAAAGCAAGATATTAACAAATTAACCCTTTTATTTAAAAAGGTCGAACGTTAGGAGCGAACGAGGGAGCACGCTAATTGAGCTTGGACAACAGGTAAGTAGAAATTCAACTACGACACGTAACTTGCCTGCGTCTGATTATGTGATTATATGCTTATGTGACCTTATCTGAAACGTGTACATTACGATATGATTATTTATATGCATGATAGCATGATCTGCATATTACATGAACATGGCACGAGCATTTGCACGCATATGTAGTACGTAAGAGGCAAGGTACGAGCGTGCATAAGATCATCTGTGTGCGATGTATACTCGCCGATTTTGGTGTTTGTGTCGACTCAATGAAGAGCCACGACTCCCTTATGCGACCATGGCGAATGAAGCCATAAGGCCTGTATAAGAGGCTGGGGGAATACCCCGTATGCGGGAGATGCAACCTGGAGGACGCGACCCGAGGCATGCACTACCCGGAAGGGAAGATTCCTTCGGGTGACCTCCGCGGTTAGTGACCTCGGTGTTGGCTACCAGTGAGAAGCGTCCGCGTGGAGGCCACACTGAGTAAGAGAAGATTCCTTCGGGTGACCTTCTAGTGTGTGAACCTCCACATATGTACGAATCCCTTGTGGATTGAGATCTCTATGAAATGGCGCATAGTGGGATAGAAAGCCGATGGCCCATATGAAGTACGAGTCTAAGAAAAAAGAGTACGAGTCAGGAAAAAGAGTATGAGCGTTAGTAAGCGACGACGTGGATTGCCAATCGTTAGGACACATGCATACATGCATAATTTCTGCTTACTGAGCCTCGGTGGCTCATTCCTTACGTTACGTGTTGTAGGTACTAGCGATCACGGTACATGATCCGTTTATGGTGTGGCCGATCTTTTGATGCTATCCGGCTGCTTTTGAGGTGGGAGTGTGTGTATGGATGACGACCTGTGAAGGCCGGGCGCATAGGAATGCTTTTGCTGTGCATGGACGCACACATTTTGTGTAGATACGAATATGATGAATCGTAGAATGATTTAGGAACATTCTTTTGGCATGTAAATACGACTTCCGCATTTTAAAAATGAAAAATTTTATTCGCATTTTTATGCCTTTTGCTCGTTAACGCACATTAGGCACTTAGGATTACGACGAAATACGAGGTCGGGACGTCGGTCCTGACAGAGTGGTATCAGAGCTTCGGTCACAGGTCCTGCAGACTGTCCATGCACACACACTCAAAAGCACGGAAGCGGCCTTGCTTGTAAGTACCATGTTATGTGAATTCTTTGTATGGTTTGATTTATTGGCCTTAGAAAATTGTCAGGATAGGTTGAAAAAGATGGTAAGACTTAGGGGAGAGGCAGTAGGGAAACAGATCAGGGTAGGGATACCAATAACCCTCCCGATATCAAAGAACTGGTCCGACAACAGTCGGCCCAGATCCAGCAGCTGATCCAACAGCAAAATGCTGGTGGACAATCAGCTAGCTTACCTCCCCCACCCGAGCGAATTGAGATGATCGGGGAGAGGTTTCGAAAGCTCAACCCTCCGTTGTTTGAGGATGCCACGGACCCTACCTCAGCCGAGGATTGGCTTAGGACGCTGGAGAATATGTTCCAACATAGCCGGTCTCCTGAGGCAGAGAAAGTGATGTGCGCTGCCTACCTCCTGAGGGGGAGCGCCGGACACTGGTGGGATACTATCTCAGCCTTCGAGAACCCACTAACGATGAGCTGGGATCGGTTTAAGGAGCTCTTCCGAGGGATGTACTACACCGCCCCTGTCAGAGCTCAAAGAATGAACGAGTTTATCAACCTCCGTCAAGGGGCAATGACAGTCGGAGTACATCAAGAAGTTCGAGCAGCTTTCGAGGTTCGCTGCTCACATGGTCAGTACCGACGCGCTCAAGATCGAGCAGTTTATGGAGTGGTTGAAGCCCGAATTGTACCGAGATGTGATAATGGCGGGATTACAAGGAGCCACGTATGCACAAGTGGCTGAGAGAGCGCTAGTGGCGGAGCAAGCTGAGGCTAGGATTGCTCGCGCCCAAGAAGCTAAATGCAAGTTCGTACAAGGGCCGCAAGGAAGCGGAGGCAACCCAAAGCGGCAGTTCGTAGCCAAGGGTGAGAAGCCGAACTTCTCAAATCGACCCGGACCACCCCCACCATTCAACCCCAATCAGGGTAGACCTCAACTGAACCTACCCATATGTCCAAAGTGTGCACGAAGGCACACGGGAGTCTGCAACTCCTAGAATGCTACGTGCTTCAAATGTGGCAAGACGGGCCACTATCTTAGGACATGTCCGGAAAATGGATCCGGAAGCCAAGCAAGGAATCAGGCGGCACCACCAAGGGTACCGGCCCGGGTTTACACTATCACGTCCGAGGAAGCGGAAAACAACCCGGCCATGGTGACAGGTACCCTCCTCATTCACCAAACCCCCACATGCATCTTAGTCGACTCAGGAGCGACGCACTCATTCGCATCCACTAAGTACGTCGCGAGAGTAGGAGTCACGCCTCACCAAGCTGAGTGCGAATATAGCGTAACAGTTCCAAATGGGAATCCTACCCAAACTAGTCAGATACTACAGGATTGCCCAGTAGTGATCGGGGATAAGGAACTGCCCATATACCTCATAATAATTCCTATGAATGATTATGAGGTGATCCTCGGAATGGATTGGCTGTCGAAGTACGGAGCTGTCATAGACTGCCACCGCAAGATAGTCACGCTCAATATGGACGGGAATGAACCCCTCAAGTTCGTAGGAACTAGCAAGGGAACTATGACCTCTAGAATATCAGCGTTAAAAGTCCAACGACTGATCAAATCAGGGTGCGAAGCCTATCTGGCGTTCGCTATCAAATCGGAAGAGAACCCTCTTCGAGAATCGAGAAAGTGCCAATGGTTAAGGATTTCTCCGACGTGTTTCACGAGGAATTACCGGGACTACCACCCGAACGGGAGATAGAATTCACCATAGATCTGATACCTGGAGCGGCACCAGTATCTAAGACCCCATATCGGCTAGCACCGACGGAAATGAAGGAGTTAAAGGATCAACTCGACGAACTCATGCAGAAGGAGTTCGTACAGCCGAGTTTTTCTCCTTGGGGAGCGCCGGTGCTATTCATGAAGAAGAAAGACGGGTCCATGCGCTTATGCATCGACTACAGGGAGTTGAACAAGCTAACGATCAAGAACAAGTACCCACTCCGTAGGATAGACGATCTGTTTGATCAACTGCAAGGTGCGACGGTTTTCTCCAAAATCGATCTAAGATCGGGCTACCACCAGTTGAGGATCAGAAAGGAAGATGCCTCGAAGACGGCCTTTAGTACCCGTTATGGCCACTACGAGTTTCTGGTGATGCCCTTCGGGCTGACTAACGCGCCGACAACCTTTATGGACTTAATGAACCGGGTGTTCAAGCCATATTTGGATAAGTTTGTCATCGTCTTTATTGATGATATCCTAATCTACACAAGGACGAAGGATGAACATGAAGAACACCTGGGGATAGTTCTGGGGATACTACGGGAGAAGCGACTATATGCCAAGTTCAAGAAGTGCGATTTCTGGCTTGACCAAGTCGCCTTCTTGAGGCATATTGTGTCGGGAGAAGGGATCTCCGTAGACCCGAACAAGATAGACGCTATTAGCAATTGGCCCAGACCGACGAACGTGACGGATGTATGAAGTTTCCTCGGTCTGGCAGGATACTATAGGAAGTTTATTAAGGACTTTTCGAAGATAGCGTCCATACTAACGAGGCTGACTAGGAAGAATACACCGTTCCAGTGGACCGCAGAATGCGAACAGAGCTTCCAAGAGCTAAAGGAACGGCTTACGATGGCCCCAGTTCTCACAATACCTTCGGGAACTGGAGGATTTACGGTGTATAGTGATGCGTCGAAGAACGGGTTAGGGTGCGTATTAATGCAGCACGGGAACGTAGTAGCATTCGCTTCTCGTCAACTAAAAGAGTGCGCGAAGAATTACCCGACGCACGATTTGGAGTTAGCGGCAGTGGTCATTGCTCTCAAGATTTGGAGGCACTACCTCTATGGAGAGCGGTGTGAAATATACACGGACCACAAGAGCCTCAAGTATTTCTTTACGCAAAAGGAACTGAATATGAGGCAGCGGAGGTGGTTAGAACTAGTTAAGGATTACGACTGCGTAATCAACTACCACCCAGGCAAGGCGAATGTAGTAGCCGATGCCTTAAGCCGGAAAGCAGTAAGTGCGGAGTTGCATTTATTGGAAGTAGAAGTCGTACGACTAGGCGAAGTGGAAACGCAACTAGCTCTGACCCTACAGCCTACACTGCTGGAACGAATCAGGATGGCGCAAGAAACAGACGAATTGTATACAAAGATCAAGGAGGCACAGCCGGAACAACCAACAGGAGACCTCACAGTACGGGAAGACGGAAGGCTATACTTTAAGGATCGATTGTACGTGCCAGACGCTGAACTACGAAGGACGGTAATGGTGGAAGCCCATGCCACTGCATACTCAGTACATCCAGGAGCAACAAAGATGTACAGAGGCCTAAGGGAAAACTATTGGTGGCCGGGCATGAAAAAGGACATCGCGGCTTTCGTAAGTCAATGCCTGACGTGCCAGCAGGTAAAAGCCGAGCATCAAAGGCCGGCGGGAAAAACTCTGCAACCGTTACCCATTCCTGAATGGAAATGGGATAACATTACCATGGATTTTGTAGTTGGATTGCCGAAGAACGCGAAAGGGCACGACGCGATTTGGGTAATCGTCAATCGGCTAACCAAGTCTGCCCATTTCCTACCAATTAGCACGACGTTCTCTATGGAGCGCTACGCAGAGCTTTACATCCAGAAGTTAGTACGACTGCACGGGATTCCATCGTCAATAGTTTCGGATCGCGACTCCAGATTTCTATCGAAATTCTGGATGAGCTTGCAAAAGGAGATGGGAACGAAGCTATCTTTTAGTACCGCCTATATCCGCAAACGGACGGTCAATCTGAGCGAACGATCCAAACGCTGGAGGACATGCTGCAAGCGTGCGTACTCGATTTCAAATGAAATTGGAGTAGATACCTCCCACTAATCGAGTTCTCGTACAATAACAGCTACCATGTTACTATCAAGATGGCACCATACGAAGCACTATACGGGCGTAGGTGCAGATCCCCATACATTGGGACAAAGTCGGAGAACAGGCAGTGTTAGGCCCCGACATAGTACGAGAAATGACGGATACTATTGCTATGATAAGGGAAAGGATGAGAACGGCACAGAGTCGACAGAAAAGCTACGCAGACCGAAGACGTCGACCACTGGAATTCGAAGAAGATGATATGGTGTTCGTAAAGGTATCGCCAATGAAGGGCGTGAAAAGATTCGGGAAGAAAGGAAAGCTAAGCCCAAGGTACATTGGTCCCTTTCGAATAGTAAAAAGGGTTGGTGAGGTAGCCTATCAATTAGAGCAGTCAGTGTCATTATCGCAAGTGCATGACGTATTCCACGTCTCGACACTACGAAGTACATAGCCGACCCGAGTCACGTACTAGGAAATGAGTCCCTACATCAACAATTGAAACCGGATCTGAGTTACGAAGAGATTCCGGTGGAGATATTGATGTACGAGACCAAGAGACTTAGGAATAAAGATATTCCTTTAGTGAAAGTGTTATGGCGGAACCAGTCCACGGAAGAAGCCACATGGGAACGGGAGGACGAAATGAGAACTCGTTACCCCGAGTTATTTCACACGGGTTGATTTCGGGGGCGAAATCCTCCTTAAGGGGGGAGGATGTAGGACCCCAGTCCCCGCAAACTAGGTCGGCCAATAAATTATGTATATGAACTAAGTGATACGTGTTTAATTTCGTATATGTTCTCATGTGATGTTACGATTTTTATGCTCATGAATGTTACGAGAATTATGTGCAATTAAGTGCCAATAACATGTGCTCAAGATAACCCTTAATCCAAGAAGGAAATTTTCGAAATGATAGTGAAGGAAAGGACTAATGATAATTGAAGGAGAATTTGCTAGACTTTTATTTTGGGCTAGGCATTTTATCTTTGGGCTAGAATTTAACAATTAGGCCCAATTTGAATTAAGTCAACAAAGGAGACAACAATCCCTAATTCAAGGGAAACCCACGCCTAAGCTATGCCTATTAACATTATTTAAAGCAAAATATCTAAGATTAACAATCCAATACTCCATAACCACACCTAAACCTAACGAAGGAGAAAGCAAAGGAAGGGAGATAAACCGAAGGGAGCTCAAACGATTGCCCTCAAAACTAGCTACGGATTTGGGTAAGTAAACGAATTTACTACCTTAAGCTATTACGGCCTTGATTAATTAGATAAAGCATGTTTAGGGTTTATGAGCTTCAAGAAATGTGTGCTTAAAGTTTTAGCCGAGACTTTTCCCATGAGAACTTGGTAGGATATGATTTGCCAAACCCGTTTTAGGGCTTAGAACCTTAACATTGGATGACTTTAGGACAATATTAAGCCTTGAGGAGTTAATTTATGAATTTAGTTTCGATGGGATGAACGCTAAGGTTTCGACCGAAAGTAGGCTACGAATTGGGTTTCGATTTAATGTAATCAACCAAAGGACTTTCGATCGAATTCAATTTTAATAGTTAATTAAGCAAGTCATGAGTTTCGATCGCAACATATTTCAATACATGGGTATCGATCGAAACTCCATACCAAACCCAAGAAATCACTCAGCAAAACTTAGATGATGCCATGATGACGTAAGACACGGAGAAACCTTTCCACAATCGAGCGAAACTCACCCAAACCACAAGCAATCAATCGAAATTCGCCTCTTCATTATGCATGGTTTCGGGCGAAACTAGATGATGTCATGCCAATGTGGAAACGCGGCGAAACTCACTCACATGCATGCACTTTCGATCGAAACGGAGATGATGAGAGGGTGACGTAAATGAACGGCGAAACTCATGCCAATTGGAAGTGGAATCGAGCGAAACCCTGAAATTGATCGAAAGTAGCTAACAAAAAGGGGTTTCGACCGAATGAAATCTCGGGGAAACTCCCTAAATCGGACGAAACTAACATATGCTAACTATAAATCGAAATTAGGGTTTGATACCAACTAGTTTCGTTCGAAAGTGATTGGCAAATATGACTTTCGATCGAAACAAACCTCGGCGAAACCTATGCAAATGAGGAATTAGATTGGACAAAAATCGAATCGGGCGAAACCTATAATTAAATGACTTTCACCGAGCTTGTGATGTTAGGAATTTCAATACTTTAACTTAGAAATTTATTAAGGGTCGAAACTTAATTGGAATTGAGCCAATTGGAGTTCGATCGAAACTAAATCCTAACCACTTTCGCCGAGCTATACGAGTTAGCCTTCGAAGTTTAATGACTTAGAATTTGTAGCAAGGTAAATCAAGCAAATAGGAATAATAGCAACCTAGCGTGACGAAAATTAATTATTGCGACGAACTAGCTAAGAAAGCAAGATATTAACAAACTAAATCCACATGGTCACAATCGGTTTCTAAGCCCTAATATATTGTACGAAAACTTATTACCTAACAATAGCCTCCCTCGAAAACTTATACAGGCACGAAAACTTTGTTGGTCTATAATCTATATTATACCACGAAAATTTATTAAGTAGGTTTTACCTTTGCGAAAACTTCTCATTCTCAATATCCTTATACGAAAACTTTTGTAGTATTATATATATAAATATAGGTGCGAAGAGTTCCTAGTCCTAATTGCATAGACTGTATTCAGTTCTTTGCTCAATTTTCAAATAAACCTGAAACTCTTAAAGTTTATATTTTCGTTTACCACTTAAAATTCTTTATCGAATTTCCTAATATGCAAAAATTACATAATTAATTACAGCAAAATCTCGTATTAAATTACGGGAATTACATCCTCTCCCCCTTAAAAGAATTTCGTCCCGGAAATTACCCTGACTGGAATAACTCGGGATAACTAACTCTCATATCATCTTATGCTCCCACGTGGCTTCCTCAATTGATTGATTCCGCCACAATACTTTAACTAAAAGAATAGTCTTATTCCGAAGTTGTTTCGTCTCATACTTCAAAATCTCTACTGGCCTCTCCTCGTAACTCAAGTCAGGCTTGAGCTGTTGATAGAGAAGTTCATTCTGGATCACATGGCTCGGGTACGCGACGTATTTTCGTAATGTCAAATCGTGAAATACGTCGCGAACTTGCGATATAGAAGCCGGCAACTCCAATTGATATGCAACTTCGCCGACTCGTTTAATGATCTTAAAAGGGCCTATGTATCTAGGACTTAGCTTGCCCTTCTTTCCAAAGCGCTTTACTCCTTTCATTGGAGAAATCTTCAGGAACACTTGATCGTCCTCTGCAAATTCCAAAGGTCGTCCCCGATGGTCCCCGTAACTTTTCTGACGACTCTGAGTTGTTCGCATTCTTTCTCGAATCTTCATTACCGCTTCGGTCATTTCACGGATCATATCGGGTCCCAGTAATGCTCGCTCGCCTATCTCGTCCCAATGGACTGGGGATCGACACTTGCGCCCGTATAACGCCTCGTAGGGTGCCATCCCAATTGAAGCGTGGAAGCTATTATTATAGGAGAATTCGATCAATGGTATGTACTTGCTCCAGTTTCCCTTGAAATTAGAACACAAGCTCGTAACTTATCCTCGAGAGTTTGAATTGTTCGTTCAGACTGCCCATCGATCTGGGGATGGTAAGCTGTACTGAACGAGAGCTTGGTTCCCATTGCTTTCTGCAAGCTCTGCCAAAACTTTGACAAAAATCTCGAATCTCGATCCGAGACGATAGAGGTCGGAATTCCATGGAGCCGGATAATTTCCTGAATACAATTCAGCGTAGCATTTGTAATACCCGGGTCCCGCACGTAAGTTGGCCAATAGATTTGCATACATATTATATGACTTATGTGACTGCATGGAACATGTTTTATGATATTATGTGTATATGTGATATAATCTTATATGGGCTTATGTGCTACTAGGATAACTAACTTGGTAGGAAATTAGGTTGAGACATTCGTATAAGGCATGTAATTTTTGGGTAAGAGAAATTATTAATAAATTAACTATATGAAATTCAAGCTCTGTGATAGTAAGATCTAAAATCTGGACCATGATATGACTTGGGCTACATTTAAATTAGGCCGAAGTGATGGAGATAAATATTAGTTACTTGGGATTGAGGGAAAATCACGTCATCACATATCCCATCATAGAAAACCTTCGACAGTTTAATGTTTATCAAGAACTCTTCAATAATATAAGATCATTAAACCTTAAGAAAAGAGGAAGGAAACTTAAATAATATTATTATTCTAATAATGGTTACATTAGGATAGGATAAGTACTAAAGTAAGTAAGAAGTGACATCATTTGCTTAGTTAAACAAGCAAAATGCAAGATAGGAACGAGACTAATTATGCTTCATAAAACATTAGTGGAGCACTATCAAAAGGCACTCATTAGTGGAGCACTATCGAAAAACCTAAGTGAGGAAGAGTAGTTCGAACAGTAGAACTTCAAAAGGTATAGCACTTATTTTGGATTCTTTTCATCTTAACATTTATAACTTAGCATGTCCTGTTAGGCACGACAAGTTATCCTTACTGGAATTTATATAAGTTCGAGTGTGTTGATGATTCTTATGCTCATAAACAGAAACCCTTTTTAATTAAGGGTTTAGTAACTCTCAAAATTAATGTTAAATTTCTTAGGATTTAACATTAACAAATTGAATTTTCGAAGGCGGGAATAGGATTGACAATTTATGGAGTTCTTAGGATCTTTGAACTGTTTTTGGAAAGAACAAGGTTTTGATCGAAAACCCTAAAATTTTAAATTGTTGGAATAGTTATAAGTGTTATTAGGAGTCGTGAAGTAGGATTCGCAAACCATTCATGGAATAAGAGTTTGCGAATTGGAACTAAGTAACGAAGAATTAGTATTTTGCGAACCGTTAAAGTGCCTGCTCGGATTGTTACGATCGATTGGTGAGCGCTTAAACACTGATCGAAGGCGAGTCGATTGCAGCTGATTTCTCAACAATTGGTGCGGTGTAGCTGCGGATCGAAGTCGATCTTCAGACGATGGCAGCAACTCAACTCGAAATGGAAATCTTCAATGGATCGAACGATTTCGGTCTCTGGAAATTGAACATGAAGGCGCTTTTGACTGAGAAAGGCCTTGAGGAGGCTCTTAAGCCTGAGAAGGACATGGAACCGAAGGATATGGAAGAGGCGTTGAAGAAGAAAACGAGAGAACGAGCGTATGCAATGCTGATTTTGTGTTTGAGCGATCAAGTGCTTCGCAAGGTTGCGAAGGCGACCACAACCGAGGAATTGTGGAAGAAATTGGATGAATTGTACATGACAAAGTCTTTGGCTAGACGTCTGTACTTGAAGCAGGCTCTGTACACGTTTACAATGGAAGAGGATCAGCCTTTGGAACAGCAGATCGATCAGTTTTCAAAGCTCATCCTTGATTTGGAAAACATTGGTGAGGAGTTGAAGGACGAAGATCAAGCACTTTTGTTGCTTTGCTCGCTGCCTAGAAGCTATGAGCACTTCAAGGAGGCTCTGTTGTATGGTCGGGAAGCCTTGAAGCTTGATGATGTGCTCTCAGCATTGAGCTCAAGGCAGCTGAACACGAGAAAAATTTCTGAGATTGCAGAAAGCTCTGATCCGGCGCAGATGCTGTTTGTGAAGCAAAAACAGAAGTTTTTCCAAAAGAAGGGCAAAGGCAAGGAAGTGTACGAGTCTAAGGATCCTTTGAGGTGCTTCAACTGTCAAGAGGAAGGTCACATTCGAAGGTTTGCCCAAAGAGGATCGGATCAAACTCAAACCGGGGAAAGCTGACAGCTATGGCAGATTGTGCTAAATTTGGTTATGAAGAGGCTGAGATCTTGAGTGTATCTGAGCATGAATGTAGTAAGGAATGGATCTTTGATTCAGGATGTAGCTTCCATGTGACGTGCAACAAGGATTGGTTGCTGAATTACAAGGAAACCAAAGGAAAAACTGTCAAGCTTGGAAATGGTAACATCTGTCATGTTTCAGGCATTGGATCTGTGAGAATTCGGCTCGAAACTGGTGTTGTAGGGATCCTAAAGGATGCTAGGTTCATACCTGAGATGAGGAGGAACCTCATTTCGATTGGAGCATTGGATATGCGAGGTTACAACACGAAAACAGTTTTAGGAAAACTCACAGTGAGAAAACAAAACAGGCTGGTTCTGACCGGGTTTCGGAGGCATGGAATTTACATTTTGAAAGGTTGCTCAGTGCTGAAGACAACTCCTATAGATACTAGGAAATGTGGTCTGGTAAATGTGGTAAGAGGAAAGCCACAGAAAGGTCGTTTGGTGGTGAAGCGAGCTGCTGCAAGACCCCTACCTGGAGCAGTTTTGGAAAAAACTGCTGTGATAAGCTTGGATAAGCTGAGCTCGGATTGCTGCGATTCTGAGCTTGAGGTGGAGGCGTCTTCTCCGAGGAATGAGAGCATGTCGAAGCCACTTATGAGGACAAGCTCTGAGGTAGATGACAGCTCAGATATGGAGGTCGAATCAGAGGGAGAAAGCTCGACCAAATCTGAGGAAAAAGCTGAAATTTCTGAAAATGAGCTTGAAATCTGTGATGCTTCGCGGGTTGTTGAGCCTTCTAATGTGAATGAGGGCAAGGGAAAGGCAAAGTGCAGCGGTTTAATAACATAAGGAAGTCATGAATTTTGAATATGCAAAGTGGAACTTCACGGGTTGAGTGGAATTGAAAATCGTGTATGTACCATGAAGTTTAAGAGAATAAAATAATACTATGAGCTACTTAGGTCTTTGAATTAAGAGTATTAAAATATTTCATGAAATGTACATACTTCATGAACTTAAATACGTGTCTAAAATGATTCACAAGTGGGAAAGACCTCGTGAAATGTGTTTTGCGAATTAGAGGAAGGATTCGTGAAGTGTAGGAAGGTTGGCGAATTGTATGTGACATAAGAAATTTCACGAATTGAGCAGCTAAAGGAATAAAATAATAATGTCCTGCACTATGGAAAGTTCATCAAGCATTAGGGAATTAAATAATATTATAAGGACATATAAGTTCACAAATGTATGTTACGTTGAGGGTTTTATGAATTTTAGGGAATTTTTTTAATGTTTGATTCGCACAATGAGAAGTCACGAATTAGAAAATGGGTTACAGCACTTCGCGAACTCACTTTGCGAACCCAAGAACTTCGCGTGCAATTTTCTTTTTGAGGAGCCGAATTTGGCGAATTCTACTTGGCGAAATTACTTTGCGAATTAATCAAACATAGCGAATTGTATAATATACCATGGACTTCACGGATTGTGTGATGATTCGCGAAATTGAGAGTAGGAGATTAAACTTGGCAAATTCTTTTAATAACCATTTGTCTAATACTGTTCTATATCTAATATCTTAATACTTAGGAAATTTAAGTACTTAGATGATCCAATAATTTAGATAGCACACTAACATTATAATTTCGTACTTAAGATCAGGGACTAGGAAAATCATCGTACTAGTAGCAAATAATTTGCGGACGACCGATAAGTGGGAATTTCAACTACAACACGTAAGTTGTTTGTATGAATGTGTATGACGTGGCTATTTGCTTATATGAGATTACGTGAATTATTTGCTATTTGCTATGTATGATGATATAGCATGAACTTCTGTACTGTTCACATGAGCATGAATACATGCATACACGGCATGCACGAGAATTGTTAGACGAGCGTATGCATGGTACAATGTCGCTTCAAAGCGATGAATATTTACCGATATAGGCATCTGATGTCGACTCACAGTTGAGTCAGGACTGCTTCTATGACACCATGACGACCCGGTACGTCGTCGGATATATTTTTATCATTTGGGCAGAATGCCCTGAATGGCGGTAGGTGCGACCTGGAGGAGGCGATTCGAGGGTGGCAGCGACACCGAGGGTATCTCTGGTGTTGGCGACCTCGAAGTGGGCTACCAGCGTGAGCGTCCACGGAACAGCAAGTACCCATTGGGCCGAAAGGCGGACAGTCATGCATCCCGGTGTGAATTGGGCCGAAATGTGTGACTAGCATTTTATGGTTCGCCGCCCTTTGTGGATTGCTGGACCAATTGTCCTTATTGGATTTGAGCTCTGTAAATGGTGCATAGTAAGTCACTTGAGGGCCCTGAGAGATATGAGATTGAGTTTGACCTACTAGGGTCTGAATGCAATGGCGCGGATGCCTTTGCAAATGAGACACGTGCACGGTATGCATCATTCCTACGTACTGAGCTTTATAGCTCACCCCATGTGTTTATGTGTTGTAGGTACACGCGACCACGGTACGTGATCGCTTATGATGGCAAGGTGTCTTTTGAAGCTTCCCGCGACTTTTGAGGGTGGTGTGTACATGAATGCGACCCGTGGGGCGAAAGATATGGTTTCTTTTGTTGTAATTATGAAACCACCCTATGTAAATAGGTTGGGAGCGCTATTTTGACTTGTACAGAACGAATTCCTTTATATAAAAGGAAAAATTTTACCCACGTTTTTGCGTATTATTTATTTAACTGGCATTAGCCACGTAAGTTAGCATTAGAAATGGTAAGTAGATGGCGGGGCGCCACAGCATTCCATGGAAAAAGTAGAACTAATTGGAAGGAAATGTGCTGATTTAGTTAGGCGATCTACAATCACCCATATAGCATCGTGGCCTTTCGTCGTCTTGGGTAAACCAATGACGAAATCCATCGTGATATGATCCCACTTCCATTATGGGATTGGTAGGGGCTGTAGAGTTCCAGCGGGTCGCCGGTGTTCTGCTTTAATTAGTTGGCATGTCAAACATCGGCTCACGAACAAAGCGATGTCTTTCTTCATTCCTGGCCACCAGTACGTCATTCGCAAATCTTGATACATCTTTGTGGCTCCTGGATGTATTGAGTATGTGGTTTCGTGAGCTTCCATCATTATCATCTGCCTCAACTCCTCTTTGTCAGGTACATAAAGACGATCCTTGTATAGTAAAGCTCCATCCTCTTGGATTTTAAAATCCTCAGGCTTCATTTTTAGGTAGAGTTCGTCTTCTTCTTGCATCTTCCTGATTCGTTCTAGCAGCGTGGGTCGAAGAGTTAACGCTACTAATCTAGCCTCAACTTCGCCTAAAGTGACTATTTCTATCCCGAGCTGGTGTAATTCTGCATTCACCACTTTTCGGCTTAACGCATCTGCGACTACGTTTGCATTGCCCGGATGATAGCCGATGATGCAATCGTAGTCCTTGACAAGCTCTAACCATCATCGCTGTCGCATATTCAATTCTTTCTGAGTGAAGAAATATTTTAAACTCTTATGGTCCGTGAAGATCTCACATTTCTCTCCGTAGAGATAATGTCTCCAGATCTTCAAAGCAAATACTACTGCTGCTAATTCAAGGTCATGTGTTGGATAGTTCTTCTCGTATTTCTATAGCTGTCGCAAAGCATAAGCAATCACCTTTCCGTTCTGCATTAGCACGCATCCCAAGCCGTTCTTCGAAGCGTGATTGTATACTGAAAATCCTCCAGTTCCTGACGGTATTGTCAATATTGGGGCAGTGGTATGACGCTTCTTCAGTTCTTGAAAGCTTTGTTCGCATGCTTCAGTCCACTTGAACGGAACGTTCTTCCTTGTCAGATTGGTCAACGTAGAGGCAATACTGGAAAGTCTGCTATAAACTTATGGTATTATCTCGCAAGTCCAAGAAAACTTCGGACCTCGGTAGGGGTAGTAGGTCGTGGCTAGTTATTCACAGTTTCGATCTTGCTCGAATCCAGCGGAGATTCCATTCCCAGAAATCACGTGTCCCAAGAAAGCCACTTGTTCAAGCCAAAATTCACATTTCTTGAATTTGGCGTAAAGTTGTTTCTCTCGCAGAATTTCTAAGACGGTTCGTAAATGGCTTTCATGTTCATTTCTCGTTTTGAAATAGATTATAATATCGTCAATAAAGACGATAACGAACTGATCGAGGTAATCCTTAAAGACTCGATTCATCAAGTCCATAAAAGCAGCCAGAGCATTTGTCAGTCCAAAAGGCATGACCAAAAACTCGTAATGGCCGTACCTGGTACTGAATGTTGTTTTTGGAAGATCTACCTCCCTGATCTTTAATTGATGGTATCCCGAACAAAGGTCAATTTTCGAGAATACCGTTGCTCCTTGTAGCTGATCGAATAAATCATCGATCCTCGGCAGGGGATATTTATTCTTGATCGTGATCTTGTTCAGTTCTCGGTAGTCGATGCACAGTCGCATCGACCCATCATTTTTTTGTACAAAAAGAACGGGTGCGCCCCACGATGAAAAACTCGGCTGGATAAACCTTTTCTGTAGTAGGTCCTCTAACTGTTCCTTCAATTCCTTTAACTCATTCGGTGCTAGACGGTAAGGGGCTTTAGAGATTGGGGCTGACCCCGGTATCAGATCTATCGTGAACTGTATTCTCGATTATGGGGTAACCCCGGGAGATCATCGGGAAATACATCGGCGTATTCTTTGACTACAGGTACGTCTTTTAGTTCCGGCTGAGGTAAGTTCTCCGTCTTCACCTCATATACGAGATAAGACTCACAACCTGACATCAAAAGTCGTTGAGCTTTATAGCTGATATTCGTGTTCTTATTTGCTTTACTCGAAAAAATGAATGCCTCTTCTTCAGGCAGCTGGAACTTAACAACCTTCTTGTTGCAATCTATGATGGCTCCGTATCTTGAAAGCCAATCCATCCCGAAGATGACATCGTAGTCGTTCATCGGGATTACAATCAGGTCGACACTCAAGTTCTTACCCTCAATAATTACGACGCACCCTCTCAATACTTGGTTGGTGCGCGTCGGATCACCATGTGGTAGAGTAACTATGTAGTAGCATTCAGTTGAGGTAGGAGATATTCCCACCTTTGTCACGTATTTGGCCGACACAACTGAATGTGTGGCCCCAGAGTCTATCAATGTGGAAGTGGGCACGTTGTATATAGTTAACGTATCCGTCACCACAGAGGGTTTGCTTCGGCTTCTTCATTGATCAGCGTAAAAACTCGAGCTGGTACAGGTGGAGGTCGAACCGGCGGTTGGTTTGGGTTCCGGGGTAGAGGTGCATCATAGTTCCTAGCATAATGACCCATTTTTCCAAACCTGAAGCACCGAGCGTTCGAATTTGCTCCGGACCTATAACACTCCAAAATGGTAGCAGCCGCACTGTCTGCACTGGGGCGCGGAATTTGGGGGTCTATGTGGAGTATTTATGGGCCCTTGGTTTAGCATCGGGCCCCAGTTCTGCTGCACCTGGCGATTCCCTTGATTTCCTTGGCCCTTGCCAAAGAATTGCTGTTTACGATCATTTCCTGATCCTTGCTGATTTTCTCTTCTCTTCCTCGCCTCCTGAGCTTCCGTAATCTGAGCTTCGGCCTGCTCAGCTATCATGGCCCTCTCTGCTATTTGGATGAACTCCATCTGTTGGGCCCCGAGACACTTTGGTCGCGATAAAGTTCAGGTCTGAGGCCAGTAATGAACCTCGTCACCTTCAACGGATTAGTTGCGACCATATGAGGGGCAAAACGAGATAGCTCCTCGAATCGACGAATATATTGGGCTACTGGCATTGGCCCCTGCCTCAGATTCATAAAATTCTTGCATTCGTCGTTCCTGTTGATGTGCTGTAAAATACTTGCTGTGAAAAAGTTCCCTGAATCGTTCCCACATCATTGTGACTGAATCTTCCAGGACCTTCATTGTATCCCACCAGAAGCGGGCATTTCCTCTGAGCATAGAAACGGCGCAAAGGACCTTCCCATTTTCGGGTACGCGGCTGTAAACAAAAATAGCTTCTATAGTTCGTTGCCAATCTTCAGCTATTGCAGGATCGGTGGCATCCGCGAACGTTGGGGGATCCATCTTCCGAAAGCGCTCCCCGATAATTTCCACACGTACGGGCTGAGGGGAGGGACGATGTTCAGACGAGCTATGATGATGAAGTAGCTCATCGAATTGATCTGATTGGCGATTGGTATGATCTGACTGACGCTGAAGCAATTCAGTCAGTCGTAAGATGGTGGAGTCCCTTTCATTGGGAGGGGACTCTGGTTCAGCCCTACGGCTGGATTCGCCCACATGTTCACTACAATTCTTGGCATTTTTCAACTATTGTCTACAATAATTCATATAAAACACATGTCAAATAACCCAAAAACTCATAGCATATATTGAACTTACAGGCCGAGCTCTCCAGGCTTTTGAGCGACAGTACATGGACAGTCTGCAGAATCTAGAGCCTACGCTCTGATACCACCCTGTGACGACCCTCTTTTTCTAATTAAGATTAGTTGCGGATTTTTGCAACGTAAGACGCGGAAGGCCCGTCTAACAAAACTTTTTCCTAAGAAATAATACATTACAACATAATATTATCTACAGAGTCAAGTCTATACAAAGGCCGTAGCCCCAAAAGTTCGACTTCCTGCTCTGCTTCAATGATCTTCACTGATTTACTGCTTTGCTTCAATGGTGTTCTCCGATTTGAAGAACTGCTTGAAGCGAGTGTTTAGTTTAGGTCTGATTTTCAGTGCATGCTTCGTCTTTGTCGTGCCGTTGCTATACACATTGTTGGCCCGTCACATTCTTCGACATGGTCTATTATTCCCCGCCCATGTCAAAAGCAAACCCAAATTTCTTGACACATTCTAAAACATTTGATCTTTTTTGCAACGTGTCGAAAATCCATGGTTAATTTTCTCACATGCTTAGAATTCAATAAATCCTCTTATATGGCGCATTATCACGACAAAATATCGCAATTAGCGCAAGCTGTTAGCGCTTTTTGAAAGATAATGCTATTAGAAATTGAGGGGTCATTCATAAAGCCAATTGGTAGTAGTAGGATAAAGCCTCTTATATATATACTGGCTTGAAGAGCTTGAATTATCCGATGTGTACTAGTAGAAAATGATTTAGAGGCCACGGCATTATGGGCGACTCGTGTACACAATCCGTCGCCTATAATAGACGCGGTGGCATTTATGTAAGTTTTTACGTTTCGGTGAACATAGGCGACAGGTCTTACAACAGCCATCGCCTATGCGTTAAGTATACTTTGGGCGGCGGTTCCGAACTGAAAACCCGTCTCGCCCAACCCTTTAATTTTTTTTAAAAATTATTATTTTAGTTATGGGCGACGGTTGTTTCACGAAAGAAAGACCGTCGCCGAATATATTAATTTATTTTTAAAAAATTATATTTTTCGATCATGGGCGACGGTTTTTTCTCTCACAACCGTCGCCCCATGATTTTTAAAAAAATTAAAAATATATATGTCATGGGCGACGGTTACGGGATTTTTTTCGTAGAAACCGTCGCCCATGAGTCTTTAAATTAAACATCTTCTTCCTCACTTCATTGTCTCGAACAGATGAAGAAAAAACGAAGTGGCCCGTGGCTTTGGCGATTTTCCGGCGAAATCGAAGCTTTTCCGACGTATCGGAGCTTGGAGAACATGGTAAGAACTCCATTTAGCATTTCCCCTCTTTGTATTTAGCGATTTGCGGCTTGGAAGTTTCAAAATTGGTGTTTTCCGAAAATTGGGGGTTTCGAATTTGCGAAAATTTGGAGCTTAATTTATGTGATTTCGTATATTAGTGTGTTATGTTTGATTTAAGATTGATATCGATCTTTCATTGCAAAAATTAGGTATTTTGGTGAAGTTTGGACATTAGGGATTTTTTGGGTCGAATTTTGGCCGCAGCCTCACCTTCATCGGCGACATTTTCCGCCGACATCGACTCTTTTCGACGTTTTCGGGCTACGACAACACGGTAAGATCTCTCCTAACCATTTTTCTCATCGTAATTTGGCTAATGTGTGTTGAATTCTTCGAAAATTGAGGTTATTCATAAATATCTATTACGAAGTTTTGGGTATTACGTGCGTAATTTTGGCTTAGACCCTTGTTATATTTGATTTGGGATTGATATTGAGCTTATATTTTTTTAGTCAAAATGTTGGAGGATTTGGGCAATTTGAGCGAATTTGGGGTGATATTCTTGCTTTGGACAGCTATGCGTAAGTTTTCAAAACCATATTTGATTTGTATGCCTTCGTCTTTGTAAATTTAAGTTTTCATTTAAGCTTAGATACCCGTTCAAGGTTTTCTCATTAGGAGAAAACCTTGAATGGTCCCCGTTTGGGACCGTTCTTAAACGTCCACTGTCGCTTTAGGATGTAAATGTGTGTTTGAGCGTCGATGTTGATGAAAAATTTGGTTTACGTTTCCCTTCAACGTTCTCCGGGTAGACATATGGATTGGATGTATATCATTTTCATTTTTTTTTCGTCTACTTGGAGAACTGTGGGGAAATGCTGCCGAATTTTTGTCAACATAGAAGCTCAAAGACACATATACAAGCGATAATGAATGTTTAAGATGGGTTAGGTTGGAGCAATAAGGACCCTGTCAAAGCCTCTCGATCGATTGTACTTGCTTTTATGTGAATTACTTGTAAATTTTTATTTGTATAGTACTTTAGGCTATTGGAATGGATCGGGGTTGGATAGTATGCGAACAACGACTGAGTATGCGAAGGGTGTTGACAAATTTATGAGATGTGCGGAACAGAATCGTAGAAACAAAAGGCAATCAAAAATTTCGTGCTCGTGTCGTAATTGCAATAACATGAACTGGTGGAATAGTGATGTTGTGAAGGAACATTTGCTAATAGCCGGTTTTAAACTTGGGTATACGAATTGGATATGGCACGGTGAAGCCATCGTAGATGTAGCTAGTTCTACGGGTGTCAGAACTAGTACAAGAGTGCCACTAGATTTGGAGGACGATGTCGTAGCTGAAGATTCTTTGGACGACGATAATGATCGTATCGAGGACATGCTGCGTGATGTCCAAGAGGATTTTGAAGAACGTCCTTCCATATTGACAGCCTTGTTAAGGACGACAATATTCCTTTGTACATCGCGTGCTCAAAGTACACAAAATTGTCTGCTGTCTTCAAGTTGCTGAACGTTAAGGCTAAATTTGGTATTTCAGACAAGTGTTTCTCAACACTTCTAGAAATATTCACGGATATGCTTCCAGATGGCAATGAGCTTCCGACATCGACCTACGAGGCAAAGAAGCAATTGTGCCCATTGAATTTACAGTACGAAAGAATACATGCTTGTCCCAACAACTGCATACTTTATAGGGGAGATTACGAGTCGGCTGATAAGTGCCCGACGTGCGACACCTGGCGTTTAAGAGAAAAGACGAAGTCGGTGGGCCCCGCTAAAGTTTTGTGGTACTTACCAATAATTTCAAGACTAAAACGCATGTTCTCAAACGCCGACGACGCTAAGATGTTTAGATGGCATGATGAGGAAAGGAAAAAATGATGGAAAATTGAGACATCTAGCGGATTCCCCGTAGTGGAGGAACATTGATTCCATGTATCCTGAATTTGAAGGTGAGGCACGAAATCTCCGGTTGGGGCTTTGCACTGATGGAATAAACCCTTTTGGTGATTTGAGCAGCCGTCACAGTACATGGCCGGTGCTGCTTTGTATGCATAACCTCCCTCCGTGGCTTACGATGAAAAGAAAATATATCATGTTGTCGTGTTTAATCTCCGGTCCAAAACAACCCGAAAATGACATTGATGTCTACTTGGCTCCGTTGATCGACGATCTGAAAGCACTATGGTACAAAAGAGTTGAAGTGTACGATGCATCAATCAGCACGGTTTACGCTACGCGCCATGATATTCTGTACCATAAATGATTTCCCGGCTTACGGGAATCTGTCTGGCTATAGTGTAAAAGGCAAGAAAGCGTGTCCAATTTGTGGGGATAATACGGATAGTCAGCGGTTGAACAACTGTAGGAAACACACCTACATGGGCCATCGAAAATTCCTGCCACGTACCCACGAATATAGAACAAAGAAAAAGCTTCTACCACTGTTTAATGGAGAAAGCGAGACTTCAAGGACTACAATACCGTTGAATGGCACGGAATTGAGTGATATCGTTGCACACATCAATACTCAGTTTGGTAAAAAGTGCAAAACATCGAAAGATGGCAATGTCTGGAAAAAGCGATCGATATTTTGGGAGCTACCTTATTGGGAGAACCTCGATGTCAGACACTGCATTTATGTGATGCACGTTGAGAAAAATATGTGTGACAATGATACCATAGTGAAGTTGAACGCTGACTCGGATTAGTGCATCTTGCAGTTTGACGACGCCGGTACATGCATCGGCCCTGACAATGATACCAGAGTGAAGTTTAGCAATTACATTGGTCATGTGACAAGGTTACCGACTACATGACCAATTGGCGCGAGATCGAAGCCGGGCTCAAGGAGGTACTTTGGGCAGAAGACATTAAGGTAATTTAGTGATTATTTTGCTTGTTTTCGTTAACTGTTATATAATTGATATTATACCCAAAATATATTAGCAGGGGATCTGGAACTTGCCCGACGATCCTGCTATAAAGAAGAAGGTCCTCAAGAAAGCCGGTGAGCTTCGCAAGAATTGGAAGCACAAATATGCTGTCAAGGAGAAGAAGAAAGGGTTTGAGTTGGCTAACGAGTACGAACACCTCAGTCAGGAAGGATTGCAGGCGTGGAGGAACTATAGGAAGCCGCAGACTTTCAGGTGAAATTTTGATAGTCCTCAATTTTTTCATATATATTATATATATTCAAACCTATTTTTTTATGAATATTGCAGGAGATTAGTCAGAAGGCCAAACAAAGCCAGGCTCACAACTTATATCCCCACCATCTTGGCACGGCGGGGTATATTGGTCGGCGACCCTAATGGGTTGATGAGGACCCGCTAGCGCACATGCCCACCGAAGACAGAGAAATCTCTGAATCGATCCTCCAAGGAAACAACAGGACTAAGGACTATTTTCGTAGCCAAATGAACAAAAAGATGGTCAGTACCACCATGACAACCCGGCGAATCGGGAGCTGGCTGAGAGATTGGTAAGTTATTACTTTATAAAAGTACCTCACACGATATATATCTTGCTTACAGTAACTCATATTTGACAGATAGAGGTGCACACCGAACAAGCGCGAGGAGAATTTGTCCCTAATAGGCACAAAGATGTGTTGTCGAGAATTCATGGAAAACCCGATCATAGCGGCCGACCTAGAGGATACGGGAAGGATGCGACGAAACGAAGCGTGTTCGGCAACCCATCCGAGTGATCAGGCCCTCTTCGAGCCAGATTTCCATGGAACAAATGAGGGCCGAGTTGAGGTCCGAGTTGAGGGACCAGTTGAAGGCCGAGATGTGAGAGGAGTTTAGGGCCGAGATGCGGGAGGAGATGAGTTCTGAGATGAAGGCTATGTTCGCTTAAACGGGCCTTCCGGTGCCCAACAGGGAGCAAGACGAAGTGGCCCCGACAATGTTGGATTTGATCCTCCCAACCAGATACCGAGTTCTCGCGGTTCAGGAGGCGAAACCTTAGATTCATTTCCATTGTCGATGAATCCGACGGTATGCATTTATTCTTATTTATTGTTTAATGTGCAACGACTTAATGTCTTAGAACAATTTATTCTTTTAATATCGTGTAGAATCCTAGGGTTCGATTGGTGTTACCCATCGAAGGGACGTTAGAGGTTGTCGGTCTTGGTAACGTCATTGAGGGACGTTCCCAAATTCATGGAACTTCGGTTACGACAGACAACGTTGTTGTCTCCGTTGATACCGTCGTTCTCGGCGAGGTCCAACTGCCTCTACCAACTATGCATCTGATAACTCTTGGAGATGCACTAGGTAGCTACGTTCGGTGGCCAAGAGAGCTAATACGTTCGACAATGTGGTAATAAAGTACTGTTTATTTATTTTCGAATAATAATGTTTAGTAATGTATTCTACTTGTAGGCCCAAAAAGGAAAGTCACCAGCGAAAGCACCAAATGTGTCCATTAATCAAGACGACGACATCGCATACCTCGATCAGAGGGTCGTGAGTAGTTTGGGCACGCAGTGTCGCCAGCTGTTCGATTACCTTGCGTCACGCGATGATCGACGAATGTTAGCTTCCCTCTCATTCAGCATGACAGACGTCTATTACAATCCAAGTAACGAAGACTATTTGGTGTACATGGACAATAATGACTTCATAGATCTGTTCAAGCTCGTGAGTGTGGATTCCTCAGTTATTCAACTATTATGAGGTATTACTTAATATTTCGTTGAAACAATAAATCATTACAAGTTTTATTTTTTGCTTTTCATACATTTTATTGAGTAACCACATTCTTAGGTATCTTAATAACGAGTCCGAGAACTTCAAGTGTTGCGACCCGAGTCGTTTGGCGGCTATGGAACATGATGAGACAGCAAATAGCGAGGTTGATTTCCTTGCTGATATTATCAAAGAGTCGTATCGGGTCGGCACTTACTTGTTTGCGCCTTTTTGTGACGGGTAAGAATATAAGATATATATTTTGATTCATAGCTTATGCTACAAATAGTTATTTCGTTTCGTTTGTGATAGTAACCATTAGATCCTATTGATCATCGATTTTCCGTCGAACACGGTGTATGTGCACCGAACATCGGCGTAAGGAAGATAAGAGTTCGTCCTCGAATAGATGCGTAAGTTTTTATATGTACAATAAAGTTCATATATTAGTAACTCTTATTAAAACATTATTTTTCGAGTTTCAGGGCAATTCTCAAGGCGTCTCTGACGAGTGCAACTGGAAATCGGAATAAGAAATCGAAGGTTACTTGGAAGAGATGCAACGTTTGCATTTGACATGATTTTTCAAAGCTATTTGCTAAATGGTACCATTATTGGATATTACATGAAAATCTTTCTAAATTAGCGCCCACGACAACCGAGGGAGAGTGAGCTATGTGGATTTTACGTCATGAGATACATGTACGATATTATCTGCAATCGTATCGGCAGAGATGATACAAACAACTTGCCAACGGTAATGAACTTAAAAATCATCAGCTTCGTTGAGTTTCAAGTTTAATATATGTTTATTAGTATGTTTTAACATTATTCTGTTTTATAGATACTAGAGCGCTCCTCGTACGGCCACCAAGAGCTCAATGAAGTACGTGAATTGTGGGCGGAGCATTTTATGCAATCTTTGATGTAGGTTAGACGACTTTTACGTTATATGTTTGTGTTTATGTTACGAGGATTTGTTGGACGATGATGTAAATGTTGATTTTATTTACGATCGTTAGTAATTGATTGACTGTTGGTGCTATTTTGGATTTCATTGTTGATTTTGGAATTGATTGTCGGGGGCATAAATAAAACAGAAAAAATATTTTTTTAAAAAATGCAGGCATAGGCGACGACGGTTCCTTCCGCAGATCCGTAGAATGCGTCGCCCACGTCTAATAACCATTATGGGCGACGGTTGCTTAGGCAGAAACCGTCGCCCAGACTAAAAATATACGATGGGCGACGGTTTCTTACTAACCAACCGTCGCCCATGATAAAAGAAAAGCAACACGTAAAGTCTTGGGCGGCGGTTTCTGAAAGAGCCCTCGCCCATAATATATCTCTGGCGACGCGTGTTTGTCCGTCGCCCAAAATGGTGCACATCGACGACGGTGCTCTGGGCGACGCGTCGAAGTCGTCGCCCATGACCTGTAACAACCGTCGCCCATGACCTGTAACAACCGTCGCCCATGTGCGTTTCTGCACTTGGGACAACATTTTATAACTTAACATGCTTCCAAACGTGTGACATATCGCTAACACGTGGACATATGAATCGGGTGATGGTGAGAAGAATCGAATTAGCTCTGATATCATATTAGAAATCGAGCTTTGATACCATATTAGAAATCGATGGGTCCTTCCTAAAACCAATTGGTGACAATATGAGAAAGCCTCTTATATATATATATATATATATATATATATATATATATATATATAGCGGCTCGAAGATAAACGTGCGCCCTATAACGAGGGGTGAGCATTTAACCCGTAGGAGTCCACCTAATCGATCCAACCCAACCCAAACCGCAAGTGTCGAGTTAATAATTTGATGTGTTGGTTTGAATTTTAAAAAATAAAACCGCAGATTTTGCAAGCATCTTTGGTTTTGTATTTTTAAAACGCATATTTTGCAATCGGGGTTTGGTCTGTATTTTTAAAACCGCATAACAACGCACCCAATCGATAACAACGCACCCAACCGCATTTCAGAATATAATAAAATTTTACTCTATTTTATTGAATAGTTATAAAATAATAGATATCAAATGCAACTCGTTGTGAAGGCAAAAATAGTACCTTTTTACTATTGATACAAGGACAAGGCCGACTAATCATATAAATGTTGCATAAAGCTAAGTTCTAAATGAGATTCTTAGTGAAGAAAATTTATGTGTCTATCCAATGTAACACTCCTCCTTTATTCGGACTTGAGATCAACAACTATAACACTTGAAGTTTATAGAAGGCTGAGTTAAAAATTTTGAAATCATAAAATTGTTTCTTCTAAGGAAAATTCTGATACATGGACAGGGTCGACTCATCGTAACACGTTGCGTACAGCTAAGTTCTAAATGAGGCACTCTTTTTAAAAAATAAATATTATATAATGAAATTTTTTGATGTGTCTATCCAATGCAACCTTATTCCTTAATTCAGACTTGGGATCAACAACTATAACAATTAAAGTGTTTTAGAAGGCGAGTTAAATTTTAAAATAATTTATTTTTCTTGTAATGAAAAATTTAAATCAAAACATGGCCCTTGCTTTAGTTGTTTTACCAAAAGCCGACCGTGTACAAGGAATATGAGCTTCTAACCAAGCTTTATCGGACTTTTTATCATTTGTTACTATTATTTATTATTATGATAACATTATGTATATAAACTTTTAGATTTGTCACCATGCATATGATATATCTTCTTGCTCGATCTATATTTAAATATTACACTTATCGGTTGAAATCACATGCCCCACAATCCCTGTCCCATTTCATGTCCCAGTTTTGCTAAAATAATTCTTATCTATTATGTCAAATTGATCATCATAAATTAAGGAATAAATTGGATGTGTTTACATGAAATAACGATGTTTTATGATTTGGTGGAATATAGAAATAAAGGAATTAATAAATAAAAAAGAAAATTTTGAACCACAAGATTTAAATTCAACGGATCTGATCATTTGGGACATAGAGGGGACAGTAATTATGGGACAGATGATTTCATGCGTACACTCATGGGACGTTTGTTTTGGGGTGATCCTCCAAAACATCACATGATCCTGTCGTCGCCTTATCATCGATTCATCACTGTGCTTGTTGACACTTATTCATATTTTATATTATCTAACTAATCTAGTAAATCTTAAAATAATATATTTAATAATAAATAATTACATGGAAATAGAAAAAAATTATTATTAATTCTTTTAAATTTTTTAAGTCAATATCGAAATAGTAATCATTATTATGTATTATGTCAAATTGATCATAATAAATTTTTAAGCATAATTTATATAATTATTCAAATAGAATTATTGTATTTTATTTATGCTTTAAACATAGATTTTTATATGAGATTAATTATAAGTATTTTACATAATTCTTCAATATAATTATTTTAGTTTTTTAAGCTTTAATAGATAATCAATTATTATTTATAAGCATTTATGTAATCCTTCAACATAATTATTTTATTTTTTAAGCATTAAATATAGTTTTTATTTAATATATGTTACTTATGTAATTTAATATAGAATAAGAGTATATAAGAAATTGATGTTAAGAGATGAGGGATAACTTTGTCCCAAGAAACATTGAAATATCACCTCGTCATGGTGATGAATGATCACCCTGCTTTTTTAGGGTGATTCAAAAGCTAAAATATCACCCATTTTTTATGACCTCGGTGATCCTCCATCACTATGATGGCTCATCATCCAAGATAATAAGCAAACACGGTGATGAGGAAACAACGGAAGGATCAATGATGTTTTGAAAGATCACCCCAAAACAAACACCTCCTTACGGTGATTATCACCGTGATGCTGGATCACCAGAACACACCCCCTTAATAATAAAATATATTAAAACCGCAAAATCCGACACAACCAAACCCAACCCAAGCAAACAGCAATCTATTGGGTTAACATTTTTATGATCGGATTCAGGTATATTATTAAAAACCGGAATACATCAGGTCGGTTTAGAATTTCAATAAAAAAACGCCCGAACTGCACCGCGCAAACACCCTACCTATAACAACCGAAAATCACCTAAAACATTCAGACACAGATCCATCAGTTCCCCAGTCACATCACTGTTTCTTACACAGTACACATTATCACCAAGTCAAAGATTACAGCAAAACAAACGTCTTCAGCGCAAAAACGCGCTAACGATTCTTACCTCTAACGATCCTTTCGATCTCAGCTTTCGCCCTCTCCACGATCGCCTTCTTCTCCATCTCCAATTCACGACTAAATTGGACCCTAATCCTCTCAAGCTCTTCCATCTGCCTTCGTCCGCTCACCTCCATCTTCTCATACACCTCGCTGAACCTATTAATGGAATCAGCAAGCAACTTAAAGGAGGAAATGCCCTTCATCCTCTTCGGCGGAAGCCCTTCAGAATCATCCTCGGGACCATCGCGCAAACCTTTAGCCTTAGCGCTCTTCGCCGAAAGGCCCGCTTTTTCTTTGGGCTTCGGCGCACACAGAAGCGAATCCATTTTCTCGAAATACAGCCAATTGCTTTTATTACCACGGTCACCGAACTTCGCCTTGTCCTTTTTGTACTTCTTCTTCAATGTGTCGAGGCGATTCCTACACTGAGTCTCCGTTCTTACAATCTTGGACTCTTTGTTGACTTTTTCAGCAACTTCTTGCCACTGCTCAGATCGAAGGCTCTTCCTTCCTTGTTTCAAGAACCGTTCGCCCCAAGCGGTTAGCAGTCTGAAGGTCTCGGGCTCGGTCCAGTCGGTCAGCGGGTTTCGCCCGCCCGGAGAGGGTTTTGCGCCGGAGGAGGGGGACGGGTTGGTGGGGTCGGGCAGGCGAGGGGCGAATTCGTAACTCGACAAAAGGGTCTTCATCTTGCGCTTTTTTTGGTGCCTTTCGCTGCCCTCTTCTTCGTCATCGTAGTCTTCGACGCCTATTCTTTGAACGCCGTTTTCTTCGTCTTCATCATCCGTGACATCATCGTCATCTTCTTCTGTGTTGATTGTGACGTCATCGTTGTCTTCTTCTTCTTCGCTGTTCTCGTGGGGATTGAGGGGATTTTCTACATCCCGGGATTTGCTGACGTCATCGAAAGACTTGTTTGCGTCGCCGTTATCCATAATTATCGAAGCCGAGCAAATGAGAAATTACAGTATCTGTCTACTTTGTAGTTTCCCCTATTTTTTAGCCAAGAATGCTAAGTTACATTACAACACTGGATAAATCGAAGGCAATGATCTTAGTCTAGTCCTCCATTAGTGACAAAAGCTGCTCCTAATTAGTTTAATACCTACAGAAGAACAGATCAATGATGATTAAAGTAAGGCATGAGCATTCACGCCAAGATCAGCTATGCGCGGCAAGAATTCACAACCCAATTCAAGAATAAGAAGAGATTAATGAAAGATACAGATTTCAACATCTCGTGAAATAATTGACAAGAAAAGCCGAACCCAGGACAAATCTCACCTCAAGTAGCTCGAAGATCCAAAAAAAGGCAAAATAGAAATGATTAAATTGAGAATCGAAAAAGGTTCGCGAAGAACAAGAGCTCGTTTTCACGTTCTGTAATTGGGAATTAGGTTAATTACAGGGCACCCATCTGCGGAGAAAAGCTTACGGAGTTGTGAAATAGACAAAACTCTCGTTTTCGTAGAGATGCGTAGGATAGCAGACGGTAAAAATTGTTAAGTGGTGGTGGCTAAAATGCGCTGAGAAGGCAATGATTTTGTCGGCATCGATCACCTAACTTTGGGCCCATAAGAAATATATGTTTTCAAGACGGCCCATTTAGTACACGGACCAACTATTTTTTTGAAAAACTGAAATTTTATTTTGCGAGAAAAAATCTATACTAGTTATATAAAGAGCAGGGGATGAAGAACTGTAAATTCGTCTATCAAAACTTACCAATCAATTTTTTTACTTTAATTACTATTAAAAATAAAAAACCTATTAAATCATCGTAACCATCTCTTTCTATTTTTAGCATATCATTAAAAAAAACTTATAAAACAACGTAGTTTTAGAACTCATAATAACCAACTCATTCTATTCTTAGCATATAATTTATTAAAATCATTCACTAATAATAAATATTGCACACACATAGGGTGTGCTAAAAGGACTAGTAACTATAATTGCAAAAGATGTAATAGAATATACATGTATTTATATGGTTACACAAACATTGATTTACACGTACTCAGATAACACTTGATATCTATATTATTTCAATGTTCATATGCAAGTTTAAATGTGAATTCCTATTGTACATTTTCACTTCAATAACTAGTGACTAAGAGCATCTCCAACTCATGACGTAAAAATACCGTCAATTTTAAAAAATAATACAGTTGCTACAATGCTTTTATTCTAACACATAAGCTCTATTTTCTACACTAATTTTTATTCAAACTCATTAACTCTATTTTTACACAAAGTCAAATTCATATTTATTACTATCATAATTGACTTATTAACTTTACATTATAATGATTAAAATGTCAATATATTATAATTATTAATATTTCAAATTAAATAAAGTTATATATTAGCATATTATTTAATTATAACTTTATTAACATAAAAAGAAAATATCAATATATAAAAGAAAATTAACATTACTTTTACTTCTATTATTATAAATATATCAAATAGTTTTAATATTATTAAAATATTTTTTATTAGTTAAATATAAATAAATAGAAAGTGGAACTCCATGTCTTGAAAATTGTGTGTACTCTAGTCTAGAGTATCTCTGTTCATCAACACAATATTTGTATTAAATATAGATTCTCATTGGAGTAAAAAGATACTCTACTTTTACGATTTACAAAAAAAAATATCCATTGGAGATGCTCTAAGGAACTTCATGTTATCACACTTCGACTAAGTTCAATTTTAAGGTAGTTTATTGTCTAAGACACGTATTTCAGTGGGAGTAATTCTTCTGACTTGTATAGTCTCAAATTCATACTGAAAAATAAAGTCAAGAAATTAAACTAAGATCGAATATATGTTAAGCCATTAAAAACACTAAACTCGGCGTAACGTGTGAGATTAACTAGAATTTAAAATCATATATTCATGCATACTAGTCTTCGTTATATGATTATTGAAAATAATGTAAGGTTTGGTGGCGATTCACTATAGTACGTGTCGAATATTAGTGCGAACATACGAGTTTAATTAGTTTATATACATCAAAATCAGTCACTCTTTGCCTATATGTAAACACCACTCCTTACGTAAACATTCGATCAAATCTGATTATGGACCTAAGGCAATCCATCGCCAACCAAGCTGACGTGTCCATGACGCTTTCCCACCACGTAATCGCAGCCGAGGCTGAAAAAGACGCAAAGAACGTCGTATTTTCGCCGATTTCGATCAACGTCGGGCTGGGCCTGATCGCTTTCGGGTCAAAAGGCCCGGCCCGAGAACAAATCCTTCGAAGGTCAAACTCGAATGAAGAGGTCAGAGCCGTAGCGTCCCAACTGGCGACGAAGATTTTAACAGACGGCGAAGCCCTCGGCGGGCCCCGCCTGGCATTCGCGAACGGAATTTGGGTCGATCGGAGCCTTAAGATGAAGCTCGAGTTCAAAAACGTTGCGAGGAATCGCTATAAGTCTGCTTCGAGCCTCGTCTCGTACCAAGGTCGGTTTACGTGCTAAGGGATTAAACTTGAATAGAGTATATTTCAAATTTCGTGATGTGATTAGTGGCGGAGGCAGAGAGTTAGATTAGTTGGTGCCGGTCAAATTGGACCTCATGCCCAATATTTCTAAAAACATTTCACTGGGTCCCCTCTGTGTATTTTCTTTTTCACAATTTTACTATTATTCAATATTTACCCTATAGTATTTTTTTTTTTTTTTTTTTTTTTTTTTTTTTTTTTTTTTTTTGGTCCCGAGGTATCCCCACACTGCCCGGCTATGGGCTAACCGCCACACACTCCAGAGGTGGGCCTAATCCCCGGGGTTAGGTGAATGCGCCCCAAACCCACCCAACAGCGATAGTCATGGGCCTAAGGCCCATGGGGACTTCTCAAAGGAAATGTGAGAGGTGGGATTTGATCCCGTGACCTCCTAGCCACATGACCTTTGAGGCCTCCCCCTTAACCACTAGGCCAAGGGGTCATTGGCCTTTACCCTATAGTATTAATTTTCTTTTCCAGTGGGGTTTAGTGACCTGATAGGGTCTCACATGGTTCCGCCAATTGATGCGATCAGAGAGCTATATGGCTATTTAGCCCCACATGGTTCCGCCAATTGATGCGATCAGAGAGCTATATGGCTATTTAGCCCGTTCCGTACTATTTATATTTACGACAAGCTGTTTTATGAGAAAAAAATACGTTAAATTTATATATTTAATTTCCAACATGACCTAAACACAAGCCTATGCTGAAATAGGCTGCCGATGTAGCGAAAACAGTGAACAAGTGGGCCGAAGAACA
Organism: Craterostigma plantagineum; assembly: GCA_027422505.1. Taxonomy (NCBI): domain Eukaryota; kingdom Viridiplantae; phylum Streptophyta; class Magnoliopsida; order Lamiales; family Linderniaceae; genus Craterostigma; species Craterostigma plantagineum. The sequence goes on along the minus strand of JAPQWV010000219.1, from coordinate 210,825 downwards.
AATAGACGGTCTAATCAAAGATCTCCTCTTGCAAGGTTCAGTCGACTCTTCGAGCCCGTCTCATCCTCGCAAACGGAAGGCATCTGGGCCGAAAAGTTCGACCCATCTAAGACGAACGATGATATCTACCTTCCAAACGGTGCCGTAGTCCAAGTCTTGTTCATGACCAGATTGAATCCTCTGTTCCAGATTGGTGTTCCAATCTGGTATTCCACCAACCGAATTGCGACAAGTGTACAGTTGGTTAACTGAGTTTAACACTTGTCGGGAAATAGTTGGCGGAACAGAAAGGTGGAACACCGTTGTGGCACAGATAATCCGAAACCGTTCATGACAAGCGAAGTAAAGCAGTACATCAACTCCTTCAAGTGGTTCAGAGTCCTCGGTCTTCCTTACGAGCAAGGAAACGACGAGCATAGGTTCTCAATGTACGTCTTTCTGCCCGACTCAGAAAATGGTCTGCCCAAACTTGTCCTGAAGATGGCTCCGAGCACGGGTTCGTCGATCGACACGTCCCGGGACGAAAAGTCAGAGTCCGAGCTTTCGAATACCGAAATTCGATATTGATTTTGGGTTCGAGGCTTCTGACGTCCTCAAGGGAATAGGCCTTCGGGGTTGTTTTCAACGACGGAGGGGTCTCCGAGATGGTCGAAGAGTCAGGGGAAAAGCTAAGTGTGTCGAGCGTGTTTCACAGGTCTTTTATCGAGGTTAGTGAGGAAGGTACTGAGGCTGCTGCTGCTACCGCTGCTGTTGTGATGGAGAAGTCTCTGCCTCTGATGATGGCTGAGGAAGAACTTGATTTCGTGGCAGATCGCCCCTTCTTGTTTGTGGTAAGAGAGGATTTTACTGGCATGGTTTTGTTAGTCGGACAAGTGGTTAATCCTCTTGCTAATTAGTGGATGTTTTCCTGATGCCGTTATCCTAATAAAAATGTTTCTTTGAGAGATTCTGATCGCGTTTTATTTACACTAGTTAATCGGGGCACACTCGATGCGTGTTGAAACTGTATATTCCGACATAATTAAAATATGTTCGACAAACACTAATCTTAAGTTATTTGTTAGATGATGTCGATGATAGCCGAAAAACTTCATTCAAATAAAAATCATAAAAGACAAAAGATAAAGAACATCCGTAAGATGAAAAAAATAACATCCAAAAGATGAAAAAGTCATCAAATAGATGGGTGGATGGTTGAGCAAATTTTTCAATTGTTACATTAATGGAGAGAAAGGGAGAATGATGTGTTCGTAAGTAGTTCTCCATTAGTGGGTGGTTTATACTAATTTTATTGTTATTTATGTTTTAAATTATTTTTGCGGCATTTTTTTCAATGCAGTTTTTTGTCTTTCTATTAGAACGTGGGTAAGAAATAGTAAAACGTTGAGTGTTACAATAATATTTTTCTAACAAAAAACAAAATTTGACGGACCGAAATTAAAGCTAAATTGACAGTGCAAACCTCACCTTTAATAAAAGAACTAGTACTTTTTCGCACAATCTATGCATGTGCATAAATTAATATTTTATGTTGCTCATAATTTTTATTATTATCGAATTGATGAAATATAATTTATAACTATATAAAAAAAAATAATGTTTAGGGGTTGCAAGTATAATAAATAAAAAATATAAAAGTAACATGAAAATTCTTAAAGAAAATTAAATAAAAATAGTGATTAAATTGCAAATAAATATGACAGACCAAATGTGGCAGTTTAATTAGGCTATAAAAAATTTTTGGCTTGTTCTTCTTTGACAAATACTTTTCTTTAAGAAGATATTTGCAGAATGTGTTATTTCCTGGAAAGCACTAAGAGTATCGATGTTATCTCCCTAACCCTGTTTCACAAAATATCACGTTATCTTCAGAAAGCGTTTCAACAATACTACATAGTTATTTGCAGGCGTTCCGAGTTTGTCTCATAGAAAAGTAAATAGCAAAAAGTAAAGAGAGACGGGATTTTTATACAGGTTATATCGACAACTAGGGTTTAATCCTGTCCTTGGGGTGTGATCTCCCCAAGAGTTCCAATCAATCACTGAGTATTATCGGTTATGGTTACAAAATGATCGACCCTTACACAACCGAAGCACTTTGGAAACTAGACCTCCACCTATGCTGCCGCACGCCAAGTTTCGTTCCACGTCATTTTCCCAGGAAACCTATTCCCCGACTGGACACAGCTTGCTACCGAAGGGCCACTGAATCCACCAAATTCGTCCCTCCACGTGCGGAAGACTCCAACCGTGCTCCTTTGTGCGCTCAACATGTTCGAAGACAAATCACGTCCGAAGACTAGGATTTTAGGATAGGGTGCTAAAGATCGCTCAAGGTACATGTTAGGAAATGGACCCCTCTCGAACGAGGATTCAATGTATTTTTAGTTTATGCAAGTGTTAAGGATCGAATTGAGCATAGACGAGCTCAATCGAAGCTTGAAATCGCAACACGCACACACACACTTGTATAGAGACAGATTTACATGGTTAGGCCCAAAGTTTGGCCTACATCCACGAATCAACCGAGCTCCGTTTCTTATTGATCACAACACGAAAGTTGTACACCGCCGTGCCCTCTACACTTTTCGTGTTACACTTCACTCACATTCTCACTCTATAAGAACTTATGGACGCTCAAAGATAGCTAGTCGAACCACTGAAGCTGATATTTATACAGCTAAGTTCATGTTTAAAGCATGACTTTCAATTTAATCAGAATCGCTCATTTGATCTGATCCAGCGTTCCGGAAGCTGCCACGTGGCCTCGTCATCTCAAGTGACCCAGCACACATTGCATAACGTTTTTATAAGTGAAAATGCGCCTTCAACGTGGATCGTCCAATTTCGATCTGGCTGCCCAAATTCATCATCCGCGCGATCTAACTTCATTCAATCTGCACCGTTAATGGATTCCGCGCGCTATCTGACGACCTGTATTCAATTTTCAGCCTTCAAATCCTGACCCTCAGATCTGGCGCGCTCCGATCGGACGGTAGCTATAAGTCGCGGCTTCAGCACCTCAGATCTTCACCATTCCAGCTTCAGCTCAACCCAGCCTTCTCCTCCGGCCATTTCCGGCGATCTCGGCGAGTTGCAGGCTCGCCCCTCTCAACAATCTCCACCTCGAGACTACAATCTCGCGAAACCAACTCCTAGAATCTTCATATCTGCCCAGACACGCCCAGAATTTTGCCCCAAAGTTCACCAAAAAATCCAGCCACACTCTGTTTTCAGCTTCAGAGAATCATCTTCAGGAGCTTCGAAACCCCATCAAAGCTCCACCTCGATCAATACGCCCTTGCTCGGTTGATCAACCAGCTCCCCTAGGAGCTGCGAGCCTCAAGAGTGAACTTGCCGACCCCAAGTAGGATTGAAATTTCCCACTTGGAATCGACTCGTACTCTTGAGCTCATTTCTTCCGTTCGGCTCGAAGAATCCTCCACCCTAGCCAATTGAGCCACCTCATGGACTCTTCCCCAACTAGGAAACATCTTTTTCTTGCCCTTCCTCGCTTTCAAAACCTCATCTGCTCGAAAATCTGCAAAACAGTGCATATCCGAATTTTCAGAAACTGATTTCCGCCCAAGTTGTGGTTGAATTTCCGTCGCTTTCTTCCACAATGCTCGAGCCATTTTCCACTTCTGAGCCATCCCTGCCATGTGGTCTAGAGGGTCCTTCATCTGTTGGCTCAAACAATTCCATCTCGGGCTCGGAAATCGCGTCGAAAGTCGCCATCTCGGCCACGTCAGTTTCCTAAAAAGCAGGTTTTAGAATTCCAGCCGCGAGCTTCACTTTTGAGCCGCCTGTTTCTACCTCTTCCCGAGATTTTTGGGGCACCTCTCTCACACCATTAGGACCACCATACTTCCTAGTTTCATGATGTGCCTTTGCCTCCACAGAACATCCCTCGAGCACGTAGATATACTGCCGTCTATACCCTTGCAGAATCAGCCTATTCTGCTTCTTTACCTGAATTTTTAGGATTTTAGGATAGGGTGCTAAAGATCACTCCAGGTACATGTTAGGAAATGGACCCCTCTCGAATGAGGATTCAATGTATTTTTAGTTTATGCAAGTGTTAAGGATCGAATTGAGCATAGACGAGCTCAATCGAAGCTTGAAATCGCAACACACACACACACACTTGTATAGGGACAGATTTACGTGGTTCGGCCCAAAGTTTGGCCTACTCCATGGATCAACCGAGCTCCGTTTCTTATTGATCACAACACAAAAGTTGTACACCGCCGTGCCTTCTACACTTTTCATGTTTACACTTCACTCAGATTCTCAATCTATAAGAACTTATGGACGCTCAAAGATAGCTAGTCAAACCACTGAAGCTGATATTTATACAGCTAAGTTCATGTTTAAAGCATGACTTTCGATTTAATCAGAACCGCTCATTTGATCTACCAGCATTCCGGAAGCTTCCACGTGGCCTCGTCATCTCGCGTGACCCAGCACACATTGCATGGCATTTTTATAAGTGAAAATGCGCCTTCAACGTGGATCATCCGATTTCGATCTGGCGGCCCAAGTTCATCATCCGCACGATCTAACTTCATTCAATCTGCACCGTTGATGGATTCCATGCGCTATCCGACGACCTGTATTCAATTTCCAGCCTTTAAATCCTGGCCCTCAGATCTGGCGCGCTCCGATCGGACGGTAGCTGTAAGTCGCGGCTTCAGCACCTCGGATCTTCACCATTCCAGCTTCAGCTCAACCCAGCCTTCTTCTCCAGCCATTTTCGGCGAGTTGCAGGCTCGCCCCTCCCAATAGTACAGATTCGCAAATTTAAGCTCAACACAAACTACGAATTTTTCGCAAGTTAACGCTCAAAACAGTTTAAGGAATTCGATGGCTTGTGTGTTCGTTTCGTACCCTTCAAAGTGAAGTGTTTATCTTCTATATAGACCTCTGAATCGCTTCTACACTTCACAAGGAAAGTTAAGCACAGAATATGCAAGAGAAAGCTCAATAATCACGTGCATTAACTCAAAGAATCATGCAAAGAATGAACCAATTGAACACAACGGTCATGCATGATCACTTATCATAAATACCACAGATAACTTTCATTCCACTGTAATCTCATCCGTTTGTCAACATATTCCATATATAATTCCACTTAGCATATTATCAATGGTAAGCTCAATCAACTAATTTATTTCCCAAAATATGACAGGCAATTCCACAGAGAAAGTTTTGATTTACTGAGTATAATGCAAAGCATTACTTTTCATGTATGGTGATCTCATCCGATTTCAGCACATTCCATAAATAGACTCAATCACCATCTTACCATATATACGCCCAATCAATTAATCACTTTCCAAAATATAAATCCTATGTCGCACAAGGAAAGCATGATCATTGATTCACTGATTTAAAAGTCAAATAAGATAGCATTTAAAAGGATATATCATTGATATTCTTTCCTAAAATAAATCATCACATGTAAGCACTTAATCATAATATCCTTTCCATATATATAGCATAGTCATTCATATTCGGGTGATCACATCGATATTCTTACCTAAAATAAATCAACCACATGTAAGCACATAATCAAAACATCTTTTCCATATATATCAGTCATTCATATCCGGGTGATCACAACGATATTCTTTCCTAAAATAACTCAATCACGTGTACAGCTCACATATCACTCAACATAGTATATTTTCCATATATAGCACACAGTGAGATTCCATTCGTGCGAAACGGTTCATAACCAGGTGATCACATCAATATTCTAGTTAAGCACAACATCACATATATTCGATTTTCTTAACGGTTTAAATCATATTGAAGCACTTAATCGAACACTTTCACATACTTAAACATTATAAATCATACATATCGAGTTTCTAAATTGTACCCCCATAATACATAATTACTTGGAATAATCAAAACTGTCATAATCATTGGACCAAAAAGGTCTACAATCTCCCCTTTTTTTATGATGACAAGTAATTAATGCCTATCTTAAGCATGTGAGTACACTCAATATGAAACCATTTAAGCACATAGCATGTTTCAGTATCAAAGCATGTCACATATGATCAGAGCAAATAAATTTATCAAATTTCATAGCATGCTCCCCCTGCCTAATTGCTAATATTCATATGTAAAGCACAGTAGCAAAGATTTAGCAATTACCAGGTCACATCACATAGAATATCGCAAGTTATCATGGAATGTCTCAAGTCATCACATCAAATCAGTTTGCTCCCCTGCCTACGTGCGGAATTCCTTAATCCTTAACAAGTCATCAAACTAAAGCACAGAGTATTAAAAGCATATAAAAGCAAGCAAGCCGATTATATTATAGCATTCCAAGATAACAAAGTGAACGACCCAACACCGAACCAAAACACGGCATTAATTGCTCCCCCTGCGTATGTGCGGAATTCCTTAATCCTTAACAAGTCATCAAACTAAAGCACAGAGATTAAGACATAAGCATATAAAAGCAAGCAAGCCGATTATATTATAGCATTCCAAGATAACAACGTAAACGACCCAACACCGAACCAAAACACGGCATTAATTTCCCTAAATTCTCCCCGTTCAGCATCAAAAAGGAGGGACCCAAAACACCACAACTTACCAAAAACCTGCAAACAATCATGATCATGACCTACTAACCCAAAAACCAGCAAAAGAAAAAGAACTTAGTACTAGGCGCAACAAAAACTAGGCACACTACAGCTAGGAGATCACTAGGAATCGAAGTTCTAAGAGCTGGAATCGCTATCAGATGAGGCAGATGAGGATTCAACGATCAGAGCCGTGGAGATCTCCTTCATATACTTTTTAGCCCTATTAAAGTGCGTGAGATCTCATCGACCTTCTTCCTGTTATCATCCTTGATGCCCTTGATACTCCGTTTCAAATCAGCGATGGTTCCCTGCTCTTCGCCGCTCTCTTGATCCGTTTTCTTCTTGATTTCGAACTAGTGGCTTTCGGAGAGACTGGGGATTTGATCAGAGTAGCCTTTCGCTTCGTGTTGGAGACAGATACGGCACCTTTGGTTTTCATCACGATTGAGATCGAAGAATTGAGGAGTGAAATAATGAAGTGAAAGACTTGGGGTTGAATGAATTGAATAAAGAAGAGATTGGATGGTTAGAAAGGCCGAAAAGTTCTTGGATAAGAATGAAAAGGATTTGGAGGGATGCGATCTCGATTAGACGTGAGGCAGATAGGGAAAAGATTTCAAAATTTGAATTTCAAGGATCATGGCTGGATAAGGAAACTGTCCATTAGATGGAATTAAATGAAGATCATAGGATGTCTCGCTGAGATTAAGGAAGGAAATAAGGACTACGATCAGAGTTCAAAAATAATAACGAATTTTTGGCTGAAAATAAATTTTGACATAAATCTCGAAGAAAATATATTTAGAGAAAAAATTATCTTCCCATTAGTGAAGGAAATATGATATATAAGGAAGATAGAATCAAGAAAAATATCAATAAAATCAAGAGATAAAGTCGAAGAGATCCTAAAGGATAAGATCAAAGAATTTCTAAGGGCTAACTTATCTACTCACCTTCTATTTGAGCTCAATAATTCCTAATCGGTCGCGAATATCACAAAATCTATTCTCAATAAGGGGTTTCGTGAAGATATCAGCCAACTGATCATTAGTTCCTACGAAGTTCACGCTGATAGTCCCTTTCTGAAATGATCTCGAATAAAATGATGTTTCACCTCTATGTATTAGTTCGAGAGTGGTGTACGGGATTCTTAGTTATACTAATGGCACTAGTACTATCACAGAAATAGGAATTTGGTCGTACCTTAAACGGTAATCACTCAAGGTCTGTTTCATCCAAAGGATTTGCTGAGAACAACTTCCTAAGGCCGTATATTCTGCTTCGGTTGTGGACAGGGCGACGGCATTTTGTTTCCTACTGGACCAAGTTACAAGGGAATTCCCTAGCAGTTGGCAAGTACCACTAGTGCTTTTTGTATCTTCTCTAGACCCGGCATAATCAGCGTCCGAGTATCCCATTAATGGGAATTCCTTGGAATTTGGATACCACAATCCAAAATTCATTGTTCCTTTCAAATATCCATGTATTCGCTTGACTGCTGTCAAGTGAGATTCCCTATGACTCGATTGATATCTAGAACATAGACCAGTAGCAAACATCATATCGGGTCTGCTTAAAGCAAACTTCCAATCATACCTCTATACTTAGTTTGGTCAAAGGGCATACCTTGTTCATCACTGTCAATTTTGGCCGTCTGATGCATAGGGGTGGGAAGTACCTTGGAATCAGCCATTCCGAATTTTTCAAGTAGTTCCTTCGTGTACTTCGTTTGAGATATGAATGTTCCCGTGTCGAATTGCTTGATTTGCAATCCAGGAAATACGTGAGTTTTCCCATTAGGCTCATCTCAAATTCATGTTGCATAGACTTAGAAAAATTCTCGCAAAGAGCGATGTCAGTGCTGCCAAATATGATATCATCAACATATATCTGCACAAGTAGTATGTGATTCTCTTCGCATTTTATAAACAGAGTGTTGTCTATTGTTCCTGTTGTAAATCCCATGTCTAGTAGAAACCTACCCAATCTTTCATACCATGCCCTAGGGGCCTGTTTTAAACCATATAAAGCTTTGTTTAATTTGAAGACGTGATTCAAAAATTTTTCTTTTTCAGAACCGGGAGGTTGCTCGACATAAACTTCCTCATTTATAAAACCATTTAAAAATGCACTTTTCACGTCCATTTGAAAAAGCTTGAATCTTTTAAAGGATGCATGTGCAAGTAAAATGCGTATTGACAAGCGTAGCTACGGGTGCAAAGGTTTCTTGAAAATCTATACCTTCTTCTTGGGACTAATCTTTGGCAACTAACCTGGCTTTGTTCCGTGTTACATTACCGTTTTCGTCCAGCTTGTTGCGAAACACCCACTTCGTGCCTACTATGGACTTGTCGTTAGGTCTTTCCACAAGAGTCCACACTTGGCTATTTTCGAATTGTGCTAGCTCTTCTTCCATGGCAATCACCCATGATTCGTCGTCAAGAGCTTCATTCACTGTCTTAGGTTCCATGGTTGATAACAACACGTCATGTGATTCCTCAGCAATATCATTTCGTGCAGTTGCTCTTGTTTTGATCCCTGAAGTGATATTCCCTATAACTTGTTCAGTGGGATGGCTGGAGGCATGTTTGAATTTTCTGCGCCGTTGTTCGTCTGAAGCCTCAGGTTCCTATGACATAGCATCTAGTTCTAGTGGAATTGCGTTCACTTCTTTGTCAGTAACCTGTATACCTGCAGGAGACACAACTATACCTTCCTCAGTAGCTCTGTGTTAGGAAATTCATCAAATGTAACATGCACAGATTCTTGAACAGTCTTCTTCCTATTATTAAACACTCTAAACGCTTTGGAATGAAGGCTGTATCCTAAGAATATCCCCTCATCTACTTTGGAATCGAATTTTCCTCTCTTGTTCCTATCATTTAAAATGAAACATTTGCAGCCAAATACATGGAAATATCCTATGTTAGGGGTTTTATCGTTCCAAAGTTCATAGGGAGTTCTCTTAATAATGGGTCTAAGGAAAATCCTATTCGAGACATAACAAGCTGTACTAACAGCTTCAGCCCAAAAATGTTTTGGAGTATTATATCTGCTCAGTATAGTCCTAGCCATTTCTTGTAATACTCTATTTTTCCTCTCGACCACTCCGTTCTGTTGAGGCGTAATAGGGGCTGAAAAATTATGACTATAACCATTTTCATCACAAAAAGATGCAAAGGATTTACTATCAAATTCTAGACCGTTATCACTCCTAATCTTACGGACCTTCATCTCTTTCTCATTTTCTAGCATCTTAATCGGTGGTGCAAAGTTATCTAAAGCCCCACTTTTGTGCGCAAGAAATAAGACCCATGTACCTAGTATAGTCGTCTACGATAACAAAGGCATATCGTTTACCTCTCAGTGACATAACCTGTACCGGACCAAAAAGGTCAAGTTGCAGAAGTTTCAGTGGTCTGGACGTAGATATCACAATCTTAGGTTTAAAAGACGTCTTAGTCTGTTTCACCATTTGGCACGCTTTGCAAATTCTGTCCTTGGTGGCTTTCATATCTAGAATGCCTCTCACCAATTCATTGCATTATATGTGAGACATCAGTTCCATGTTGGCCTGTCCCAAACGTCTGTGCCATAACCATGTGATATCCTGCGAAACTGCTAGACACTTGACGTTCTGGTTAGCAATATCATCAAGAGTGATGCAGTAAATGTTACCATGCCAAGATGCACTAAACACAATCTCATCATCCTTTTTAACAAAGCACATATCTTCGGTGAAGGCTATGGTATGTCCATCATCACATAGTTGACTAAGGCTAATTAATTATGCTCTAAGATCCTAAAAAACCGTACGTTATCTATAGTGATATTTAAATTGTTACCAATAGTACCAACTCCAACGATTTTGGCTTTTGCGTCTTTAGCGTACGAAATGTATCCTCCATCAATCGCCTTTAACGACAAAATTACATATATCACCTGTCATGTGGCAGGAGCACCCGCTGTCGAGATACCACTTGTTTTTCTTGCTGGAATTCCTCCTTCGTACATGTAGAAAGAAGTACTCTTCTGAGGTACCCAATTTTTGTTGGGTCCTAACATGTTAGCGGGCAAATAAATTCTGTTAACATATGAGCTATCATTCTGCACAGAAGGTGATCTCCTGTTATAATCAGATACAACAGTGGCATTTACAGGTGACTTCTTACGTCTCCAGACATACTTAGCTTTATCAATTTTCTTTAAAGGACAGTTGTATGCATAAGGACCATTTCTACCACAACAGAAACATTTAAGCTTAGGCACAGAATGTTTAGCATGCTTTACTTCAACGGAATAACCTATACCTGACCTACCAATATTCCTAGGAGTACTTAACAGCATATCTAGGTTTTGCTTACCCTCAAAGAGTCTATCAACTTTCTATTTTTTTCTATCTAAGGAGTTCCTGAGTTCTACGATATCTCTAGATAAGACACTATTTTCTTTTCTAATTTCTCACAGTCACATGGAATTCCCTTTTTGTCAGCAGTAACTAACTCTCCTTTCAAACGTGAGATCTCTAGGTCAGCCATGTTTTTCTTTAGCTAAATCATCTCGCTGTTTTAACAGTTTTCTATTTAAGGAATTTAGCGACTTAATTTTCCTCTCTGCATTTTGAAGTAATTCACACAACTGTTCCTTACTTTCCTCTATATCAAAAACAGATGAGTCACTTTCACAATCATTGTTATATAAGTTGTTTATGATATGAATTGTCTCAATGGAGGAAGAGCGAGATACCTGATCCTCGTCAGCCATGTAAGCGTGATCCTCATCCTCACTTTGTTCTACTTCAGAGTCATTTGATTCCGTCACCATAGCCTTCTGCTTCCTCGGTTTCTCATTGTTGGTTGCAGAGCATTCATGTGCATAATGGCATGGGTTTTTGAATCGAACCATTGTGGAGATTCCTTTGTTTTTGTTTTGGAATTGGTTGAAGTTCCCTTTGAATTTCTTTTTCTGCTGGAATCTTTCGAATCTTTTGGTAAGCATGGCTAAGTCGTCCATCAAGCCTTCTTCTTCATCGTCAGAATCAGATTCTTCTTGGTTGGATTTGAATGTAATGGACTTCTATTTTTTGTTCTGCGACTTCTCATGACGATTGAATCTTCTCGTAAGATATAAGAGATCCAATCAGTTCGGAGATGCTAAGTGCTTCCAGATCCTTTGCTTCATAGATGGCAGTAACCTTGGCATTCCATTCTCGTGGCAGTGATCTCAGTATCTTTCTGACTTGTTCACTGTCGGGAACCTTCTTTCCGAGCGAGAACATTATGGTTGATGATTCCCATGAATCTGGCGTACATCTGGCTTATATTCTCGTCTGATTCCATCGAGAACAGTTCGTACTGATGAGTGAGCAGAGCCAGTCTCTCTTACACAACTCGTTGAGTTCCTTCATGAGTAACTTGGAGCATATCTCACATAGCCTTTGCAATGAGCAGAACTAACCCGAATGTATTCTTCCCGTGTGAGTGTGCATGCGAGCATGTTTTTCGCCTTTGCGTTTCGCGTGATTCCCTTTTTATCATAAGCATTGTAATATTTAGCATCCTTTGGGGTAGCCGTATATGGTCCATTGATGATTGTCTTCCAAAGATCGTAGTCGACAGCGATCAGAAACTCGATCATACGATTCTTCCACACTGTGTAGTTCGTTCTATCAAATAGAGGCGGCCTAGAGTGGAATTGACCCTCTGCAAAAACATCACTCAAAAAAGCCATTAGATCTTAACTCAGGCATGTCAGGCCTTTCATTGAGTAACCCGCTCTGATACCAAATAAAGTGTAAAATATGCCTAAGAGGGGGTGAATTAGGCTATAAAATTTTTTGGCTTGTTCTTCTTTGAAAGATACTTTTCTTTAAGAAGATATTTGCAGAGTGTGTTCTTTCCTGGAAAGCACTAAGAGTATCAACATTATCTCCCTAACCCTGTTTCCCCAAATATCACATTATCTTCAGAAAGCGTTTCAGTGATATTACCTAGTTATTTGCAGGCGTTCCAGGTTTGTCTCACTGAAAAGCAAATAGCAGAAAGTAAAGTGAGACGAGATTTTTATACAGGTTATATCTCCAATTGGGTTTTAATCCTGTCATTGGGGTGTGATCTCCCAAAGAGTTCCAATGAATAACTGAGTATTATCGGTTATGGTTACAAAATGATCGAAGCACTTTGGAAACTAGACCTCCACCTAGGCTGCCGCACGCCAAGTTTCGTTCCACGTCGTTTTCCCAGGAAACCTATTCCCGGACTGGACAAAGCTTGCTACCGAAGGGCCACCGAATCCATCAAATTCATCCCTCCACGTGCGGAAGACTCCCATCGTGCTCCTTTGTGCACTCAACATGTCCGAAGACTGGGGTTTTAGGATAGGGTGTTGCTAAAGATCGCTCAAGGTACAGATTCTCAAATTTAAGCTCACACAAGCTACGAATTTTTCGCAAGTTAACGCTCAAAACAGTCTAAGAAATTCGATGGCTTGTGTGTTCATTTCGTACCCTTCAAAGTGAAGTGTTTATCTTCTATATAGGCCTCATAATCACTTCTACACTTCACAAGGAAAGTATTAGGAATAAGCCCTCGAATGCTATACGAGGATTAAATTGTATAGGGCATTAGCTTATTTATCATTCGACCTTTTATGTAATAAGATATTTTTTGTGTGTTTTGTAGAAAGGCATTGTTCATTTATTGGATGTAAGAGTACTTTACAGCATATGCAATAAATGAACAAATCCAAATGTGTCAAGTTGAGTCACTGTTCTCGATGGGGACGAGAGAGGAAGGCACCAGTGGACTCTTAACCTTGAGCATTAAAAGTCCGTAAGCCTTATGCTTCAGTTGGGTGCTGGATAACCGATTACGGCTTATTTGTCGATGACCTATCGAGTGCCGATATCCCGCTTGGAAGCGGAGGTCATGACTTGTGATGCGAGTCGAATCAAGGGATTGAATTGTTTCATGGACACTGACTCACGGGTCGTACGGTCGAACATGGCTTATTACTCAATGAGTGTCAATGACTGACGACAACACTATAGTAGTCTACGTGAACCTTAGACCGAAAGGGGCTTTGACGGAGTTGACTTTGAAGTCTCAACTGTCACTGCTTCCCCTCGACCCGATTTGCTGTTGCATGGGTCAGCGGGCCAGATGTGGTCTTGATGACGATTTGTGATTGCCGGGCTTAGACCGCCGAGTACAGATTCACAGTCTTGCAAGTAATGGAGATAAGTGTCCTATGAGGACGGCGACGGGAAATTACGAAATCCTTGGCCAAGGTATTGAACTAACTCATGTTAGACATGGAGGGTAGTTTTGGTAATTTGCCTCATCCCCGTTTTATCATAAAATCGAGTATAGTGAGTTTGACATAGACCATGGCTCTCACTCGATTGGGACACAGCTGAAGGGTTTATACGTAGTACTATAATCTATGGCAAGGATCTCCTTGGCCTGTGAATAAAGACTGGGTTGAAATTCGCACTCGAATCGGTTACGGTCCGGTGCCGTGGGATTGGCTAGGTAACTGCCGGACTCTTGGATTCCTCCCTTGCTGATTGAGTCGAACCTAGAGAATCAAGCTTAAAAAGGATCATCAACGTGTACTGATAAGGAGAGGAAGTGTTTTGGGCCTTACCGGGCCTTGGGCCGTTGGGCCGCGCCTTAGTGGGCCTCGGGCCGTTTAATAGACCAAAGTCGGACTTCGTATGAAACTAACTTTGAGACTTGGGCTTGGTCAAGTGCTTAAAAGGCTTGAGGGTAAAATTGGAATTTGACCCTAAGCTGATTTTCGAATTATGCCTTGGGAATTAATTTCGAAAAATTAAATATCAATATGGAAATAATGTATTTGGAATATTATTTATTTTAAGGTGAAAATTTAGAAATTAATCTTGGATTAGGTTTCGAATTTTATACCATATTTACATATACTTAGTTTGACTTGGTATTTAAGTTAGTTGTCTAATTATGGTAAGTATCCTTATATAAATTTTGAATTGAATAAGGGAGAGAAAAATATGGCAAAATCTCTCCACTTAAGGAGCAAAATCAAAACCATATATTTGAGATATCCTAGGGATTTCCAAATATATCATAGTATAAATAGGGCAGCCCTATTTCATAATTGAAGGTGAAATTTTCGTCCATAACAAGGCATAAAACACACACCGAACGCACACACTCTTCTCTCACGCGACGACTCTGTTCTCTCTAGCCATCTTTAGAGAACTGATTCCGTGGTACACTGCGAGGTCGGCGTGACGATCTAGTGCTATCCACCACCATCGACGAAGTCTTGAAGAAAAGGATGAGGAGCTGCCACTCGCTTCAACTGATAATTCTCTACGGGTTTGACCCGCCCTATTACATGTCTATGTGTTACTATTCTGATACGAGCAACGAGGGCAATATGGGAACCCGAAAAATTTTTGTTCCGCACCGTACCCGGGGACATGGCGTCTCCAGGAGACACCGGGTATCCCAACAGTGGTATCAGAGCGGGAGCTCGTGATCAGAATCATAACGTGTTTAAATTGAAACGAGGCGCGTGGGAGACGATCATAAAGCTGACACGGTTCGACCATCGTTGGGCTGCCGATGCGTCGTTTGCCAACCCACCAACTCATGTGGTACAGACCGACGATGAACCACGAACCGGACAGGGACCCGCGCGACGGCGGGACCGGAGCACCCGCGCGTTGCGCGCGGGTTGCGTGCGTCGTAACAACGGTACGGATGCGGGATCGAGCTACTTTGAGCAGGCCCGATCAGCCTTGAACCTTGGGTCTGACGCTAGCCATGGTGGCTTAGGCGCCATCCCCGGGCAGCGCCGCCGCAAGGTGCGGCGGCCCGGCTGAGATCGTCCGCGGCTTTGGCCGCGGACTACGATGGCGCGCAAGACAGCCGCAGCGACTCCGACTCGGCCAGAATGCTGCGGCAGAGATCTCTCCCGGCGAGCTGAACACGCGCACGTTGCGCCACGTGGCGTTGCCGACGGTGGCGGCACCGGCTCTAGTCGGGACTCCACGCTGGCGGTCTTCTCCACCATGGCTTTCCGTCGTGTTTAGACGGCTGAGCGATTTGAGTCGCGGCAGCTATGTTAGGGCTTCATGCTCAAAGCCTTAACGGGCCTTTTAATGGGCTTGGCCCGTTTAAGGACCAATTTTTGTTTCTTTTTAAAAAATCATTGTCAATGTGCTCGTTATGAATGTGATTTAAGGCGCACCTGCGGGTTTAGGAATTTGGTTTCCGAGTCATTTGTTAAGGGTCACGTCCCCCCGGATTGTATTTGTTTTATACGGGTTGTTTGGGACTTATGATTCCTCCATGTTGTAATTTACCGTTTTATTAGATTAGACTTAAATACGAAGACGAGGTCCCATTTGATGGAAGGCAACCACCCGGCGGTGACAAGGTGGTGGCCGTTCGGTGACTTTGAGACCGTTCGAGTGACGAAGGACGTTTGACGACTTCAAAACCTGTGCGACGACCCGAGGTCTTTTGAAGACGCATGTTAGGCTAGAAATAACCCACTTGTGTTGTCTTGTAGTTTATTTTCCTATGCTCAATTTACTACATACGTGCGTGTTTGTTTTTGAAATGATATGCATGTTTTATGTGCTCTTATGTGAGATGGTTTATTCTCCCGTTTGATAAATACTAAGTGGCTAAAGGAATTGGATCCCTGTCTTCTATCATGCTTGAGATGTCTAGCATTGGGGAGTTTTGCGGTTTGTTCCGAGTAAGTTGGCGTCGTATATCCCGCCCCAGTGTTAGCATCTCGGGTGCGTCTTGGATGCTGCTTGTCATACCAGTCCCCCCCCCCCCCCCCACGAAGCATATGGCAACAAGTGTAGCGACCCCACTCTCTAAGCGATAAATCGCGTCGGGTTTAGCAGCGAAAGCCGCGGAGAACCCATTTTACAAAAACATTTGTTTACACAAAATGTTAATACAAATGGGCCTTAGGCCCAAATCACCCTATCACTCGCCCATAGGTCGTCATCCATGTACAGCCCCGTCCTCAAAAGCCCATGGAAGCTCCGATAGCCAGCCTCGATCATCGATTTCCTACAACACGCAAACACTGAGCTATTGCCCAGTAGGTGAAATAGTGCACATGCACGTGTGACTCACTCACGTTCACTCACCCCCAATTCTCACAATGCGAATGCCACTCACTATCACTCATCACAACCGGGATACACTCACCACCTCACAACGGGCCCTGGGCTCCATACTGTGCACCATCACGCGAAATCACTACCACGATCCCGAACACTACCACAACACGATCACAACACTACGGCAGTGGCCTACACCGAGCAGCCTCCCTGAGCCGTATCAGATCACACTCTCGGGTCGCCTCTTCTGCCAATGCGGTGCCCACGCTCGTAGCCTACACTAGGCCCCGTAAGGGTACCCAGGTCGCACCCTCCAGGTCGCCTCCTCCCGCATGCGACAGCGTGGCCTACACTAGCTAGTCTACTTGGGGATGTCCCAAGTCGTTCCTTTCTAGGTCGCCCGCAGTCTGCCGCATAATGTCCAACGGGCCAATGGCTCACCGTCACAGGCGCTGGCGCACAGCAGATGCCCCACTCACGTGACTCCTCTACGGGTCGACAGCCAATATCGGCTACTCGCTCACAAGGTACAATACAGTACCACTGTTCCACCACGGTACACTCCGTGAAATGACGTGTAATGCACATGCAGGCATTTACGTGATAATACATGAAACGTGATGCCACATGAAATACGTAAAACACATAATTCACCGAAGCACATAAAATCACATAATTATCAAATAGGTGATTACGCGTTGTAGATGGATATTCCACCTACCTGTCCTCCTGATATCGTTGGTCAAGGAATCTGGTGGAATCCGTAAATGTCGAACCTCTAAATAAATAAATACTATTAGTATATGTGCTAGTTCTCGAAAACCCTAAAATTTATAAAACCTAAAAATAATGACATTCTTAAAAATAAATGAATCCTATTAAAAACCCTAGAAATAGCAATTTCTAAAATACTAAAAATTTATTAAGGTTTTAACTATTAAAAATATGTTAAGAGTCGAAACATTTAAACATTGTCGAAATCTATATCCAATAAATGTCGAGTTTTTACAATCATGCTTACAGGAAAATGTCGAGACATATTATATTAAGAAATGTCGAGACATATCTAATCCTATAAAAATGTCGAAGTCTATTTCTTAAAAATGTCGAAGGCCTTATAAAATATCGAGACCTCTAAATATAAATGCCGAGATTATTAAAATAAAATGTCGAGTTACTAAGTGAGAAAAGAACAAATGTCGAGATATGATACATAAATGTCGATATCATGGTTAAGATGTCGAGAGGTGGTTATGACAAAATGTCGATATTATAAGCCAAAATGTCGAGATTACATTTCACAGTTTAACATAATGTCGATATAGATTTACAAGCTAGCCTCGAGATTATTACCTAATAAAATGTCGATATATTATATTGGAATAAATCTCGACATAGTTCATGATACATCTCGATATTACACACTAAAAATGTCGAGCTCTTATAACTAGTTCATGATACATCTCGATATTACACACTAAAAATGTCGAGACCATGTTTATTAAATGTCGAAACAACATTGAAAATGTCGAGTCCTTCTAAAGCAATTATAAATGTCGAGATACACATAATATCGAGATCCTACCTATCGAGTTCTTTCTATTATATATCTCGATATTTATCCTATTTATCTAATTCGACATCTATGAAAACCTTTCTATTACAAAGCTCGACATTTTCATATAGTATCTCTCGACATTTATATGCACCTCTCGACATTTATACCTTACACATTACGAGTTCTTTCTAAAACTCATGATTCCCACTGAAAACCCTAAACTGACATTCATATATTATCATGTTTATCTTCGAAAATTATTCCTAACCCAGAAAATGATACGGTCTAAAGACATTAACAAATATATATCTTTCGAAAATTACTGGGACTTACATATATATACCACCATATGATTCTCATGAACTTCAACTATTCCACAATCCTTAATTGTTAAACCTTTCGAACAACCCCTAAGTTATATTTATCTACAACACCTGATTATTGAGAACGGCACAAGTATGCTAAGTATGAGATATGATTTAATTACCTTACTTTGAGTCTAAAGCTTTCGATCGGTCACCAGCCTTTCTCACGTTACTAAATTTTTTTTTTGTAGCTTGAACTCGCTCTACTCGACGTTTCTTTGTTTGAGAATGAGGGGCTTCTTACTTAATGTTTCATGATATACATGGACAAACCTTGAGAATAGCAAACGATTTGACAAGGTGGTGATAAAGATTAAAAAAAAAAAAAAAGGGTGATGAGTGACGTGGTTTCCCTATAGCTTAAGTAACTTATTACCAAAGTTTAATTCTAATAACATGGGCCAAATTAAATATAGTCCAATTATAAATATAGCCCAAATTTTATTCTTTACTAATATTATTAATTTTGCTTAATTATGTGACTAATTTCCGTAATACTCTAGGGACTAATTTTATTATTTTAGTTGTATCCGAATTTTCGTTCATAAATATTTATTAGGAATTTCATTCCTAATATTTCTTTCGCTATTCGTCTTGAAATTTCATATTGTAATCCCGCCTTTAAAATTTACGGGTGTTACATCCTTCCCCCCTAAAAGAATTTCGTCCCCGAAATTATGCTGAAGCGAATAGCTCGGGTAACGATTTCTTTTACCCTTACAGTGGGTTGGATATATTCGTCGCATTTCTCATATTTGGGATTCTGAAATCTTCAATTCTTATTTGGAATTATTATTTCTTGAATTCAGCTTTCTCCTGTTTCTTAACTTAATTAGGTTGGAGCCCTAGACAAAATATTTATATTATCTTACAATACGAAATATTACCGCTTCTAGTTCACAAGTTCACAAAATGAGGGTATTCTATCTTATATATTCGGTTCTACCCTATGTTGTCCTTCATCTTCTTCAGCAGTGAGGGTAAATACTCTAGGAAGTACCCTCGGAGGTTGGTTCGGCACAGGTTGTTGATTCCGTGCAGGGTTCGGATTAACTGGTGGATTCTCACGACAAAATCGCGAGATATGGCCCGCCTTTCCACAGTTGAAGCACTTGATATTAGGATTAGGTCCAAAACAGACGCCGACATGTTGACGTCCACACAGTTGGCAAGTCGGCATCGGTGGTTTGGCCAGAGCGTTGTTAGGTCTCGCATTCGGCCTTTGTTCCCATCTGGGTTCATTTGGCCTCCCGCGGTTTGGCTGATTAGGAGCATGAACGACCAATTGTTTCTTCTCGTTTCCTTCGCGACCGTATTGTCCCTACTCCATCTTTCTCTTTGCTTCGCGATCTTTAGATAGCCTCGCCTCGGCTTCTTCGGCCACCAAAGCTCGTTCGGCAGCCTTAGCATAGGTCATATCTGGAGATCTCGTCACCGCGACATCTCGGTACAGTTCAGACTTCAGGCCAATTAGAAAACGTCCCACTTTAAGGTTGTCTGTCGCTACTATGTGGGGAGCAAAGCGAGAAAGTTGCTCAAATTTGCGGATGTACTCCGCAACAGACATCTCGCCCTGACGTAGGTTGATGAATTCCTCCATTTTCGTGTCACGGGCAGAAATGCTAAAATATTTTTCCTCGAAGAGCTCCTTAAAGAGCTCCCAGGTGATCGTATTTGGATTCTCCATTGCTGTGATGGTATCCCACCAGTATCCGGCATTTCCCCGGAGTTGAAAGGCAGCACATAGAACTTTCTCCTCTTCGGGAGTTCGGCTATATTGGAACGTGGATTCAATAGTCCTAAGCCACTCACCCGCTGCAATTGGATCTACAGTGTCTTCGAAAATGGGCGGATTGAGTTTACGAAACCTATGCCCGATGGTTTCGGTTCTATCGATCTGGGGCGACGTATGTCGCTCCGACGAATTTTGGTTGCGTATCACGGCATTAATTTGTTCGGACTGGAGCCGAACAAGATCAGCAAGCTGGGAAATTGTACGGTTCGAGTCATGTTCATCGGGACTGGATTCCCGTTCATCGTGGTGTTGTCGGCTTGATTCTCCATTAAATTCACTCCTAGTTCGTACCATTTTATCCTACTAATTATAATCAAAATATCACATCAGCACATAAGAATCATCACGGAGTTATAAACACTTACAGATGAGGCTGGGCTTCCATGCTTTTGAGCGGCCGTACATGGACAGTCTACAGAATCTATATCCTAAGCTCTGATAGCACCTGTAGCGACCCCACTCTCTAATCGCTAATTAGCGATAAATCGCGTCGGGTTTAGCAGCGAAAGCCGCGGAGAACCCATTTTACAAAAACATTTGTTTACACAAAATGTTAATACAAATGGGCCTTAGGCCCAAATCACCCTATCACTCGCCCACAGGTCGTCATCCATGTACGGCCCCGTCCTCAAAAGCCCATGGAAGCTCCGATAGCCAGCCTCGATCATCGATTTCCTACAACACGCAAACACTGAGCTATTGCCCAGTAGGTGAAATAGTGCACATGCACGTGTGACTCACTCACGTTCACTCACCCCCAATTCTCACAATGCGAATGCCACTCACTATCACTCATCACAACCGGGATACACTCACCACCTCACAACGGGCCCTGGGCTCCATACTGTGCACCATCACGCGAAATCACTACCACGATCCCGAACACTACCACAACACGATCACAACACTACGGCAGTGGCCTACACCGAGCAGCCTCCCTGAGCCGTATCAGATCACACTCTCGGGTCGCCTCTTCTGCCAATGCGGTGCCCACGCTCGTAGCCTACACTAGGCCCCGTAAGGGTACCCAGGTCGCACCCTCCAGGTCGCCTCCTCCCGCATGCGACAGCGTGGCCTACACTAGCTAGTCTACTTGGGGATGTCCCAAGTCGTTCCTTTCTAGGTCGCCCGCAGTCTGCCGCATAATGTCCAACGGGCCAATGGCTCACCGTCACAGGCGCTGGCGCACAGCAGATGCCCCACTCACGTGACTCCTCTACGGGTCGACAGCCAATATCGGCTACTCGCTCACAAGGTACAATACAGTACCACTGTTCCACCACGGTACACTCCGTGAAATGACGTGTAATGCACATGCAGGCATTTACGTGATAATACATGAAACGTGATGCCACATGAAATACGTAAAACACATAATTCACCGAAGCACATAAAATCACATAATTATCAAATAGGTGATTACGCGTTGTAGATGGATATTCCACCTACCTGTCCTCCTGATATCGTTGGTCAAGGAATCTGGTGGAATCCGTAAATGTCGAACCTCTAAATAAATAAATACTATTAGTATATGTGCTAGTTCTCGAAAACCCTAAAATTTATAAAACCTAAAAATAATGACATTCTTAAAAATAAATGAATCCTATTAAAAACCCTAGAAATAGCAATTTCTAAAATACTAAAAATTTATTAAGGTTTTAACTATTAAAAATATGTTAAGAGTCGAAACATTTAAACATTGTCGAAATCTATATCCAATAAATGTCGAGTTTTTACAATCATGCTTACAGGAAAATGTCGAGACATATTATATTAAGAAATGTCGAGACATATCTAATCCTATAAAAATGTCGAAGTCTATTTCTTAAAAATGTCGAAGGCCTTATAAAATATCGAGACCTCTAAATATAAATGCCGAGATTATTAAAATAAAATGTCGAGTTACTAAGTGAGAAAAGAACAAATGTCGAGATATGATACATAATGTCGATATCATGGTTAAGATGTCGAGAGGTGGTTATGACAAAATGTCGATATTATAAGCCAAAATGTCGAGATTACATTTCACAGTTTAACATAATGTCGATATAGATTTACAAGCTAGCCTCGAGATTATTACCTAATAAAATGTCGATATATTATATTGGAATAAATCTCGACATAGTTCATGATACATCTCGATATTACACACTAAAAATGTCGAGCTCTTATAACTAGTTCATGATACATCTCGATATTACACACTAAAAATGTCGAGACCATGTTTATTAAATGTCGAAACAACATTGAAAATGTCGAGTCCTTCTAAAGCAATTATAAATGTCGAGATACACATAATATCGAGATCCTACCTATCGAGTTCTTTCTATTATATATCTCGATATTTATCCTATTTATCTAATTCGACATCTATG
Source organism: Craterostigma plantagineum (assembly GCA_027422505.1). Lineage (NCBI taxonomy): Eukaryota > Viridiplantae > Streptophyta > Magnoliopsida > Lamiales > Linderniaceae > Craterostigma > Craterostigma plantagineum. Next base: position 187,983 of record JAPQWV010000219.1, on the reverse strand, counting down.
AAAACCTTTCTATTACAAAGCTCGACATTTTCATATAGTATCTCTCGACATTTATATGCACCTCTCGACATTTATACCTTACACATTACGAGTTCTTTCTAAAACTCATGATTCCCACTGAAAACCCTAAACTGACATTCATATATTATCATGTTTATCTTCGAAAATTATTCCTAACCCAGAAAATGATACGGTCTAAAGACATTAACAAATATATATCTTTCGAAAATTACTGGGACTTACATATATATACCACCATATGATTCTCATGAACTTCAACTATTCCACAATCCTTAATTGTTAAACCTTTCGAACAACCCCTAAGTTATATTTATCTACAACACCTGATTATTGAGAACGGCACAAGTATGCTAAGTATGAGATATGATTTAATTACCTTACTTTGAGTCTAAAGCTTTCGATCGGTCACCAGCCTTTCTCACGTTACTAAATTTTTTTTTTTGTAGCTTGAACTCGCTCTACTCGACGTTTCTTTGTTTGAGAATGAGGGGCTTCTTACTTAATGTTTCATGATATACATGGACAAACCTTGAGAATAGCAAACGATTTGACAAGGTGGTGATAAAGATTAAAAAAAAAAAAGGGTGATGAGTGACGTGGTTTCCCTATAGCTTAAGTAACTTATTACCAAAGTTTAATTCTAATAACATGGGCCAAATTAAATATAGTCCAATTATAAATATAGCCCAAATTTTATTCTTTACTAATATTATTAATTTTGCTTAATTATGTGACTAATTTCCGTAATACTCTAGGGACTAATTTTATTATTTTAGTTGTATCCGAATTTTCGTTCATAAATATTTATTAGGAATTTCATTCCTAATATTTCTTTCGCTATTCGTCTTGAAATTTCATATTGTAATCCCGCCTTTAAAATTTACGGGTGTTACAGCAAGGGGCGGTACATTCTGTGCGATTTGAGCATAAGTTGATAGGTCACACTTAGGCAGTTAAACCCAATAAGCAGGGTTAGCCGTGAGGGTCAATGACTGAAACTAAGATAGTTGAAACTCTTATTGGATAATTTCACGTTCGACGTGACTTCGATAAGATTAGATGACCCAAATAATGCGTTAAAGGCTGAGGCGAGTCTAGTCGAGTCGGGGACATCAACTCCACTATGAATCTTTCAACGAGGTTTCCGAAACTCTTCTCGAGAGGATAGTTTTTCGAGAAAAATAGTGGGAGTCAAGCGAAACGAAAAGTCCTTGTTTGCGCTTGATGAATGATAAGATAAACATAATTAGATCTTTATTTTCTGCAGCTTTACGTTTCTTTCTATTTACTGCGATGACGAACATAATTACTATGCTGCTTGAGAGAAACTGTTTGGTGGGACCAAACTACGTGCACTGGCTCCGTAACTTGAGGATAGTCCTAGGTATGGAGTCGCTGACTTATGTCCTCGATTCCCCCGTACCGCAAGTCCCAGGGACTGATGCGAGTGACAAAGACCGGGCTGCGTATGCCAAATGGCAGATAGACGAGGCAAAGGTCAAGGTCTATATACTTCTTTCCATGACCAATGAGTTGCAGCGCACTCACGTGGTGTGTGAATGAAAAGTGCGACAAGTAATAATTAAAACGAATACCTAATTACTATCACCGACGTGCGATAGGCAGTGGACCTATCGTTTGTAGTGCAGTAAAGTGAGTAAACGAGTATCGAACACAAGGAATAAATCAAGTACTAGTAGTGACCTATCGACTCGATATTTAGCCTAAACAAAATACGCAGATTGTTTTATGACTTAACCCAACAGATTACTTCTAACTCAACTAGAGATTCAAATAACACGCTTAAAACTGATACGAAGCTTCAGATAATAAAGATGTGCTCAGGATTCGAATCCCGCTAGGCGTTATCGACTAAGACAATAAAATCGTTCCTACGTGATCTTGACTAGATCGCAGTAATTGTCCTACCCGCTCGCGAGTTTGCTGTCGCCCTAAACGCTCGCGGGGATCTAAGATTCAGTAATTACTAACGGCGAGGATCGAGTATTTGCTTTCGCCCTATACTCGATTCCTATCTTCTACGAACAGCCTAAACGTTGTTTAGCTGTCGCCCTAAATGTTTTTCCATACGATTACTTTAACACATAGACATATTAAAGCAACGAAACAAATTCATAGAATGATAAATAGTCAAAACACATATTCACGATAATTATAAATCTTAACTACGAAAAATCCTAGCGTTCATCTAATCCCAAACACAAAGGGGAATTAGCTACGCATAATAGACTGGAAAACAACGAAAGAAATACGGAATAAAGGTGAAGAATTCATATACTTGATATCCGGGTGATCTGCGTTGGAAGCGTCGATGATTCTTCGTTCTTCGTTCAATTGGGCGTGATTTCGTCGATGATCCGTCTCTTGCGCTCCGGGACGCGATTCTGCGTTCTTATGTGCTATTTTTCGTCTCTAGAGGGATTAGGGTTGATCTCTGGTCGGTTCTCCCCTTTCTGGGTCGAATTTGGGCTTTTTATAGTGAAATTCGACATTGTCACGGCCTGGGACAAGACAGGTCACGGCCGTGACACTCTCGGGGCAAAAATTGAGCTCACTGCCGCTCGTCACAGCCTGGTGCAGTAGTGGCACGGCCGTGACCCACTCAACAGCTTTGCGGCAGTTTCGTATTTCTCTCGGATGGAGGGGTAAACGATGTCCGATTGACCTGAAATTTTAACCATAGATAGAAGACTCGCCAATCTTGATTCTGACCAAAGGGATTCTAATCCGAGATCTGGATTGAGAGATATGAATTTTCTAATGTTGCTGCTCCTATGGGTCACGGCCTGGTGCAATAAGTGTCACGGCCATGACCATCTTCATTCCAACTCTCTGCCCAACGTCACGGCCTAGTGCACTATGTGTCACGGCCGTGACACATGCCTGTTTCCGTCATTTTTGCTCCGTTTTGCCCCGTTTTCGCTCCGTTTCGCCCGAAACTCGTCCAAAGCTCCTTCAATAACAAAATGAGTGTAAATGTAACGAATAAACACATAAATTGATTGCTAAGCTCTTATTATATCCCAATTAAATACTACGATAAACGCATTGAAATGCGTTTATCAAACCTCCCCATACTAGTATTTGCTTTTCCCCAAGTAAATGGGAAATCAAATAAGGCATCAAATTAGGATAACGGCACGATTGTTCGCAATTTATCATCAAAGCTAGAAAGCACAAATGGAATCAAGCAAACAATCACGGACATTACACTAATGACTTGCACTTGTTGACCTAAACTTCCTTCACTGCTAATCGAGACTCATACCTCGCAAGGATTCACTCAATTCACTCAAGTGTATAGGCTAGCATATAATGAGTCGCTCAATTCGTGCACTAGTCCAACCCCTACCATAAACTTGGAAGTTAATTGCATCTCGACTATTCAAAGTGGCAAGTATAAATCTGAGGGTCTTTTCGGGGAAACGAGTCGAATAATCATGAAGCGATAAGCATATATAATGAACACTTAATCTTAGAGCTAGGACACTTAGGCAAAAATTATCAAAGAACACAGCATGATCAAACAGACAATCACACGTCCCAACATAAGACTCAACGTCCTCGCTCTGAAATCCTAGACTTTTCTGCCCGACCCTCTCGACTCAGTTCCCTTTCATTTTCTGCCCTTTCACCTTACTTACGCTCTACCTTTGTGCACTACCCTTATTCCCTACAAAACATCAAGGCCCGGCTTTTGTCGCATAGAATACATCGTCACAGCGAATGCCGTGTACCTAAGGATACTTATTACTGAAACCTATATCTTGCCAAAGGGTTATGGGCAGGCTTATGCAAGGGATCGGGTCATTTCAGAAAACGGTCAAGTAAGGCACGAGTCATTTCATGAATAGCAGAGAAGAACATCAATCATACACTGAAACGGTAACTCTTAAGTTCGACTTCTGCTCTATTCTAATCAACTCAGGTTCAGATAATCTCTGGAGGCTTATTCGGGTCAATGGCATATATGATTTATGAGGTAAACAAACGAATATGCTCAGGCTCAAAGTGGCTAGCTAATGGTTAGTCATGGTGGGAAAATCTGGCCCTGGACTTAATTCCTAATGCCCTCATCATTTTCACACTAACACACCAAAGCAGTTTCAACACGCATCAGACATGCAAGTTCTAGAGAGATATAGACTAGGCACGTCACACAATCAAGAAAAATGAGCATAAGCTCGTCAGGCTCAAACTCTCACAACGAAATAGGGTTATGTGTACGAATCTCTTTAAACAGTGCTATATCTATTCAGGCAGACATGATCCGATCAGTCATGCATATCCTATTTGCTCACAAGAATTCATAATAATGCAGACTAACTCGAGATAATGCGCAAAAATCGTGCCTGAATTCAATAATCCATGCCTTTCAACGAAATTTATAGCTCACAGACACGTCATAAAAAATTAAAATTTTCACGTAAGTTTTCAACCTAAATTCCCCTCCCCACACTTAAGCCGTACGTTGTCCTCAACGTAAAATTTGAATAAACGAAAGGGAAAAGTAGGTGTAAGAGAACGAAACTTCCCTGACGAAAAATGTTGACGTGGTCGTGACTAAACGCGTGATGGTTGTCGTATCGTGACTCGTGATGCCTGACATGACTAAAAGGAAAACTAAACGTAACAGAAAAAATAAAAAACATGAATGATAATAATGATAGACATAATAATAAAAAAAATACTAGATAGATAAAACCTGGGTTGCCTCCCAAGAAGCGCTTCCTTTACCGTCTTTAGCCGGACGTGCTTTCGTTCGCTTAGGGTGGCTGGAGGTCGAGGTACAGCATCTCTTTTTTGCTTAAGTTTCCCTCGCCTGCATCTATACCTTGGAGGTGTCGCCTTTCGCCAGGCAGCGGTTTCAACTCTAGTGGCGGTCGCTCCTCGACTGGGCTCTTGTCCTTAACTTCTTCGATGCTCTCGTCGATGGCTATGATGGGTTCGTCGATCTCCTCCCCACACTTATTGATTGCCATATTCGTGTGCCTATCATGCTCGCTGACCTGTGACAGCACGGAAAAGAGAAAATCATGCTCAAAGACATCTAAGAAATAGCATTTATCATCTTGCTTGCTCTTTTTCATCGGGTCAGCCATATTGAACGTAACTTTTTCACCGTCTACTGTCAAGGTTAATGTTCCATTCCTAACATCTATCAGTAGCTAAGAATGGTCTACCTAGAATTAATGGAACATTTTCATCCTCGTCCATGTCTAAGATCACAAAATCAGCAGGGATAACGAACTTATCGACCTTAACTAGAATATCCTCGATAACACCTAGGGGGTATTTTAACGATCTATCGGCCAGTTGAATACTCATTCTAGTTGGTCGTGGTTCACCTAATCCTAAGCGCTTAAACATGGAGTACGGTATTAAATTTATACTAGCGCCTAGATCAGCTAAGCATGCTCGGCAACTAAATCACCTATCAGACAAGGAATAGTAAAACTCCCTGGGTCCTTGAGTTTTTTCGGTATCTTGCTCTGGAGTATCGCCGAGCACTCTCCTCGTAGGTATGCCGTGGAGACGTGTTCGAGCTTCTGTCGATTCGTCAGCAAGTCCTTCAGGAACTTAACGAAACTGGGCATCTCCGCAATAGCTTCAACAAACGGTAAGTTAATATGTAATTCTTTGCACATACCCATGAATCTACCAATTATCGCTTCTTCTTTGTTCTTCAACCGTGTTGGATAGGGAATCTTCGGCTGGTACGGCATCACTAGTGGTCGCTCATTCTCCCTCGCTTTTTCTATTTCGGGTGCAGCCTCCTCCTTTTTAGGTTGAACCTTCTCTTTTTCAGGTGCAGCTCCCCTCAACCGAGCTAGATATCGGATCTTTGGTTGATACGGCTTCACGAATGGTCGCGTCTTTCTCTCGTCATCCTTGACCTTCTCGACTCCGTCGCCCTTACTTTCCTCCACTTCTGGCTCGTCGTGGCCCTCGAAATCGACTTTCTCCTTTAAATTCTGCTTGGTGGGAGCTTCTTGTAATCCTCTCCCGCTTCTCAGGATTACCGCATTGCAATACTCCTTGGGGTTTCTCTCGGTGTAGCTCGGGAGTGATCCTTCATTTCGCCCCGCCATTTGCTGTGCTAATTGCCCCACTTGTTGCTCCATCCTCTTGATCGATGCGTCTGTATTCTGAGCACGGATGTCATTCGCCTCCATGTACTCCTCCATCTTTGTCATTCGGCTTTCGTGGGCTGCGGTTGTGCTGCTGAAGTTCGTGAGGAGCGCCTTCATCATATCCTTCATCTCTCTCATGTCATCGGATCCTCCTGCGGGTGCGTTCTGATATTGGCGTGGCGCCCCGTTCTGGAATCCGGAAGACCTAGGCTGAAATCCATGCGGTCCTTGCCCCTAGTGGTTCTGATTCCCGTACACCAGGTTTGGATGTGCCCGAGGCTGGAAGCTTTGCTGGCCACCTTGGTAATTGTCCATGTAGTGTATGTGCTCCAGCGGCTGCCCAAGTTGGCATTCTGAGGTCTCGTGGGCTGCGCCGCAAATTCCGCACAAGGGCACGTAAGGCGTATGCTGCGTCGGTGCGGTGGTCGTCACGGCATTCACGAGCTGAGTCTGCCCGGACTTGGGAAGTAATGCACCAATCACCGTCTGCAACTGTGAGTTCGTCGAAGCGATTTGCTGCTGGAGCGCCTCGATCTTGGCATTAGTGGCCGTCTCCTCGCTAACTCCGAACACACCGGGTGTCTTCATCCGGGCATTGCCCCTCATGAAACTGTTCCTCGAGTAGTCCTCAATCAAATTCCACGCATCGGTGGCGTTGAGCTTCACGAGCCCTCCTCCTGCGGCTCCGTCTAACATATGGACCGTCTGATCATTGAGCCCCTCGTGGAATCGGTTGATCTGGGCTGCCTTCGACATCCTTCTGGTGGAACAGAGAAATCTCCGTCTTCAATCTTAACACCTTTGTGAGTGGGAAGTAGTGGTTGATGAAAGCGGCTCGCATCTCCTCCCAGGTAGTGATCGATCTGGGCGGCAACATATCCAACCTGTCTCTCGCGCTGAACTTGAGCGAGAACGGAAACAGCATCAATTTGATTGCATCGCCTGGGACACCGTTGATCTTGATAGTGTCGGTCACCGTCAGAAACGCCTTCAGATGGGAGTAAGGGTCGTCATCTGGGTTGCCCTCGAACTGGGCCGTCTGAAAGATCATCTGAAGCCAAGAGTGCTTCAGCTCGAAGTTATTGTTCTCTATCGGTGGAATGACAATCGTCGACTCGGTACCGCCTAGCGCGACATTCTTGAGGAGGTCCTGAAGTGATGGCTCCTCCTCTGGAATGTGATGGACGGGCACTCGGTGGTCCGCCATAGTTACTTCCGTGTTTGGGCTGTCTACGGATGCCCCTACACGACAGTATTGGGTTGACTCCTGCGAACTGTCCTCTGAATAGCAAACTAAAGGATCCTGAGAGCTGGTGGAAACTCCTTCGATATTGTACTTAAGCTTCCTTCGCAACTTTCGCTCAAAATCCGGATCTGCATCGACGATGGGACCCGATGGATGGCTTCGGGTCATTCACCGCTGAATCGTACCTTCAAGACGTGTAAACAAAAATTAGCAAGGAAAAAAAAACGTCGAAAATAATACGAGACTAATAATCACGTAGGAAAACAGATAACGAAGTTAACACTAATGACGCAAATAGCAAAGACAAAGAAAACGTCAAAATAAAAGTGGCTAAATTACCGAACTACGGTGTTCCTAATATCAACTTATTCCCCGGCAACGGCGCCAAAAACTTGATCGACACGTGGTGTGTGAATGAAAAGTGCGACAAGTAATAATTAAAACGAATACCTAATTACTATCACTGACGTGCGATAGGCAGTGGACCTATCGTTTGTAGTGCAGTAAAGTGAGTAAACAAGTATCGAACACAAGGAATAAATCAAGTACTAGTAGTGACCTATCGACTCGATATTTAGCCTAAACAAAATACGTAGATTGTTTTATGACTTAACCCAACAGATTACTTCTAACTCAACTAGAGATTCAAATAACACGCTTAAAACTGATACGAAGCTTCAAATAATAAAGATGTGCTCGGGATTCGAATCCCGCTAGGCGTTATCGACTAAGACAATAAAATCGTTCCTACGTGATCTTGACTAGATCGCAGTAATTGTCCTACCCGCCCGCGGGGATCTAAGATTCAGTAATTACTAACGGCGAGGATCGAGTATTTGCTTTCGCCCTATACTCGATTCCTATCTTCTACGAACGACCTAAACGTTGTTTAGCTGTCGCCCTAAACGTTTTTCCATACGATTACTTTAACACATACACATATTAAAGCAACGAAACAAATTCATAGAAAGATAAATAGTCAAAACACATATTCACGATAATTATAAATCTTAACTATGAAACATCCTAGCGCTCATCTAATCCCAAACACAAAGGGGAATTAGCTACGCATAATAGACGGGAAAACAACGAAAGAAATAAGGAATAAAGGCGAAGAATTCATATTCTTGATATCCGGGTGATCTGCGATGGAAGCGTCGATGATTCTTCGTTCTTCGTTCAATTGGGCGTGATTTCATCGATGATCCATCTCTTGCGCTCCGGGACGCGATTTTGCGTTCTTATGTGCTATTTTCGTCTCTAGAGGGATTAGGGTTGATCTCTGGTCGGTTCTCCCCTTTCTGGGTCGAATTTGGGCTTTTTATAGTGAAATTCGACATGTCACGGCCTGGGACAAGACAGGTCACGGCCGTGACACTCTCGGGGCAAAAATTGAGCTCACTGCCGCTCGTCACGGCCTGGTGCAGTAGTGTCACGGCCGTGACCCACTCAACAGCTTTGCGGCAGTTTCGTATTTCTCTCGGATGGAAGGGTAAACGATGTTCGATTGACCTGAAATTTTAACCATAGATAGAAGACTCACCAATCTTGATTCCGACCAAAGGGATTCTCAATCCAAATCTGGATTGAGAGATATGAATTTTCTAATGTCGCTGCTCCTATGGGTCACGGCCTGGTGCAATAAGTGTCACGGCCATGACCATCTTCATTCCAACTCTCTGCCCAACGTCACGGCCTAGTGCACTATGTGTCACGGCCGTGACACATGCCTGTTTCCGTCATTTTTGCTCCGTTTTGCCCCGTTTTCGCTCCGTTTCGCCCGAAACTCGTCCAAAGCTCCTTCAATAACAAAATGAGTGTAAATGTAACGAATAAACACATAAATTGATTGCTAAGCTCTTATTATATCCCAATTAAATACTACAATAAACGCATTGAAATGCGTTTATCAAGCACAGACTCAGATGAAGAAGGTGAAAGGAAAGGAAGTTGTTCTTGTCGCAAATGCTAAGACTCGAGGGTCGAGTACAAAGAAAAAGTCGGACAAGCCCACTAAGCCCAAAGGACGAATTTCGAAAGGCAAGGCCAAGAAGAACGTGTTCAAAGGCGCCAAGCCGACGGACAAGTGCCTTCACTGCAATGAGCTTGGCCATTGGAAGCGCGATTGCCCAAAGCTAGCTGCCTCAGGTAAAGAACTTTACGTTTTGGAAACAAATTGTTCTATGACAGTATATTCCGCTTCATGGATCTTAGACTCGGGAGCTAGTGCTCACATCTGTGTTTCGAACCAGGGTCTGGAACGAAGTAGGAAGCTGGTGGATCGAGAGATCATGATCAACGTAGGAAGCGGACATAGTGTACCGGCGACCCACATTGGATAAAGAACTCTCATTTTATCTACTAGACATAGTTTACTGCTTTCCGATTGTTTGGTTTTGCCCAAGGGGCTTAAGAATATTGTTTCTATTCCCGTTTTGAGTGGAAACGGTTATGAGTTCTGTTTTAGTAATAATATATGCAATATTTATTTTGGAAATAATTGCGTCGGAAGTGCAAGTTTACTGAGTGGGTTGTATTACCTAAATATCGAAGATAAAATAAAAACTGTGAATACAGTCACCAACAAACGAAAATTGGAGTCGAACTCGAGACTGCTGTGACATCTTCGGCTCGGTCACGCTGGAGAACAGAAGATTCTTGAGTTGGAGAAAACCGGCGTTATAAAGCCGCTTGGGTCTGATCCCTATCCAACTTGTGAATCTTGTATCCTTGGAAAGATGACCAAGTCGTCCTTCACAGGGACTTTTACAAGAGCCGCAGAACTTCTCGGCTTGATCCACACGGATGTCTGCGAACCGTTCGGGGTAGCGGCTCGCGGTAACTTCCATTATTTCGTTACCTTCACTGATGATCACTCTCGCTTTGGCAAGGTGTATCTCATGAAGAATAAGTCCGATACTTTTGAATGGTTCAGAGTACAAGGCTTTGGTGGAAAATCAGACTGGAAAGAGCATTAAAACCGTTCGATCAGGTCGAGGCAGTGAGTACATGAGCCTCGAGTTTGACGAGTTCTTGAAAGAGAATGGGATAATTTCACAGATGACACCGCCCGAAACATCGCAGTGGAACGATGTGTCCGAACGCAGAAATCGAACTCTGTTGGATAAGGTTCGATCTATGCTAAGCTATACAGACCTGCCCATATAGTTGTGGGGTCATGCCCTGTTGACAGCGGCACACATTCTAAATAGATGTCCTACAAATCTGTCGATCGTATTCCGTATCAGATATGGACAGAACGAAAACCGAGCTTGAATCACATTAGAATTTGGGGTTGCCCCGCGTTTGTGAAAAAGCTCAAGACATATAAACTGGAATCGAAGGCTGTGAAATGACGTTTTGTCAGGTATACTGAGGATTCCATGGGATACCAGTTTTACTTCCACGACGATCAGAGAATCGTTGTAGCCCTTCAGGCTCACTTTCTCGAAGAAGATTTTGTTCGAGAAGGTAGAGCGGGTCGCGAAGTAACTCTTGGAGAGTATTCAGAAGCGCTTTCACAAACTCCAGTGTCGGGGTGACACCGTAGAGCATTCCGAGGCACAACCCGACTTGCGCAGGTCGGGTAGAGTATCTCGCCAGCCTGAGAGATACAGAATGGTCCACATCGAGCACGAGGTTGCTGCGATGGAAGGGCACGTCGGAGATGATCCCACTACCTATGACCAGGCAATCAGGGATAAGGATTCAGAGAAATGGCTTATAGCTATGCAAGCCGAAATGGATTCTATGCACGAAAACCAAGCCTAGACTCTAGTAAACCTCCCAGATGGTTTTAGACCCATCGGGTGTAAATGGATCTACAAGAGAAAAATAGGGTCTGACGGATTGGTTGATACATACAAAGATAAGCTTGTGGCGAAAGGGTACAGTAAAAAATGGGCATTGACTATGAGAAGACCTTTTCGCCTGTTGCTATGATGAAGTCCATTCGAACATTGCTTGCGATAGCTGTGCACTATGACTATGAGATCTGACAGATGGATGTGAAAACTGCGTTCCTAAATGGATACCTCAAGGAGGAAATATATATGGAGCAGCCCAAGGGTTTTACATCGCAAGGAGATGCTCATAAGGTGTGCAAACTGAACAAGTCCATTTATGGACTGAAACAAGCCTCCAAAAGTTGGAATCTTCGGTTCGATGAAGTGGTCAAGGGCCATGGATTCTTAAAGAACGAAGACGAACCTTGCGTCTAGAAGAAAAACAGTGAGAGCAAAATATCTTTCCTCGTATTGTACGTGGACATCCTTTTGATAGGAAATAATATTGGAATGCTCTTGATGGTGAAAGCGTGACTTTCGACTGAATTCTCCATGAAAGACTTGGGAGAAGCTACCTACATCTTGGGGATTCGCCTCTATAGAGATCGAGCGAATCGTATGTTAGGACTCTCCCAGGCTCTTTACTTAGAGAAGGTCCTGAAGCGATATAATATGGACAACTCTAAGAAAGGATTCCTGCCTATACGGCATGAGATTCACCTTTCCAAGGCTAGCCCTCAAAGTGAGTTGGAGCGGAAAGAGATGAATGGAATCCCCTATGCATCCGCAGTGGGTAGCTTGATGTACGCGATGCTTTGCACGCGACCTGACTGGCGTACGCTGTGAGCGTAGTCAGTCGGTTTCAGGCTGACCCTGGTAAGGAACATTGGACAGCAATCAAAACTATCCTCAAGTACCTCAGACGGACTAAGGATATGATGCTGGTCTATGGTAATGGAGAATTGGAAGTGGAAGGGTATACGGATTCAGATTTCCAGTCTGATGTGAACGACCAAAAATCCACTTCAGGATTCATCTTTACGCTCAACGGTGGAGCAGTGTCTTGGAAAAGTTCCAAACAGAGCACTACTGCAGATTCCACCTGCGAAGCAGAGTATATAGCGGCCTCAGAGGCAGTGAAGGAAGGTGTTTGGATGAGAAAGTTCTTGGAAGAACTTGGTGTCGTTCATGTACCAGATAGACCATTGCCATTGTGGTGTGACAATATTGGCGCTATTGCTCAGGCAAAAGAACCGAGGTCTCACGGTAGGTCCAAACATATAGAAAGAAAGTACCACGTGTTACGTGGATTCGTTGAGAATGGCTACGTAGCCGTGCAGAAGATTGCGACGACGGAAAATGTGGCCGACCCGTTCACCAAGCCTCTATCACAGGCGATGCTGGCTAGACATCTCGAAAAGATGGGTATTAAATACTGCAGCGCATGGCATTGAGTGCAAGTGGGAGATTGTTAGGAATATGCCCTGAATGCTATACGAGGATTAGATTGTATAGGGCATTAGCTTATTTATCATTCGACCTTTTATGTAATAAGATATTTTTGTGCTTAAAGAAAGGCATTGTTTGTTTATTGGATGTAAGAGTACTTTACTAAGCATCCGGTAAAGCAATAAATGAACAAATCCAAATGTGTCAAGTTGAGTCACTGTTCTCGATAGGGACGAGAGAGGAAGGCACCAATGGACTCTTAACCTTGAGCATTAAAAGTCCGTAAGCCTTAGGCTCCAGTTGGGTGCTGGATAACCGATTACGGCTTATTTGTCGATGACCTATCGAGTGCCGATATCCTGCTTGGAAGCGGAGGTCATGACTTGTGATGCAAGTCGATCAATGGATTGAATCGTTTCATGGACACTGACTCACGGGTCGTACGGTCGAACATGGCTTATTACTCTAGGAGTGTCAATGACCGCCAACAACACTATAGTAGTCTACGTGAACCTTAGACCGAAAGGGTCTTTGACGGAGTTGACTTCGAAGTCTCAACTGTCACTGGTTCCCCTTGACCTGATTTGATGTTGCATGGGTCAGCGGGCCAGATGCGGTCTTGATGACGATTTGTGATTGCCGGGCTTAGACCGCCGAGTACGGATTCACAGTCTTGCAAGTAATCGAGATAAGTGTCCTATGAGAACGGCGATAGGAAATTACGAAATCCTTGGCCAAGGTATTGAACTAACTTATGTTAGACATGGAGGGTAGTTTTGGTAATTTGCCTCGTCCCTGTTTTATCATAGAATCGAGTATAGTGAGTTTGACATAGACCATGGCTCTCACTCGATTGGGACATAGCTGAAGGGTTTATACGTAGTACTATAATCTATAGTAAGGTTCTCGAATAAAGACTGGGTCGAAATTCGCACTCGAATCGGGTTACGGTCCGATACTGCGGGATTGACTAGGTAACTGCCGGACTCTTGGAGTCCTCCCTTGCCGATTGAGTCGAACGTAGAGAGTCGGGCGTAAAAAGGATTATCAACGTGTACTGATAAGGAGAGAAAGTGTTTTGGGTCTTAACGGGCCTTGGGCCGCTGGGCCGCGCTTAGTGGGCCTCGGGCCGTTTAACGGACCGAAGTCGGACTTCGTATGAAACTAACTTTGAGACTTGGGCTTGGCCAAGTGCTTAAAAGGCTTGAGGGTAAAATTGGAATTTGACCCTAAGCTGATTTTCGAATTATGCCTTGGGAATTAATTTTGAAAAATTAAATATAAATATGGAAATAATGTATTTGGAATATTATTTATTTTAAGGTGAAAATTTCGAAATTAATGTTGGATTAAGTTTCGAATTTTATACCATATTTACATATACTTAGTTTGACTTGGTATTTAAGTTAGTTGTCTAATTATGGTAAGTATCCTTATATGAATTTTGAATTGACTAAGGGAGAGAAAGATATGGCAAAATCTCTCCACTTAAGGAGCAAAATCAAAACCATATCTTTGAGATATCCTAGGAATTTCCAAATATATCATAGTATAAATAGGGCAGCCCTATTTCATAATTGAAGGTGAAATTTTCGTCCATAACAAGGCATAAAACACACACCGAACGCACACACTCTTCTCACGCGACGGCTCTGTTCTCTGGAGCCATCTTTAGAGAACTGATTCCGTGGTACACTGCGAGGTCGGCGTGACGATCTAGTGCTATCCACCACCATCGACGAAGTCTTGAAAAAAGGACGAGGAGCTGCCACTCGCTTCAACTGGTAATTCTCTACGGGTTTGACCCGCCCTATTACATGTCTATGTGTTACTATTTTGATCCGAGCAACAATCATGCACGATCACTTACCATAAATACCACAGATTAACTTTCATTCCACTGTAATCACATCTGTTTGTCAACATATTCCATATATAATTCCACTCAGCATATTATCAATGGTAAGCTCAATCAATTTTTTTCCCAAAATATGACACCAAATTCGCACAGAGAAAGTTTTGATTTACTGAGTGTAATGCAAAGCATACTTTCCATGTATGGATCTCATCCGATTTCAGCACATTTCATAAATAGACTCAATCACCATCTTACCACATATACGCCCAATCAATTAATCACTTTCCAAAATATAAATCCTATGTCGCCCAAGGAAAACATGATTATTGATTCACTGATTTAAAAGTCAATAAGATAGCACTCAAACGGATATATCATTGATATTATTTCCTAAAATAAATCAATCACAAGTAAGCACTTAATCAGAATATCCTTTCCATAAATATAGCATAGTAATTCATATCCGGGTGATCACATCGATATTCTTGCCTAAAATTAATCAACCACATATAAGCACTTAATCAGAACATCCTTTCCATATATATCAGCCATTCATATCCGGGTGATCGCAGCCATATTCTTTCCTAAAATAACTCAATCACGTGTACAGCTCACATATCAACTCAACATTTTATATTTTCCATATATAGCACACAATGAGATTCCATTCGTGCGAAACGGTTCATAACCAGGTGATCACAGCAATATCCCAGTTAAGCACAACATCACATATATTCGATTTTCTTAACGGTGTAAATCATATTGAAGCACTTAATCGAATATTTTCACATACTTAAACATTATAAATCATACATATCGAGTTTTCCAAATTGTACCCCCATAATACATAATTACTTAGATAATCAAAACTCTCATAATCATTGGACCAAAAAGATCTACAAAACCAAAACTAGGGGTAAAATGATAATTGCCCAATGAAAATAAATTGATGGACTACTTCATTGATCATTTTTTATGTTGTTAAACTACATCTTAACTTCTTAATACCCCCACCATGGCTCTGATACCATCTTTGGATTTTTTTTTAAAATTAAAAAAAAAATAAAATGGAAAATCGATACTTGGCAAAACCACCAATCAAACCTCGACAATGATACTTGGCTTTGTTTAACCAGTTTAGTCTTTTCAGACCTAAGGTAGTCAAGCCTTTATACAATAATTGGACTTTCGAATGAAAGCATCGTTTGAAGGTAGTCCAACCAAAATATCAAAATAAAAATGGAAAATGGTAGGTGGCGTTGTTAAACCTATCGAACCAGTTATCAGGCTGTAAACAGTCTGATCCCGTAACGGCTACGCAAGGTATTCCAGCCGATATACCATAATCCTAAAAATTATTTTTGCGATCTTTAGAATTATATAGTCGAATACAAGGACTTTTCCATAATAAAATTTTTCATTCAATTAATTCAATCGGTAACAGCTAACACCCTCAAACGCCTTCCTTTCGGCAACATGGGCTTGCCAAGAGCCGACACATAATTAATTAAAATCAAATTTTATTACAACCTTTATCCAAAATTTAAATCTTTTGATCGATTTTTAAAAGATTTTTTTATAAAATTAAATATTAAGTACATCATATTAATATATATATATATATATGATATAGAAATCATGATTAAGTATTAAGGCATCTTGGTGTAGTTTAACTAAAGTTTTAGCCTTCCATTAAGGCTAAATACGAGAGAAAACTTATATTTGAAAACAAAATAAAAACTTACTTTTAAGAGAGAGTCGTGGAGAACTTCAACTTTTGTTCCTTGAAATATTTTACAACAGTAGAGAGAAATTACAATGGAGGGAGAGTGGGTACAAGAGAGCGTAAAAGAAAAACACACCTTAAGCGTATAAGCTTCCACACTATAAATAGAAAGGAAAAGTAAAGTACAATAATTAAAGTGAAGAAAATTTTTCTTCATAGCCGCCCCACTTGTCAAGGAATCTTGACAGCTAGCATCAATTTGGCCAAGAAAGTCAATGAAACCATTTCCATCGTTGATGTTGTTATCAACTTTTTCTAATCTTTTCCATAGCTTCTTTAATTTCTTTGATTTTGAGAGCCTCTTTAGCATTGGATTCTTTTATTTCTTCTCGGGTCTTAGTGATCTGTGCCACTTTATCTTTAATAATTGTAATTTCTTGTCCCATAAGGTCCATCGTATTATCTCCTATTATTTCCTCAATAATAAAGTCATCCGGATTTTTCGGATCTTGTCCTTCACCAGCAAGGCAAAAATCTTCATCTTCTTCATTTTTTGAAGATGTCCCCATCGAAATATCTCCAATATCCATACCGAAATTCTTTGCAATGTCTTTCTTCATTTCTTCGTAATAGACATCAATAATTTCATTGGGCTTCATATTTCCCTTCTGTAAATTAATACTTTGAGAAATCATCTCAAAAGGACTAGGAGCTTCCCTTTGTTCACGATTATATCGCATTTTTATAAAGAGAAATTTTCTCTTCGATCTTATCGATCGTCTGCTGGCTTTCATATTCACCAGTGGCTGTTTTTCTTATCATTTTTTTCCAAAACTTTATATAAAAAGTTTCTTTTAAGACATGGAATTTTTTGTTGGGTATAACCCACTTCAGGAGTCCATCTGCATATCCATGGGATACTAAATTCAGTATAAAAATGTAAAGAAGCCATTCCTTCAATACATTCATGTTTATGTTCCGTATAAGAATCGGAGAAACTTTGACCCATTCTTGATATAATCCAAAAAATGGTTCTTTAAGAATTTCAATTGTAGCTCCATAAGAAAGCCACCATTGATAAAACCAATTTGGAATTTCGGACTTATATACACCCGCACAAATTTTTATCCACCAAGAATGTATTTTTACTTTCATTTTGATATAATAGTACTTTATAAAAGGCATCGATATAATTGTAAGAGTCAAATTTAATGAGAGTTTTTAACTCAGGATGGAAATATTCTCTATCCTTTAATGGGTGTATAGCCCATTTTTCAGGCGAAATAATTTACTTGAAAATAATTTTACTAAAGGTATAACCCTTTTTCAAAGCATACGGGGTATTTCCCGCACTAAAGTGATCAAAGTCACATGTTCCCGTGGACTTTAAAATATTTTCATAAGTGTCACGGTTTTTATAAAAAGTAGCGGCATACGATGCTCTGTCTAAATACCTTGACATTAAAGTCCAAGGTTCATCAGACCATTTTAGATCTTTAAATTCGATTAATATAATTACCTCATTATGAGAAATTTTCTCATAGTAAACCTCGTCTTCTTCTTCTGCAATTATTTTTGCGTAAGATGTTCCTTCAGCAGACTTTGCGTAAGATGTTCCTTCATCAGACCATTTTTTCCACCTCTTCCACCTCTATTAGAGGGGAAATTTCTCACATATTGGGACATATCTGCAAAATCCATGAAAGATACTCACGAGTAAGATAATCAGGAAGACTATTATCACTTCCTTTCTTATAAATAATTTCAAAATCGAATGGGGCTAAATGAGCCTGCCATCTCGCAAACATTTGTTTGGAGACATCATGTTTGAAATCTTTCTGAAACATGAATTTCGCAGCTTGACAATCAGTTTTATTAAAAACTTTTGATTATATAAATCATCCTGAAATTTAAGGACACATTTAACTATAGCAAGAACTTCTCTAGCAATAGTAGCATAATTCTTCTGAGCATTATTTCATTTCCCATAATGGAATCTAACTAAATATTCTTTCTTATTTTCTGGAGAAACTTGTTTTAAGATTCCTCCAAAACCTAAATCAGATGCATCAGTTTCAATAATTTTTTGCCAATTAGGGTTAGCAAGCATTAAACACGGTAAATGCGTAACTTTATTCTTAATTTTTCTAATTGCTTCAGTATGTCCACTGGCAATGAATCTTTTTTAATCTATCATATAAAATAGATGTATCAATAACAAGATTTTTAAAATAAGGAGAAATATAATTAAGACTCCCTAAAAATCTTTGAAGTTGAGTTTTATCAAGAATTTGATCTGAAAATTTTGACGCAAACTCAATACTTCTATTAGTTGGATTAAGATTACCTCTTTCAATAGTATGACCCAAAAATCGTACTTTAGTTTGAAATAAAACCATTTTTGGGCTAGATATAACTAATCCATTTTGAATAACAATTTTATTGAAAATGTTAAGATGTTTAAAATGTGTTTCAATATCTTTAGAGAAAATTAAAATATCATCAATATAAATGATAATAAACTATAAGGAATAAAAATATCATTCATAATATTTTGAAATTCAGAAGGAGCATTTTTTAAACCAAATGGCATAACTAACCATTCAAATTGTCCAATTGGGACAGTAAAAGCGGTTTTATACCGATCTTCCTCGGCAATTTGGATTTGCCAAAAACCTGATTTTAAATCAAATTTTGAAAATATAATAGCATTAAATAATCGATCTAAAAGATCTTTTATTTGGAATAGGATACCTAATCCACTTTTAAACCTTATTTAGGGGTTTATAATTAATGACTAACATAGGTGCTCCCCTTTCCCTTTCTGCCGCATTATTGACATAAAAGGTTGTGCATAACCAAGGAGATTTTGAAGGTTTTATTAAACCTTTCTGTAAAAGAAAAGTTTTTTCTTTTTTACATAATTCTAATAAATCATAATTCATCTGACAAGGACGAGCTTTAGTAGGAATATTTTTCTCACTAAAATCTTCCTCATAAGGTAATGTAACAATATGCTTTTTCCTATTCCAAAAAGCATTAGGTAAATCATTACATATTTGTAACGAAAATTCATTATGTAATAATTTCATTTTTTCTTGTAACTTAGGATTTTGGAGTTTATCCTCAATCGTAAGTATACTAATTTCTTGTTTCAAGTAATTTACCTGATTTTATTTTGCCTTGATAAGAATAGATTCTTTAATTTCATTAAGAATCCTGGAAAAGGGTTCAATAATGAATTCAAAGTATACCTCTTTATTATTAAAACTTCCTTGAAATCCATATTCATCAATGTTTTTTATAGGAAATATTTTCCTAAGAGATTGAGTTCCAAGAATTATTTGGTTTGTAATATTCTTGACTAACAAAAATGAAGTAGGAATACAGACCTTATTTTTACAAATATAGGCCTTAGGAATTTTATAACTAATCTGCAACTTTTCTCCGCTTGTAGAGATAAGAGAATGGGTTGTTTTATGGAAATATTGTGTAGGAATTATTCCTTCCTGGATACAATTTAAATCTGCTCCACTATCAATTAGTGCAATCAGATTCTTTTGAAAATTTCCATCAATGAGTAGTGATATTTTCACTAACCATTTTTTATAAGTAATAACTTCTAATGTTGAAAGAAAATTATTATCTTTATTATTTAAAGAAATATTAGTAAAATCTTCATAATTATCATAAGTGTTGATAAGTTTCGGATATTAGTGACGTTAATTGTGAGAAAATAAATATTACCCGTATAGCAGAAAATACCACGTTTCAATTAGTAAATAACAAATGATGTCAAAGAAGTAACACATCATTCAAAAACAATACCGCCTTCCAGCAATAACACATTCCTTACACTCAAGCGTTCGAAAGAAAAAATTCACGTTTTAACTCTTCAGTTTTTCTTTTCCTTTTCTAATTTAGAAAATCTTCGTTCTAAATCAATATGACTTAATTTTAAATCTTTAATTTCTGTTTTAAGATTTGAAATTTCAATTGTTAAATCTTCAATATTAACAGGAGATTCAATTTTAAATTTATTTTTATTTTGAAGTAATTTCATTACTTCATACATTTTATAGGGTTCTGTTTTAGGAATAACTTCTTTTGAAGTTTCTTCTTCTTTTTGAATTAGTCTTTTAATTATATGATTTTTTAAATATGGATCTTCTGTTTGTTTTAACATTTCAAGAAGATTATTATCAAGAACATTCAATTCTTGAAATTGATATATAATTTGGTATAAATTGTTATTTTCTAGTTCAGATTCTGAATTTTTAACCATTTTAGAACAGCAAGGTTGTCCTATTTGACAATTCTGACATTCGTCAGATTCTGACGATGAAATGTCTTCAATAATATTATTATTTTCTTTGTTTGAAGAAGAATCCGTTTAACTGTCAGATTCTAAAAGAATTTTTGATAATGTTTCTTTTAGATCATTATCAATATTTAAATTATTAATTTTCTTTTGGTCCAGCAAGTTTTTGCTTTGTGACCTATTTTCCCACATTTTCGACAAACTATTGGAGGGAAATTTTTTCGATATTGATAATATCTATTATCTTTTGAGAGTTTTTGTTCTCTTCGTTTAGATTTTCGATATTTTCTTCTTTCATACTGTTTAGGAGAATATTTTTTATGTTTATATTCTTTGCGAGGTTGACTCGTAGAAGGATTTTCTATGCCAAATTGGCCACAGAAATCACCTAATTGTTTCTTTTCGTTAAGAGAATGTTTTTTAATTTATTTATTCAGCTTTATTTCATTGCATAAAGCTAAACCTTCTTGAATACAAGTTCCTATAAGTTTACCGTAAGTATGGCAATTATAATCTATACTCGGTCCACCTTTTCTAAGGTTATTCCTTACTCTTTCTGCAAAAAAGTGAAGGTAGACCGTCAATGAATTTGGATTTCCAATGAGTACTATTAGACTCTGCAAGTTCCATCACACGACTGAGGAAAGTATCATTATACCACCTAAAAGATGTAAGTGTCTTACACCTAAGGTTTTGAAGAAGAGTTCTAATATTTTCAGAATTATCAGACCATCGGCCTGTAAAATGTTCTATTATATTAATACACAGTGTATAAACTGCATTTTCGACTAATTCATCGTTTTATTCTTTCATGGTAATATAAATATCTTCTTGCTCTTGTTGAGTAAGATAATTATCCACAGTCCTTTTAACTGACCAGTAAAGCCAGCAACAATCATTTTAGCAACAACTTTGTCGCTATTACCATTTGCTTTACAGATTGTGCTATACATAAGTATTCTATGTATCATATTAAAAATTTGTCTTTCGGTATAACCGTCAAGATTCCACTCATAAATACTCCTGCCACTATAGGAATTATTGAGCGTAAGTTCTTGTTCTTCAAACAAGACATCTTGAGGAGTTGGTCTTGGATAATAAAATTTTGTTTGAATTGGTTTACTAGAATATTTTGCTTGTTTAAGCTTATTTAATTCTTCGTTAGAAGTATTATAAATACTATCAGAATTTTCAAGCTTTTCTTCAAATTCTTCGCTTAAAGTATTAAGTTTTAAATCTTTAAGCTTTTCGTTAAGTAGATTTTCAATATTAGAAACTGATTCTAATTTAAAATCAATAATTTTTGGAGGAGGTTGAACACTCGGAGAAGCTTTATTATCTATTTTTTCTTCAATTTTATCTTTACTTATTAAAAGATAATTTTTTATGTCTTTTTTTGAAGACGAAATTTCTTCAATGTTCTTTTCTAATAAAGAAATTTGTTCTCCTAAAACAATAACATACATATTAGTATAGTTTTGTTGCTTTAAAAGACTATTAATATGATTAATAGTAACAGAAAGCGTATCACTTTCTTTTTCAAATAATTTTTGAAAAGCATTAAAAAATCTTATTTCATTTTCTTTTCCCATTTGGAAACTAGTTTGAGGAGGGAAAACAGAATTAATATTTTTACCATTCGAAACTTATAATTTCTTTCAAGAACAGAAATCATATTTTTAAAATATCTTGATAAAAACCAAGGGACAAAAGGCAATTTTTCATTTCGGTTTTCAAGATCTTTATAGAATTTTTCTTGAATAATATTTTTATCTTCTTTATTAAAGTTTTCAAAAAACCATTTTCGAAAAAGTTCCCATTTGGGTTGAAAGAATTCTTGTTGAATTTCTTTCTTGCCAGAGATCCCGGGCTAAAATCAATTTGTGGTTTAAAATCCATTAAACACGAAAATCCATTTCTGACTCGGTTATTTCCTCGTCTTGATTTTTAAAAACTTCATGAACAATATTATCAGAATTAATTCTTAATTCTTCTACCTTATTTTGAAGGTAATCATTAGAGATTGATTCTCTATTCTGAGAATTTGAAGCTCTAGAAGGAGATCTTATCATATAATCACATGGTGATATATGATAATGTGATGAACGTGATGAACTCGATCTAGTAATTCTAGATCTTGGAATTTTTCTATCGACAGATTTTCTATCCTGCTCAAAGTGTATTTGAACAGTTCCATCTGTTGTTTGTATAATTTGAGTAGGATTTTCTTAATTTTGGGCTGAAGAGGCATTGCTCGTTCTATAACCCAATTTTCTGGAAATTGTATTTATTCCCCTTAATTGATCTATGAGTTGTAATATTAGATCTACTAAAATTAGTTTCAATTAAAATAGTTCCGTTGATGGGTTTATCAACGATTTTGCACTGAGGATTAAGCGTATATAAAGGCTTATAATAAATCCTATAACAGATACATATTACTTCCGAACCCTGAGCGTAATTATATTCATGAGTTTTGACATTTAATGTCAAAGCATCCAATATATTGACATCAGTCAATGATAATTGGAGATTAGGATAAACATTAAAATAGACTGGACCATGTGCCAGACTAGACTGAATTATTCCCATAAGGGATTGTTTCCAGTCGAGATTTCTACCATCTCTAAGAGCTGCTATGAAGCTCTCTGGTAATCTTCTAAGGTCAAAGGTTTAAATGCTACTTGGACTAACCCAATATGGATAAATTTATGATTTATCCTATATTTCTCTAAGTCTCTATTACTTAGAAGCCTAATAACCATCTCTTCATTGTTGAGAGAGATAGTTTCTTCAGTAGTTTTAACTACTTGTTTCAAACCTAATTTTTCAACGGTTCCTAATTCTTTGATTATTTTATAATCTATTTTTGGAATTGTCCAACGATTTAACTTATCTAAATCTTGAGGAACATCATATTCCTCTTCAATACTGTTCTTAACAGTATCTTTTCTTCGCATCAAATTCATCAGAATATGATGTTAAACTACACCTTAACTTCTTAATACCCCCACCATGGCTCTGATACCATCTTTGGATTTTTTTAAAAAAAATTTAAAAAAATGGAAAATCGATACTTGGCAAAACCACCAATCAAACCTCGACAATGATACTTGGCTTTGTTTAACCAGTTTAGTCTTTTCAGACCTAAGGTAGTCAAGCCTTTATACCATAATCGGACTTCCGAATGAAAGCATCGTTTGAAGGTAGTCCAACCAAAATATCAAAATAAAAATGGAAAATGGTACGTGGCGTTGTTAAACCTATCGAACCAGTTATCAGGCTGTAAACAGTCTGATCCCATAACGGCTACGCAAGGTATTCCAGCCGATATACCATAATCCTAAAAATTATTTTTGCGATCTTTAGAATTATATAGTCGAATACAAGGACTTTTCCATAATAAAATTTTCATTCAATTAATTCAATCGGTAACAGCCAACACCCTCAAACGCCTTCCTTTCGTCAACATGGGCTTGCCAAGAGCCGACACATAATTAATTAAAATCAAATTTTATTACAACCTTTCTCCAAAATTTAATTCTTTTGATCGATTTTTAAAAGATTTTTTATAAAATTAAATATTAAGTACATCATATTAATATATATATATATATATGATATAGAAACCATGATTAAGTATTAAGGCATCTTGGTGTAGTTTAACTAAAGTTTTAGCCTTCCATTAAGGCTAAATACGAGAGAAAACTTATATTTGAAAACAAAATAAAAACTTACTTTTAAGAGAGAGTCGTGGAGAACTTCAACTTTTGTTCCTTGAAATATTTTACAACAGTAGAGAGAAATTACAATGAAGGAGAGAGAGTGGGTACAAGAGAGCGTAAAAGAAAAACACACCTTAAGCGTATAAGCTTCCACACTATAAATAGAAAGGAAAAGTAAAGTACAATAATTAAAGTGAAGAAAATTTTTCTTCATAGCCGCCCCACTTGTCAAGGAATCTTGACAGCTAGCATCAATTTGGCCAAGAAAGTCAATGAAACCGTTTCCATCGTTGATGTTGTTATCAACTTTTTCTAAAATTTCTTTGATTTTGAGAGCATCTTTAGCATTGGATTCTTTTATTTCTTCTCGGGTCTTAGTGATTTGTGCCACTTTATATTTAATAATTGTAATTTCTTGTCCCATAAGGTCCATCGTATTATCTCCTATTATTTCCTCAATAATAAAGTCATCCGGATTTTTCGGATCTTGTCCTTCACCAGCAAGGCAAAAATCTCCATCTTCTTCATTTTTTGAAGATGTCCCCATCGAAATATCTCCAATATCCATAGAATATATTTATGTATTATTTCGATATACAGTTTCATGATGTAAACGAACCAAATAGAGTTGAGAGACACTTCAATATACATGAGTTAGTAGTCTTCATGTGGCGCAAATGTGATGCAAACAAACCAATAAGATTTGAGAGACACTCCAATAGCCTAATTAAAACTTTGACCCCAATGCCATTTTCCATTTAGTTTTGGGGAAAAAAAAATAAAAAAAAAAATCAATTCCACCAAAATTTACAGAAAATTCAATATTCAAAAATCTAAAACGAGTTAAATGAAATGAAGTCCAAAACGGGGAACATATCACTAACTAATCACCTAAACTGAATAATACAGTAATGAGAGCAACGGTTTCCCATAATATGTTAAAGAATTACCGAGATCAACACCGCGTATATAAGGGTATGAGTAGCCAGGCGATATAATAACGCAAAACCTCAAACTCCGATCTCTTTTCTTGCATTCAGAGTACGAGGATTTTCTCTCACGATCTCACTGCGGGTGTGTCTTCGATTCGAGAACGCCTTGATCTGCCGCTTGGATCTATCAGTCGCTGCGAAATCTTGGAAAAATGGTGAGCCTTTTCGATTCGATGCACACCTTATGAATCGATTTCATTACGTGGTGTGTGGCTTAGATCTGTTGATTCATTAGTTATTCTTTCGAGGCGATTACGGATTTGAATGTTTCGGTAATTGTTGAGGATGTATTTTCTGTTTCGCTGTATCTTGAGTTCGAATGGTAGACTAATTTTTTATGTGCTTGGATTGGATCTGCTAATTCCCCTTTGCCGTATTGTGTTTTCTGGTGCTTGGTTTCTGCTGGTGGTGGTGTGACGCAGCCTCTCAGATTGGAAATCAAGGTAATTCATACATTTGAATCTTCAACTTATATGTGTGGTATGGCGTGTGTCGGATCTTGAGTGCTGACTTTTTGAGACACTGTGTCAGAGGAAACTTGCTGAAAGATCGGAGAGAGTAAAATCTGTTGACCTGCATCCTACAGAGCCATGGTATGTTTTTGTGAAATTAATTATTCTACATTGGAGTCCTCGCTAGTGGTTGCATTGTTAATTTGTTTTTATAAACACTGAATATAGTAAGCTTATTTGAAGAAGACAAAAGACAAGTATTCATCGCTTGATGCTGCAGTATTAATCCAATCAATCATCATAGGAATTGTGCAAGCATGCCTATTATGTGGATCGGTCATTGATTTACTCTTAAGTTGTCGAAACGTGGCGTCATTGCATTATAATGATACTATTGACTGTTTCTACTACATCGCAGTAATCTACGAAACTCAGAATGAATTGAATTTTTGTACTTGCAGGATATTAGCAAGTTTGTATTCAGGGACTGTTATTATTTGGAACTATCAGAACCAGGTATTCAATGCTGATGCAAGCATGTCATCTTATGGAATCTTGATTAATCTGCACAATCTTAAGTATTTTATGTGGGTCACCTTCAGCTTAATGTATATTCAAGATTAAAAAGTGTATAACGGGCATCATGAAAATGAATTAATAATGCCACTTTTCTAGTCTTTATACCTTTTGTTCAGAGGAAGCAACAATCGCTTGGGGGGGGGGGGGGGGGGGGGGGGGGGGGGGGGAATTGGTGTTTCAACCAACTTCTTAGCTTTTATGCATCCACTTTCTGAACTATTACATAAGCCTTGTGCATTATCATAATTTGAGTCTTTTATGCTTTTAAATGCGATTGAAATTTATAGTTATTTAACTACTCCTCATGCGTATGACACGTGATGTTTCATTATCAGATGCTTCACTGTTTTAAAGGCAATTTTTCTTCAGGATAGAAAAACTTCAACTTGTGTATGCCTTTAAACTGTTAGTACTGCTGCTAGTACTATTAACCATTGCCAATATCCTTTTTCTGATCTAGCAACTAGTGTAGCGTCTACTGATTTTCTAGCTATACTGAAAGTTGGTCTCATGATTTGTTGCAGACAATGGTTAAATCTTTTGAAGTTACTGAATTACCAGGTAACTGAACATTGTTTTCTGTATTAATGAGCTCATTACTACTAGCTCGTAGTTATAGATATGCACCACTCTAATAGCAACTTGTATCATACTATCCAGTTAGATCTGCAAAGTTCGTGGCACGAAAGCAGTGGGTTGTCGCTGGGGCTGATGACATGTATATTCGCGTGTACAACTACAATACAATGGATAAGGTCAAAGTATTTGAGGCCCATACGGATTATATTAGGTGTGTGGCTGTTCATCCCACCCTCCCATACGTATTGTCATCCTCTGATGACATGCTTATCAAGCTTTGGGACTGGGAAAAGGGGTGGTTATGTACTCAAATATTTGAGGGTCATTCTCATTATGTGATGCAAGTGACATTTAATCCTAAAGACACCAACACATTCGCTAGTGCATCTCTTGATCGTACTATTAAGGTATTGGTTGATACTATTCGTTGATCTAGTTTATACAATCATCTTTACTGTATATCTCAATGGTCCCCTATGTATACTTTTTTGTAGATTTGGAACCTGGGATCCCCTGATCCAAACTTCACATTAGATGCTCACCTGAAAGGAGTCAATTGTGTAGATTATTTTACCGGTGGTGACAAACCTTACCTTATTACTGGTTCTGATGATCATACTGCTAAGGTGTCCTAAAATTGCCTCAACTCTTTAGTATTTGTTTTTATGGATGATATCTGAAGGGTTATAAATTTTTTAAACAGGTTTGGGATTATCAGACAAAGAGCTGCGTCCAAACTCTAGAAGGCCATACACACAATGTTTCTGCTGTTTGTTTTCATCCTGAGCTTCCTGTTGTTATAACAGGTTCTGAGGATGGTACAGTCCGCATATGGCACTCCACCACTTATAGGTGACTTTTAACACTGTCCTAAAACTGAAATACCTCATGTAGTTATAAACTACCACCATGAATCCCTATAGATTTCTGACCTTCATAACCACCACTTCTCGTATGTTTTTTGCCATTGCAGACTTGAGAACACACTAAATTATGGCCTTGAAAGAGTATGGGCAATTGGTTACATAAAAGGATCGAGAAGGTAAAGCATTATTGTGGTTTGTTCATGGGGGACCGTAAATTTTATTGTACATAATGGTCTGTGAGTGTGCTAGCATTAGTTAACGTGGAGTTTAAGTTATATATTCCCATACGTCTGTGAGTGTTTTGTCAATATTGTGTCTAAGTGAACATCAAGAGCTAAAAATTTCTATTGTAGAGTTGTTGAGAATGATTAGCATAGCTTAAACGCTATGACTAACTTGATGAACTTATCTGCTTTGGGAATGTTAAATTACTAATTCGAGGAGTTTTACCGTGATCTGATTGATTCATGTCAGGGTTGTGATTGGTTATGATGAAGGAACGATCATGGTAAAGCTTGGACGTGAGGTACCCATTGCTAGTATGGATAACAGTGGGAAAATTATTTGGGCTAAGCATAATGAAATACAAACTGTCAACATTAAGAGTGTTGGAGCAGATTATGAGGTATGCAAAAAAAAAAAAAAAAAAAAAAAAACGGTGATGTAAATGAGATGATTTCTCTGAGCTAATTCTAACTTTGTATGTAGGTTGCCGATGGAGAAAGGCTTCCTCTGGCTGTTAAGGAATTGGGAACCTGCGACCTTTACCCACAGGTTTATAAATGAGTTAAATGGTTGATGATAGAGAATGTTTTATGTTTCATCCTCTTTCTATAGCTAGGGTTTATTTTGGATCATAATGCATCTGGTTTCTTTATTTAGGTCATCTTTTTGATAAATTGTGTGTAACTATACCTTATCTCTTTAGAAATGGCCACCTTTTGACCAGTTCCTACATTCTTTTAACTACTTTCTTCATCTCCTTTGGCCTTAATGAGTCTCATGGGGAATAGATAATGGACTTATTGTGTCGCTCGTTGATGGATTAGTTGGAAATATACTCTACCCTTTAAGTCCTGGTAGTTGATAATTTCTATCCTTACCGAGTTTTCCTGGTTTTCTCTGCAGAGCTTGAAGCACAACCCTAATGGTAGATTTGTTGTTGTGTGTGGAGATGGTGAGTACATCATATATACAGCTTTGGCATGGAGGAACAGATCATTCGGCTCGGCATTGGAGTTTGTTTGGTCGACTGACGGAGAATATGCTGTGAGGGAAAGCACGTCAAAGATAAAGATCTTTAGTAAGAATTTTCAGGTTTGTTAGTTTCTCCTACTTCTTCCTACATCCTTCGTAATACCAATATTTGATCATGGCGTTTTTATCTTTTATGGGTCATCTACTTTGGGACCCTCGTTTTTTGCACTGTTTCTCCTGTATAACTTCTAAATGACAATGTGAAACCATCGTATCAGGATTATCAATATGTCATATGTGATCCTTGTCATTGCGAAGCTTAGGTTCTGTATAATTTACATAATTTATTGGCTACCGTTTAAACAAGAACGACTTACTTCTTTCAGGAGAAGAAAAGTATCCGTCCTACCTTTTCGGCTGAGCACATTTATGGGGGCAATTTGTTGGCAATGTGTTCAAACGATTTTATTTGCTTTTACGATTGGGCTGAGTGTCGGTTGATACGCAGAATTGATGTCACCGTGAAAGTAAGGAAGTTGAAAAATTGGATGCTTAGTAACTATGCAAAGAGTTTTTTGTCATTATTCTTATCCTGTATGTTTCATGATAACATTGTCCAGAATCTATACTGGGCTGACAGTGGTGACTTAGTGGCCATTGCTAGTGATACATCATTTTACATACTTAAATATAATGTAAGCATTCCATACATCTTAATTTTTTATTTTTTCTTGATGAATTTCCATGCTAATATCTTCTAAATAAGTTTGAGATTAAATCCCATTTATGTATTGCAGCGAGAAGTAGTTTCTGCTCACTTAGATAGTGGGAGATCTGTAGATGAACAAGGTGTTGAAGATGCGTTTGAGCTAATTTACGAAATCAATGAACGTGTTCGGACTGGACTTTGGGTTGGGGATTGTTTCATTTACAACAACTCTTCCTGGAGGCTCAATTACTGCGTAGGCGGTGAGGTAAAATCTGTGATTTACTCTTTCCAATATGTAAGATGAAGTAGCATTCGAAATTAATTATGTTTCAGAAACTAATATTTCTCATATGTTTTTAGGTGACAACGATGTTTCACTTAGACAGGCCCATGTATCTTCTTGGATATCTTGCTAATCAGAGTCGTGTTTATCTCATTGACAAAGAATTTAAGTAAGTGTTGTGTGAAAGGGTTTAAGCAAGTGTTATAATAGGTTTCAACATTGTGGAAACTTGACATATTGTTATTATATTAGTCCTTAACCCTCATAAGTTCTATGAAAACATGCCTTGGTACTCATTGGTATAACTTGCGGGCGATTCTATCTCTGGCTTTATTTGCAGTGTCATTGGATATACATTGCTGCTTAGCTTGATTGAGTACAAGACTTTGGTAATGCGTGGCGACTTTGATAGGGCTAGTGAAGTCCTTCCATCAATTCCGAAGGAGCACCATAACAGGTTTTTTATCGTTCTGATTAGATTTTCTTGATACACGATAATCAAATTACATTGTGCTAGAACATTGAAGAAAATCAATTATGTGAGTTGAGCTGTATATTGTTTAATATCATGTTTTTGTTCTGGCATTCGTCGCATTTTTAATGTGGGCACAACATCATAATTGAAATTTGTCTGGTAACTCAGGTCATGCTCAAACTTCAGGCTCAGAAATCTTTTTTCCATGGATATCCATATTTATGTTATTTTCGTTGATTGTCATTGTCATGTTTCTCTAGAATACCGCTTTCAGACTTCTCTTTCTTTTGGCAAAAGACCATTCTGATATTAGGAAACGACATAATTACTGCTCCCTAGTTCTTATCTCTCATCTGCATTCCTCAATTTAAAATTTCATGAATAACTTATCTAACTCGATTTGGCATATGAACTGAACTCATGGACAGTGTCGCCCGTTTCTTGGAATCCCGAGGAATGATAGAAGAAGCACTAGAAGTTGCAACGGAGCCTGATTACAGATTTGAGTTAGCTATACAGTTAGGCAAGCTAGATGTCGCAAAGGTAAAAACTTTAATATTTTTGGTTGCATTTTGGCATGAGAAAGATAAAAACGATCCACCATGCTCTGCTCCTGAGTGTTCTTTCTCACTAGATAACTAACTAAGATTTTTTTTCCAATCTGGATTATTATGTTATATAGTAAACTCTCTTCCTTGCGTTACAGGAAATTGCCCTGGTAGCTCAGAGTGAGTCTAAGTGGAAGCAATTGGGTGAATTAGCTATGTCTACTGGAATGGTATTACCTTGTTCTGAGCTGAAAATTCATTTTATGCTTGCCCTTAAAATATGAAGCTGATATTGATCAGGGGATTAGTTCCCTTGCGCAAACAGCCTTCATTTTGTCTTTCTATAGCAGATGCTTGTGTTTGATCCATATGTTATGTCACCCATAATGTATTGTCGTTGGTGCTTCATTTGGATTCCAGTTGGAGATGGCAGAAGACTGTTTGAAGCAAGCAAATGACCTGAGTGGTTTGCTGCTACTCTATTCTTCATTAGGTGATGCTGAAGGTATTACTGAACTTGCTTCTCTCGCCAAAGATCACGGGAAAAACAATGTTGCATTCCTCTGTCTATTTATGTTGGGTAAATTGGAAGACTGCCTTCAGCTGTTGGTTGACAGGTATTCCTTGCAATCCACTGCTTCTCTTGTACTTTTTTGTTTTTGGTTCTGACAAACATGCCTTTGATACAGCAATCGGATACCAGAAGCTGCATTGATGGCTCGGTCATACCTTCCTAGTAAAGTGTCAGAAATTGTTGCACTTTGGAGAAAGGACCTCAGCAAGGTTATAGCGATCTGATTTCTGCAATTTTGATTTCAACTGAAGTCCAAGAAACATGGACATCTACTGACTTTCTTATCGGTCACTCACCTATATTATTTTTCTGAATAGATTGATAGCCGTCTGAACTTTTGCAGATTAATCAGAAAGCTGCTGAATCTCTAGCTGATCCAGAAGAATATCCAAATTTGTTTGATGATTGGCAAGTTGCTCTTTCTGTGGAAGGGAAAGCTGCTGAGGATAGGTATATCATTTTTATTGCCAAATATTTTGAGAAAGATGCTTCCATAATTAATTTCCAGGTGGCTGGCTATCTGTCATTGAAGTTCCCATCTTTCTCTTTCCCAGTAATTACATAATGTGTTATTGGCCCATTGTTTTACAGGGGTAAATATCTTCCTGCATCTGAATATGCACAGCACGCTGATAGATCAACTGCCAGCCTTGTAGAAATTTTCAGAAGTATGCAAATTGAAGAAGAACAAGAAGAAACTGTGGAAAATGGAGAGTTGGATCATGAGGTCAGCCAAATTAATTTAATCTGCTCTGGATCCTTTTCCATTTTATATACATGAGATAATGTAATCATACAAAAGCTGCGTTGGACATTTTAGCAATTGACACACTAGGCATCCCATCCTATTGATGCCAATTGTCTCTTCGTCTTTTTTCCCTCCCTACTTTGCTAGGATTTTGAACCAAATGGAGAACAAGTGCAAGAGGAGTCAGTAGCTGAAGCAGAGCTCGATGAACACTATGGGAGCCAAGAAGAGGCTGTGGTTGTGGATGGCGATTCAACAGATGGGGCTGTACTGGTCAATGGCAGTGAAGCTGAGGAAGAGTATGGTACGAATAGTGAAGCAAAATCGTCAGCCTAAAGGCAATAGTTGGTTGGCCCGTTGTGTAAATTCCTTGTTCTGTTGCTTGTGATTATTTATCGTGTTTTTGTTGACACATCTTTTAGCTTTGTGCACTTTTTTGTGTCGTTGGTTCTTTGTGATTCTGCCTATTTTCAACTGACGATTTTTTTAGAATTGACCTGAATGAGTTGTTTTCCAAGGTATGGTTTTTGACAAGTGTGGCATCTTTTGCTCATTAACCTATTCAAACTCCATGTGTCATATACCGTTACTTTCTGCTGTGTGGTATTTATGACATTGACTGAATAATATGACCTGATTTAATTGTGAAGACTTCTTTGCGTGTGTCGCATGTATTCCTGAAAAAAATAGCATTCACGTTACATGACAAAAGCTACAGCACGTCATTTAGGTTGGTAACTGGGCATTCATCATCATTTAGTGTTACATGGTTTACTTCTATTACGTTTGATCATATGCTAGGTTATTATGTGATGAACTTAAATGTTGAAAGCAGTTGTTGAAGTCTGAATGTGTATTTATCTCTGTCGGCAGTGCTTACGCCGAGTCACTGAAGTAATTCAAGACTGTCTGGGGAGTGAATGGATTTTCTCGTGGTAAGTCTTCCACGATGATAAACTGTCATAAGCATATATAATTTCATTGGACGTGGAATTTTTTGGTTGTCATCTACCTCATATTGCAAAGTTCTATATTTTCAAACAGTTATAGGTAGAATCCTTATATTTTGGTTTTCTGCCTGATTGAATATTTCATCGTATATCCCTATAACTGGAATTGAAGCCCTGATTATATCTCTATCTTAAAAAGCGATCGTTGTCCCGTAAAGTACTACTGACATTTAACGATCTTTAAACTTCATATCTAACCTCTTCAAAACAACATATTTGTTGCCAACCATTGACAGCAATACATTTTTCTTTCCCTTCATCTGCTCTCGACGTTGTACTCTGATTGTAATATTTGACCTGTCGTTTTGAAGGCATTATCTTTGTCACCACTTTTAACTTCTTTATAGTACGAAATTTGTCGAAATCTGTTCACTTTCTCCATGTCTTCGCCAGAGTTTTGGCCTCGACCAAGTGGTGTGCGATAAGCCAGCTGCTGAGTTTTGTACTTAGTAGAGACTCTTGAGATTTGTTTGTAGTTTGTTGTTCTGTGATGAGATCATATTTCTTTCATCTTTACCAATTTTCATCGTAGCAGATGCTCTGTCGCTATTGTGAAATTATATTCATGCATGTGATATTTAGGGAAATATAGTATTACTATTGAGATATTAGAAGCACTATTTAATTGATTGGGTGCTGCTTGTTACTGTTCTTTTATGCGTTTGGATGAAAACTTACGGTGGGATATTGGATTTTCTGGGTTTCTCATTGCCTTTCCGCGGCTTGACATCAACGTTCAAGAACATCGAAAAAACTTACGTTCAGACATGTCGGTAAAGGGAAAATGACTAATAGAAATCGATGAGCCATTCCTAAAACCAATTGGTGATAGAAGAAGATTGCATCTTGATATATTATGATTGATGAACTTAATTAATTCGATGTGGTACAAAAACCCATTCTATAATCTCACGACGCTCCTTGCGTGTGGTATGACTCGCGTAATATGTAGACATAGGAATTGGTGACGGTAGAACTGGGTTGAACTTACTCTGTTCTATATTAGGATATACGAGTAGATTTCCTCTTCGTATATTAGGTGGATTGATAAGTTGGACAAATCTATTTTATAATCTCCACAATTATCTAGGATGCATACAAAAGGTTCAACATCTCGTTTAAGATAGCTGGGAAAAAATCTATCTAATCTTCATCATTGTCGTCATCCCTCTTCTTCTCACCGTCTTCGATCATCCTCTTACGCAAAAAATCGACCAACCCTCCAAGCGAAGCATCAACGTTATCGTCGTTCTTCAACAGCTCCTCCGCAATCTCGGCCAGCGTAGCCATAGGTGTTTGAAACAAATCCTCAATCTCTCCAAACATAAAATGATCCTCAATCACGAGGTAGTTGCGAGACAACGTCTTAAATTCCAAGAAGACACAGTACGACATGTGAACGTGCACGTCCATCCTTCCCGGCCTCAGCAGGGCCAGGTCGAGCTTCTCCACGTGATTCGTCGTGAATATTATAATCCTCTCGTCCCCACAACTCGACCATAGCCCGTCCACAAAGTTCAACACAATCCCGACAACGTTACCTTATTCTTATCATCTTTTTTCGTTGGATTCCCACGTGCAGAAGAACCCTCTTTGCTGGCCAGCTTAGCATCCAAGTTTGTACTGCAGTCTATGTCTTCAATCACCAAAATCGACATATTCTCGATTGCTGGAAGAAAATTCCTTTAGTTTGGAGTTCCTCCACACCTTCTTCGGCTCGAGGTCATACACATTGAAGTTGAGCTCGTTTGCAATCGCGCGATCAGGCTCGATTTTCCCGCCCTCTGGGGACCGTAAAGGAGGTACCCTCTCTTCCACGCCTTTCCAACCCTTTTGTAGTAAACCCTTCGGCCCAAAAACCTATTAAGGTCGTCCAAGATCCTTCTTTTCTCCCCCTCGTCCATTGCCAGTGTGTCGAACGTCGAGGGGTGCTTGAAAGTCACCGCCTACCATATTTCGCTACGATTGTAAATGTTGTTGTAGTCGACAGCCAGAAGCTTGACGGTCCTCTCCTCGAGCTTCCACTAGTACAAAATATGTTATAGGCTACGGCACTATAGGCGCCGGTTCTCTAAAAATCGACGCCTATAAAAAACGTGGTGGCATTTTTGTAAATAAATTGCTTTTGTTACGCTTATCAGCGTCGGTTGTTAGAGAAAAACCGATGCATAAAGATTTTTTTCTGCTATAGGCGTCGGTTGTTTTAAAAAACCGACACTTAATAGGCATCCTTCCGTGTCGGTTTTCTACAATGACCAACGCATATTAGTTAGGAAAGTATAGTCGGTTACGTGTTAACAACCGACGCTTATTCTTTTAAATAACAGCCCCGAAAGTCATTTTCAATCCCAAATTGCGAAAATAAGAACCAAGTCGACGATAAGCGGTTTCGGGCAATTCGAAGGTTCTTTCACATACACCTACGGCAGCAAGTGTGAGTAAACCCACGGGGAAGGTGCGACTTCGAGGGTATGTTCAGTTTCTATTGGGTCGAAGTTTCGATTGATTTTTCAATTTTTTACGGGTCTTTCAATTTTCGTCTAATTTGGTCGTAATTGGTCGTTTTTTATTGGTGTTATAGGACATGTATTGTTGTCAATATGTATCAATTCGATGTTGGTGTGTTAATTTGGGTTTTTTCGAAAATTAGGGTTTTCGAAATTAGGCTCGACTTTGCTGCTTTTGGGAGTGTTTTGGGGTTTCATTGATATTAATTGAGCTTCATTGGATATATCTACGATTGGGCAGTGGTATTGCTGCGTTTGACCTTCATTCGGGCATTTTACGGTAATTATTTTAACCACGTTATATGTTTTAATTGTGTTTCCATGTTTAATTGTTGCAATATATGTACGTATTGCTTAGCTACCCATTCAAGATTTGCTCATAGGAGGAAATCTTGAATGGTTCTCATTTTGGGACCGTTCAAAGTCATTTACTATCGCTTTAGGTTGCTTGTGCGAATTATTCCTTAAAATATTCATTGCTATGCGTTAGGTTCTTGTAAATGGATCGGAGTTGGATATGTAGTAATCGAACATCAACTGAATTTTTGAATAGCGTAGAGGAATTTATGAAATGTGCGGAACAGAATATGAGAAAAAAGCGGCAATAAAAAATTCATGTCCATATCGTAATTGTAATAACTTACAGTGGCGGGATAGTGCGACTGTAGGGAACATCTGATAATTACCTGTTTTAAACTTGGGTATACTACTTGGATATGGCACGATGAGACCGTCACTGAAGCTAGTTGTGTGGGGGAATCAAGTAGTAAATTTGTGCCACCAAATGCAGTCGGCGATGTTGTAGTTGACAGTTCGTGTGACGAGATTGATCGTATTAAGGACATGCTTCGCGATGTTCAAGAGGATTTTGAAGAACGTCCTCCATTATTTGATAGTTTAGTTAGGGATAACAGTATCCCTTTGTACAACGGTTGTTCAAAATACAAAGCTATCTGATGTGTTCAAATTGTTGAATGTTAAGGCAAAATTTATTATTTCAGACAAATGTTTCTCTACACTCTTAGAAATATTTTCAGATATGCTTCCTGCCGGTAATAAGCTTCGCACGTCTGATGTACGATGCAAAAAAGTTGTTATGCCCTTTAAATTTGCAGTATGACCGAATACATGCTTGTCCCAATGATTGCGTACTTTATGGGGGCAAGTATGAATTTGCTAATAAGTGCCCAATTTGTGACACTTGGCGTTATAAGCAAAAAGATGAAGTCAGTGGTCCTCCTGCTAAGATTTTGTGGTACTTACCGATAGAGAAACATTGATACTTTGATTCTTGAAACGACCTAACCTCGGACGCTACGTAAGGTAATAAGCGTCGATCACCATTTCCTTGTTCTTCCGATGGAACGTCAGGTGAAACGACCAAACCTCGATTGTAGAGTCGAAGTGATGTCCCTCGAAATGTGAAAGCCCGCGAATTCTCGGTCTATGTGCACGCCCATATCCACTTGGGCTTCTTTCCTCGGTAGAGGTCGACAATCTCCTCGTCCTTTTCAACGGAGATCTTGTAGTGCTTCTCCTTCTCTGGCTTGCTTATCTTGAACTGCCAAGTTTTAGGGTTTTGTTCCGACCTGAGGTAGACTTGGGCCGCCTCGCAGATTTCATTGCTTCCCAACCCGTCGAACTCGTGGATGACGAGCGTGATTTCGTTCGAAAATTTGCTGAAGAATTTTCCTAAACCTAGGTAATTGGCAATAAGTCCCTCACAAAACTTCGAACCACCATGGCGGTGGTTGCCACCGTGGTCACTACTTGGAATGGTCTTGGCGGTGGTTAGGTTGGATTCAGACAACATTGTTTATATATATATATATATATATATATATATATATATATAGGCAATAAGTCCCTCGCAAAACTTCGAACCACCATGGCGGTGGTTGCCACCGTGGTCACTACTTGGAACGGTCTTGGCTGTGGTTAGGTTGGATTCAGACAACATTGTTTATATATATATGGTTTGGTGGTGATAACGTTTGAGCTAAATCTTTGTCCTTTATATAGTGATTTTTAAGCGTAAAATGGTATCGTATGTTCGCACAAGAACCCACGTTAGAGCTGTCAAAACGGGCCGACGGGGCGGGCCGACCCGTAACCGCCAAAGCTCGCCATGTGGCGGGGCGTGGGCGGGTAAGCCCGCCATCTGGCGGGCCTAAGAAATGCATAACCGCCCCGCCCCGCCGGCGGGCGCGGGCCTGGCGGGTTTAGCCCGCCAGGTTAAAATAAAAACTAAAATATTCAAAAATTATAAAAAAAAAAGGAAAAAATAATAAAAAATAGAAAAAATAATATAAAAATAGAAAATAACAAGAAAAATGAACGAAAATATATTTAATTTAATAAACTTTTTTAATATTAATATATTATGTTAATTAGTACCAATTACATTTACAACTTATATTATAAATAATATAATTTTTTTAATTAATCTGGCGGGCTACCCCGCCTCAGCCCGCCAAAGCCCGCACCCGCCGCAGGCCTGCCCGCCCAGAGGCGGGCCTAAAATTTCAGAGGCGGGGCGGGGCGGGGCGGGGCGGCCCGCGGGTCCAAACCCGTTTTGACAGCTCTAACGCACGTTGAACATAGGTCTTCACGCCAATGAGAAGAGTATAATAAATGATATGTATGATATACTTTGAAAGGAATCAATGAAGTGAAGAATATATCAATGTGACTAGACTAAGTCGGATAGACATTTTTTTATTGAAAGTTAGATAGACAATTTTTTCTATTGCAAGTTAGTCTTTTTTTTTATTGCAAGTTAGATAGAGAACCGGGTAGAACTGGGGTTGGGCACTCCTCCAATCGCAGTATCAGTCAAACTATTGGACCCTTCGTTGATTGTTTAACAAAAATAAACTTTTTGTATATCTTTCTCAAGTATTGAGTATTCGTATGAATTACCTAAGTTTTTTAAACAATCCGAAGTACCCATACGCAATAGGCCATAGATTTGTTTGAACGAAGGAATGGAACATGGCCGGATTTGGGCCAGTGCAAGCAGGCCTACACTATAACATTGGGCCACAATAAAAATATTTGTATAAGGGCTAAAAATTGTTAAAATACTTGAAATTTCTAATATGGCCACATAAGGGCCAAAGGGCTCAGGCCACCCAAAAAGAAAAACCGGCTCTGGAATGGAATGATGCCTAGGCTGGACATGCACTAAGATAATGACTAAAAATCCATGGCTTTATTGCAGAGCGACGAGGTCGACCCTTTTTGCAGAAGCGAAATAGATGGACTGATGGCAAAAACGAAGCACTACATATATTTTTTAATATTTAAATAAGTTAGTTATGTATTAAAACTAGATATAATGAAGGAAAGAATCTTAAAATATAATAGGTAATCTTGTCTTAAAAACTATGGAGATAGCGCCCCATTATGGTCATTGATGATCACCTATCCTTTTTGTGGTGATCCATAACTTGTAATATCATCACTAGAGCTATCAAATGGGCCGGCGGGGCGGGGCGGCCCGTTACCCGCCAAAGCTCGCCAATTGTCAGGCGGGCGCGGGTAAGCCCGCCTTCTGGCGAGCCTGAGAAAGGGAGGCCCGTCCCGCCCCTTGGGTTTTTTGACAGCTCTAATCATCACATTCTCATAAGCTAAGGCCGCGTCATGCAGGTGATAGCTCATCTTCTGGCTAAATAAATGCTAAGGGATCAAGGAGAGGATCATCATAATGTTATGGACGATCACATCCGAAACAAACACGCCCTAAGTATGTAACTATCCAACAGTACAATGAACATGAAACCAAAACAAAAGAAATACTTAAATATGTCAATGTCCTTTTAGAAACTAAAAAGGGTAAATTCCTTATCAAACCCTGTCAGAAACTAAACTTCCTTATCAGTACCCCTACGAAAATTTTTTCCTGTTCAGTACACATCTGCAAAAAGTTGTGTGTTTAATACCCCAAAACAATGATCTGGCGGAAATACCCTTTCCTGAAATTAAGTTGGACATCATACCTACAGATTTGATTATTATACCAATTGTTTATCCTAATTATACCAACTGTTATCATTATTATACCAACTGGTATAGTGTGCAATTCTGTTGGTATAATTACGACAACAGTTGGTATAATTTCTACAATTTCTGGTATAATTTCAAAATCAGATGGTATAAATGTCCAATTCGTTATTTTTTGGTACGATAAGCAAAACAGATGGTATAATTTCTACAATTTCTGGTATAATTTCAGAATCACTTGGTATAAATGTCCAATTTCGCTGTATAAAATTATAATAACGTTAATAACCAACTGCTTCGATTGTTATACCAACTGTCATTCTAATTATACCAACTGTTATCATTATTATACCAACTGGTATAGTGTACAATTATGTTGGTATAATTACGACAGCAGTTGGTATAATTTCTACAATTTCCAGTATAATTTCAAAATCAGTTGGTATAAATGTCTAATTTCACTGTATAAAATTATAATAACGTTATTTACCGGTACGATAACCACAACATATGGTATAATTTCGGTAATTTCGAGAATAATTTCAAAATCAGTTGGTATAAATGTCCAATTTCGCTGTATAAAATCATAATAACGTTATTTACTGGTACGATAACCAAAACAGATGGTATAATTTTTATAATTTCTAGTATAATTTCAAAATCAGTTGGTATAAACGTCCAATTTGAAGTGTGAGACTGGGGTATTTTCGACTTTTTAACCCTGAAAAGACCTTTTTAGGTACTGAACAGGAAGAAATTTTCAAATGTGTAGTTATAAGGAAGAAATAATTCGAGGGGTATTTAAGAGGAATTTGAAAACTCAAAAGGTACTGATAAGGAATTAACCCAACTAAAAACCACATATAGATTGAATAAATCCAAAAAGGTAGGGTAGTACTAGTCACACCTCTTCACAACTCTAAATATTTGAAATATGTAAAAGTTATCTTACCTAACCACGTGAATCAACGATAACTATTTTATTAATTTATTTTCTGTAGAATTTGATTAACATTAATTGCATGAATTATTCAATAATAATAATTAAGTTATTTTACCAAGGGCGAAGCGATATAATATTGAATTCATTTTCATCGTAATATTCTTTATATTAAGTACTGTTTTATATGAAATTTAAAATTACATTTTGATTAAAAAATTATATTTTTTTGATCAAATAGGTAATCCACACAGTCCATCGCAGTCCCCGCACTCCGACTATGGTCGGCTTTAATGGAATCCAACATCGGCTATGATTCGACTACGGCTTCCAACGTGACTAATTCTCCTAGTATATGAATGAACCCATCCCAAGATGATAATACTATTCGTATAACAAAAAGTTACATATGGTCGCGTAAATTATAATAGTATCATTTTTGTTACCCTTCCTTGACTATTAAAACTCGATGACCTTAGACTATATTTATCCATGACCTTCACAATCGGTCGGGAGAATAAACTATTAATTTCTCTCTCCTCCACATTCACAACCTACACCTCAATAATTTTCATACTTTATCAACAACCCAGCACAACCTATAATATTTATATTTTATAATTATTTTTAGTATTTGAAAATAGATTACATTATATGATATAAAATGTAGGTACTTTGGTCATTGGAGATAGAAAAATAATATGAATTATGATAGATGATGCAGAATGTAATAGAGAAATAGATAATTTGAAATTGTGACTCAAAATGTAGTAATATTAGTCTCTATTTGTAGAGAAAAAAAAAGTCATACATTTTGGTAAGAAAAATTAAAACAAAATTTTAAGACATAATTAAATGTATCTTAAAAATCAATAAAAACTACAAAAACAATTTTGAAAACTGTGCACAACCGGTTGGTGAACCAGGTTGGTCCACCAACTGGGTCGTGGGAGGTTGTGGGGCAAAATCGCTTGTTTGATTTATATTATTTAATTATATTATACAACCGTTGTTCGGATAGTTATAGCCTTATATAATATCGACATTTTCTCATCATCGATGAGTTATTTCCTCGGAGTGTGTGTCAGTGGATACCCTAAACAAACAAGAACAAACTCAAAAGTCAAAGTAACGGAGTAATCATAGAGAAACGTAAAAAATCCCTCAATCCCTCCTCTCTATGTAAATGTTATAGCAGATTGTCTATTATTGATGATGAATTCAAAAGTCAAAGTGTTTGATCTTCCTTGATGCGATTTGGTTCTTTCACCACTTTGTTTATACAGACAAAGTCAAACTGATCGATATGGGCAATGCGCTCCATATCTTCGACAAAATGCCAACAATTTTTGTTAGGCCGATTTTATCCAACCTTGATCTGATTCATAGGATTAGTATTACCTGATACGATGAATTACGGAAGCAATAAAATAGTAATACCACGAGACGAGTTGTAGAGTTGGAACGGAGAGCGCGCGAAATTCTTCAGCAAAGTCGTCAACTCTATTATGAATCAGCAACCCTAAACACTGATGTGTTTAGGGTATATATACATATGCCCTAATGCGCTAACGGGCCCAATATAACTAATATACCCACAAGTCGGGTATATTTACAATTAGGTCCTAGGGCATAATTAAATTACAGAACATAGACATTATAATAATGAACACAATTAAAATAATCTCTAACAATCTCCCCCGTTGTGTTCATTTGTCGTAGTAGCGCGGTCTTCTGTTATGTAGAAGGATTTCCTTAGATTGAGAACGTACTCAAATTGTCTGATGCTTCGGCGAAGACATAGTCTATTCTGAATTTCTTCAATAGCAATTTTGCTTAGACTAACGATTTCATCTCGGAACTGCTCGAGGCCTAAGCTTGCAAGGTCACCTTTTGAAGAATCAGAGTATCTTCTAACTTTACTTCTCAGTTTCTCGATAATGATTCTGAGAGTCCCGTCGCAGTACTTTTCGACTTCTGAGAGAAACATGACTCTCTTTAGTCCAGACTTACTGTAGAATACGGGGAGTTCAGGTTCTTTGAAGATGAAGCTATTTGGGTATGGTTTGAGTTCCTCCTCCATGCCGGTGAAATTTGATCTTGTGAGGTTTACCTTCTTAGCATTATTCTCAATGGCTATCTGAAGGTCATGGCCTGTGTAGAAGGTAATATCCCTTAGCATGTGTCTTTTGATGGCTTCATATCCCAGCTTATATCGAAATTCTCGTAGGATGAATTTCCTGTAGAGTCTTG
Source organism: Craterostigma plantagineum (assembly GCA_027422505.1). NCBI lineage: Eukaryota > Viridiplantae > Streptophyta > Magnoliopsida > Lamiales > Linderniaceae > Craterostigma > Craterostigma plantagineum. Next base: position 144,980 of record JAPQWV010000219.1, on the reverse strand, counting down.
ATATCTTGTATACTTCGCTGGGATCAATGTACTACAGATTACCTTCAGTGATCATGTCTTCTGAGCCGTCCAGTCGTTGTACTTTGTAGACTGGGTATTTTAGGCTTCTTCCCATTTCCTGGACGGTTACATCCAATATATCCTTGATCGGTGCCTTCGCTCTCATTCTCTTCTTGTCTGCATCCGTGATCCTCGAGCCACCTTTTGTCGTCCATTTGTAAAGGAAATGGTAGGCCAATTTTGTGGATCCTCCAACATGTGATAGGCCTCTCAGCTTCATTTCATTGTATGGTCGAATTTGATCACGTTCTCGCCAGATTCTGCTCCGAAATTCCTCTTGAAATGGAGTTGTGATTTTGTCCCATGGAATCTCATATGTATATGGCGTTTCTTCGTAGTCTTCTCCATTTCTGATCTCGTCAGGCGCCATTCTGAGGCTGACTTCAACTGCTGCCCAGATTAATCCACTGACGTTGTCCAGTCTCTCTTGAAGGTCATCTCTTGCGGGATGATCGCTGTAGCTTTGAGATCCCCATTCCTGATCGATAAACTCGTTGAGCTCAACCAGAGGATCACGGATATTCATGTCTACGACTTGAGGCAGTGGCTCATCGGTTTCCTGTGGGGGTGGGTCTGATCTGAAGTCGGACGGTAATGAGGGTAGGCCTTTTGGTAGGTTAGTAGTAGTTTGGGTTAAATGGGAAGAGGTAGTAGGTTGGGGATTTGTGGATTCTGATTGGTTTGAGGTGGAGGGCTCTGTATCGATGTTTGTTGCCTCGACCCGCTGTCGCTTTTCCTCCCCCTCAGGACGACCGTCGCCATCAGGGTCGTCATGTCGGCGCTTGTGTGAGGGCGGGTCGTAGTGGCAATGGTATGGTATTTGGAGGCTGTGAAGGAGCTCCTTATCCTCATCATCGAGGCGGTCGACCTCGCTAAGGAGGTGGGCGAGTAAATATTGTCGGAGCTCCTTGATGGTGGGTGTAGGAGTAGGGGTAGGTGTAGGGGTAGGTGTAAGGATAGGTGTAGGGATATGTGTAGTGGTAGATGTAGGTGCGTGGTGGGATTGGGAGGATGCCAATGCCTCGACTCTTTGTAGGATGGAGGCCTCCATCTGCTTCATTTCGCCGCGTAAGGTGGCGACGCTCTGTTCGAGGCTCCGGTCGAGGTGGGCGTGGGTGACGAAGGGTGATAACCCAACAGAGCCACGAAGGCGTTCTGTTGTCACGACATCAGAATAAAGTTCTGTGTCGCGGCCCACAGGCACTAAAGAGCGTGTGGGACTTGAGGTACCGGGGCCACCGAGGCTCACCGTTTGCATCGTCGATAAGACAAGCTCATCGAGATGGCCTGAAGTCACGGGGGCAGTGATGTTGCCCATGTCAGGTCTTCCGTCCGATCGTCGAGTATCATCAGGAGATGATATCTCTACGGGCGTTCTGGACTGATCACTAAGAAAAGTCGAGAAAGGTGTTTGTGTCCTAGCAAAATCGAAAAAATTTGGGAAGGTGGACACTAGACTCGATGTGATAGAAGAAGGGGCAGCGACGTGGGGCTGGGAGTCGCTGATTTGAACATCACTTGTCTCCGAGTGAGGCAAGGATGACTGAGATGGTTCCCCGTGCGATGTTGAGACACCAACCTGTTGGGAGGTTGATGAATGGGAAGGGCTGGGTTGTGCATGCGCCGTTGAACCAGATGCGGCGGCTTCTACTCGGGAGCTGATTATATCAGCTCTGCTCCTAAGGGTTCGGTTCTAGGAGTTATAGTGAGGAGGGGAGGTGCGAAGTTGATTGAACCGGGAGGAGGCGCCGGTCTGTCATGTTTTTTCTTTGTACGCACTTCGCGTTTTCGCTCAGGACCATGTCTCACACTCGAGCTGGCCCCGGAGTTGGATACGGTGGGGTTTGACCGTATCGTAGTGGCATGAAGATTTTGGGACTGCCGGTATGCAATCACGTCGGCATCCGTGGGGTTTGCAAGGTCCAAGAGATGATTTGGGATAGGCATGCCGTGGAATGTCGAACCTGCCTTTGGCCACTTCAAGTAGTTAAACCTTGGAACTTCTAGGTGCTCCGCCGCTGGACGACGAGTGATCTCTGGGTTGTTTTCCATGTAGTGATGAATCAATACTTGGAACCAGCGGAGAAACGGAAGGCCCTTTTTTCTTGGACGTCTTGAGGTGATCCCTGGTATGGATCTGGTCCATTATTTCTTGCATGAACAGGGTAGCATAGTCGTAGCGCTTCCCGAAGGCGATCCCGTAGAAGAGGGTGAGGATGCTGAGGTTGCAACAATCGTAGCCGGTGTGTTTCGGCGACAAGCACTTGTTAATCAGCATGAACAGTGCGTTCCATGGACTAGGTAGTTTGGTGACGGAGAATGCTGAGACTTGTGTGAGAGGTGGGGGGCAACCTAGCTCCAGCATGCCATTTAGGATTTCTTGAGTGGTGGGAGGTGGATCGAGCTCATCAAATGTGGGCAGTTGTAGAATCGTCCTCAGAAGATCTTTGTCGAGAACAACCGAAGTGTTCTCGATCTAACTTTGGAATATGATCTCCTCGGTGTCTTGAACTTGATCCATAAGTCCCCAGAATTGTTGCAGGTAGACTTGGGGAGCGCTCGCCGTGATTGTGAAAGCAGGGAGCAGAAAGTAATTCTTCAGAATGGCGATGATCACCATGTCTGAGCATCTGAATGCCGTTGTGTCCAATTGATAATTGTTCTTCAGCGGCTCGATCCATTTGGAGATTGGGTAGATCGTATCACGGTTTGGAATCTCCATAATCTGAAAAATATGATCATAAGGTCATTAGACATCGAATATTCTATCGTTGCCCTCGCTCGATGTGTTTCTTTTTCCTTCCTCTTTTTTTTTCTTTTTATTTTGTTTTGTTTTTTTTATTTATTTATTTATTATATATATATATATATATAGATATATAGATATATATATGTATAAATAAATGGATATATATATGTATAGATAGATAAATATATATAACTATATATTAATAGATGGATAACATAGATGGATTTTCGTTATGTAAAGGGGCTAAGTCGAGATTAAAAAAATATTGGGAAGCCCAATTGAAATTGATTAAATAGAGGCCCAATACGATAAATGTCGATAGCGGGTAAATGAAAGATGTCGAGAGAATTGATATCGAGATCTCGTAAAGTTGAAATCTAAAAGTCCAGATGTCGAGATTTAAAAGCAAAAAGGCGATAGAATGTCGAGAGGCTGAGTTTAAAGAAAAAATCGAGAGGCCCAATTCGAAGAAATTTCGAGAGGCCCATTTGAAAGAAATCGATTGAAAACGTCGAGAGGCCCAAACAAGTTAACTATGTCGGGATAGTTTTGAAATGTCGAGAAGGCCAAATGTCGAGACGAGAATCAATTTAAAGTTAAAGTCTCGATAAAGATTAAAATCAAGCAAAAAATGTCGAGATCTGTCAAGTGTTAAAATGTCGAAAGCGCAGGATGTCGAGATCTTTAAAAATCAATTTAAAATTCTAATTAAGAGAGACCTCGAGATTTGACGAAATAATTCAAAAGGATGTCGATACCGTAAATAAATGTCGAGATCGTAAATAGATGTCGACAGCGTGTAAATCCAATAGAAAATGTCGGGATCCTAGGGATGTCGAGAAAAAGAATGTCAAGAAAAATGTCGTGACAGTTTCAAATAAGAATTCAAATGGACTCGAGGGTTTGAAAGAGTTTGAAATTGACTCCGAGATTTTGGGGAAATCGAAATCGAAAGTGAAATCGTTTAAATGAAGAAGGGAAAATATGCAGTTCTTCATAGAACGTTCAAATCGAAAATCACGATGCAATTCTTCATAGAACGGCTAACACATCCCTGCAGATGAAACGGTTAGTATCACAAGAATAAAACGCGAAATCTATGTCATTCTTACCAGTAAATGGCGAGGATTATAGTGTAATGATTTAAGCGAGAAATGGAGAGGGCGGTGATTTATCAGGTCTGTCGAGATTTTAAGGTGAGGAAGACGAAGAGATGTCGAGATGTCCAAGTGAATGAAGATGTCGAGATGTGTAAAATGATGAAGACGAAAGATGTCGAGATTAGTTATAAGATGTCGAGACCATCTTGGGCTTCCTTAAGGCCCATATAAAATGTCGAAGAACTGAATGATAAATAAATGGCCCAATGTCGATAATAAGAAGTCGAGATGAAAAGGAAAAAAAATATCGAGGTTGAAAGTCGTGAATGAAATGTCGAGAGATTGAATGTGGGCTTGTCGAGTTTATTCTCGGGCTTGTTGACACCAAATGGCCCAATACGAAATCCTTAGAAGAATTCGAGATGTAGAATATGAGAGTAGATAGAATAAAATAAGACTTCGAATTTCAAACCTTAGAAAATTTCGAGAATATATAGAAAAAAAAATCAATATGATGACATTTAATGACTAGAGAAAATTGAACATGCGATGTAAATAGGAAATAAAATGCGATCTTGATTGAGTTATGTGATACTCCCCCTAGACATATGCATTTTTTTTTTATGTAGAGAATTTATAGAGAATTGAGCTACCCCTTAATAAATAAAATGCGATATTGATTGAGTTAATGCTCCCCCTAGACTTATGCGCTAATGGAAAAAAAATATGCAAAAAATAAATACTCCCCCTAGACACATGCATAGGCTTACAGAGTGCATAATGTGGTTGCGCCTGAGATGTACAGCCTAGCATGAATGTGACTATGCTAAGGGGTGAGATTCAACATGCCCAACCTAGAGACTAAGAACTGGAATCGTTTCTCATCCAATGCTTTAGTGAAAAGCTCCGCCAGTTGAAGTTCAGTACTAACAAACTGCATTTCTATAGTGCCATTTTCAACATGATTTTTTATGAAATGATATCGAAGATCAATATGCTTCGTGCGTGAGTGATGTACGGGATTGCATGTAATAGCAATAGCACTTTTAGAATCACTGTAGATAGGAATATTATGTAAATTAAACCCGTAGTCCAAGAGTTGAGTGCGCATCCACAGAATTTGTGAACAGCAACTGGCAGCTGCGACGTATTCTGCTTCAGCTGTTGACGTAGAAACACAATTCTGTTTCTTGGAGGACCAGCAGATTAATTTGTCACCGAGCAGTTGTGCGCCACCCGACGTACTTTTTCTATCCATGCGACAGCCTGCAAAATCGGAGTCAGTGTATCCAATTAATTGAAAACTAGAATTTTTGGGATACCATAGACCAAGATTTGGAGTTCCTTTCAGATAGCGTAGTATTCTCTTGACGGCAGTCAGGTGTGATTCTTTGGGGTTTGCTTGAAAACGTGCACAGAGGCAGGTTGCAAAGACGATATCTGGTCTGCTCGATGTTAGATGAGTAGTGAACCGATTATTCATCTGTAGTGTGATAAACGCATTTTCATTCGTTTATCTCCATCATTTTCATGTTGAATATTTTGTTTATGTGAGTTGTCTCGTGCATTTAGTCTTAATTTTTACATATTTTGATGTCAAAGGTATATGAGGCGATTTTGAGACGAACCGCGTAAACATGGAGCAGAAATTACAATTTTTCAATCAACACGGCCTTCAACATGGCCATGTCTAGCAGAAGGAAGGAGAACTCTAGGTTCGGCCTCCCAACACGGCCTTTAACACGGCCATGTTTGTCAGCAGAAAAGAAAACACACTTGCGGCCCTTTAACACGGCCGGACACATGGCCGTGTTGACTAACAGTGTTGGGCCTTAAACCCTAAGCCCAAAGGATACATGGCCGTGTTTGAAGCCATGTTCACCCTGTTTTCTACTTAAGCCGCAATTTGAAGCCCTAAGAGCATCTAAGCCGCCACAACTCATTTCTAATCACCAAAACACCTCAAGGACGACTGAAGAACCCTAGAGATCGATCTCAAATGATCTCTAGGTGCTAAAGTGAAGATTTGAAGCTCATTTACACCGGAGGATCGAGCAAAGCACGAGGGATAAGCTTGAGCTCGCTAAATAGGGAAGAATCTATGTATTTCTCTGCTTTGTTTCGTATACATCTCGTGGCTTCTTCCTTCATTATGAGTACCTAATCATTTTGTGTGTTTGGGATGAGAAGAACGCTAGATAGCGTCGTAGTTTGGACGTAAAATACTCGTGAACACATGATATGGCTTTGTATCGTTTATGACAGCTTTTATTCGATTCAATATGTCTATGTATTGTTTTGAGAATCACATTTGGCATGTCTATGTGTTGGTGTGATGTTTAGTAGACCGTTAAGGGCGAAAGCTAAATGACGGTTCGTTCTATCGTAAACGTTAGGCGTCGATTATAGGGCGAAAGCAAATAGTCGACCCTCACATTAGATAAACTACTATATATTCTCGTGACCATTTAGGGCGAAAGCTAAGTTGGAAACGAGTAGGAATTATCGTGACATAATCATTATCATGTGGTAACAGTATTACAACTTCATCGACGATATCTAGCGGGATTCGAAATCCCAAGCACATTCCTTTTATTCAAAGTTACTCTTAAATCTTTAGTTGTGTTTTGATCATTTTCCTGTGTTAGTTAAGTTGTTGTGACTTAATTCAAATTTAAAAATCTAAATCATTTGTTAGGCTAGATATTGAATTGATAGGTTATTACTAGTAATCGAGATTATTCCTCGTGTTCGATACTCGAATACTCGCTATAGCTATTTTACAAACGATAGGTACACTGCCTATCGCGCGTGGTGATAGTTATAACATATTCGTTTTAATTATTACTTGACGTACTTGCACGGACGTTTATTTAAAACGTACACGCCCGCGATCAAGTTTTTGGCGCCGTTGCCGGGGAATAATTTGATATTAGGAAAACCTAAGTTCGGTAATTTAGTCATTCACTTATTTGTTATTTTATTCTAGTTTACCAGAATTTCTTTGATTTGCGATTATTTTCTCGGTTGTGACTTGTTAATTAACTAACGAGATTCATTGGTCTTCAAGGTGTACTTTTACGGTGAATGACCCGAAATCATCCATCGTATCCACTCATTGAAGCATCTCCGGATTTCGAGCGTACGTTGCGACGAAGACTAAGGGAGGAAGTAATTGGAAGTTCTTCGTCCGACAACTCATTTCAGCTAGTTGATTATTCTCAAGACACAGCAGAAGGTTCTCAGGACACGACAAACACTTCTCACATCGAGACGTCGGTTTATAGTTCAGGGACACCAAAAGAGATGGCAGATCAAGAAGTTAATAACGAGGAGCAATCACTGCAAGATTTGCTCAAGCACGACACACTTGGTGGTACGGAATCGGCAATCGTGATACCACCTTTTGAGAACAATAACTTTGAGTTGAAGCATTCGTGGCTTCAAATGATATTTCAGACGGCTCAATTTGAAGGAAGGTCTGAAGATGATCCGTACAAACACATAAAGGCATTTTTAACAATTACGGACACTATCAAGATCAATGGAGTTCCAAACGACACCATCAAGCTTATGCTATTTCCATTTTCTCTCAAAGACAAAGCAAAGGAGTGGTTGGAGCTATTACCACCTAGGTCTATCACTACTTGGGATGAGCTACGAGGAGCTTTCCTTGGCTACTTTTTCCCGCAATCAAAGGTACTTCGGTTGAAAACTGAGATTTCACTCTTTCATCAAAAGGACACGGAGAACCTCTACGAAGTTTGGGAGAGGTACAAAGCCTTACTAAAGAGATGTCCGCAGCATGGAATGACAAAGGCCGCAATCGTTAATCGATTCCACGAAGCACTCAATGATCAAACGGCCCATATGCTAGACGGGGCCGCCAACGGAGGACTTGTGAAGCTCAGTGCCACAGAAGCTTGGAACCTAATTGAAGATTATACAAGGAACAGCTTTATGCGAGGCAACACAAGAATGAGGGTGCCTGGAGTGTTCGAAGTAAATGAGGACACGGCGATGAATGCTAAGTTTGACGCTCTTCAACAACAAGTTGCCACGACGCAAACTCAACTTCAGACGATGATCAATGCGCTACTACCAAAAGTTATCCAACCACCGACCGTTAATGCTGTAATGACACCAATGACCGCCGCACCACCGCAACAGATACCTTACATACCGCATTGTGGTAATTGTGGTGCAGCCCACGAGACGTCGGAATGTCAAGCCATACCACCGGTGGAACACGTTGACTACATGGGAAATTATCAAGGACAGAGAAGCTTCCAACCTCGAGCACATCCGAATCTTTCTTACGGAAATCAAGGCCATCAAGTGCAAAGGCAATCCGGTTTCCAACAAGGGCCACCACCGGGATTTCAAGCCGGAGGATCAAGTAATAACTATCAGAATACGGCTCAGGGTTCAGGATCAAATGACATGAGGGATATGAAGGGTATGATGGAGAGTCTCCTCTCAAACTTCGAGAAGACTACTCAAGCCCATGAGAGTCGATTAACAAAGATGGAAGAACAATTCCAATTCATTGATCTCCGAGCTCAAAATACAGAAGCGTCTGTACGAAAATTGGAGTTGCAAGTTGGCCAAATAGCAAAGCAATTGGCTGAACAACCTCAAGGTTCACTCCCGAGCTACACCGAGCCAAACCCTAAGGAGTATTGCAATGCGGTAACCCTGATAAGCGAGAGAGAATTGCAAGAAGTACCCGCCAAGCAGAATTCAAAGGAGATAACAGATTTCGAGAGCCACGACGAGCTAAAAGCGGAGGAAAGCAAAGGCAACGATGTCGAGAAGGTCAAGGCTGACAAAGGAAATGCGCGACCATTCGTGAAGCCGTACCAGCCGAAGATTCCATATCCAGCTCGGTTGAGGGAGGTCGAACCTGAAAAGGAGGAGGTCGAACCCGAAAAGAAGGAGACCGCGCATGGAAAAGAAAAGGAGGAGAGGATTGCTCCAAGATCACCAGTCAATTCCTACACACCGAAGATTCCATATCCGGCTAGGTTAACAAGGGCGATAACTGACGATCGATTTGGTACGTACCTAGAGGAACAGTGCGCCAAGAAGGAAGTGAAGTCGGTAAATCGTGTCGAGGAAGAGAAAGTCGACAAGGTCGTGACTACGCCGTCTGTCAAGGCGTGTCAACCAAAGAAATATATTGTTGACGACGAGTTCGGTAAATTTCTTTCACTTTTCAAACAACTACATATTAACTTACCGCTCGTCGAAGTCCTTGCACAGATACCTCGATGTGTGAAATACCTCAAGGACTTACTCACGAACAAACGCAAGCTCGAAGATGTTGCTGCTAATTGTCTTCGAGGGGAGTGCTCTGCCGTCGTGCAAATGAATATCCCGAAGAAGCTAAAGGATCCAGGGAGTTTCACTATACCTTGTCTTATAGGAAATTTATATATTCATAAGGCATTTGTTGATTTAGGTGCTAGTATTAATTTGATGCCTTATTCTATGTTTAAGAAGCTTGGTTTAGGTGAACCCAAACCCATTAGGATGAGTATACAACTAGCGGATAGATCTATTACGTATCCTAAGGGTATTATAGAAGATGTGTTACTCAAGGTTAATAAGTTTATTATTCCAGTGGATTTTATTATTCTTGATATGAAGGAAGATGAAAATGTACCTTTGATCTTAGGGAGACCATTTTTAGCCACTGGAGAGACCATGATAGATGTTAAAAACGGCACCTTGACGTTTACTATAGATGGAGAGGAAGTAACATTTTGCATGGCGCAAACTAAGAATGATATCAGCAAGCATGAAAATAGTTATTCCTATCCTGATTTTATTGATCAAAATTCTTCTCTGTCTTTTTCACGATTATCACAGGTTATCGAGAAGAAAGACACGGGGATAGGCGAGGGAAGCAAAGAGGAGAACAAGGAGATGCGTTTGATCGACGGACCACCGCTTTTAGAGTTTGAGCGGCAGCCCAACCATTTCAGTCATTTCAGTTGCGATTCTCCCAAGGGCGGTCCAAAACCACCGATGGCAGTCCCTTCCAACCGTTTTTCCAAACCACCTTGAAGACTCACTCGACTACGTCCGGCTCAAGACGTTAAAGAAGCGCTTCTTGGGAGGCAACCCAGGTATTTTTATTTATGTTTAGGCATTATAAATAAAAAATTAATCTAAAACTATATAAATTAAATTAAATAAAACAACAATAATAATAATAACAGTAATATTTAATTAATAATAAATTTATTGCGAATATTGAAGATGGGTACAACGCAGAATCGAGAGATGAGATAGGAACATAGTTTTACTACATAAAAGATGGTTACAATACCATTACAACGTGTGAAGGTCCAACACAAAAGCAATTAAACTGCGAATAACATAAAAGACAGAACAATAGTTTATTTTGCTTCATAAGGGCGGGTTACGCACAAGTGCACCTTGTGAGAACCCAACACACGAAAGCTAGTAAAACTGCGAACAAACCCACAAGAAGAGCGAAGTAGAGTGACAACATATCTAAGTTGCGTCGAAACCTCACGTATTCTTCACTCTCATTCTCACGGCCTTGCTGCTGTCCCCAATTCATAATGACTAGCTAAATCAAAATATCGAAAATAAGATTGCTGAAGACGTGTGATTTATGGTAGATGATGCTGTTGTGTTATTCTACCAATGTCTATTTATAGGCATGAAGGGCACAAAAACATCATTATCAAATCCAACAAATCAAATAAATGATATAGACGAATTTTTGACTTGGAGATCTAACGCCGCGTGAGAAAGTGATATTCCCTTGTCGATTATCAGATATTTTCTTCGCACCAATCGTTCTCGAAAAATTCGTCGATTGCGTGTCAATCATAGTTAAAATATATATTAAATAATAATAATAATACTTAAAGAATAAAAAAAAAACAAAACAAAAAAAACACAAAAACAAAAAAATTGATATCCACACGGCCATACACATGGCCATGTTGGTCTTGTATAATGTCACGGCCGCTACACACGGCCGCTGACATGGCCATGTTGTTTTTCTTTATTCCAAAAAAATAAAAATAAAAATAATAATAATAATTAAAGAAAAAAAAGAAAAAAAAAGGAAGGGCAAACAACATAAGTATGCAAAGCTTGCATGAAACATATTTACTTGGAATCAACCACCCAATCACAACTTCAAGTATGGGGAGGAGGACTTAACATTTATGCTTCAACCTCGTCACACTTCGCCATCATGCTCACCTAGTTTAATCAGGGGAGTTCACGCTTTTCAATAATTTTCCACTCCTTTTGTGCTTATAATTTTCCGTTGGGGACAACGTTTTTCTCAAGTGTGGGGAGGGGGAATTTTGCGTGAACAGAATTTTTTTGTTTCAAATGTGCGTGATCCGTTGAGAAAATGCATGTTCTTTTAATGTTTGGCATAATTAGTTGTTCATTATCTTAAAAATAGAGTGCATGCTAGGGAATGATTGATTTCTTTCGACATGAACGAGTTTGGCGATACTATGAAAGATTCGTATGCATGACCCACTTTGTGAGATTTGTGAGCTGAAAAGTGCATAGTTTAATTCTCTCGTAAACTTTCTCGTGGTGCATGTTGAAAATTACTAAGGTGAGACTGCATGAAAATGAGGGAGGCATTAGGAGATAAGTCCATAGCCAAAGTTTCCGACCACGCCTGATCACCGTAGTTAGCCACTTTGAGCTTGAGCCTTTTTATTTGAGAAAACCCGGGGAATTATAAGCCGCTGACCTACGAAACTTTCAGATATCATCTTACCCGACTAATAGAAAAAGTGGAGGTTGAGTGCCAATGTCGAAAAGCGTAGCCCAGCCGTTGTTTAAAATATATATCTCCTTTAGATAATCTGGCGTTAAGAACTCCTCCATCGATAATCTCTCACCCGCAAAGGGACAGAGAGAAGAGGGGCTTAGCGACACGAGAAGAGGAGCTTAGATACGTGGAAAAGATGTTAAGAACCCTTCCTTCGATAATCTCTCATGCAAAAAAAAAAAGTCAGAGAGAAGAAGGGCTTAGCATAGGCAAAAAAAAAAAAAAAACATAGAAAAAAAATCCAAGACGGCAAGAGCTAACCACAACGTATGCGGCGCGCTATCGAATAGTGGCACGACACCGACATGACCGCTTTGATATTTTCGATTGAAGTTTACTCTCCATTATAGTCAGTTGAGCCTACTATAACCCGAAAAAGACCTTCTGATTCACGCCTTATCACCGAGAGTAGTAGATGTATGATCCACTTGCGAGTTTATAGTAGGGATTAGACTATTGCATGAATTGAGGGAATTCACCGACATTTAGCCTATACCCCGAGTTATCCGAGTGAATTCCTGCATAGTACGGATCTTGATTAGTATTGCTAAAGAAGTTCCTGTTGTTTCGAGGTAGTCATTGTGTCATGTTTCGAATTTCTTGATTAATTCCGTTTCATGTTTTTCTATTTGAACGATGATGTGCAAAGGACATGTATTACATGTTTTAATTTGTTAGCCTAAATTGCTTGAGGACAAGCAAAAGCTCAAGTGTGGGGAGGTTTGATAAACGCATTTTCATTCGTTTATCTCCATCATTTTCATGTTGAATATTTTGTTTATGTGAGTTGTCTCGTGCATTTAGTCTTAATTTTTACATATTTTGATGTCAAAGGTATATGAGGCGATTTTGAGACGAACCGCGTAAACATGGAGCAGAAATTACAATTTTTCAATCAACACGGCCTTCAACATGGCCATGTCTAGCAGAAGGAAGGAGAACTCTAGGTTCGGCCTCCCAACACGGCCTTTAACACGGCCATGTTTGTCAGCAGAAAAGAAAACACACTTGCGGCCCTTTAACACGGCCGGACACATGGCCGTGTTGACTAACAGTGTTGGGCCTTAAACCCTAAGCCCAAAGGATACATGGCCGTGTTTGAAGCCATGTTCACCCTGTTTTCTACTTAAGCCGCAATTTGAAGTCCTAAGAGCATCTAAGCCGCCACAACTCATTTCTAATCACCAAAACACCTCAAGGACGACTGAAGAACCCTAGAGATCGATCTCAAATGATCTCTAGGTGCTAAAGTGAAGATTTGAAGCTCATTTACACCGGAGGATCGAGCAAAGCACGAGGGATAAGCTTGAGCTCGCTAAATAGGGAAGAATCTATGTATTTCTCTGCTTTGTTTCGTATACATCTCGTGGCTTCTTCCTTCATTATGAGTACCTAATCATTTTGTGTGTTTGGGATGAGAAGAACGCTAGATAGCGTCGTAGTTTGGACGTAAAATACTCGTGAACACATGATATGGCTTTGTATCGTTTATGACAGCTTTTATTCGATTCAATATGTCTATGTATTGTTTTGAGAATCACATTTGGCATGTCTATGTGTTGGTGTGATGTTTAGTAGACCGTTAAGGGCGAAAGCTAAATGACGGTTCGTTCTATCGTAAACGTTAGGCGTCGATTATAGGGCGAAAGCAAATAGTCGACCCTCACATTAGATAAACTACTATATATTCTCGTGACCATTTAGGGCGAAAGCTAAGTTGGAAACGAGTAGGAATTATCGTGACATAATCATTATCATGTGGTAACAGTATTACAACTTCATCGACGATATCTAGCGGGATTCGAAATCCCAAGCACATTCCTTTTATTCAAAGTTACTCTTAAATCTTTAGTTGTGTTTTGATCATTTTCCTGTGTTAGTTAAGTTGTTGTGACTTAATTCAAATTTAAAAATCTAAATCATTTGTTAGGCTAGATATTGAATTGATAGGTTATTACTAGTAATCGAGATTATTCCTCGTGTTCGATACTCGAATACTCGCTATAGCTATTTTACAAACGATAGGTACACTGCCTATCGCGCGTGGTGATAGTTATAACATATTCGTTTTAATTATTACTTGACGTACTTGCACGGACGTTTATTTAAAACGTACACGCCCGCGATCATAGTGTGTTTCGTCAATAGGCTTGCCAGCGACATCTGCATCAAGTTTGCATGCTGTGGACATAAGAGTCGCTATGGGAGTGCAGTTTTCCAACTTGTATTTCTTCAAGAGATCACTTATATACTTAGATTGACTGATAAAAATACCATCTGAAAGCTGTTTAATTTGCAGTCCTAGAAAGAAGTTCATCTCGCCCATTAGACTCATTTCGAACTTGGTGGTCATTAATTGACTGAATTCCTCGCATAATTGTACGTTTGTGGAGCCAAAGATGATATCATCCACGTAAATTTGAACTAGCAGGATATTGGAATTCTGTCTTTTCACGAAGAGTGTAGTATCGATTTGACCTTTTGTGAAACCGAATTCGACTAAAAAGGTGGAGAGAACGTCATACCAGGCTCTTGGTGCTTGTTTAAGTCCATAAAGGGCTTTATCAAGACGATACACATAGTCAGGCTTGGTTGAGACGACAAATCCTTCAGGTTGTCCAACATAGACTTCTTCTTTCAGTACTCCGTTTAAGAAGGCTGTCTTGACGTCCATCTGGTAGACAGTAAAGTCTTTATGAGCAGCGTATGCAAGGAATAAGCGAATAGCTTCTATACGAGCGACTGGTGCAAAAGTTCATCGTAGTCAATGCCTTCTTGCTGGTTGTATCCTTTTGCTACCAACCTAGCTTTATTACGGATGACTTTGCCATTTTCGTCCCTTTTGTTCTTGAAGACCCACTTCGTTCCTATGATCGTTTTTCCTTTGGGTCTTGGAACTAAGGTCCAAACTTGTAGGCGTTCAAACTGGTTGAGCTCATCTTGCATAGCAATGATCCAGTTTGGTTCTGACACTTTTCGTGGTTCAAGTTGACTCATAAAACACGAGAAATGTTCGTGGAAAAATGAGACGTAATCATTCGGAATTGCGCTTTTCTTCTCACGAGTTGACCTTCGCAGGAGTGATTGATCCGTGTGAGAATCATGAGTTTGATCAGGAATTGTCGCAGCTTCGACTTCAGGAGGTTGATCGTGTTGTGAGGCTAGGGTGTCAACGTTTGTTTCAGTCTGAGGTGTTATGGCATTTGGAGTGGGATCATGACTTGAGTGAGAGATTTCATCCTCAGTGGCTGGGGCGTTTGGAAGCGTGAGATCTGTTTCTGAGGAAGAGTTGTCTTCAATATCTGTCGTTGCTTGGATTTCACCTTGTGGAGTTTCCGTCATCGAAGAAGACACGGGATCTGAAATTAGATGAAAATCCTCAAGCAAGAAGTCTAGAGATGCCATATTTGGATTTGAAGAGTCTAAGTCTTGTTGATGGCTCGCTAATGTGTTTGAAGATGCCACTGGTGGTGGAAATGTCTCGTCAAATGTGACGTTAGCACTTTCTCGTACAATCTTAGCGTGCTTGAGGAATACTCTAAAGGCTTTGGACGTAGAAGAATACCCAATGAATGTTCCTTCGAGAGCTTTGGGATCAAACTTGCCTCTGTTGCTTCGATCACCTGCAATGAAACATTTGCAACCAAAAACTCGAAGAAATGAAATGTTAAGAGCATGATTATTTATGATCTGATATGGAGTCTTCTCAAATCTTTTGTGAATTGATGTGATATTCTGTGTGAAGCATGCAGTGCTTAGTGCTTCAGCCCAGAAAGAGTGTGGAAGATTCGATTGAATTATCATCGTGCGTGCAGCTTCAACAAGGGTTCGATTTTTCCGTTCGACGACCCCATTTTGTTGCGGAGTTCCAGCAGCTGAAAATTGTTGTGATATGCCTTGAGATGCGTAGAAGTTCCTCAATTGATTGTTTTTGAATTCCGTACCATTATCTGATCTAATGGTACCAATCCGAGCCTGCAACAGGTTCTGTGTGGTTGTCACGAAGGTTTCGATTATTGAGGCGGTCTCATCTTTACTGCGCAAAAATTTTGTCAAGGTGTATCTAGAAAAATCGTCGATGAGGACCAGAACATATTTGCGACCATTGAGACTCTCTGTTCTCGTGGGACCGCATAGATCAATGTGGAGTAGTTCTAAAGGTCGGAAAGAGCATGCAACATGTTTGGACTTATGGGATGCTCTTTTCATTTTTCCTAGTTCGCAGGCACTACGGAGATGTTCCTTTTGATATGAAAGGTTTGGTAGGCCGATAACTAGTTGCTTAGTGGACAGTTTATTAATGTCTTTAAAGTTTAAGTGGGATAGACGACTGTGCCATAGAGTGTTTTGAAGATGTGAGGCTTTAGAGAGTAGGCAGATATTCGTGGACGGAGTGGTTGTTTTAAGGTCAATCGTATAGAGATTCGTTTTTCGAATACCATGGAGTAAATCGTTACTGTGACCATCATTGATGCTGCATTTTCGTGCTTTGAAATTGATTTCGAGCCCTTTGTCGCATAACTGTCCAATGCTGAAGAGATTGTGTCCGAGTCCCTTGACATACGAAACGTCTTGGATGGTCAGATTGCCGTGATGTAGATCTCCTCGTCCCAAAATCGGGGATGACTCGTTGTTTCCAAATCGTACTTTACCGCCATATTTTTCAGTGTAGTTGTTCAACAGTTCCTTGTTCGCAGTCATGTGTGTGGAGCAACCTGAATCTAGATACCACACATGATGGACCTGCAAGAGGAATGATGTTAGAGACATTTCGGTACCCATTTGAGAATGGGCACTGTCCACTTCTTAATAGATGACTTAGTAGAGCTAATAGTGGGGTTAGTATCGATGGCAGTCGTTGTTGTGGAGCACTTAAGGTTACTTTTAGGAATCCATCGCTGCAATCCTTGTCTTGAGTGTCGAGGGAATGTAGAGTGATGTTTTTGCTTGGGCACCCAAATCTGTACAACATTACTTTTATGCGATGTAGATTTTTTGTTCAATGATCGATTAAATGTGGGAGTGCTTGAGTCATGACTTGCATGAGACAAAGACGGTCGAGTAGTAGAATGATGCATTTTATAAGCAGTAGGTCTATTTATACGGGAAACATTAAAGGACTTAAAGTTATTTAAAGAAATACTAGTAGAGTTATCATAAATAGTAGGGTAAGTCGTCTTGAAAGGAGTTGGTTCAGGTTTCGATTTCCGGACCCAGGCCAATGGCTTCTTCTGCTCAGTTAGTCTCTTGCCTGTATTCAAGTTTGGCATAGCATTAGGAGTTAGATCAAAAGATGAAGATGAATAGACTTCAGATGAATGATCGTTGAGATTTCTTAGGAGTGAAATTTCATTTAGTAGTTTCTCCTTTTCGAACTTGAATATTTCGATTTGATTTTGGTGTTCTTTGGCTTGTGTAGTGTTAATGTCTTGAAGGCATGAGAGTTCAGCTAGGAAGTCCTTGCCTTTACAGGGGAACCGTGTGTCGTTCTTGTTTGGGGTTGCGCTTGCAAAACGAAAACGGGAATTCAAGTCAAGTGCATCATCATAGGAAAAGTAATTATTTGAGGGGGATGCGTAGTTTCAAATAGCAGCTCATGTCTTTTGACTTTTTCTTTCCCTTTCGTTGTCTTGGAAAGTGATGCTTCTATCTTAGGCTGATCTAGATGCAGTTGTGGAGAGAGATCTATGGAGTTATTGATTTGTTTTTCGAGTGAAGATATAATTGTCAGAAGTACGTCTTTTTCTACTTGAGCGGCAATCTTTTCGGTCTCAAGAGTCGAGCGCAAATCATAGATTTCTTTGATAACTGCAGGAATATATGTACTAGAGGTATTCGATCTTGGGCAACTACTTCTTCTGTAGAGGGTGGATATAAGGAAAAGTAGTCATCAGATAGAGAAATTTTCCTGGTTTGGTAACTTTTATTCAGTTCCTCGTAGTCAATTGGAATTTCAGCCCAGTCCTTTTTATTTCTCTTTTTCTGCTCTAAATTGTCAAGTGTAGATGAGCTAGTGAAAGGCATAAGACTAGGAATATTTAAGCCTAGGAACCTGATATCATAAAGGGGAAGGGGTTTCTTTACTGTTTGCATGGAATCTGAAACATATCCTATTCCTTCACGGGGATCATAAAATTCTGTGTCTCTAGCATTATTTAAAAGAATCATTTTGTCTGTTTGTACTCTACTGTTTAGAAGATCCTCAAGTTTTTTTATTTCGAATATAGACGATTTCGTTCCTTAGTTAAAAATTCATATTGTTGGGATATTGTGTTTCGCTCTTCCTCACTCTCTTGAAATCATTTTCCTTTTTGAGAAGTTTTTCTTCTAGATCTCTTATCCTAGTCTCATGTCTGAGGGATGTATCCTGAGCTTGTTCCGGAAACGAGGTTAACCTAGCCTTTTCTACTAGTTCGGTTCGCAAGACCTTTTCATTGTTTTCTAACCTAGATTCTAGTTCCCTTAATGATTGGTTTTCACTAGACATGGATGTTAGTCTATCCTAAAGAAGACATAATTGTTCATGTAGATTGGAGTAAGATTCGTGTAGTTTCAGAAGATGAGTCGGTTGAGGGAGTGGCTACAGTGTTGTGTGCCTCATCTTCAGTGTCAGTTTCAACGTTTGCCATGAGTGCCAGATTTTCGTCCTCACTCTCAGAGGTATCCTCGAGCCATGATTCCTGTTCTGCCATGAGTACGACACCACTTTGTTTTTGCTTGAGAAGTTGTGCCTTTTTGGTGTAGTAGTCAACATCTTTTGTCTTGGGCAGAAAGCAGTCTCGAGCGAAGTGTCCTGGTTTGCCGCAGTTGAAGCACTTTTGATCTTTCATTGAAGACTTAGGTTCGGACTCGTCAGCCTTTCGGTCTCGCTTCTTCGAGGAACTGGTCCTGGGTCGGTTTGAGGATCTATTCTGTGTGTATGAGTTGAAGCGTTTGGTGATGAGGGCCATCTGTTTGGTAATCTCTGCAAGCTCGGGATCCATGTCCCCACCGGTGTTGTCAGTTTCTTCTTCAGAAGAGCTGGGATTCTGTATGGGCTTCGAATTTTTTCTTGGTTTTCGGTGGCTGATCAGTGCAAGAGTCTCCATGGCTGCCTTTTCCTTTGATGCTTTCTGGATCTCACTAATGTCTTCGACATGTTGAGCAAGGCTGTCGAATAGACAGTGAATGTCCATTTCTTCTAGATCCTTGTTCTGTCGGATATTACTTGCTATTTTCCTCCATTCTGGCTGCAGTGCAGAAAGAAAGCGGATGTTGATCTCCTCACCGGTTCTGGTTACATTGATCTTTCTCATCTCATTTACTAAGGTCAGAAACCGTTGATAGGTATCATACAGCTCTTCTCCGTCCTTGGCTTTGAATGAATCATATGCAGTTAGGATGTTGGACTTCTTTGCCTTGTATCCAGATTCAGTACGTTGCATCATTTTGCTAATCTCATCCCACATTTCCTTGGCATTTTGTAAGCTATTGACTTGCATGAAGATGTCATTTGGAATGCTCTGGCAGAGATAGGTTCTGGCCTGACGATCGGCACGAGCTCGGAGTTTTTCAGTTTCAGTGTAGGCTGAGCGAGCTTTGAGTTCCCTGGTGTCTGGAACGGGTGGTGTATTGTTTGGATTGCCTGGAATAGTGATCCAAAATTGAGCTGGGCCTTCGGTGAGGGATTCGTACATTAAGTCTCCGTTCTCCTTGCTGTCGATGAAGTTCATAAACCTGAGTGTACATGCTGTGTATTCGTCCCTCTTGAGGATGGGAGGTCTCGTGTCGTTTCCAAGTGAATATAGGTCCATTTCTTGTAGTAGGTTGGATGTGGATCTTTATCGTGTTGATCAACTAAGATTCTAACTCAAGGAGGCAGAGAAGGTTAGAGATAATATATGAAATAAAATAAGCACAGAATTCGATTTGAAATTTTAGTGAAAGCTTATTTTAACAAATAGAGAAATAGTAATAATAGTAGAACGAAATTATTATTATTATTTTTAATTTTTATTTTTTATTTTTTTAAGTGATAACAGTAGTTTAAATAATAATTGTAGAACGAAGATAAATTGATGTTAGATCTTCAATGTCGAAAGTAGCAAAGTCGAGAATTGAATGAATTTCGAAGTTTAGATAATGTCGAGATTTCAATTGAAGATAGGCAGTATCGCGATTCTTGTCGAGATCCTTATCGAAATTCTATCGAGATTGGATTTGAGGTTTCAAACAGAAATGATATCGAGATAAAAGGAAAGAGATGTCGAGATCAATGTCGATATTAATGTCGAGATTAATGTCGAGACGAAAAAAAAATGTCGAGATCCTTCTATCTAAGTAAGATGTCGAGGTCTATGTCGAGATCCTTATTAAATTTCGAGTAAGATGTCGAGCCCAATGTCGAGATATTTCAAAGTCTTTGATTGAGGAAGATGTCGAGAGATATTTCGAATGAAATGTCGAGAACTTCAAAGGACTTCAAATGTCGACAAGAACAAATGTCGAGAAGTTTTAAATGTCGGGAAGCTACAGAATATCGAGCAAGATGTCGTGGCCCTTATTCCATAGTAAAATGTCGAGATAAATGTCGAGGTAAATGTCGAGATCGATGTAATGTCGAGAAGCTACAGAATATCGAGCAAGATGTCGAGGCCCTTATTTCATAGTAAAATGTCGAGATAAATGTCGAGGTAGATATCGAGATCAGCTGCTTAGGTCAAAATCTCGAGAGGCTAAAGGGAATCCTGTTCACGTCGACGTCACGATTTGTTCTTTGGCTGAAAAGAAGAATTCGATCAAAAAAAATTATGCAATCTTCATGAGCCGAGAGATAATCTGAGAAATTGGATGAGAATGGATTGTTAGGATTTTGTAATACCCGAGTCCCGTAAGTAAGTCGGCCAATAAATATGCATACTTATTATATGACTTACATGGCTGCATGAGATATGCTTTATGAATTTATGTGTCAACATGATATCAAATTGGGTGCTATTAGGGTTACTAACCAAGTAGATGAATTAACTGAATTTAGGTTAGTTACTGATTTTAGAGTTTTGGTACATAACATGATAACTTAGAAGATTTGATTTAAATATTAAATACCACATTTTGGGGAGTATGAATTGGTAGGAATAACTTCAAAACCCATTTCGCAACCTTTATATTTATCGATTTAAACTCAAAATCTTTAGGTTTCGAAATTTAAGAAGGTTGAAAAGATGTCGAGATAGTAGTATTGAAAGAAAATAATAGTGATGGAGATAGGTATCAATTCCTTGATTAGGAAGAAAGAAGTTAAAGTAATAATAAAATAACACATATTACACAACCAAGATAAGATCAACGAATTGTTGAAGTCATTTAGTTACTTACACACGCATAATAAGAATAGAATAAGGAGAAGAATAGATAATTTATATCATAACAAGGGGTTACCTAACTATGAAGGAAAAGGTTATATAATAGTACTTAGTTGAAGATAATTGTTAAGGACTTAGGTTGATGTCATTTGGCTAGTCAGACACGTCAAACAAAGGATAAGAGGAAAATGAGTAATTAACCTCATAAGTTAGAAAGCCATCGGAAGTGGAAGTGGAGAGAAAAGCAGAGAACTCGAACTAAGCTAAACTTGGAAAGGTACAAAACTGTTATTCCGATTTTTAATCTGTTCTATTCATATATTAATATGCTTAGGAAATTATTAGGCATGATAGTTTGAATATAACTAGGGTTTTGTAAATTCAACTAACGAGGGTTTTCGGAAAATATTTACAGCTTTTATAATCATGAAACCCTTACAATATTCAAATTGTTCTTAGGAAAAATGAGTTTTTGATCGAGGATTTTAAAGTTTCTAAGGAGTTAAGATCGCGAAGTACGTTGGGGTTGTTAGGAAATATTATTTATGCAGGTTTTATAGAAGTTTAATTCTTGAAGGCTTAGGAATCGTTTAGGGTTTATGCTAAGTTTCAGTTTGGTAAATATGGAAACTCTGTTAAGCCTTGTAGGAATAACTCGAGCTCAAGGGTGAAAATAGAAGAATGTCGAAATCTTCATGTATAGCCTTGAAAAACCCCCTCGAAATTTTATATGTTATATCGTGACGTATCTTGAAAATGTCGAGACCTAAGGTGCACTTTAGCTCGAGATTTATATGGAGAAAGGAAGCCATATCGACATCTTATATATATATATATATATATAGACACATATCGACATTTCTCATCAATGGGGGTGTCAGACATCTTTATCTAATATAATATTGATAAAATTTCGAATTCTGTTAGTGATTAAGGGAGGATTTCGAAGTTATTATTTAAAATACAGAAACATATATATCTTGAAAGATATCTTGGATATAATATCAATATTTTGCTATAAGCTCATCCCGACATTATACTTACAATGTCGAATTGTTTGAGGGTGTGAAGTCGAGATGTTGGTTCGTTATTTATTAAATGTCGAGGCTTAAGTCCCAACATGTCGATATTTTACTTGTTATGTCGATATCTATTTGGTATATGTTTATATCGAAATCTTTGTATCGAAATATGTGTATAATATGTCGAAATCCTATTAGAGTAATGAGAGTAATATCGAATGTTATTTCACACTAAAGTCGAAACCTTTGTGTAGTATAAATATCGAAACCCTAACGTAATACCGAGATTCACTTATAACACACACATCGAAATCCTATAAGAAGGCTGTCGAGACTTATTTAGATAATTGATGATATCGAGTTTTATACTAAAGCAAATGTCGAGATGTACAAATAATAAATATCGAGACATATCATTAACCAATGTCGAGATTTGCTCTCGTGATTTAGCTCGACATCGTATGTGCATAATGTGATAATACATCTCGACATTGTGATCTCATTTATCTCGAGGTCTTGCATCATTTCAGTATCGAAATCCATGTCATAATTAAATAACTAAGCTCGACATTTATCCTAAGAATAAGTCGAGATACTTGTCGAAATTTATAGAAGTCGAAACTAGGTTTTTCAAATTAAGCTAATTTCGTGAAATTAAAATTAGACTAACAAACCCTAATCTTATATGTTTCAATATTTAGGGTTCGAAGGTTAGCAATTTACAGTACGATAAGCTAATAGCTAAGGATACCAGGTAAGTGGGAATTTCAACTACAACACATAATTATTTGTATGTACTTGAATTACGTGACTATGTGCTTGGGTTTATATTATTACGTGAATTATTTGACATGCTTTTGCATGATAAAATATTTACGGTATTAATTCACGTTGCATATTCATATGCATGCACGAGGCACTTGGGGTTTTATCGTCTGAGGGCGAATGATATTTGCCGATATAGGCATTTGATGTCGACTCGCAGTTGAGTCAGGGCTACTTCTATGGCACCATGACGGCGTGCTGCGTCGTCGATTATATTATATATTTATTTGGGCTTCTGCCCTGTTTATTTTATTTGGGCTGATGCCCTGATAGCGGAGGGATGCGACCTGGAGGGTGCGACCTGGGAAGGAGCGACCTAGGGGGAAACCCTAGCGTAGGCTAACCAGCGTAGGCTACCAGCGTGGGCTACCGCACGGCAGAGGGGACGACCTGGGAGGGTGCGACCTAGGGAAACCTAGCGTAGGCTACCCAGCGTAGGTCACTGCCACGTTTATCCGTGTTGGATTAGAGCTCTTTATGGTGCATAGCAAGTTAGCCGAGGGCCCTGAGAGATATGAGATTGAGTTTGATTTACGAGGTGTGGGATGCATTGGCGCGGATGCCTTTGCGGGGTTTTCACGTTCACGACACTGCATATTCCTACTTACTGAGCTTTATAGCTCACCCCTTACTTTATGTGTTGTAGGTGCACGCGACCACGGTACGTGATCGCTTCTGATGGCAAGGCTTTCCTTTTGAAGCTTCCAGCGACTTTTGAGGGTGGTGTGTACATAGATGCGACCTGTGTGGCCGGGCGTTAGGGTTTCTTTTGCTTCGCACTTATACACTTCCCTTGTATATAGGATTGGAGCGATATTTTGAGCATGTACATAATGAGTTCCTTTATATAAAAGGAAAAATTTAATACGCATTTTCGCGTATTGTTTACTTTATATTATATTTAATCACGTAAGATAACGTTAGAAAGGTTAGTATATGGCGGGGCGCCACAGGGTGGTATCAGAGCTTCGGTTGCAGGTTCTGTAGACTGTCTATGTACACACACTCAAAAGCGTGGAAGCAGCCTTGCTAGTAAGTTTTTGTTCCTGTTATTTTTGTTTGTGTTGCGTAATTTATTGGCCTTAGGGACATCAGGGTAGGAATATTACGATGGGTAGAACAAGAAGTGAAGGTAGTGGGAGCTCCGATCGGGGTAGAGAACCCGAAACACCGACTGATAATCGTGACGCTGCTATTCTCCAACTTACGGAGTTAGTACGTCAGCAATCTGCCCAGATCCAAGAATTAATCCAACGTCGAAACACTGAGGGGCAACAAACCAGCGGACCTTCCCAGGCAGAAAGGATCGAGATCGTTGGGGAACGGTTTCGCAAACTCAATCCGCCTACATTCGAAGACGCTATCGATCCCACGTCTGCTGAGGATTGGTTAAGGACCCTTGAAAGTATGTTTCAGTACAGCCGCATACCCGAGGAAGAAAAAGTGTTATGTGCTGCATTTCTACTGCGGGGAAGCGCAGGCCATTGGTGGGACACTATCATGGCAATCGAGGACCCGATCACGATGAGCTGGGATCGTTTCAAAGAACTCTTCAGGAGCAAGTACTTTACTGCTCCAGTGCGAGCCCAGAGAATGAATGAGTTTATTAATCTTCGCCAGGGGCCGATGACAGTGGCGGAGTACATCCGCAAATTTGAACAGTTGTCGAGGTTTGCCACTCACATGGTTAGCACTGATGCCCTGAAGATCGAACGCTTTTTGGAGGGCCTGAAGCCAGAATTGTATCGCGATGTAAATATGGCCGGACTTCAGGGAGCCACATACGCTCAAGTTGCGGAGAGGGCATTAGTTGCTGAACAGGCCGAGACCAGAATCATTCGTGCACAAGAGGCAAAGAGAAAATTTGTTCAAGGAACACAGTGGAGTGGAGGAAATCAGAAGAAGCGGTTCTTTGTGAAGGGAGCAAAGCCTAATTTCCAAAATAGACCTGGACCATCCCAACAACCAAATCAGATGCCACCAAGGTTTCCCGCACCAGTACCAAATTGTCCAAGGTGTGGGAGACGACATTTTGGTAACTGTCCTCCACAGACTAATAACTGTTTCAGATGTGGAAGGCCAGGGCATTATGCGAAACAATGCCCAGAGAACACTTCTGGAAGTCAAGCTGCAAGCCAGACGAGGCCACCAACTGTACCAGCTCGTGTATATACCATGACATCCGAGGAAGCAGAGACCGATCCGTCAGTAGTAGCAGGTACCTTATCTATACACCATACCCCGACATGCATATTAATAGACTCAGGAGCCTCGCATTCATTTGCATCATCTAAATACGTGGCGAGACTCGGGATTACACCTCAGCAATCTGATTGTGAGTATAACGTAACTATTCCACATGGGGCTTCGACCCGGACTAGCCTAATCTTACGAGATTGCCCAGTATTAGTTAGTGATAGAGAACTACCTGTAGATCTCATAATCATTCCGATGAACGATTATGAAGTAATCCTAGGAATGGACTGGCTGTCTAAATATGGAGCTGTGATTGATTGTAACCACAAAACAGTCACGTTCAGCTTAGAGAAAAGTGAACCGTTCGTCTTTACTTGAACAACTAAAGGCAAAGGTATTCCGAAGATTTCGGCATTGAAGGCACGACGTTTGATCAAGGCTGGATGTGAAGCATACCTCATTTTTGCAATAACATCAGAGGAACGCTTGTCCCCGAAATTAGAAGAAATTCCAGTAGTACGAGAATTTCCCGATGTTTTTCCAGAAGATTTACCCGGACTCCCTCCTGATCGTGAGATCCAATTCACGATCGATTTAATACCAGGATCTGCACCAATTTCGAAGGCTCCTTACCGGTTAGCTCCAACCGAGTTGAAGGAACTGAAAGAGCAGCTAGATGAATTATTACAAAAGGGATTCATTCAGCCTAGCTTCTCACCATGGGGAGCACCGGTCCTGTTTGTTAAAAAGAAAGATGGATCGATGAGACTATGTATTGATTACCGATGAACAAGATTACCATCAAGAATAAATACCCTCTACCGAGAATTGATGATCTATTTGATCAATTGCAAGGTGCAACGGTGTTCTCAAAAATAGACTTAAGATCGGGATATCACCAGTTGAAGATCCGAGAGGAAGACATTCCAAAGGCCGCTTTCAGTACAAGATATGGACACTATGAGTTCTTAGTTATGCCTTTTGGGCTGACTAATGCGCCAGCGACGTTCATGGACCTGATGAATCGCGTATTCAAGCCATTTCTGGACAAGTTTGTCATCGTATTTATCGATGATATCCTTATCTATTCTAAGACAAAGGAGGAACATGAACAACACTTAAAGATCGTTCTTGAGATTTTACGAGAGAAAGAGTTATATGCTGAATTCAAGAAATGCGAGTTCTGGCTGAATCAAGTTGCATTCTTAGGACACGTTATTTCGGGAGCAGGAATTTCCGTGGACCCAAGCAAGATCGAGGCTATAAATAATTGGCCCCAACCAACCAACGTCACTGAAATACGGAGTTTTCTTGGACTAGCTGGGTATTATCGGAAGTTTATTAAAGATTTCTCCAAGATTGCATCAACCCTGACGAAGCTAACAAAGAAGAATACTCCATTTAAATGGGACGATGTTTGCGAGCAGAGCTTCCAAGAATTGAAGAAACGACTTACTTCAGCCCCAGTATTAACGATTCCTACGCGTACTGGGGGATTTTCCGTATATAGCGATGCATCAAAGAACGGCTTAGGGTGCGTTTTAATGCAAAACGGAAACGTAGTTGCATATGCTTCGCGACAACTCAAGGATTATGAGAAGAACTACCCAACACACGATTTAGAGCTTGCCGTTGTAGTTTTTGCTCTCAAGATCTGGAGGCACTACTTGTACGGCGAGCGATGCGAGATCTTCACTGATCACAAGAGTCTCAAATATTTCTTCACCCAGAAGGAGTTGAACATGCGACAACGGCGATGGCTTGAATTGGTTAAGGATTACGACTGTGTAATCAGTTATCACCCAGGAAAAGCGAATGTAGTGGCAGATGCACTAAGCCGCAAAACTGTAAACACGGAGTTACAGAGGCTCGAAGTGGAAGTGATACCAATGGGCGAGATTGAGACAAGACTAGCAGCATTAACACTTCGACCTACACTGATGGAGCAAATTAGGAAAGCCCAGGAGAATGACGAATTATATCTGAAAATCAAAGAAACTCCTATAGAGCAGAGATCAGCAGACTTCACCATACGAGACGACGGGAGCTTATATTACAGAAGACGTTTATATGTTCCAAACGACGCCGAACTTCGAAAGACTGTCATGATGGAAGCTCATACCACCATTTACTCAATTCACCCAGGAGCAACGAAGATGTATAGGGATCTCCGAGGCAACTACTGGTGGCCAGGGATGAAAAGAGAAATCGCAACTTTTGTGAGACAATGCTTAACGTGTCAGCAAATCAAGGCAGAGCATCAACGACCGGCAGGAACCTTGCAGTCCCTGCCAGTACCTGAATGGAAGTGGGACCACATTACCATGGATTTCGTTGTTGGCTTGCCTAAGACTGTGAAAGGCCACGACTCTATATGGGTCATCGTTGATCGATTGACCAAGTCCGCTCACTTCCTGCCTATCAGTTCAACATTCTCAATGGAACGATACGCGGAACTATATATTCAAGAAATAGTACGCCTGCACGGAGTTCCAGTTTCGATTGTTTCCGATCGTGACTCTAGATTCTTATCGAAGTTCTGGATGAGTTTACAAAAGGCCATGGGAACCAAATTATCCTTCAGTACTGCCTATCATCCTCAGACAGACGGGCAGTCTGAACGAACAATCCAGACGTTGGAAGATATGCTAAGAGCCTGTGTGCTCGATTTTAAAGGAAACTGGAGCAGATATCTTCCACTGATTGAGTTCTCATATAATAACAGCTATCATGCGACTATCGGTATGGCTCCATATGAAGCTCTGTATGGACGCAAATGTAGGTCTCCAATACATTGGGATGAAGTTGGAGAACGGGCGATACTAGGCCCTGACCTAGTACAAGAAATGACGGAAGCAATATCAAAGGTGCGTGAACGGATGAAAACGGCCCAAAGCAGACAGAAAAGTTACGCAAACCAAAAGCGTAGACCACTGGAATTCCAAGCAGATGATTTTGTATTTCTGAAGGTGTCCCCAATGAAAGGCGTGAGGCGATTTGGGAAAAAAGGTAAGCTAAGTCCGAGATATATCGGACCGTTCCGAATCATCCGAAAAGTTGGTGAAGTTGCTTATAAACTGGAACTACCGAATTCGCTAGCTCAAGTACATGATGTCTTTCACGTATCGACGTTACGGAAATACGTCGCAGACCCCAGCCATGTGCTGAACACCGAGAATCTTCATCAACAGCTTAAGCCGGATTTGAGCTACGAGGAAAAGCCAGTGGAAATTCTTATGTACGATATGAAACGACTACGGAATAAAGAAATTCCGCTAGTCAAGGTATTATGGCAAAATCAATCCACAGAAGAAGCTACATGGGAACGGGAAGATGACATGAGAAACCACTACCCTGAGCTATTTCTCCCTGCCTGATTTCGGGGGCGAAATCCCTTTTAAGGGGGGGAGG
The DNA here is from genome assembly GCA_027422505.1 of Craterostigma plantagineum. Lineage (NCBI taxonomy): Eukaryota > Viridiplantae > Streptophyta > Magnoliopsida > Lamiales > Linderniaceae > Craterostigma > Craterostigma plantagineum. The sequence goes on along the minus strand of JAPQWV010000219.1, from coordinate 116,427 downwards.
ATGTAATACCCGAGTCCCGTAAGTAAGTCGGCCAATAAATATGCATACTTATTATATGACTTACATGGCTGCATGAGATATGCTTTATGAATTTATGTGTCAACATGATATCAAATTGGGTGCTATTAGGGTTACTAACCAAGTAGATGAATTAACTGAATTTAGGTTAGTTACTGATTTTAGAGTTTTGGTACATAACATGATAACTTAGAAGATTTGATTTAAATATTAAATACCACATTTTGGGGAGTATGAATTGGTAGGAATAACTTCAAAACCCATTTCGCAACCTTTATATTTATCGATTTAAACTCGAAATCTTTAGGTTTCGAAATTTAAGAAGGTTGAAAAGATGTCGAGATAGTAGTATTGAAAGAAAATAATAGTGATGGAGATAGGTATCAATTCCTTGATTAGGAAGAAAGAAGTTAAAGTAATAATAAAATAACACATATTACACAACCAAGATAAGATCAACGAATTGTTGAAGTCATTTAGTTACTTACACACGCATAATAAGAATAGAATAAGGAGAAGAATAGATAATTTATATCATAACAAGGGGTTACCTAACTATGAAGGAAAAGGTTATATAATAGTACTTAGTTGAAGATAATTGTTAAGGACTTAGGTTGATGTCATTTGGCTAGTCAGACACGTCAAACAATGGATAAGAGGAAAATGAGTAATTAACCTCATAAGTTAGAAAGCCATCGGAAGTGGAAGTGGAGAGAAAAGCAGAGAACTCGAACTAAGCTAAACTTGGAAAGGTACAAAACTGTTATTCCGATTTTTAATCTGTTCTATTCATATATTAATATGCTTAGGAAATTATTAGGCATGATAGTTTGAATATAACTAGGGTTTTGTAAATTCAACTAACGAGGGTTTTCGGAAAATATTTACAGCTTTTATAATCATGAAACCCTTACAATATTCAAATTGTTCTTAGGAAAAATGAGTTTTTGATCGAGGATTTTAAAGGTTCTAAGGAGTTAAGATCGCGAAGTACGTTGGGGTTGTTAGGAAATATTATTTATGCAGGTTTTATAGAAGTTTAATTCTTGAAGGCTTAGGAATCGTTTAGGGTTTATGCTAAGTTTCAGTTTGGTAAATATGGAAACTCTGTTAAGCCTTGTAGGAATAACTCGAGCTCAAGGGTGAAAATAGAAGAATGTCGAAATCTTATAGCCTTGAAAAACCCCCTCGAAATTTTATATGTTATATCGTGACGTATCTTGAAAATGTCGAGACCTAAGGTGCACTTTAGCTCGAGATTTATATGGAGAAAGGAAGCCATATCGACATCTTATATATATATATATATATATATAGACACATATCGACATTTCTCATCAATGGGGGTGTCGACATCTTTATCTAATATAATATTGATAAAATTTCGAATTCTGTTACTGATTAAGGGAGGATTTCGAAGTTATTATTTAAAATACAGAAACATATATATCTTGAAAGATATCTTGGATATAATATCAATATTTTGCTATAAGCTCATCCCGACATTATACTTACAATGTCGAATTGTTTGAGGGTGTGAAGTCGAGATGTTGGTTCGTTATTTATTAAATGTCGAGGCTTAAGTCCCAACATGTCGATATTTTACTTGTTATGTCGATATCTATTTGGTATATGTTTATATCGAAATCTTTGTATCGAAATATGTGTATAATATGTCGAAATCCTATTAGAGTAATGAGAGTAATATCGAATCTTATTTCACACTAAAGTCGAAACCTTTGTGTAGTATAAATATCGAAACCCTAACGTAATACCGAGATTCACTTATAACACACACATCGAAATCCTATAAGAAGGCTGTCGAGACTTATTTAGATAATTGATGATATCGAGTTTTATACTAAAGCAAATGTCGAGATGTACAAATAATAAATATCGAGACATATCATTAACCAATGTCGAGATTTGCTCTCGTGATTTAGCTCGACATCTTATGTGCATAATGTGATAATACATCTCGACATTGTGATCTCATTTATCTCGAGGTCTTGCATCATTTCAGTATCGAAATCCATGTCATAATTAAATAACTAAGCTCGACATTTATCCTAAGAATAAGTCGAGATACTTGTCGAAATTTATAGAAGTCGAAACTAGGTTTTTCAAATTAAGCTAATTTCGTGAAATTAAAATTAGACTAACAAACTCTAATTTTATATGTTTCAATATTTAGGGTTCGAAGGTTAGCAATTTACAGTACGATAAGCTAATAGCTAAGGATACCAGGTAAGTGGGAATTTCAACTACAACACATAATTATTTGTATGTACTTGAATTACGTGACTATGTGCTTGGGTTTATATTATTACGTGAATTATTTGACATGCTTTTGCATGATAAAATATTTACGGTATTAATTCACGTTGCATATTCATATGCATGCACGAGGCACTTGGGGTTTTATCGTCTGAGGGCGAATGATATTTGCCGATATAGGCATTTGATGTCGACTCGCAGTTGAGTCAGGGCTACTTCTATGGCACCATGACGGCGTGCTGCGTCGTCGATTATATTATATATTTATTTGGGCTTCTGCCCTGTTTATTTTATTTGGGCTGATGCCCTGATAGCGGAGGGATGCGACCTGGAGGGTGCGACCTGGGAAGGAGCGACCTAGGGGGAAACCCTAGCGTAGGCTAACCAGCGTAGGCTACCAGCGTGGGCTACCGCACGGCAGAGGGGACGACCTGGGAGGGTGCGACCTAGGGAAACCTAGCGTAGGCTACCCAGCGTAGGTCACTGCCACGTTTATCCGTGTTGGATTAGAGCTCTTTATGGTGCATAGCAAGTTAGTCGAGGGCCCTGAGAGATATGAGATTGAGTTTGATTTACGAGGTGTGGGATGCATTGGCGCGGATGCTTTGCGGGGTTTTCACGTTCACGACACTGCATATTCCTACTTACTGAGCTTTATAGCTCACCCCTTACTTTATGTGTTGTAGGCATTGTTTTAAAACGCGTTGGATCGCGCGCTTCGACGCGCGCGATCGCGTGTTTCTCCGTCAAAACGCTCCAAGGCGTTTTTAATTTCGCGTTTTATTTTTTTTTATTTTTTTTTTCTTTTTTCGACGGATATTCCGTCGAAAATTGTTGATATTCCGTCGAAAATGAAGTTAAGCTCTCTGACATAAATGCATTATAGTCGGCTTGCTCTGACATGATGTCGGACAATAATATGTTATGTTTATTCCTTTTTTATTTAGACTTCTACTAATAATTAAAGCGCCTTTATTTTGAGTAATTTATTTGAAAAAAATACATAAGCATATCCATTTTATTCCTTGTTTCATGATGATCATAATGACATGCATATCATATATTTTTCGATACCAATATAATTTTCGATAGTTATAAGAATCATTTTACTAGCTTATTTTAGTTGTATTTATAGAAAGCGGTAACAAGAATGATTATTTAATTGATACAAGGACTATTTTATTGTTGGGATTGTATAAACTTTTTACTATATAATTCATATATATTTAAAGTTTAGATTTTAATCAATTATTTGTACCTTATTTATTATTTCATTGAATTTCTAAAGAAACTATAGATTATTTAGTCTCATAAATACAATAATGATATAAAAAGTGACCATATTTATATTTATATATATTATATATAATTCATTGTATTATATTTAGATTATCTGAAATACTCACGCAATGCGCTACGCTATTTACGCTATGCGCTACCGACACTAAAACGCGACACACTGCGCTACACGCTTTTTAAAACATTGGTTGTAGGTGCACGCGACCACGGTACGTGATCGCTTCTGATGGCAAGGCTTTCCTTTTGAAGCTTCCAGCGACTTTTGAGGGTGGTGTGTACATAGATGCGACCTGTGTGGCCGGGCGTTAGGGTTTCTTTTGCTTCGCACTTATACACTTCCCTTGTATAGGATTGGAGCGATATTTTGAGCATGTACATAATGAGTTCCTTTATATAAAAGGAAAAATTTAATACGCATTTTCGCGTATTGTTTACTTTATATTATATTTAATCACGTAAGATAACGTTAGAAAGGTTAGTAGATGGCGGGGCGCCACAGATTTCGAGAACAAGATAGAAACAGTGAATAATACGAAAAAATCTCGATGAACTCCGACGAAAAGAGATGGAACGAGCGAGCGATATCAACGAAATTTCAATGAATTTGATCCACGAGTTCGGCTCTGATACCACTTGTTAGGCCGATTTTATCCAACCTTGATCTGATTCATAGGATTAGTATTACCTGATACGATGAATTATGGAAGCAATAAAATAGTAATACCACGAGACGAGTTGTAGAGTTGGAACGTAGAGCGCGCGAAATTCTTCAGCAAAGTCGTCAACTCTATTACGAATCAGCAACCCTAAACACTGATGTGTTTAGGGTATATATACATACGCCCTAATGGGCATAACTAATATACCCACCAGTCGGGTATATTTACAATTAGGTCCTAGGGCAGAATTAAATTACAGAACATAGACATTATAATAATGAACACAATAATCTCTAACAATTTTCCATCCCATGCTTGGTTGAGAAAATTATCTCGCATTATATACGAAAACTATCTTTATTACGTCAGCATCTCATGCAAAGTAGCAAAAAATAAAATAAAATGAAAATCTAATCTTCAACTCTGCCGTTTTCCTTGATATCTGCAGGAAGCTGAAGAGTGGTTATTTGTTTGTCGTCATCGTCGTCGTCTTCCTTCTTATTCTTCTTTTCGTTGTCTTCGGTCATCCTCTTACGCATAAAATCAACCAACCCTCTAAGCGAAACATCAACGTCATCGTCGTTCTTCAACAGCTCCTCCGCAATCTCGGCCGGCGTAGCCCTAACTGTTCGAAACAAATCCTCAATCTCTCCGAACATGGGATGGTCCTCAATCCCGAGGTAGTTGTGAGCCAGCGTCTTAAATCCCGAGAAGACGCAGTACGACATGTGCACGTGCACGTCCATCCTTCCCGGCCTCAGTAGGGCCGGGTCGAGCTTCTCCGCGTGATTCGTCGTGAATATTATAATCCTCTCGTCCCCACAACTCGACCATAGCCCGTCCACAAAGTTCAATAATCCCGACAATGTTACCTTATTCTTATCATCGTCTTCTTCTCCGTTGCCATCGGAAGAACCCTTTCTGCTTGCCAGCTTGGAATCCAAGTCTATACTGCAGTCGATGTCTTCGATCACCAAAATCGATCGATTTTCGGTTGCCAGAAGCACCTTCCTCAAATCGGAGTTCCTCCTGAGCTCCGTGAGCTCAAGATCGTACACGTCGAAATTGAGCTTGTTTGCAATCGCGGCGATCAGGCTCGATTTTCCCGTCCCCGGCGGACCGTACAGTAAGTACCCTCTCTTCCACGCCTTTCCCACTCGTCTGTAGTAATCCCGCCGGCCCAAAAACCTCTCGAGGTCGCGAAGGATTGCGTCTTTTTCCCCAACGTCCATCGCCAGCGTTTCGAACGTCGAGGGGTGATTGAAGGTCACCGCCTGCCAAATTTCGCTGCGATTGTAGATGTTGTCATAATCTACGGTGAGTAGCTTGATGGTGCGCTTTTCGAGCTTCTTTTTAGTGGCTTCAGACGCTACGTAAGGTAAATAGTAGTCCATCACCATTTCCTTGTTCTTCCGATGGAAAGTCAGGCGAAACGACCTGACCTCGTAATTGAAGGACGAGTAATTTCCCCGATGACTGTGAAAGCTCCGAGAATTCTCGGTTTTTGTGGAAACCCATACCCACTTGAGCTTCTGGCCTTGGAAAACGTCGACGATTTCCTCGTCCTTTTCTACGGTGACTTTGAAGTTCTTCTCCTTCTCGGGCTTGCTTATCTTGAACCGCCGAGTTTTAGGGTTTTCTTTCGAACCGAGATAAACTTCGGCGGCTTCGTAGAGTTCGTTGTTGGCCAATCCGTCGAACTCGTCGATGACGAGGGTTGTTTCGTTCGAGAATTTCCCAAGGAAGTTTCGAATTCCCGAGAAGAGGTAATCTTCGAGCTGGGGGGGTAATAAGTCCTTTGATATGCTTCGAGCCACCATGGCGGTGGTTGCCACCGTGCCAACCACTTGGATAACGGTTTTTGCGGTGGTTAGGTTGGATTCCGACAACATTTTTTCCTTTTTTTTATATGTTTTGGTAGTGATGACATTTGAGCTTAATGTTTGTTCCGTTTTATAATGGTTTGAAGGGTTAATTAATATGTGTTTGGACAAGAACGTTGAATAACGCGTCTTCCACGAAATAGACTTTTATAGTCTTGCGTCCCACGCCAATAAACTAGAACACAATAAAGGGAAACCATATAGGAAAAAAATTATTTTTTTTTCTACTTGAAATATTTATTTTCGGTTAAAAAATATATATACTAAATGAATCAACAATTACTATTTTGTGTCATAATTTGGGGATAATAGGATGCTAGTCAAATAAACAAAATTGCTACCTCAGTTACGACGATATTAATTAGTGTTAAAAGTTGTCCCGATAAAGATAAAGTAGATAATTAATGGAAATTGTTAGCCGAAAGTCAAGTGAGAAGATAAAAATTTCAAACTTGAGAAACTTCTTGGAAACTAATGCTATTGACTAGGACTAAGATAGAGTACCAAGTCGCACTTGGATTGGGAACTTCTCGAATCTCAATATTAGCAAAATAGTGACTAGGACTCTTCGTTGATTTATTAATTTTTTTTCAAAAAAAAATCTAAGTTTGTAAATCTTAAAATTTTCTAGGGGTTTTTAGAGAAAAATACCTGACTGAAGATTATTCTTATGAGTCAATCCCTAGGAGTTTCATTTTGTGAATAGGTGTTGCCATTAGGCAAAAATTTAATGTTAACTCCCCATGTGCTAAAATTACCTTTATGACCTTCCTGCTAGGTGGAAAAGCTGTAGGAGAGAGAGCAACGATGAAACTATGAACAGAAGCAAAAACGAGATTCTAAATCACGTTGGCCGCTGCAATTGCCGTTCCACCATGGCTCGTCCAAGGTACATTCTCCTCTAATTTCGAGCGACTAAAGGTACATCAAGATTCTTATTTTCTTTCCCCGCCCAGTTAGGGTTAGGATTACTATTTTTCAACTCATTTATTTTTTTGGTAAATCATTTATTTGATTCAGGAGCGTGACCGGAGATAGCGGGCCGGCATGAGCCATACGATTCGTGAGCAAATAGATGCCTTTGATATTGCTGGAAATGCCACTGCTGCTATTGGAAAGGGTTTTGCACTCGGGTTAGTTGCACTTGTCTCATTAGCCCTCTTTGGCGTGTTCGTTAGTCGGGCTGAGATTTCGACGGTGGACGTCTTGACCCTGAAATCCTTAGTCGTTGACGTGATGCACCGCAACTCGTTCTTTGCCATGGCCATGAAGAGCTTCTAGAATGCAGCTCTGAAAATCGCGGAGGAAGTTCAAAGGCCATTCAACACCATGTCACCATCCAAGTCAGATTATGCCACGTCTGTTAAAGTCTCGACCGATGCAGGGACTAAGGAGCTGGATGATCTCGTCTAGTGCCCTCTCACTGTTGGAATCTTGTGCGAGGTTGAGACACTTTCTGGTGTTCTTGCGGGATGCATACAAAAGATACTTCAAAAATTGTGACCAGTTAAATTGGTAGTATTCATGAAAGATCTTGAATGGTAAGAGCATTGATCATCATCACCAACACGAAGAAAAGTACGTTTTTTGAACATTTACCTTCAACTAAATCAAGTACTTGAATTCAACTGTAAAATACCTAAATCGGCACGAAAGTACTCAATGTTAGGACAAAAATACCTATATCGATACAGAAAATGCTAAAAAATGTGACGAGTCATCTAAGTATAAAATTATAGCTTTTCATCAATCATTGATCAACCAAAACCCAAAAGAGAACATTGATCCTCATCAACACCACAAAATTAGTTTTCTAGCCACTTCACTTTCGTTTACGGTCGAGTACTTGAATTCAATAATCAAATACCTAAATCAATGTCTAAAGTACTTAATTTTAGAAAATAAATACTCATATTCATGTATACAATACCCGCGAATTGGGGAGAATATCTAATACTAAAATGTTCTTTTATTCAAACATTCTACATAATAAGAACATTGATCCTCTTCAACACCACAAAATTAGTTTTCTAGCCACTTCACTTTCGTTTACGGTCGAGTACTTGAATTCAATAATCAAATACCTAAATCAAGGTCTAAAGTACTTAATTTTAGGAAATAAATACTCATATTCATGTATACAATACCCGCAAATTGGGGAGAACATCTAAGACTAAAATGTTCTTTTTATCAAGCATTCTACATAATAAGAACATTGATCCTCATCAACACCACAACATTAGTTTTTTAGCCACTTCACTTTCGTTTACGGTCGAGTACTTGAATTCAATAATAAAATACCTAAATCAAGGACGAAAGTACTTAATATCAGGAAATTAATACTCATATTCATGTAGAAAATACCTGCGAATTGTGGGAGAACATCTAAGACTAAAATGTTCTTTTTATCAAGCATTCTACATAATAAGAACATTGATCCTCATCAACACCACAAAATTAGTTTTTTAGCCACTTCACTTTCGTTTACGGTCGATTACTTGAATTCAATAATAAAATACCTAATCAAGGACGAAGGTACTTAATATCAGGAAATTAATACTCATATTCATGTAGAAAATACCTGCGAATTGTGGGAGAACATCTAAGACAAATGTTCTTTTTATCAAGCATTCTACATAATAAGAACATTAATCCTCATCAACGCCAAAAAATGTGTTTTCTAGCCACTTCACTTTTGTTTACGGTCGAGTACTTGAATTCAATAGTAAAATACCTAAATCAAGGACGAAAGTACTTAATATCAGGAAATAAATACACATATTCATGTAGAAAATACCTGCGAATTGGGTGAGAACATTTAAGACTAGAACGTTCTTTTTATCAAGCATTCTACATAATAAGAACATTGATCTTCATCAACACCACAAAGTTAGTTTTCTAGCCACTTCACTTTCGTTTACGATCGAGTACTTGAATTCAATAATAAAATACCTAAGTCAAGGTCTAAAGTACTTTATTTCAGGAAATAAATACTCATATTCATGTAGAAAATACCTGCAAATTGGGGAGAACATCTAAGAATGTGAAGTTGCTAGAAAACTCATTTTATGATATTTATGATGAGTAATGCCCTTAATTTGTAAGATGTTGATTAAAAACCATCATTTTAGAATTAGATAACTCGACCATATACACAAGTATTTTATGCATACAAATCAGTATTTGTGGCATTAAATTAGGTACTTTCAGTATCGATTTAGGTATTTTGTTGCTGAATTCAAGTATTTGACCGTGAATGAATGTGAAGTTGCTAGAAAACTCATTTTATGTTGTTTATGATGAGTAATGCCCTTAATTTGTAAAATGTTGATTAAAAACCATCATTTTAGAATTATATTATCAAGATGAAATGTCATGGATAATCACAAACGTTACAAAATAGGTTGATTTACACTTAAGAGTACAATCTATGAGAAGTACTCGAATTAGGGACTAAAGTACCTAAATCGGGATGTAAAGTACTTAAATATTGCCATTAATACCGAATATTGGCCTTAAAATACCTGAAGGTTAGAGCGAGTCATCTATAACAAACATGCGTAGGTTTAATCAAACTATAAATGTTGTTGATGATGAGTAATGTACTTAATACGTGAGATGATAAAAAACATCATTTTAGACTTAGATAACTCGACCATATACACAAGTATTTTATGCATAGAAATCAGCATTTGTGGCCCTAAATTAGGTACTTTTTGTCTCGATTTAGGTATTTTGTTGCTGAATTCAAGTATTTGACGATGAAATAAGGTGAAGTTGCTAGAAAACTCATTTTATGTTGTTGACGATGAGTAATGTACCTAATATGTGAGATGTTGATGAAAACCATCATTTTAGACTTAGATAACTCGACCATATACACAAGTATTTTATGCATAGAAATCAGTATTTGTGGCCCTAAATTAGGTACTCTTCGTCTAGATTTAGGTATTTTATTGCTGAATTCAAGTATTTGACTTTGAAATAAGGTGAAGTTGCTAGAAAACTCATTTTATGTCGTAGATGATGAGTACATGTCAATCAGGTATTTTTCGTCATGATTTGGGTATGTTTCGTCACGATTTTGGTATTTCGTTCATAATTATCGGTATTTTGGCATCCAACTCAGGTATTTTTCGTCGCAGGGTATTTTATATTTACATGAGTCGCCACCAACTTAGGTATTTATCCCGCAAACTCCAGTTCCTTGAGAAAATTTGAAACTTACACAATGAAATTACGAAATATGATAGTTCTTAATAACAACTTTATCTGATTGGAAACTTACACAATGAAATTACGAAATATGATAGTTCTTAATAACAACTTTATCTGATTGGGAATCATCAGAATGTTTTTGGTCCGACCAACCAATTCACTAATAAGTATTTCTAGTATGAGCCACTTCGGGAGCCGTAACAGTTTTCCTACTTCGTACATTCTCTATCAATTGGAGCTGCATCAATTCGAGCCACTTCAGAGCTTGGTGGTAGACGCTTTTATCCTCTTTAGTACCTTCTGCAGATGGTTGGCGACAACGTCCACATCAACTGCTCCACTGAGGATACAAGAGTGGTTGAAAGAAATAGAGTAAAATATTGTTTAATGGCAATAAGGTTTGTAAAACATCTGGACACTAATTTGTGTTAGGAATATTTTGTAGCATCCTTTGATTTATGTAATCTTGGGTTTATTTAGTTGGTTGTAGTAGTTTGGGGTAACTTATGATATTAGTTAAGAGTTTTGTATTGGGCTTTAATATACAAAATACTTGTGGTATATAAAGCCCCATCTACCCTAATTAGGGTTTTATCAAAATAATTACAAAGGTAAGTCACCTTGTACTTTTCCTAAGAAAAACACACACTAACATGCACTCAAGGTGTTCTTCACGTTTTTAACATTCAAACATTTCTTCTTATCCTTGTTTGGTAATAAAAGGACCAACAAGTGGTATCAGAGCCTAACGCGGATCAATATCTTCCATTTGAATCCAGTTTTGCTCGATTCCAACGTGATTTGAAGAAGTTTTTGCTAGAAAAACTAATTTTCGATTTCTTCACTGTTTTAGGTGTTTTTAAATTGTTTTCAGTGATTTCTTAACCCTAGGATGTTAGAAAACTGATTTTGAGAACATTCATACTCTTTCACGTCGTTTTTAGTCGAGCTTGAGTAGGATTTGAGCAAAAACGAGTCTGGAAATCTGCGTTTTTACTGAACTGTTCCCGTTAGAATAGTACTTTTGAGTTTGAAGGTTTCGATCGAAACCCACTGTGAGTGGCTTCAATCAATTTGAATTTTGAGTTCTCTCTCGCCAATTTCACAGTTTCGCTCGATAAACTTCTCGGCGAAAGTCCAATCGATTTGAGTTTCGACGAACTTTTCACTAATTACACAGTTTCGACCGATACAATTCTCGGCGAAAGCCCAATCCGTTTTGCCCAAAAGGCTACAGTTCCCAATTGCTACGTTTCGATCGATACAATTCTCGGCGAAAGCCAAATTCACTTCGCCCTAAAGGCTACAGTACCCAATTGCTACGTTTCGACCGATACAATACTCGGCGAAAGTCCAACCCATTTGCTGTATCGCCCGAAACTCAATCGTCAAATTAGCCAAATTCAATCTGTCAATGGAAACAAAGCCAATTTGGACCAAGATCGCCAGAAACCTTCTCATTCCTTTCGATCGAAATTATTTTTTAAAATCACAATCGAAATCCCTATTTCGATCGAAACTAACCTGATCTAAATTGAAATCCCTCTTTCGATCGAAACTCACATTTTCAAAACTCTTTCGCCCGATTCTTGATATCATAACTCAATTTCAATTGCCCAATTCTCAATACTTAGGACCAATTGCCGAGCTTATCTCCATATCATATGAGAATCAATCAAGCATTCAAATTGGGTAGAACAAGATTCTCAATTTCACATAACTCCGATCGTTCCATTCTCGAGCAGTACACTAAATTCATCAAATTCTTAAATCGTGACAGAACTCATTAAGTGAATTTACCTACTTAGACTCAACACTAGAAATTATTCAAACTTGATTATATATCTCATTCAAAACTGAGACATTTCATTTCGCAGATATATCACGCGTTAACGATCATTACCAAACACAATCATGGACAGTCTTGCTATTGGTTCTGACAACCATGCACCATTACTAAGATGGGGAGAGTACGGCATATGGAAGCAACGATTCATCAACTTCATCGAAATCAAGGATGCGGACCTCACAAACGACATGCTCTCCTCCATTTTTGAAGGACCTGCTCAATTTTGGACCATCATCCCTGTTCAACCCGATGCGGTTCCTCCAATTCCAGAGAGGAGAACTCCTAAGGACCCTAGTCGATACACCGATGCTTCGAGAGCACGAGCCAGAGCAGACAAGCTTGCCCGACACTATGTACTTCAGGCTCTACAAAACGATGTCTACAAGCAAGTCGACGCAATGGTCACCGCAAAGGAAATTTGGGACGAAGTTTGTAAAATGATGGTTGGAACAGAAGCCAGCAACCTATCTAAGAAGTCCAGCATACTCACAGCCTATGACTCCTTCAAAGCTAAGGAGGGGGAGGAACTTCGAGATGTTTACCTTCGTTTCCTGACCATCATCAACGAGATGAGAAAAATCAACATCCAACGCACCAATCTCGAACACAGCATCAAGTTCCTTTCCACACTTCAATCTGACGAAGCCATCCTTTGAGGTCCCAGATCCAAGTTATGGTGAAGGGCACATCATAAATGAAGACGACGATCCATCAATCGTCTACATCAACTTCAAAGGAGAGAAGACACTTATGAAGACATAAGAGATTCACAAGTTCAGCGACGGAACCTTACTGATTATGAGGAAGAAGCTCAGAAGGATACTCGAGCAGCTAAAAGAAGAAGAGTACGAAGTTCAAGAGAAATACGAAAAGCTGATCGAGACCATCTCTGCGAAGATTTCTTTTCGAAGAAGGTTACGTTCGTTCGAGTACTTCTTAGGGCTCAGGAAATCTCCATACCATGTGCAGAAACCCAAGAAGAAGACAACTCCAAAGACGCCAAAGCGAAAAGGATGCTAAGGGGGAGATTGTTATGAATATTTTGTAGCATCCTTTGATTTTTGTAATCTTGGGTTTATTTAGTGGGTTGTAGTAGTTTGGGGTAACTTATGATATTAGTTAAGAGTTTTGTATTGGGCTTTAATATACAAAATACTTGTGGTATATAAAGCCCCATTTACCCTAATTAGGGTTTTATCAAAAGAATTACAAAGGTAAGCCACCTTGTACTTTTCCTAAGAAAAACACACACTAACACGCACTCAAGGTGTTCTTCACGTTTTTAACATTCAAACCTTTCTTTTGATCTTGTTTGGTAATAAAAGGGCCAACAATTTGGTCCGGGAACCCAATTGTTAAATCAGAGAATGTTCAGAGCTCCATCACAAACCCACGATGTTCAATCAAATTGTACAAGTCTATTTCTTTTTCATCTAAATAACCACAAACCCACGACAGGTATGACGAAATACAAAAAATACCGCATTTACTAGAGACATGAACAAAGGGGGGAGGGGATATTGTTCGTGGTCGTAGGTGGAAACTGGAAACGGAGCAAAGACGAATCGATGTGATTAATGGTAAAAAAATAACCCAGTTTGTTTTCAGTTTTAAGGGGGTTTCGGTTTGGCTGGTCTGCAATACGGCATCGTGAAAGTAATCAATTACCTTTTCCTTTTATAATTTTTATTAGGTGAAGACAAGGATAATATAGTAATTTGGCTAGTGGGGAGTTAAAACAAATTTTTAGCCTAATGTCATTACCTATTCACAAATGTAAACTTTGAGGGACTGAATCCAAAGTGTAAGTTCTGATCAGTTACTTTTCTCTAAAATCCCCAATTTTCTACCTATTTTAGGAAATGAGAAAGTGACTCGGCGTAAAGGCTGTGCCCTTTATTTTGCTTTTAAGAGGAAATAGTATTCCCCGCACATACTATGTGTGAGCTAAAAATTAACTATAGTTAATTTATTTTATTTTTCGATTTATTTATACCCTATAGTGTTTGATGAAATATTATTTTTAAATATATTAAAAGAAAAGGATTTACGAGGATATAATTATAATGAATAGAAAAATAAACTAGTGAAAAATAAAATTATTTTAGATAATCAGAATAAATAAAAAGTTAAGTGAATAAATTGCAATTAAATAAAAGATAAAATTGTAACTGAATGAGAAAATTGATGCACCAAAACAGTTAGGGCCCGTTTGGTTTGGAGGGATTAGTTTAAACGGTGTTAGTTTTAGTTGGGTTTAAATAATGGACGATATAAATTTTTTGAGTGTTTGGTTAATGGGTATAAATAATAATTTCAGATGTGTTTGGTAAATGGGTTTACGTGGAATTAATTTAAGTTAAATGCAATTACATGTTTACCCTTATTTTGATTTAAGAATTTATAAAGTTGTGGTTTAGGGTTTGCAGTTCATAACGTGCCTTTTCTACAATACTGATTAGGTATACAATCTCTCTTTTCTTTTGATTATTCTAGTACCGAATTTAGAGTTCTTTTTGTTATCGTGCTTTGATAATAGCAATAGGGTGATGATGATGTTCTCCTTACTCTGTTAATCACAATAGTGTGTTAGTGACTTGTGCGTTATTGTGAATTGATAATCGATCGCATCAGTGTTTTGCGTTTGTATAATAGTGTGTATCTTGTAAACCAATATTGTTTGTGTATTTTATTCATGTTACAACTCAATTTTTACTCGTATTCTTCTTTTTATTTTGTTTGTTTTTTTTATTTGTAGTCAATACTGTTTTGATGTGGTCAATTTATTCATTTCCTTCTCGCCATCTTTTTCTTTGTTTATGTTATGTATTATATTTTCTGTTTTGTTTATTCGTTTGTTTGTTTTCCTGTAGCATGAAAGGGGATAAAAATAACACCAAAAGTTCATGACTTTTGGAGGAAGAGAAGATGCTTATTTTGGCTTTCAAAGAAATCATCATAGATGGATGGAGGAGCGAAATGGATTCAGACCTGATTTTCATCATGCATTGGAGAAGACATTTGCCCAACTGTAACATCAAGGCTTTTCCTCACATTGAGTCGAAGACAAAAAATGGAAGAAAGATTTACTACATGTTACAAGGCATGTTGAATAAATCAGGAACGGGCTTTAATCCAGACACAAAAATGATAGATGCTACTGATGACTTATTGAAGAAAAAAATATATACTATTGCTTTTTTTTTTTTCTTACAGCACTCTTCAAAAGTATACAATGCTATAAGGTACAAAACATGGCCAATGTACGAAGACTGGTGTGGGATTTTGGGAAAAGGCAGCTACAGAAGAAAATGTAATTGGAATTACTTGTGAAAAGGGACTAGATGAGGAGATATCGACCACGCAGGCTGAAGATATTCCAAGTGCCTTCGACTTCCCCACTACTAATAGACATCGTGCTGATTCACCTACATTTGACGGTCAATCTTCAGCAGATAGTGCCGAGCAGAAATCCAAGAAGCAAGGCAAAAGGAAACGACAAGTACTTGAAGATCAGGATTTCACTAATGCGAGAGATGTCTCAACAAACAAATAAAATATTATTGGAAGGGATGTCGAGGATTGGAGCAGAAGCAGAAAATCAAAGCAAGGCTGCTGCGATAATTAAGAATATGCCTTTGAACTTGTCACCTATGCAGTTGTTTGAGGTTTCGAATGACATCATCAATAGTTCAGGAAAACTTGCTATTTTCCATGAATGAGGTAGAAGGCTTGCATTCGGTGAAGAGCATGACAAGAGGTTGCTGAGCTTTTCAATGTCGTGGTCTTGTCATGTTTTAGGTGTCCTATTTTTATTTTATTGGAGTTGCTGACGAGGTCTTGTCATGTTTAGGTGTCCTATTTTTATTTTATTGGAGTCTCGTCATAATTTATGCGTCTATTTAATAATTGAGGTATTGACATGTTTCTTACTTGATTATTAATAATTACCTATTCAGTAGCCTATAAAATTATTTTGCAGTTGCTTTTCAATACATATTGTTTGAGGTAATTTGATGCGCAAATTCATGTCATCAACTCACTAAACAAATGATGTTGATCATCCATAAGACAAAAAATGAAGAAACATACATAATACACAATTATCGGCAAAAAAACCCAAGTTTTTAAGCATTAGGAGCTAAACTAGAAAAAGCCGACAATGAGAAGTAACTAGATGTAGCAAATAATCACACGAAAAGTCAATTACGCTAAAGTAATGCCCGCCACATAACATCCTTAACCATTCAACCACTCAAGATACATGGACGTTGCCAGATTATCTCCCCAAGCACTCCATGCTGTAGATGGTTCAATTGAACTAATGAAATCGGCTTCATTGTCGTCCCCATTTACTTCATCTTCTTGATATCCTTCAGGGACCTCATCCTCCTATGGATCAACATCCATTTTAGTACGTATGAAATTGTGAAGTAAGGCACATGCTATAACAATTTTATTCTGCTTTTTTATTGAATAAAAAGAAGGGCTGCGTAGTATACTCCATCTCTTATTCATCAAACCCCAAGTTCGCTCAATAACATTCCTAGCTTTTGCATGCTTCATATTGAAATATTCTCTTTCATTTTGAGGAATTTGAGTTCATGTCCCCCAATCTTTCAAATGATCGCGAACACCCCTATAGGAGTTAAAAATCCCTCGCTATTGGTGTATCCATTATCAGCTAAATAGTAGCAACCTATATTTTTTTAAAATATATTTTAATATAAAAATATAATTCAAGAAATATGTGTATTACAACTAGATTAATAAGAAAAACTTAAATCACCTTTACGAACACGAAACTCATTTGTTCGTGATAGAGCATCTCGAAGGATGCGTCCATCTGCGATAGAATCCTCCCAACCTGCCAAAACCAGGGCCGGCTTTTGGGTAAAGCAAGTAAAAGAAGGGCTTTAGGCCCCAGAATTTTGAGGGCCCCGAAATTAAAAACGTAGTATATAAGTAAATATCGTCAATTGAAAAAGTCCAAAATTTAACACAATTATATCTACTAACTTAAGTTTAACATGTTTTCACTTCTTGAAGTGATTGTTACAACAAAAATAAGCATTAACGATATCTTTTATTTGAAAGAAACGTAGAGTAAGAAATGCCCGAGATCATAAGAACGTTTAAACTTGAAAATTTGCGAATACATGAGACCGCTTAGATATTAATCGACATGAGTTATTTAGAGAACTACAACACTAAATAATATGGTGCTTGCAAAATAAACACTCCACTTGAATATCAAATTGTATTAAAAGGGGTGTATATTGCATACAGTACTATGATGCAAATCACGCGACTTTTGTTTCCATATCATTGTTTTTCAAATTATTATAAACAATTATTTTGGAATTCCACTAAAAAGTAAATGAAAAGCTTTCTTTCATAAGCTTTTATCTTCATATTTGGTAAACGTTATTGGTTATAGTTTCCGGTTTAATAAAAAAAATTTGGTGCCAATACTTTTGAATGTATCGTTTTGATTCGTAAACTTTGCAAAACCTTTCATTTTTTGTAATGTAACGGGCCAAAAGAACTAGAAAGAAATGGTTTTGCAAGGTTTAAAAAGCAAAACGGGGCATTTTAAATTTTGAGCGTCAATAGTTAAAGGGTGATTGTGATAAGTTGACACGGTTTGTCAATAGACATTATTTAATTTTATTTTCTTTAAAAAGGCCTCTATATTTGAAATTGCTTTAGGCCTCGTATTACGATGAGCCGGCCCTGGCCAAAACATAAATGAATCTCATATCTTCATTACATACTCCCAGAACATTGGTTGTGATTTGTCCCTTTCGATTCCTATATCGTGGAATATCCGTTGACTTCACCGTAACATCGATGTATGATCCGTCTAGGGCCCCCAAGCAATTCTTACATTAAAAATAAAGGAAATGCCAGTGATTGATATGAAGTTAAGAAATGATATCTATTATTTTAAAAATGAAACCAATACTCGAAAATATTTGAATTTAGATGAAGGATGGTCATTATTGGCATGAGGTTTGGCCAATACTTTATCATGAAGTCTAAGAGCAGCATCAAGTACCAAATTGCAATGCTTACTAATTGTCAAGTAGATCTAGTAAAATGAAACTTTTGTTCCCTTGTCTTCTTATGATGCGCTAATACACCAAGAAATATTGCCACCATTTCAGGAATTTGTAGATATTTGGAAGGTTGCAAACCTCCATAATTCTCAAGAACAGTGCATCAACGTCCAAATGCATCTCTACTAATCCTCAAATTTTCATGCGAATTACTTTGAAAATCTGATATTAAATTTTTCAAATGATACTTTCATACATAGAATAAGTATACGGCTTTTTTTGTTTTCTCTTGTCATTTCTACGCCGATAAAGATATAATGCAAGTTGCTTCATGAGCAAATGATTGGATAATTAATAATCCTGAACCATTATTGCACCAATATCATCTTCGTTCGAGCCCATTTTGGGTTCAAGTCACCTATCGTTTGGCAATGCAAAATTGATGCGAGATAATACGTAGAATATCTTACAATTCAAGGAAACATTAAGTATAAAATCTAACCACCCAAAACCCACTCAAACAACGTGTTGAGTCAACACATTAACCGAAAAGCTCCTCATGAAATAAAACAAAATTGAAAATATTGTTCAACCAAAAATCTCCTCATGAAATCAATCAAAGCAGCAAATTCCGTAGTGGGTAGAACCCATTTAAACCTCATATAGCAATAATTAAGCCTCAAAATCATAGATTGCATGAAAAATCCCCAAATTCGAAAAGTTTAAGTAATAGAATAACACCTTTCAAGCTTAGTCAAGGTATGATATTGTTGTGTGAAAGCTTCTTGTCGTTGCAGGGACGCTCGCCGGTGCTTGGATTTGTCGGGAAACGCTCGTCGATGGCTGGATAATGGGACGATGAAATTGTTTTTTGGTTTGAAACCAATGTGTGAGGGTGACGATGATGGCTCTGTGTGAGGAGGGTAATATAGAAAATAAAATTTTAAGTAAAGGATAATTTAGTCACAAAAGAAAAGTATTAGGCAAAGGTAGGGGTATAGACTGATTGAATTAATACTTTATTAGAGGTATTATGAGGGTATTAATTAAATCTTACTTTTAAATAATTACTCCAACCAAACATAACATCAATTAATAATAACCCCTACACCCCTAAACCACGAGCCTTAATAACATAGAAAATAGAAAGATAAAGAGACTAATTAATTTTGATAAAAAGTCACGTGGAGATGATCCATGCACTATTTTTTTAGTGAATAAGAGTTTGTTTTGGTAGTTTTAACGCATCAATAAAGCATGTGATTTTTTTCCTTACGCGTCACAATACTGCGATTAACAAAGACTTGCTTAGTCAAAGTCATACCCCAGTTTCACAACTTGCACAATATTCATTAATTAAGTTGGGTTAATCTTCTTTAACTTTTCTACACTAAATTCATCGTAACCCAGATTTCCAATTTTGTTCAGAAAACCTAATTTTAGCATCAAATTATCGTTTCATTATGATAAAAGAATAACAATAATAAGCACCATATCTTCCTTAACCGAAAGTAAAATTATATACATATATTAAGTAGAGAATATATCGGAAGCATCGCTTAAAGCCTTTGGTCAATTAAGATTAGCTCACGTTTTCTATATCTTTGGGCTCCCCTTTCCATTTTCTTTATAGTTACATACTATTCTTTTATTTAATTTTTGTCGTGGGAATCAAGACTATTTATAATCATACTTCGTGGAAGATCCGATCTACGTTTCAAAAATATTTCAAAAATCACTTTCCAACTAACCAACCAACGATTCCGCGTCGTCAAACCCTATAAAAATAACCCAACGATTTGATCAAATGTCTCAATACCAACTCCTATCACTCGAACCACACAAGAAAAAATTTAAAAAAATAGAACGCCTACAGATTACATATATAAAAAATGTCGTCGGAATCCAATCTAACCACCGTCAAAACCGTTCTCAAGGTGGTTGGCACGGTGGCAACCACCGCCATGGTAGCTCGAAGCATATCAAATGACTTATTACCCGCCGAGCTCGAAGATTACATCTTCTCGGGAATTCGAAGCTTTTTCAGCAAATTCTCGAACCAAATGACGATCGTCATCGACGAGTTCGATAAATTAGTCAGCAATGAACTCTACGAGTCGGCCGAAATTTACTTGGGTTCGAAGGTTAGCCCGAAAACGAGGCGGTTCAAGGTGAGCAAACCCGAGAAGGAAAAGAACTTCAAAGTCACCTTAGAAAAAGACGAGGAAATCATCGACGTTTTCCAAGGCGAGAAGCTCAAGTGGGTATGGGTTTGCACCAACACGCAAAATTCGAGAAGCTTTCACAATCCGTGGGACGTTACTTCTACCTTAAAATCCGAGGCCAGGTCGTTTCACCTGACGTTCCACCGTAAGAACAAGGACATGGTGATGGACTATTACTTACCCTACGTAGCGTCCGAAGCCACGAAAAAGAAGCTCGAAAAGCGCACCATCAAGCTTCTCACTGTAGACTACGACAACATCTACGACCTCAGCGAAATTTGGCAGGCGGTAAATTTCGACCACCCCTCGACGTTCGACACGCTGGCGATGGACGTCGGTGAAAAAGACGCAATCTTGCGCGACCTCGAGAGGTTTCTGGGCCGACGGGATTACTACAGACGAGTGGGAAAGGCGTGGAAGAGAGGGTACCTACTCTACGGTCCCCCGGGGACGGGAAAATCGAGCCTGATCGCCGCGATTGCCAACAAGCTCAACTTCGACGTGTACGATCTCGAGCTCACGGAGCTCCGGAAGAACTCCGATTTGAGGAAGGTGCTTCTGGCAACCGAAAATCGATCAATTTTGGTGATCGAAGACATCGACTGCAGTATAGACTTGGATTCCAAGCTGACCAGCAGAAAGGGTTCTTCCGATAGCAACGAAGAAGAAGACGATGATAAGGATAATAAGGTGACGTTGTCGGGATTGTTGAACTTTGTGGACGGGCTATGGTCGAGTTGTGGGGACGAGAGGATTATAATATTCACGACGAATCACGTGGAGAAGCTCGACCCGGCCCTACTGAGGCCGGGAAGGATGGACGTGCACGTGCACATGTCGTACTGCGTCTTCTCGGGATTTAAGACGTTGGCTCGCAACTACCTCGGGATTGCGGATCATCCCATGTTCGGAGAGATTGAGGATTTGCTTCGAAACGTTAGGGCTACGGCGGCCGAGATTGCGGAGGTGCTGTTGAAGAACGACGAAGACGTTGACGCTTCGCTTGGAGGGTTGGTCGATTTTATGCGTAAGAGGATGATCGAAGACGGTGAGAAGAAGGATGACGACGAAAAACGGATAACAACTCTTCGACTTTCTGCAGAGATTGAGGAAAATGGCAGGGTTGAAGATTAGAGTACTACTACTGTTGGAATTTCGTCGAACATGTAGAGTGCATGCCCATATCATTCATCACCTCCTTGAATTTAGAGTTCATCTTCCAATAATAGTTAATCTGCTATGGAATCTATATAGCGGACGAGGACAACGCTGAGAAGAAAGATTGGATTTTTAGGTATATGGCTCGATCAATCGAATCAAATCCATGCCTATTTGCGCGCATGTGTATTGACTATTGAGTTACTCTGAGGATATTGACATAATTTAGTTACTTTTATTGTTGGTTGTAACTTGTGCTGTTGGCTATTTATAATAAATGTGTGGGAATATAAGTAATAAATGAAAATGAAAGAATTTGAAAACTTCTATACAATCACTCCCCATAATAATTAAGGGGTCTAGCACGCCGATGGGTGCCAATAGAAATTCTCATACTTAGATGTAAATTTTCATCTTTATGTACCAACAACTTAGTAGTACAATCACTCACAACTAGTCACAAGTATGATTCGATATTTTTGGTAATCATCCCAAGATCCACATTACATTAAATAATTTACCTTCTACATTTTTCGGCGTGGGAATAATCGAGACTCTACTACAAACCATGGTTCTGAATCCGAGTTTTCGAACCAGACCGGAAATTTTAGTGGTTTAAGGTTTAGTGGTTTAACCGGTATAAAATCGGAATCAAACCGGAGTCAAACCGGTATATTAAAATATATTTAATATTTTGCGATTGAATCAACCAAATAATATAAATTATATAGATGTTTATTTAGTAACTTTTGTCTATATTAGAATCTTATAAAATTTAGGGTCAAAATTAAATAAAGTAAATTGTATTGGTAGTTGAAATTAATTATACCAGTGGCTACAGAAATTAAAACTATAAAATTTGGGGTCAAAAGTAAACAAAAAATAAAAAACCCGGTCCATTAGTTAATTTTAAAACAAATAATATATGAGGATTATAAGATTCGAACCCAAGCCACTTGTATAAAAACCAATGTTGTAAAATACGCTAGGCGCTCGGAGGCGGCCAGGCGGGGTCTAGTTGGTTTCTAGGAGGCAATTAGACGGTTCGCCTATTTTTCATCAATATTGCAAAATTTTTGAACACTTGGCGATGGTGTGCCTCTACGCATCGCGCCACGAGGTAAATATTTGAACACTTGAAATATCACTTGCTTCAAAGCTCAATCATAGATGGAAATATGTAGAAAATAACTCATAACAAGTTTAACATCAAGAGGAATGCTCAAAATATCATAGTACACCAAGTTCGCAAGCATCTTACTAATACCAAATGCATACTACGATCAAATAGTCCTCAAACGTTTCGTACTTCAAACAACGTCAAATAAACATCACAGATTACATTTACAACACAAATAATTATAAATCTAACTGCGTTACTGTATTTGGTAGTGACAAAAAAATAAACACAACTTCATATGCCGACCGATTATTTCTTCTACAAATTAAGTCGAACTGTATTGGATGGAATTAATTGGATTGAAAAATTACGGCTTCCCAATCCAAAACTTTTCCTGGCTCGTCCATTAGGAGGAAACTATGAAGAATATACCAAGACTCAATTGAATATCAGAGGATTTCTTAGGTACTTAAGGGTGCTAACCTTAGCTCTTATTCTCTTAATCGAAGAGGCGGATGGTCAGCGAGCTGCGACTGAGGTCGACGGCGTCCGGCGGCGGCGCGGCGACGGCGATGGAGGCGGCGACGGGGGCAGGAAAGCAAAGGGAAGGTAGGGTGGAGAAGAAGGTGTCGATTGTCGTGTTTGGTGTTTGATTTAGTGATTGCTACTGATATTTATCTTCCTAATATTTAATTTTTAATTAATTTTTCTTTAAACACTGAGCGACTAGGCGCCGCCCAAGTTCTCCCCGCGCGCCGACTAATCGGATTGTTCGGCGCCTAGGCGGGCCGAATAACCCAGCCGATTTGAGCATATTCGCCACGGTTGGCGCCGATTAGCGCCTTGGCGGCGGCCTAGGACGTATTTTACAACAATGATAAAAACCCAAGACTTTACCACTGGACCATACTGAAAGATCTACAACTTTATTCATTTATTTTTGTTATACTGTAATTTTCTTTTTTACTTATTTTTTTTAATAAGTTCAAACTGGACAGGAATCGGACCGGGTTTCCGGCCGGAACCGGCAGGTCCGGTCCGTTTTTAAAACCTTGCTACAAAAACATCTCTATAAAAGTTACTCCATAAATTAATAAACTCTCTAAAATAATAAAATCTTTTGGTTTTGTGATTGACCTTTGTATAAAATCATTAAATTTGATAAAATAGGATGAAATTTCATTGAAAAATCTATTTATAATAGGTCTCAGTGAAACTCTAAATAATAATTCATAAATATTACAATTATAAATATGATGTTGGTCGCGTCGTAAACGGCCAAAATAAAATGGTTGATTTATTTCTAGTTCAGAATTCCATCGATAATAATAACTAAAAAAATAATAATACTAATAATAATAATACTAAATAATAATACTAATAATGATAATCTACTAATAATAAATACCAATATTACTAATAATAATACTATTAAGGGGGGATTTTGTTGGTTTACGGTTCAAATATAAACGAAATTAAATGACAGACGAAGGAAAAACAAATACATACTAACAATATAAATAATAGTTGAAATAATCGTTCTCCACCATGATTTATATAATTGATCATTGATTCCTAAATAACGTATATACGCAAACATAATCGGTTATAGTTGTCGACGAACGCCTAACAACCAGTCTCTTCTTAGTTTCTTGATAATTAAGAGACGCTCTATAATCATTTCTCTAATCGAAAAATAACCCCCGTGACGCCTGCAATGTTTAAGACTCCGCAGCATTAAAAACAAAAGAGACCCAATTATTGACTAACTCGCTCGGATGACGCTCTCTCGATAAACGACGCTGGTCTGTTACAATCAAATCGCGTAAAGCACAATATAACTTACACATACCTAAGTAGAGAAGTTGAATATTGTCCGTGATCGACACGTGGTGTGCTAATATAAATTGCAAGTGCGACAAGTGACAATTAAAACGAATACCTAATTACTATCATCGACGTGCGATAGGCAGTGGACCTATCGTTTGTAGTGCAGTAAAATGAGTAAACGAGTATCGAACACGATGAATGGACTGATTACTAGTAATAACCTATCGACTCGATATCTAGCCTAAATGAAATACGCAGATTGTTGTACGAACTAACCTAACAGATCACTCCTAAATCAACGAGAGATTAAAAGAACACGCCTAAACTGATAAGAGTACTTTCAGATGAAGATGTGATCGGGATTCGAATCCCGCTAGGTATTATCGACTAAGACAATGAAATATCGGGCCTACGTGATTAAGACTAGATCGCAGTAATTTCCTACCCACTCCCGAACTTGCTGTCGCCCTAGACGTTCGTGGGGATCTAAGATTCAATAATTACTTAACGGCGAGGATCGGATATTTACTGTCGCCCTATACCCAATTCCTGTAATCTATGAACGGCCTAATCGTTGTTTAGCTGTCGCCCTAAACGATTTTCCACACAATCACTTTAACACATAGACATATTAACGAAGAAACAATTTCATAGATCGATCAATAGTCAAAACACATGAGTCACGAGAAAACATATGTCTTAAATACGAATTAACCTAGCGGTCATCTACTCCCAAACACATAAGGGAATTAGCTACTCATAATTGACGGGAAAACACGAAGGAAATAGTAAACAGGGAAGGAAGACTCATGATCTTGATATATTGCTGAAGTAGCGTGGATGAATCTTCGTTCCACGTTCAATTCGGCGTGATTGCATCGTTGATCCGTTTCTTGCGCTCCGGGATCTAATTCCCTGTTCTTCAATGCTCTTTTTCGTCTCTAGATGGATTAGGGTTGAAGTCTGGTAGGTTCTGTCTCTTTCTAAGTCGAATTTGGGCTTTTATACTGATTTTCGTAAGTGTCACGTGCTGGGACATGATATGTCACGGCCGTGACACTGTCGGGGCACAAAATGAGCTCACTGCCGTTCGTCACGGCCTCGTGCAGTAGTGTCACGGCCGTGACACTTTGAACAGCCTTGCGACAGTTTCGTATTTCTCTCAGATGGACGGGTAAACGATGTCCGATTTACCTGACATTTTAACCATAGATAGAAGACTCGTCAATCTTGATTCTGACCAAAGGGATTCTCAATCCGAGATCTGGATTGAGAGATATGAATTTTCTAATGTTGCTGCTGCTATGGGTCACAGCCTGATGCAAGAAGTGTCACGGCCGTGACTTCCGGCAGTATAGTCTTATGTCTCCTGTCACGGCACGATGCACTGGGTGTCACGGCCGTGACACTTGACTGTTTCCTTCGTTTTTGCTCCGTTTTGCCTCGTTTTCGCTCCTTTTCGCCCGAAAGTCGTCCTAAGCTCCTTCAATATCAAAATAAGTGTAAATAGGGCGAATAAACGCATAAAATGATTGCTAGAGCTCTATTATAACCCAATTGGATACTACGACAACGTATTGAAATACGTTTATCAGTCCGCTACTTATTGAAACAAACAAAACAATTACGGATTTCTAGTTCCAATTAGCCATGGACTCACGTAGATTAATGAAACATTTGCAACTATTTAATCAAACTACGTTCATCAATTAAAATAATTTCAAGCTTAAACGAATACTCACGCGTTCACGAATAAGCACAATAATCTCACACGATTACAAATCAAGGTTTTGATAGCACTTCAACTATAATAAACTTGGCTACGAAACATAACAAAGAAGCCTATAGTAGAATAATTATATAGATAGGGATCGACTTAGCATACAACCGTATTTACCAAATTTCAGTCCTGATTCCGCACGTCTGCTACCCCGTTGGTCCTCCGTGCTCGCTGCCCTCCACCAAGGAATTCAGCCCAAGCCCACCAAGCCAAGAGATAGCCTTGCTACAGTGTTCTTCTCAGCAATTAATTAATTAAGCAAACCGTTCAGTTCTTACCAAAACTCTCTCTCTCACACGTTCTCAACTCCAAGTTCTTCTCAGCTGTTGTCTATTGATTTGAGCTGCTCCAATTAATTGCGTTGTCTTTTGCAAGATAATAATTGTATATGTTTGGAATGTCATTTGTGGTCCACCTCTTGATTTTGGTTTATTGTTTGATTGCTTTGAAATGTCTTTTTCGGTCATTAACAATTGATCAATCACCCTCCTCAGAGTAATATATACTTCTTGCGGCCGTATCTTCATTTTCATTAGATTTGTCCCAATTATCGTCTTGAAAGCCTACAAACATATAAAAACGAATTAAAAACATTTAAAAGGTTTAAAGACGATTAAATTTAGCACGCAAACGATTTTATTCAATTAATATAAACGTAATAAAATACGTCTTATTAATGTTGATTTGCTGAAATATTACAATTATAAAATATTCATGAACTTTTCTACGCCACAGTGTCTCATCGAAAAGATCATTAAGACAAATAAAAATGATCAATATTAATTAAGAAATAGCTCTTCTCATTTGATTAAGTGCGACATTGCATGCGACGTTTCATGCACTAAAACATACTAGTTAAATTATAAAAGTTTCTCTTTTAAAACTAAAAAATTAATTAATGAAATTTGTCCCAACGAAATTACCATAAAACCCTTCACTTCTAAAGAGCCGTTCAAAGAATGTATCTTCAAATCATTATAAAAGCAAACAACGATTAGCCATCGCCATATTATCCCAAAACCCACTCTGAAAATCACAAATCAAACAAAAAAATGAATAAAGAACGAAAAATTCCGTCAACCGCCAAAACCGTCCTCCAATTGGTGGGCACCCGCCACCACCGCCATGGTGGCGCGCACCCTCACCGGAGACTTACTGCCGGCGGAATTCCAAGACTACCTCTTCTCCGCCGTCAGAACCTGCTTCTCCGGCCGTTTCTCCGGCGAGATGACCCTCGTGTTGACTAATCTCAATGCCACTTAAATTACAGAGACTACATACATATGAAGACAAGATAAATTATACAAAGAATCTTGCGTGATCAAATGAAGGAAGGAAAAGTCAAGATAGCATCAAACGAAATATTTGAAGAATCAACAAAGTAGATTTCCAACGACCATTTAAGATTTGTATTATATCTATAATGTCTATATATATGTGGTATGTAACGAGAGAAAATGCAGTGGGCAGTGTCAGAGAAAAAGGAGAAACAATAGAGAGTGCGTGGGTTTGTGTTTGCATGTAATACATAGAGTAAAGAGAAAGGCACAAAGTGCCGTGTAAAGTGTGGGGAGTGGAGCTGTGAGTGGGTGTGAGAAGAAAGAAAAAAGGCACATAGTGCCATGTGAGTGAAAAAAAACTTGTGTGTGCATGCAGTACAGTGAAAAAAAAACTCTGCAAAGAGAAAAACATTTCGTCCTCTATCATCATCCCATCGTTCGATCTACACATAAAATATAAAACAACAAAATGGTATCAGAGCCGATGGTGGCGATGGAGCCGTTAGAGCCAACAGAGCCGATGGTGTCGCCAGCGCCGACACAGAGCCGACAGAGCCAATGGTGCCGATGGTGTGGAAGCGGATATTATTTACCCACATGTTAATCCCGCAACTCACCGAAAATAACTACGCAAGGTGGAGCGTCGAAATGAAAGCTCTATTCAAATCGCAAGGCTTATGGGAAATAGTCGAAGATGGATATTCACTAGATGCGACGAAGTATAAAAAATCGCAACGGAAGACGTTGGGAGCCGCCGTCAGAGAAAATGGTTTTGCAATCCTTCTCATCGACGAAGCGTTAGATTTTACCGGTTTCGGAGCGATAGGCGCAACGAAAAAAGCCAAGGAAGCCTGGGATCTGTTGGAGAAAGCGTATAAAGACGCTTGCAGCAACCAAGTTCAGCCACAAAAACAGGGCGAACTTGCAACGACGAAGGAGGACGACAAGAACGTTGAAGGCGAACCAGTAGGAGAAAAAGTAGCTCGTGACGAGGAGAGTAAGCGTGATAAAGATCACGCTGAGCCGGTGGATGAAAAGAAAAAAGAGGAACCACCGCTTATCGCCGAGAAGGAAAAAGAAGGTGGAGCGTCAAAGAAAGACGCCGGTGAAGCCACAAAGAAGGAAGAAAAATCTCCAAAGGCCGAGGAGGCCGTAAAAGAAGAGAAAACGACCGCAGCAGTCGTTGAAGTGATAAAAGAAAATATCACTCATGAAGTATCCACCACCACTCCACCAACGGAACCTTCCTACGAGGCGGAGCCCTCAAAGCTCGAGAAAGAGGAAGCGGTCGAAGAAACGCCACCACGACAACCACCTGAGAAAGTCGAGGAGATCTACGCGAAGACATCGAAAAATGCCGATGAGATGAAAAATGCGGTTGACGCCACCATGCATGCGTCGTCGAAGGCGAACGTAAAGACCATTGAGACACACGAGACAGTGTCCGAGAAAGGCGGTGAGACGGTTGAAGAGACAACCAAGCATGCTGAAAAAGCCATGCGAAGAGAGAACCAGGAGTGCGGCGTGAAAGAGACGACCGACGCAGCAACGACGAAGGTCCTGCGACATGTTAATCGAAAAGTCGCAAAACAAATGACTGGAGAACCTATTAAGGTCAGTCCTACCAACAAAGACCACGCTCACGAAGAAAAAGTACGTGAGAAAGACAAAGAAGTGAAGGAGTGGATCAAGGCGAGAGACAGCCTTGAGGCCTACATAAACAATTTGAAAACCCGAAGCAACGATAAGTACAAGCTCGCCGATAAGTTGAATACGGACGAGAAGAATGAAATCACGACGACGCCCAAGGAGGTCCCCAAGCTGATGGACGATAACCAAAATATGAAAGAAAAAAGTTATCGGCGGAAATCGCAGAGAAATCGCGGAGGAGGTCACGAATAAGATCGATGACCTCGTGACCAAAGAGGCGACTGACGTACTAACGAAGGAGACCCTAGAGATGCCAAGGAAGGCCAAGCGATCCGGAGCTAAGGATCCAAGCGACACGCCCGCGGATATTGGGTACGACAAAATCCACAGAAAAATCGCGGAGGAGGTAAAATATAAATTCGAAAATATATTCGTGAACAACGATGCAGAGCAGTACAAAGTCGACGCCATGGAGGATATTTATTATATCGCGGAAGAACCGAGCCGAAGGGAAAAGGCGATCCATGAAGGAAAACTAGTGGTAAACGAGTACGACGAAATGACAAACATGGCGAGGATCACGAAGGCACTTATCGACGGCAAATGGCTAGCCGCGACGTACGACAGAAGAAAGCGGTAAAATTTAAAGAGCGTTGAAAGACAGAAATGCTTTGAGATTAAGGAGGGATTTTGTTAGCTAATAATCTCAAAGCAAAAGACAAAATACAAAATACAAAATACAAAACTACAAAAACAGAAAATAGAAAAATCAAAAGGAGACGCATGAAAATCTTGAAAATAGGAAGCCACACATCCAAGGAAATCTCTTGTGGGAAGAAAACAAAAAATGAACTACAAGGTCAAAGATATAGCTTTGATCTGCATGTTATCAATTTGTGTACGTTTATCTAATTACTACTATATATATGCACGCATAATGTAATAGAGAGATGTGAATGAGTGGAGAAAAAAAGAAAAAAGGCACATAGTGCCATGTGAGTGAAAAAAAAAAACTTGTGTGCATGCAGTACAGTGAAAAAAAAACTCTGCAAAGAGAAAAACATTTCGTCCTCTGTCATCATCCCATCGTTCGATCTACACATAAAAAATAAAACAACACCTCGTCATCGACGAGTTCGACGGCTTAGCCACCAACGAAATCTACGAAGCAGCCCAAGTCTACTTCGGCTCCAAAGAAAACCCTAAAGCGAAGCGATTCAAGATAAGCAGGCCCGAAAATGAAAAGCACTACAAAATCGCAGTTGAAAAGGACGAGGAAATCACCGATGCCTTCTCCGGAGAGAAGCTCAAGTGGGTATGGAAATGCACCAAGACTGAGAACAACGCAAGGATGAACTATTTCAACAAGCCCAACTTTAGGTCGGAAATTAGGTCATTTCATCTCACTTTCCACCGCAAGAACAAGAAAATGGTGGTAAACTCTTACCTTCCTTACATAGCTAAGGAAGCCATGGCCAAGAAGCTCGAAAAGAGGACAATCAAGCTTTTGACAGTCGACCATAATAAGATCTACAATCTCAACGAAATATGGCAGGCCGTGACTTTCAAGCATCCCTCGACCTTCGATACGCTGGCTGTTAGGATATGCGGAAATTCCCGATAATTATTTGCCCGAAAAATGACGATAATAAATAAATTAGACAGTGACACGAGATTTACGTGGTTCGGTCAGAATGACCTACGTCCACGGGCCGGAGGGTAGAACTTCTTTATTATGTGGAGAGATTACAAACACGTACACTGACGTGATATAAAAACAGCTACAACAATATTAGGAGTAGGCTACACGAGAAATATCGGATAAGTGTGACCGAGGAATAAATCCTCGCTGAAGATATATTTGTGGTGGGTGGCCTGTGGCTCTGAGGCATTTTTCTCCTTCGATGAATGAACCCCTTTTATAGGCGATGGAAATCACTGAATAGTATGTGAATAGGTTTAAGAAGTCTTCCCACCTTTGAATGAGTCATTCGATCGGCCGAAAGAAATGAATAGCAACAACCTTTTCTTCATTGCTTTATATCATTCCCACGTGATTATTTTCTTCTTTTCAGCCCACAATTGAAGTTTGAATCGGCAGCCAACAAAGAAAAAACAAAGTTGTCCTCTGACTATTCAACGCACATTTGTTTGGACGGTGACAAGCTCACCTAACAAATCTCCACCTTGAGCTTGATTCCGAAAATTATTCCACCTTAATTAGTAACACATTTAGTCATTATCTTTGTCTCCCTCCGTCCATAGCCCCGACGGGCTAGTTCACCAATTTTAAAACACCAATCAAGTCCAAACAATGCTTGAACTTGGAAACTGGAAGAGCCTTCGTAAACAAATCTGCAGGATTATCCTTCGTGTTAATCTTCTTGACAAACACCTTCTTATCTGCAATGATCTCACGAATAAAATGATACTTAACATCAATATGTTTAGTCCTTTCGTGATACATCTGATCCTTAGTCAAATGAATAGCACTTTGACTATCACAGAAAATAGTAATAACTCCCTGACTCTGAGTTAATTCGCTGAATAACCCTTTTAACCACAAAGCTTCCTTGATTCCATCAGTAATCGCCATGTATTCTGCTTCAGTAGTAGATAACGCCACTACATGCTGTAGAGTTGCTTTCCAGCTAACTGCACAACCTCCAATAGAAAATACATAACCAGTAAGAGATCGTCGTTTATCGAGATCACCTGCGTAGTCTGAATCAACGAAGCCAACGAAAGTATCACTGTTTCTGCCAAACTCCAAACAAAAGCTTAGAGTACCCTTCAAGTATCTGAGAATCCACTTCACTGCTTGCCAGTGCTCTTTTCCTGGATTAGCCATATACCTGCTAACAACACTAACAGCCTGTGAAATATCAGGACGTGTACATACCATTGCATACATAATACTGCCAACTGCACTCGAGTAGGGAACTCGTGCCATGTACGCTTCTTCCTCATCTGATGATGGTGACTGAGCAGCGCTTAGCCTAAAATGGCTAGCTAGAGGAGTGCTGACTGGTTTGGCATCGCTCATGCCAAATCTCTCCAAAACCTTTATGAGGTAACTTTCCTGGGTCAGGCATAACTTACCAACTCCTCTATCACGTCTAATCTCCATACCAAGAATCTTCTTAGCTGCTCCTAAATCCTTCATTTCAAATTCACCATTCAATAAGGCCTTCAACTGGTGAATTTCTGCAAGATTCTTAGCCGCAATGAGCATGTCATCAACATATAACAATAGATAAATGAACGAACTGTCATTTAACTTCCGGAAGTAAACACAACTATCATACTTGCTCCTGGAGAAACCATGACCCAACATGAAAGAATCAAAACGTTTATACCACTGTCTTGGAGACTGCTTTAATCCATATAAGGATTTCTTCAATAGACAAACTTGGTCTTCCTTGCCTTCAACTATGAAGCCTTCAGGTTGCTTCATATAAATCTGTTCATCTAAATCGCCATGTAAGAACGCCGTCTTGACGTCGAGCTGTTCTAACTCCAAATCATACATGGCAACGAATGCAAGCAATACACGAATAGAGCTATGTCTAACGACAGGTGAGAAAACATCATTAAAATCTACACCTTGTACCTGACTATAGCCTTTCGCGACTAATCGTGCCTTATACCTTGCATCGTCAGAACCAGATAAACCTTCCTTTTTCTTGAAGACCCACTTACATCCGACTATTTTCTTTTTCTTCGGCGGCGGCACAAGAATCCATGTACCATTCTTGTGCAGAGATTCCATTTCTTCATTCATCGCTACCAGCCACTTATCAGAATTAACATCGCTAATTGCCTCCGAATAGGTAGAAGGTTCGCCGCCTCCACCTGTTTCTTGCGCCACTGATAAAGCGTACGAAACTAAATTTACGTACTGCTGTGGTAGTCGAATCTCCCGTCTCTCCCTATCTCTGGCTATAGAATATTCCTGCTCGGTGCTTTCATCTTCAACATGATCTGAATCAGCATCTGGCTCATCCTCTTGATCTGTTGAACTCGTAGCAGGATCATTTGAAGGATCTTTGTTGATCTCGAGCTCCACCTCGCTGTGTACACTATCCTTCTTCTCTTGATTAGAAGAGTTAGTAGACTCTTTCGAAGGATGTAACATAGAAGACTCGTCAAAAGTAACATCTCTGCTAATTATAAATTTGGGTGACTTGGGATCAGGATTATATAGTCTATATCCTTTCACCCCTGAAGCGTAACCGAGGAAAATACACTTTTTAGCTCTAGGCTCTAACTTTCCCTCGTTTACGTGCATATAAGCTGGGCACCCAAATATTCTTAAGTTTGAGTAATCAGCAGGAGTACCTGACCATACTTCCTCAGGAGTTTTGAAGTTGATCGGTGAACACGGTGAGCGGTTGACAATGTAACATGCTGCGGCGATAGCTTCAGCCCAAAAATCATTTGTCAACCCAGCGTTGGAGATCATACATCGAGCTCTCTCTAAAAGCGTCCGGTTCATGCGCTCGGCAACACCATTTTGTTGAGGCGTCATTCGAACAGTGTGATGTCGAGCAATTCCTTCATTTTTGCAAAACTCGTTGAACTCGCTTCCGCAAAATTCTAAGCCATTATCTGTCCGCAATCGCTTGATCTGTTTTCCTGTCTGCTTTTCAATCAAAGCTTTCCATTGTTTAAATGTTAAGAAAACATCACTTTTCTGTTTAAGAAAATAGACCCAAACTTTCCTTGAAAAATCATCAATGAAAGTCAACATGTATCTTGCACCACCTTTGGACGGAACACGAGAAGGACCCCATACATCAGAATGAATATAGTCCAAAGTACCTTTTGTCCTGTGGACAGCTAGCGAATTGAAGCTGACTCGTTTCTGCTTCCCAAAAATACAATGTTCGCAAAAGTCCATCTTACCAGTACTTTGACCACAAAGTAGGCCCCGCTTGCTTAAAATCGTCAAGCCTTTTTCTCCCATATGTCCAAGTCGCATATGCCATAATCTCGTGGTATCAACCTCCGGGGATGTCGAAACTGCAGCGGAACCTGTAACAGTAGTTCCCTGCAAAATATATAAATTTCCAGACCTGCAAGCTTTCATCACGACAAGGGCACCTCTGGCAATTTTCAAAACTCCACCTTCACCTGAGAACCTGCACCCTTGAGATTCAAGTGTGCCTAAAGAGACAAGATTTCTCTTCATATCTGGAACATGTCTGACTTCTGTGAGCGTTCGGATGATTCCGTCGAACATCTTGATCCTAACAGTGCCTTTACCAACAACTTTACACGGAGCATCATTTCCCATTAAAACATATCCACCATCGAATTTTTCATATGTGGAAAAATAATCTCGACTCCGACTTATGTGGTAAGAACAACCTGAATCTAAGATCCACTCATTATCAGACCTAACAATATTTGCAGTTGCTACAAAAATTGTTCCATCGCTCTCATCAGCAGCTAAACTAGCTTCGGCGGGTTTATTAAATTGCTGATTATTTTTCTCCTTATTTTTAATTTAAAACAATCAGCTTTAATGTGTCCCTTTTTCTTGCAAAAATTACAGACTTTATTTCTGTACCTGGATTTCGACCTGTCTTTAGATCTGCTACTTTCAGCGTCTCTACGTTCTGGTCTTCCCCGTGCAAACAGGCCTTCTGCCTGGCTACCACTCGTTTCTCCCGTAATATCCCTGTCTATCTGTTCTTTCGATTGTAAAGCGGATTTGACACTAGAATATGATATCGTGTCTTTTCCGTATATAATCGTGTCACGAAAATGTTTTAAAGACGAGGGAAGGGAACATAACAATATTATGGCCTGATCTTCGTCCGTCACTTTGACTTCTACGTTCGCCAAATCAATAATGATAGAATCGAATTTATCGAGATGCGAAAGTATAGAAGTACCTTCCGTCATTTTCAAACTGTAAAGCTTCTGCTTTAGATATAGCCGGTTCTCCTTAGTCTTCTTCATGTAGATTGCTTTTAACGCATCCCACATACCCATGGCCGTCGTCTCTGTGGCAACTTCTTGTAAAACCTCGTACGAGAGATTTAAGATAATAGCCGATCTGGCTTTCTTGTCCAATTCATTAAATTGATCGTCCTTCATTTCGGTTGGTTTCTTCTTTGCGCCTTCAAGCGCCACCTCGCAACCGTCTTGAATTAGTATGGCCTCCATCTTGAGACTCCACATTGCAAAGTTGACATTTCTGTCGAACTTTTCAATTGACATTTTTGTTATCGTCATGGTGGCTAAAAAAAAATAAATCGGGTTGGCTCTGATACCAATTTGTTAGGATATGCGGAAATTCCCGATAATTATTTGCCCGAAAAATGACGATAATAAATAAATTAGACAGTGACACGAGATTTACGTGGTTCGGTCAGAATGACCTACGTCCACGGGCCGGAGGGTAGAACTTCTTTATTATGTGGAGAGATTACAAACACGTACACTGACGTGATATAAAAACAGCTACAACAATATTAGGAGTAGGCTACACGAGAAATATCGGATAAGTGTGACCGAGGAATAAATCCTCGCTGAAGATATATTTGTGGTGGGTGGCCTGTGGCTCTGAGGCATTTTTCTCCTTCGATGAATGAACCCCTTTTATAGGCGATGGAAATCACTGAATAGTATGTGAATAGGTTTAAGAAGTCTTCCCACCTTTGAATGAGTCATTCGATCGGCCGAAAGAAATGAATAGCAACAACCTTTTCTTCATTGCTTTATATCATTCCCACGTGATTATTTTCTTCTTTTCAGCCCACAATTGAAGTTTGAATCGGCAGCCAACAAAGAAAAAACAAAGTTGTCCTCTGACTATTCAACGCACATTTGTTTGGACGGTGACAAGCTCACCTAACACTGGCCATGGAGGACGGCGAAAAAGGCAGAATCTTGGAGGATCTTGAGAGGTTCTTGGGAAGAAGGGATTATTACAGAAAGGTGGGCAAGGCTTGGAAGAGAGGGTACTTACTGTACGGACCGCCGGGAACTGGAAAATCGAGCTTAATCGCCGCCATAGCCAACAAGCTCAACTTCGACGTCTACGATCTTGAGCTGACTGAGCTTAGGAGGAACTCAGATCTGAGGAAAGTGCTTTTAGCCACTGAGAATCGGTCGATTTTGGTCATCGAAGACATCGATTGCACCTCCATGGATTTGATGAACAGTAGGGGAAGAAAAGATGGTGACGATGACGACGACGACGATGATTATTACGGCGAGGGAGATAATAATGGTAATAAGAACAAGAAGGTGACTTTGTCTGGGCTTTTGAACTTCATCGACGGACTATGGTCGAGTGCGGCGACGAGAGGATAATCAAACCATGCCGAGAAACTCGACCCGGCCCTGCTCCGGCCGGGTCGGCTGGACGTCCACCTTCATATGTCGTACTGCGTTTTTTTCTGGGTTTAAGACTTTGGCTCGCAACTACCTTGGGATCGAAGGGCATTCCCTGTTCGGAGAGATTGAGGGTTTGTTTAGGACGGCGAGGGCACGCCGGCTGAGGTGGCGGAGCAGCTGTTGAAGGACGAAGACGCCGACGTTTCTCTGAGATGGTTGGTGGAGTTTCTGAGGAAGAGGATGATCCAAGGGTGGAGTTAATTACACTTCTAGCACTTGACAAAGTGTGCATAACAAAAATAGGCATTGTGTGTTTTTTGTTACAAACATAGGCATTTTTTATTTTATTTTCTTATTTTGAATTAAATTTATTATATACACAAAGTTATTAATAAATACTTATTTTATTCTATGTTCTTATCATAAATTAATTTTATAATCACATTAATGACAAAAGTAAAATAGAAGTTAACTCATCCAAATGAATAAATTAAACCTACGATCCACATTTAATTAGTTTTAAATTGTCCAAACGTTCTGTCATATTAGAAAATTTTATTCAAAAAAATCGTGTTCGCAAATTATAAATCCATTCAAAAACCGAAATCGACCCAGTAATCCAAAGAAATAGATTGGTTTAGGCCAAAATCAAAACAAGAGCCACCCCAATAATTATAACCTCCAACTACTATATGAAGAAATTAATATGTAATCGAATATATAAAATTTATAGTCTGAATAAGACCGAAGTAGTTTTGTTTCCACAATTGATTTGGAATCGATTCTTGTTTTTTTTTTTTTTTATCCAAAACCAATAGATAGCATGAAACGAAAATCAATAGGGCCTATTTACAGTATTTACAGTTAATAAAAGTTTTAGGTTCGAATCTTTTGTTAGATTATAGTATTTACCGAACTTTTTTAATTGGCTTCAACTAACCATCCAAAATTGTAATATTGTTTGTATAGTTACAGATATATAATACCTTATATTACTAATATTAAAAAATAAAAAAATGGTTTTCTGTTTTTGGATCGAACCCCAATCTATAAAGAATTACAGACCAAACAAATCGGTTGCATATTCGGTGCCAGCCGAAATTTGGTGTTCGGTCGGTTTAATAAATTTAAATAAAAATAAATTAGAAATATCACTAGCAATTAAAAAATGTAAAAATATAATGGAAAAAGAAAAGTGCATATATTTGTAACTATTTACACATAGCGCCTACTTTTGTAAATCACTCCCGAACGGATGCCTATAAATGTAAATCACCCAAGATTATGGATGTTGGTGATGACGATGTAATGATAGCGACTGTTCAAATTCCGTCGGAGATTAAGGGAAATGGCAAGTGTGGAGATTATTAGGTTCGCTTTTTTTTGCCTATTTTGAATATATGGTGATGGGTATGGGTCTGATTTTTTTACGGTGATGATAGTAATAATTGTCATTGTTGAATAAAACATTGAATAATAGCTTCAAATGTCAATGTTTTGAGTACGGCAGCTATCGTCTATATAGGTAGAGTAGAATAATTCCCTGCAAATATTTATTTATGAATATGAAACGTTCAATTCAAACCGCCAAAAGGCAGAAAAAAATAGGGGCGTTTCTATATCAACCCCATCGTAAGTTTCCTTTTGAGGTCAGTCCCCCTTCACATTAAATATATGACCAAGTCTAAGTAAAATTCAAAATAAAGGACATAAATAATGATTTGACGAAAATGCCCCTTGTAGGTATTATATAAAGAGGTATGAATTGCTATTATTATGTTACCAGATGTTATTCAAATGGTATCAATCGAAAAAACTATTTCAAACGATTGATTTGCCCTAACTTTTCGAGCATACTGGGCACAAAATGAATTTTGATGCATACTCGACGATATCAATGATATTTAAGTCGTCATATTTAAGATCTGTGAGGAATAATTTTTCAAAATTTATTAATGCAAATAAGATAAATCGAGCATGTTTTTTGTCGAAATTAAAGCTAATATGCATAAATTTGAGAGACCCATAGCTTGAAAATTACGCCGTGCCTTAGTGGTGACTCAATCGTTCGTCCCTCAAGATTAACGAACTGAAACTGAAATCGCCAGAGAAAAATAGTTTAAATGAGTGTTCGTTATGTGGTATCAGAAAGGTTTAAGTGGTATAATTCTCGTAAGGTTCGGTACAATAGTGGCATAAAGTCGTATAGTTACGATAAGAATCGTTACTCAAATTGGTACGAGATATTATTCTAATTTGGTATTATTTTTATATAATCAGGTACTAGGACAGCGTTAAGTGGTATAACTACCATAAGAAGTGGTTTTCAGATGTTATGCAAATGGTATCAATGGAAAAAATTTCAACGATCGATTTGCCGTAAATTTTTTAGCATACTGGGCACAAAATCAACTGTGATGTGTACTCGACGATCTCAATGATATTTACATCGTCAGATTTAAGAGCTGTGAGGAAATTTCTACAAATTCATTTATGCAAATAAGATAATGTCGAGCATGTTTTTGGTCTAAATTAAAGCTAATATGCATAAATTTGATAGGCCCATAGCTTGAAAATTACGTCGCGCCTTAGTGGTGATTCAATCGTTCGTCAAGATTAACGAACTGAAAGTGAAATTGCCAGAAAAAATAGTTAAAATGAGTGTTCGTTATGTGGTATCAGAAAGGTGTAATTGGTATAATTTTCATAAGATTCGGTACAATATAGACGTAAAGTGGTATAATTACGATAAGAAGCATTACTTGAACTGTACGAGATATTACTTATTCTAATTTGGTATTACTTTTATATGATGTGGTACTAAGATAGCGTAAAGTGGTATAACTACCATAAGAAGTGGTTTCCAGATGTTGTGCAAATGGTATCAATGGAAAAAACTATTTCAACGATCGATTTGTCGTAAATTTTTTTAGCATACTGGGCACAAAATCAATTTTGATGTGTACTCGACGATATCAATGATATTTACGTTGTCAAATTTAAGATCTGTGAGGAATAATTTCTAGAAATTAAATCGAGAATAAGATAAATCGAGCATGTTTTTGGTCGAAATTAAAGCTAATATGCATAAATTCGAGAGACCCATACTTGAAAATTACATCGTGCCTTAGTGGTGACTCAATCGTTCGCCCCTCAAGATTAACGAACTGAAAGTGAAACCGCCAGAAAAAAAATAGTTTAAATGAGTGTTCATTATGTGGTATCAGAAAGGCATAAGTGGTATATTTTCCACAGGATTCGGTACAATAGAGGCGTAAAGTGGTATAGTTACGATAAGAATAAGCATTGGAATAAGTGGTACTGAATAAGCAAGTCACTTTATTTTGGGCAGGAAAGCTGAATCTCAGTATTATTTTGGGCGGGATCTTATGTAATATATAGAGTATCGGGGCTTTGGGTAAACGTTTTCGGGATTACGATTAAGGGTTTACTATCGTAAGTTTGTTATGTGATTAACGTATAATGTTGGTTAGGATACATTTGTTGTAATTCATAATGGTAAATACCAATGTGATGTAAATATAGTTGTCTATAATTTGCTTGATGTACATTTTACATGATCAAAACATCATTACTTGACTAATTGCATCATATTTGCATAAACGTGACAAAATCAAGGAACTTGGTAGTTTATATACATCAAATCTAATATTTCCATGATTTTAATTCTTCTACAACCGAAAAAACCAACTTTTATTTACGAAATTATTCGAACCATTAATATGGTACAGATAATAATTATCTGGTATTACAACGAATTAATGTGGTATTGTTTCGTAATGTATTGTTATCATGATAGTATAAATGGTTACCAAAATACTATTAAGTGGTATAATTTACATGTGATGTGATATTTTATAAGGATGGAGAGACCATATTCACTGACGGCCCATAAGCTTCTGGAATGTTCTTATTTTTGTTATGAATTGAGTATAAATCGGTACTAAACTGCGCTGAAGTGGTATAATTTACATGTGATGTGGTATTATAAAGATGGAGACGGTTTGACGGCCCATGAAGCTTCTGGAATGTTCTTATTTTTTGTTATGAATGGAGTATAAATTGGTACGAAACTACACTGAACTGGTATAATTTACATGTGATGTGGTATTGTATAGTGGAGACGGTTTGGCGACCCATGAAGCTTCTGGAATGTTCTTATTTTTTGTTATAAATGGAGTATAAATTGGTACGAAACTACACTGAAGTGGTACAATTTACATGTGATCTGGTATTGTATAAAGTTGGAGACGGTTTGACGGCCCATGACGCTTATGGAATGTTCTTATTTTTTGTTACGAATTGAGTATAAATTGGTACCAAAATATTATTAAGTGGTACTATTTAGATGTGATGTGGTATTTTATAAAGATGGAGACGGTATTAGGCCCACGAAGCTTCTGAAATGTTCGTATTTTCTGTTACGATTGGACTATAAATTGGTATCAGACTATACTTAAGTGGTATAATTTACATGTGATGTGATATTTTATAAAAGATTGAGACGGTAATAGGTCCATGGAGCTTCTGGAATGTTCTTATTTTTTGTTACGAATGGAGTATAAATTGGTACCAAACTATACTTAAGTGGTATATTTTACATGTGATGTGGTATTTTATAAATATGGAGACGGTAATAGGCCCATGAAGCTTCTGCGTATTTTTTGTTATGAGTGGAGTATAAATTGGTACCAAACTATATTTAAGTGGTATAATTTACATGTGATGTGGTATTTTATAAATATGGAGACGATAATAGGCCCATGAAGCTTCAGGGTATTTTTTGTTACGAGTGGAGTATAAATTGGTACCAAACTATACTTAAGTGCTATAATATTGTATAAAGGGAGATGGTTTGACGGTCCATGAAGCTTATGGAATGCTTATTTTTTGTAACGAATGGAGTGTAAATTGGTACCAAATTATACTTAAGTGGTAAAGTTTATGCCTGCTGGGCGCCGTTCACTCGATTCACCGACTTTCTTCTTCCCAGCAACTTTGTTCCCCTTCTTCCGGCCAATTCCCCGGCGATCGACGCCGTTCTTCTTCCTAGCAACTTTCTTCTTGCCAGCAACCTTCTTTCGGCCACTTTCTTGCCGATCGACGGGGTTCTTCTTTGGAGCCATCGCAAGATTCGTTGATGACGTGTCGAAATTGGTCGGGTTTCGTCGATTAAGGGTTCAAACGGTAGAAAATTCTTTGGGTTTTCTCAGTGAAGGGTGGAAAGCTAATTTTAGGGTTTGTGGTACTAAAAATAGATTTTTGATCTCAGTTCTTGTCTTAATTGGTATATACCATAAAATTTACAGATCATACCACTAAAATAGATTTATATACCATACCACTTTATAACACGTGAGATCTAGGTCTAAAAAGTGATGCAATTTCAGGAAAAAATAAGGGTAAAAAGGTCTTTTCCGTCTGAATGGGTCCTTATCCCTAACCTAAATATTGTTTGGGTCCTTCTCCCTACATAAAATATGAAAAGGGCCTGAATCCTACTAAAACTTCTTAATAGGGCTGATTTACAATTGACCCAAAAAAATAACAAGATACCAATTTGATGAAGAATGCTAAAAAACTTAACGGAATAACTATATTAAATTTTTATCAATAATGAAGTAGACCTAAAACATACTCAAAACTCAAAAGTCAAAAATAGTGAAATTTTTAGTAAAAAGGAGACGGGTGAAGGAATCAACAAAATCGCAATTGGCGTAATAATGTTTCTTTTTTTGTTGTTGGCGTACGCATGCTTGTGTAATATATATGATTAATTTTACAGTTTATTTGTTATATATCTATAGGTCTTTTAGTAAGGCTCAACTTAAGTTAAACTGTATTGTCTGTCATAAAATAACAATCAATAAAAAAACCACCCACTACATAACTTTTTACATTTTCAATTTTTCTTTTATGTTTTTTTTTTTTTGTAAATTTAGGTAGTTTTTTTTTGTAATTTTCTTATATTTTTTGTTTTTTTTTCTGGAATAAAATTTTCGGATATTTTTAAAGAATTTTCTAAGTAAAAAAATAAAAAAATAATAAAAAAAATAAATTAATGGGCCGGTTCCGGTTTTATTACAGGCCCGAGGTTCCCTTCCGCGGTTCTGGGCCGGTCCCGGGGAAATGGTCCCGGAACTGGAACCGGAACCGGAACCGGAACCGGTACCATCTCGGAATCGGTGGAACCGGTGGAACCGGAACCGGTAGAACCGTTCCGGAACTGGCCCAATTCGGCCCATTACCCAGGTCTACGTGTGAGTGTGCAAAAGTACTAGTGATGCTTATACAGTTGGAAATCA
Organism: Craterostigma plantagineum; assembly: GCA_027422505.1. Classification (NCBI taxonomy): domain Eukaryota; kingdom Viridiplantae; phylum Streptophyta; class Magnoliopsida; order Lamiales; family Linderniaceae; genus Craterostigma; species Craterostigma plantagineum. The sequence goes on along the minus strand of JAPQWV010000219.1, from coordinate 73,440 downwards.
ATGATTTATTTTAATATAATATTTTGGCCGAAAAAAAAATTAAAAAAATCCATTGCCGGGACTTGAACCCGGGACTTCAAGTTTTTGTTGGCGATGATTTCGTTCCAACTTTCTGTTTTTGAAAGGTAACATAGACCAATATGAACATACGAGTTTAGGACAAAGATTTTCATCGGATATATAAGATATGGTTTGAGATATTGAGAGGCCACTAAAATTTGGTCCAGCCTAGTAAGCTCACTAGCACGTTATAAATATTCACAGGGGACTTTACACATAAATACTCATTTGCCTAAAAACTTGTAATTCCGAATCATGTTAGTATTTTTTATATGTAGGTACCTATTAGAATAAATTTTTTGCCCACAGGTACCTGAGCCGCTGCAGGTATGCCATAACACATTTAGTTACCATATAGCAACGTATTGTGATACGTAATATGTTGAGAAAATGGTACGTCATATAACACATTAAGGTACCATATAGAAACCGTATAGGGTACAGTATAAACGCGTGACGCGCAATACACACATAAAAAGGTACGTCAAGACTGAGAAAATTGGTACAAACAGCATGTTAGGAATCGAGCAGCCCAAGATTCGTTCTTTGATGTATACTTATGTTTGCAGTGTTTCTTGAGTGACAAACGATCGAATCGTATCGAATTTAGATCAAGAACACAGACCAAAAACAGAAATAACACAGCAATTTTTACGTGGTTCGGTTCTGAAAAACCTACGTCCACGGGGCCTCAAGAAGATGATTTTATTCTCGACTTTTGGGTGTTTACAGAAGTACGCTATGGGCTCTATCACTTTCGTGTTTACAATTTCTCACAAGAATCACTCTCTACGAAGTTACACACACTCAAACAACCCTACTTTGCCACTGATAATAACAGAGTATTTATAAAGAAGTCTTCAGCTCTTGATTGCATCAGCTCGTACTTTATCGTTAGCGCTTCTTTTAACTGCCACTTACAGAATTGCTTCTGCAACAGCATTTCTTCAAGTTACTTGCTAAATCGTTGATGGCATCCACGTTTCTTCTACACTTGGTAATAATCGTTGAAGCACTTTAATACTAGCCTTCGCAATTTCTTCATGGAACAGACCATCGAGCTTAGCATATGAATTGTTGGCTTTAACTTTAACACAGTAAAACCGGTACTTATTTGTAAGAATTTCTGGTACTGATTTGTAAATTTGGGTATTTTTATATAGATGTCACCCCCACTATAATTGAGCATACCACCAATTAATTATAATAGAGTATTATTCTTACCTTATTAGACAAATACTAGCGTCAGAGAATATTCAATTGAACAAATAAATTCTTTTATTGCGAGGAAATTTTCATAAAAATTGACCTAGTCTTGAGACCACGACCAAAGCAGGTAAACATATATGATGGAATTCTTATGTAAGCAGTCACTATGAGATTATATACCAAGTCAACTAAGAGGAAGTCTGTATGACAAGTCTTTGATGTTTATAAGACTTTCCGCGTATGCAAATCTAATATACGGATACTAATTTAACCATAGTTAACACATTAATCATGAGGGACCATAATACTATATTTTATTGATCAGGAAAAAGGGTAGGGTGTGCTTGGAGTTGAACCTTTGTCTAATTAACAATATTAAAAGGAATTCTTTTGAACGGTGGGATAATTCTTACCTTAGAAAATAGTAACTAAACATTGTAAGAAAAAAGTTCTTTAATGGTCAGTGATCGAATTGCGTAATGTTACAATTTCGTTGAAGAAAGTCCTTTTACTATTGACTGCTATTTTATCTACTGTTTATTTTCCTAATTAATGACTTATGGATAACTTTATCATCGATCATATACATATACATTATATATATAATATTCCAAATTCCAATAGAACCCAATATTGACTTTTAACAATAGAAGCGATCAAGCATACGCAATACACGATATTTGCTTGAATCAGCCGTTTCTCCACCTTCCAGCCTCGCCGCAGCCCGCTCGCCGTCGCCTCCCCTCACGCGGCAGCCTTGCCTGCCACCTCCTCGCATCACAGTCCTTGCCTTGAGTCTCCCGCAGTGGGACTCTGGCTCTCCCGACCCGAGGGTCGGGAGAATTTTCTCCCTTGTGGAGCCTTGAGTTCGACGTGGACAGAACCTAGAAGTCGAAGACCAGGTTAAAGTGAAGAGTATCGCAGATTTTGCTTAATAGCTTTTTCTGTTATAATAGGTTCTATATTTCTTGGTTGTAGATTATGGGTTTTGTTTTCTGTCGATTTTTGTCCCTTTGTGGACTTTTTTTTCTCCCCATGTGGGAGGGTTTGTTCCCCTTTTGGGGTTGTGTCGTGCTCTTTTGTGAGCCTTTGTTCTCCCGGTGATGATGTACCGGTGAGACCCCTTGGGCTTTTCAGCTCTGTATGTGTGTTATTAATACAATCTATCGTTTCGGAAAAAAAAAAAGGTGTGTGCATGTGTATATTTAGTATGTATATATATATATATATTATATATATATATATATCTATATGTTTTTCAAAATCACGAGAATTTCTTATCATCTTCCCGTGAAACTTACAGGAAGGTTTCTTGTATGAGCTTCAGACTTGCCTTTCCACAACACGTTAGTTTTCTCCTACATTTAAAACCCTCATAAATGTTCCAAACACATATGACATACAATAAAACCACTCTATAACCACGACATTAGCGATGGAAACTCATCAGTGTTATAACTCATCATCATCTTCAGTGTCTGATGATATTCAGTTAAACCTAGCAAGACTGCTCAAGCATTTATTTGGAGAAATAGAAGATACTGATGATCATCATAATCAGAAGAGGAATATATCATCGAAGAATATGATAGCAAAGAAGAGAAAGACAGCGAATGACTTCGACGAAACTCGAGAGAAGATCATCGTGAAGAAACCAAGGTATAGGAGTGTCGAGTGTCTATACATGGAAACTAAGCCGATTAATCCATAGAAGGTGTAAAAAAATGCCCCGGCGATGAATGTCTAGCTATTATCTTCTTTTTCTGATCTTTGTCTCTTGAAAAGAAGTCGATGATGCTGAGTTGATTTCTGTTTGGGACGTCTGATAGTAATACACTAAGAGATTATATGTTGAAGAATCAATAAAACCAAGCTCTTCATAAACGTTAAGGCATTATTTAGCACAAAAACATAGAAAAATATCCTTTAATACTTTTGAGTTTTGTCTAATATCATCACACATTCTCTAATCCACTGTCACACCGAGGCATGTTCAACATAGATTCTATTTTGCTCTTTAATTGCTGATTATTTATGGGGTTTGCAATGAAGTTGTCAACAATTTAGGGTTTGTTTATTGTCTATAGTTTGGTGAATTTTAGCTGCCTATCTTGTGCACTTCTCAGCAAGGTCCGAAATAAATAAGGTTACTCTAATAGAGGGCTAATTTAATTCAACCCTAACCGAAAAAATGCGATCTTTTATCTATTTAGATTGAGCTTATTGTTTTAGTCAATCTCGATATCGAACAAGCTAACGATGGCTATTAATCGCATATCATCTAATAAGTTATGTCTAGATTCTGCTTTACGCCTTCTGCTGCTCTGCATATATGAAGTTCAAATACTTACGAATTCTGACAAAAGAATACAAATGTCGTCATAGTCACACATGGAATTTGAACTTAATGGCTCGAAACTTTGAGCGAATCTTTGTCATGAACTAGGAATTATAGCTAATCTTTTAGCTCCAATAATAGCTGGTTATATAGTGTAGTTTTTTGTGACATCGCTAGCTCGTGCTTTCAACCGCTGCCAAAGTCAACTATATATGATAACATTCCCAGTTGAAAACTATAGTCCGAAAGTAAAGATGGGAGGGAAAAAGATTATAGTTAGTTGAAGTAATGGAAGAAAAGTAGTATTAGGGACTAGAGTAAGTACTAGCAAATCGAAAGTGGCCAAAGTCAACGATCGTAGTATGAAATCGCAATGGAGTAATTGCAATGATGGAAGGAAGTCCTTATACTATAGTCACATCGCAATTATTATCACAAGTTTCAGATATAAATACTAGGGAAGATTTATGTTCAGGCCCTCCTAAAGTTTCCATTTATCCGTCAGACCCTGTCAGAAATTGAATAAGTTTAAGAGACCTGCTTTTTTGTAAAAATCGAGTAAAGGACCCAAAAATAGAATTTGACGAAAATACCCTTTGATCTTTTGTCCAGCGAAAGTCACGACATGCTTTTTTGGTATTATATGAAGCGTTACTTTTACTTCATTATATGTTATACAGTTACAACATATTGTTACTTTAGAAAACATATACTTTATTTTTCAACAATATTGTGTTACTTTGCTACTGCAAAACGTTATCAACAGAATTTTTTTTTTCGAACTCATTTTCCTTACACTGAATCGAGCACAAAAAAATCGATTGACCCATCCAACCGATTCAACATGTCATGTTGGATTCATTATGATATTTACGATGCACAAGGTAGAATTTGCTTGTCTAATTAGGGTGCAAATTCGAAAACATAATGATGAATCGTATCTAGATGTCGACATAAATTGCAAGTAATCGGTATAAATTCGAGGTAATGAGAAATCGAGGTCTATTTTACCTTATTGAGTCAATAACGCCGAGATTTATCCAGTTTTCATCCGTTTTTTAGTGTCGTTTGTGATTTTCGTTTTATTCATTTCGATCCATTACTTGTATACAAGATGTGTTATTTACGACAAACAATGTGTTATTACCTTTCAGCGACGTGTTACTTCTAAGTCAAAATTTGTTATTAACCATAAGACATTTGTTATTTTTTGCTATGTTATAAGTATTTCTTTTTTACACGATTTAGGGAAAATATAACATCCGTTTCTTGCAACTAATCGGTATAAATTCGAGCTACCCATGAGAAATTGAGGTCTATTTGACCTTATTGATTCAATAACGACGTGATTTATGCAGTTTTCATCTGTTTTTTAGTGTCGTTTGTAATTTTCGTTTTATCCCTTCGATCCATTACTTGTATACAGAATGTGTTATTTACGACAGACAATGCGTTATTACCTTTCAGCGACGTGTTACTTCTAAGTCAAAATTTGTTATTTTTTGCTATGTTATAAGTATTTCTTTTTTACACGATTTAGGGAAAATATAATATCCGTTTCTTGCAACTAATCGGTATAAATTAGAGGTACCCATGAGAAATTGAGGTCTATTTTACCTTATTGAGTCAATGACGACGTGATTAATGCACTTTTCATCTTGTTTTTTAGTGTCGTTTGTGATTTTCGTTTTATTCCTTTCGATCCATTACTTATATACAGACTGTGTTATTTACGACAAACAATGTGTTATTACCTTTCAACGACGTGTTACTTCTAAGTCAAAATTTGTTATAACCATAAGACATTTGTTATTTTTTGCTATGTTATAAGTATTTCTTTTTTACACGATTTAGGGAAAATATAATATACATTTCTTGCAACTAATCGGTATAAATTCGAGGTACCCATGAGAAATTGAGGTCTATTTTACCTTATTGAGTCAATAACGACGTGATTTATACAGTTTTCATCTGTTTTTTAGTGCCGTTTGTGATTTTCGTTGTTTTTATCTCGATCCATTATTTGTATACAGAATGTGTTATTTACGACAAACACTACGTTATTATTTTTCAGTGATGTGTTATTTCTGAGTCAACATTTGTTATTATCCTGAAGACATTTGTTATTTCCTGGATAATTTGTTATCTTCTATGCACTAGGGTTTTTGGTAGTTTTTGGGGTTCAGGACTTACGGGTTCGAGGTCAAGATTAAGGGTTTACGACGTGAAATTTTGGGAGAACGATCCACGACTTGTGCAGTATAAGATACAACCTTAAAAAAATTTGGGGTTCGAGGTTTAGGGTTTAGGGTTTAGGGTTTCGGGCCTCGGATTTAGGGTTTTGAGCTTAGTATTTTGTATTTGTGGTCTATAAATGTTATTAGTACTTAATGTTGACGTTTGAACATGTTTGTGGTGCAATTTATAATGTTATGTTCTATTGAAAGAGGTGATAGTCTATGTTTTGCAATGGAGGACTACATATTTATATATTTATTGAGTCAACATTCGTGTATTGACATCAAATTTCGCCTAATGTGTATTTTAAAGGAATGTGGTGATTAAACTTCATCAAATTATATATTTACATGAACATTCATATTAAACATCCAAAATAAAAGTGTATTTTTGTACGAATTAATCGAATTATTGACGTGGTACTAAATAACATTTATGAGGTATCAGTATTGATCAGTGTGTTATTAATTGAGTTCGAGTTGTTTTTTTAACCTAACGTGTGTTATTATTTCCAAATGTAGTACAATTTTGAGAAAGTCCTGTAAATATGCTCTGACAATTCTGTTAAATTCTCTGACGTAGGACCTTCTAGAATATTCTCAATGAAGTGTTTTTTTTACATGTATATGTGTTATATTTGTTGTGTAAACTGTTACTCACTTAAAAAACGTTTTAGTCCTAGAGAAAGCTAAAATTTTCTCAATTTCATGGTTACCGACTTACTTTTTCTTTTAATATTAAGACTCGTTTGATTCGATTTTATCTTATTCAGTTGCTTTCACCTTGTTCGGCCGTTAAAGTTGATATTGAATCGATTTCTGGACGAAATTTTTGATTTGGGGGTGGAAGCACGAATTCATTCGCTACATAAAAAATTCGTCTTTATTAGTAAGACCCATCTGAAATTGAGGACAGGAAAACTTTATTTAGTCACAAACAATGAGATTTATGCAGTTTTCCATCTATTTTTAGTGTCGTTTGTGATTTTCGTTTTATTTCTTTCAATACATTACTTGTATACAGACTGTGTTATTTACGACAAACAATGCGTTATTACCTTTCAGCGACGTGTTACTTCTAAGTCAAAATTTGTTATTAACCATAAGACATTTGTTATTTTTTGCTATGTTATAAGTATTTATTTTTTACACGATTTAGGGAAATATAATATCCGTTTCTTGCAACTAATCGGTATAAATTCGAGGTACCCATGAGAATTGAGGTCTATTTTATCTTATTGAGTCAATAATGACTTGATTTATGCAGTTTTCATCTGTTTTTTAGTGTCGTTTGTGATCTTCGTTCTTTTTCTCCCGATCCATTGGTTGTATACAGAATGTGTTATTTACGACAGACAATGCGTTTTTACCTTTCAGCGACGTGTTACTTCTAAGTCAATATCAGTTATTAACCATAAGATATTTGTTATTTTTTTTTATGTTATAAGTATTTCTTTTTTATACGATTTAGGAATAATACAATATCCGTTTCTTGCAACTAATCGGTATAAATTCGAGGTACCCATGAGAAATTGAGGTCTATTTTACCTTATTGAGTCAATAACGACGTGATTTATGCAGTTTACATCTGTTTTTAGTGTCGTTTTGTGATTTCGTTCTCTTTCTCCCGATCTATGGGTTGTATACAGACTGTGTTATTAACAATATATGGATCGTTATTTCTAATGTAAGTTGTTGTATTTTTGTGTGACGATTTGTTATTTACTAGAAGAGAGGTGTCATACGTCGCCAAGTGATTTGGAAAAATAAAAAAATTAAGTTAAGCTCCGGCAGCCTGTCGCCTCGCCTGTGGCCTCCTTCGAGCTCTACTACGACGACGGGTCAGGGTCGGACCTCGTCTGCTCACGAATGTCGAGATTATAGGTGGAAATCGAGCTTGAAGATTAGTTCGCTCGTTGGAGAAGATGATTGCAAAAGTTTGTAAATTTCGCATCTGTTAGGGGTAAATATGTCATATTGTGTAGTTTGGGTATTTTTCTCTAAGAATTTCGAAAAGCAGGTCCTTCATACTAAATGGAATTTGATTGGGGCCTGAACACTAGTTGAAAATATTACTAGGGTCTGATGCGTAATTAACCCTAAATACTATTACATGTCAGTTTCATGGGATATTTCTTGCCATCTTCGTTGCAACTTCAAACAGATTTCCCCGTTTGTCTGATCTCAGACTTTGCCTTTCACATAACACTTTTTTTTCTTCCTATTTACATATAAAACACACGCAAAGTAGCATTTACACGCTCACGGGTCACGCGGATTTTCATTGATATATCTATACGCTTATGTAAAGAGCTCTGTGGTGGATAATAAATGTCTAATTGATCTGCAACTCGATAAATGTTTATTTACAATTTTAGCGTTAATTGCTTTATTACAATATTACCCTTGATACTTTAGTTTATTAAAAGTTTCACCTTTAATTAAAATTTAGTTTAAACTTGTTATATATTGTTCGTCGTCGTTGATTAGTGTTTATTGATAATATGTTGATTGGATTAATTATTAGAAATTGAGGATTTCATCCTAAAAATAATTGATGATTTTGTCTCTTTGATATATTAATTGAGTCAGACAAATTGAATTATCAGATATGGGATAAAATAGAAATCCCACAAGGCCCCCACATGTCGCATGATTGAATCGGTGAGCCAGATCGGGTGAGCCAGATCGAACCGATCTGATACTGTATTTGAAATTGAAAGCTTCAGCTAATAACCAACTATCGATATATTACGTTATCCTCTTTTGATAAATTAATCGATTCATATCAGTTGAATTATCCCATGTGAGATACACCATAACTCTCAACATTAACTTATGCTCAAAATAACCAAAAAAATACGCAAGGGAAAGCTACAAAACAACTAGTTCCACATCTTCACACAAAAAATCAAACTCATCCCTCAACTGCAAAGCCAACGCATCGACCGCCCCGAAAATCCAACGACCCTCGGGATGAAGCCTATCCTCCACCGTAAACGACATTCGCCTCCCGTCGACGTACACGTCGCTCCTCCCGGGAATCTTCCCGACGTTCTCTGCCCTCATCTTCGCGCGAACGCCGGCAAACTCCTTCCACTCCTCCGCAGAAGCGTATACATTCGACATCTCCACGTAAGGCGCAGAAGCGCTTGGCTCGAGCTCGAAAAGCCTATCCGCCGCATATTTCGCCACCTCTAAATAATCCCGACGATGCGCCTTGCAAGCCCCGAGCAAAGACCCCCAAATCCCGGCGTCGGGCTTTAGGGGCATTTTCGACACAAAACCTAACGCCTCCTTAACCCTACCCCTACGCCCGAGAAGGTCCGCCACGCAAGCGTAGTGGTCGAGCTCGGGCGTTATACGATAAACCCTAACCATCGAATCGAAGATGTCGAGCGCTTCCTCTGCAAGCCCGGCGTGAGCGCACGCCTGGAGGACGGCGAGGAACGTGATTTGATTAGGGTTTGTCGTCATTTCGTCGAAGCAATCCAACGCAGATCGAAAATCTCCGTTGAGCGCGAAGCCTGCGATCATAGTCGTCCAGGAAATGACGTCCTTCGTCTCCATCGTCGAAAAGAGCCTCCGAGCGCTTCCTATGCTTCCGCACTTTGCGTACATGTCGAGCAGAGCGTTGCGCACTGCGGTGTTTTTTTCCAAACCGTTGATTATTACGTAATTATGCACGAATCGCCCGATTTCGAGCGCGCCGACGTTTGCGCACGACTTGACGAGGTGGACCGCAGCGACGGCGTCGGGCTTTTCACCCGAGATTTCCATTTCTCGGAATAGACGGAGCGCTTCGTTTAAATCGCCGATTTCTGAGTAACCGCCGATCATAACTGTCCACGTGACGAACGACCTAATGGTCATTTCGTCGAACAGTTGCCGAGCGAAGCCAATCTCGCCGCACTTTGAGTAGGTTGAAATTAGCGTGTTGAGCAGCGCTGTGTCGGCGTCGCACCCGAGCTTTATGCCGTGGGCGTGGATGGTCGTTGCGGGAAATAGAAAAGATGGCTGGGAAAACGACGAGAGGAGGTTTAGAATTGTGCTTAGGTCGGGGCGAAAGGGACAAGAAAGCATCCTTCGGTAGATTTCCATGGCGCTCGCTGCATCTTCTAAGTAGGCGAACCCTGAGATTAATGAGTTCCACGAAACGACGCTTAGAGAATTCGAATCGATGCAGTCGAAGACCGTTTCAGCCGCACGAATTTCGCCGCATTTTGCGTAAGCAGAAATCATTGTGTTAGCGACGGAGACATCTTCGATTAGCCCGAATTTGAGGCCAAAACAATGAACGCTCGTCAGTAAAATCGCGTCCCTCGCCGTGCAAGCAGATTGTATTAAACCCATTAGAGTAACTGCGTTGGGCTCCAACCCGTCAACCCTCATGGCACTGAAGAGAGACATGACTCTAATTGAAGAACCCACCTGAGAAAATCCCATGATCATTGCGTTCCAAGAAGCTACGTCTCTCACGGACATTTCGTCGAACACCTTGCCTGCAGTTTCGAGATCACCGCACTTTACGTAGGCGTCGACCAAGGTGGTGTATACATAGATGTCTTCGCCGGCCGGCGACTTGACGGCGGAGGCGTGGATCGCCTGCGTGTAATTGGGGTTTGATAATTTGCTGCAGGCTTTTACAACGAAGGGGAAGGTGAGGTTGTTGGGGCGTTGAGGACATTGCTGCTTCAATTGGTGGAAGAGTGAAAGAGCCTTATGAGGATCGCCGTCGTTTACTGCTCTGCGTATGACTGAATTCCATGAAGCAATTGTGCGGATCATTGATGATGATGATCTCTATAACGAAGCCCTAAGCTGATCTTTGGAGCAGTACGTACATCTCAGAGCTGATAACTGCAGCCGATTTCCTTCGACGATGAAGGTTTCCGTCTCTAAGCTTTCTTACCCTTAAGCTAACGTTTTTTTTATTTGCGTGCAGGAATCTGATTTATGGTTTCTAACATGGATTTTTTGTAGTTCAATATTGCGAATCCGACGACCGGTTGCCAGCCAGAGGAAGATCGAAATCGACGATGAGCAGAAGCTGTACGTTTTTTTTGTTAAATGTGATCATTGATTTTGTGTTTAAAATGCTATGCCGTTGCGTGTACATGTGTATACATAGCTGGTTATTGAGCAGTGATCCGCGTTTTTATTGCTGTTACATTAATTCTTGTGATCGTATGAAATTGAGATCCTTTTATTGTGTTTCTGTGTTTTTTAGTCTGTGTTTTATAGCTGGTCCTTGCATTTGATGAGAATAGAGTCATAACCTTGTGCTAGAGTCAGTATAGAATTACTTCGAGCATATTCAATGAAAGTGTCTGGAGAATTTTCGGGATTTCTGAACATAGTGGTCTCATTTTGTTTTTTGTTGGACATAGTCTTACAATAAACTCTTGTTTTGCTGGATGAAATGAAGATGAATCGAGTATAATTCTTTTATCCATATTGCGTTGTTCTCATTTTCTCTGTTCGGTACGAACTTTGCGTGAGCGTATCTAAAATTCGGTACTAGTACGCCATCATATGCTTTATACACTCGATTTATATTGTAAGGATAATATAAATAGTTATATTCCTCATCTTTCTATACAAGTATGTTGTTATATTTCGCTCATGTGAATTGCAGCCGTGCCCTATGGGACAAGAGGATCTCCCAAGAAGTCCAAGGAGATGCATTGGGCGAGGTTTACCCTTTTATTTTTCTGCTAGGATATCCTAACTCATACCTTTCAATACTATTTATACCATTATTTTTAATCTGTTCTACATGAAAAAAAGGAGTTTAAGGGATACGTTTTCAAGATCATGGGAGGATGCGACAAGCAAGGTTTCCCCATGAAGCAAGGTGTCTTGACAAATGGCCGTGTCAGACTTCTGTTGCACAGAGGTAAAAGAAAAACTCGCCTTTAGACATCTTTTTCGTTTTCTTGTCCGTATCACTGTGTATGTGTTTGTGAAAGTAGTTTGATAAGAAAATAGTTTCAGTAAGTTTTTCTTTCGTTTTCCTTTGCTTTAGGTGTAAGCTTAAACTTGATTTTCTTTTCTTTTCTTTTCTTTTCTTTTTCTTTTCTTTTCCATACCTATTTCCTCAATCAACCAAACATAATAACTTGTTTTTCTTTTCCCTTTCGTTTTCCTTTTCGTACTAGATTCCACAAACCAAACCCTATATATTTATTCAGCCAGCCAAACATAAAAATTAGCTTTCATTTTCCATTTTATTTGTCCTTTCCCTACTAATTTCTTTTGTCTTAACGCCTGTATTTCAGGCACCCCATGCTTTCGTGGTTCCGAAGAAAATCAATCCGTGGATGCATTATCAGCCCCGACCTCTCTGTAATCAACCTAGTCATCGTCAAGAAGGGCGACGACGAACTTCCAGGACTCACCGAGACCGAAAAACCAAGGATGAGAGGTCACAAGAGAGCTTCCAAGATTCGCAAGCTTTTCAACCTTTCCAAGAAGGACGACGTCAGGAAGTACGTCAACACATACCGCCGTACATTCCTACAAAATCGGGTCAGTTTCTATCGCCTTTTTTCACACTTCTTACACTGTGTTTGGTTTGAAGAAAGTGGCATGAAAAAGAAAATGGGAGAGGAAACGATTTTAGTACGTTTTTCCTTCGTTTTCCTCACCAATTGGTGAAGAAATTAGTTTCCTTAGTTTCACTACTAATATTCGCAAAGCAAACACAGCGTTAGTGATCCTACCTGGTTTTACTTACAATAGGCAAGACGGTGAGCAAGGCACCCAAGATACAAAGGTTTGTGACTCCTCTAACGTTGCAGAGGAAAAGGGCGGGAATTTCAGACAAGAAGAAGAGGATGGCAAAGGCCAAGTCGGAGGCTGCCGAGTATCAGAAGCTCCTTGCGAGTCGTTTGAAGGAGCAAAGGGAGAAACGTAGCGAGAGTTTGGCAAGAAGAGGTCGAGATTATCTGCTGCTGCTTCGAAGCCTTCAGTAACATAATTGGACACTTTTTTAAAAGTGAGTGATAATTTTGGCATGTTTAGTTTTTAAGGTGTTTTGAGCTTTGGAACACTATTTATCATTGTCTTCTGAGGCCCAATTCTTCTGATAATCTGCATTTTCAAGTTACTCTGTTTCGTAGTAACATAATATTCTCCTCTGTTATCATTCCTTGAAAGATTTCATGTCGGGCTCTGTTTAATTGTTGATTATGGCTCGAATTTGGGGTTTATGGCAAACTTAGGGTTTAATTATTTCATTTTTCGATTTGGGGAAGTTGGTTTCATTGAAATTAGGGTTTGTTAGCTTCTAATTTCACTGTTCGATGTAAAGGTACTGCATTTGTACTGTCTTGGTACGGGTCTTCGTTGTTTTTTGGTACTATGATTGAATTGGTGCTTGTATGTGGTTTTTGGTACCATATTACATAGTTAATGGTACCGTAAGTTTATTATTTGATTCTCACGTTGTTGTCGCGTGCAGAAATGGCACGAAAGTCGAAGAAACCCTCCGGCTCAAGAAGAAATAATTACGAGATGACATCACGGTGTCATCCCAACCTTTTTAGAGAGACGATAATTGAACTAGGGCTGAAGGAGGAACACATAAAACTGTTAAAGCAAACTCCATTCTACAGTTTCTTGGAGATGCCGAAGATGTCACAATCTTTTACAAGAATTGTGGCATTATTGAGGCGCTATAAAGTGGAGGAGAACAGTTTTCGGTTCGGTGAGGATATAGACGTTATATTCTCACCGCAGGAGTTTAGTTTGGTGATGGGGTTGCACCATTTAGGGCAATCCGTTGATCCGGATAGTAAATTTACGTCGTCAATCGTTGAACGCCATTTTGATGGGAAAAATGGAAATGTAACACGAAAAAGTATAATGAAGTTGTTGAAGTCTTTAGTTGGTGAGGAGGAGAAGGAGAGTGTTGAGGATTTTGTTCGTGTTGTCATTCTTCTCTTATTTAATTGTGTACTTTTTTCGATGGGTAATTCGAAAAACTCATCTTTTGTTAATGTATACGTGTTCGATCTAGAGGGTCTTGGAGAATATGCTTGGGGAGCGGCCGTGCATAATTTTTTGTTGGAGGAGATGAAAATTGCCACTGCTTTTGAAAATGCGGGATCGAATGTGACGATGAATGGTTGCACTATTGGATTGATGGTAAGTTACTTTATTTATTTTGTTATTTCATCTTATATTACGTGCTCTTCATATAATTCTAATGCGTGCGTTCGTGTTTATAGATGTGGGTGTATGAGCATGTGCCTTCGTTGGCACGAAAGAGGCATCCCTATATGTTCCCACGATGGTTCAATTGGGAATTCTGTTATGTTCCAAATGACAGTAGGATTGCGGAGACACAACTAGCTTAAATTACCAGTGTTCTTCCGATAATCCCTCGAAGAAACGAGATGAAGTTTGTGGAACCAATTGCACAGATGCCAATGGTATATACTCAAATAGTGCCTTCTTTTTATGTTTCTTAATAGTAAATTTAATAATATTTGTTTTCTTTAGGTAATTGGAGGGGAACGAGATCAAGGGGATGAGATACGTTCGAAACTCAAGAATGATTTGAGAGCACGTGTTGAACAGTTGGAGGATGCGATGCGGGAAAAAAATGATGTAATTGAAAAGTTGAGAGCGAGGATTCGGGGAGAGACAGGGGAGGCTGAGGGTGAGGGTGAGGGTGACGATGAAAAGTCCAACCAAGGGATTAGCGATCAAGGTGGTGACAGTAATGATGAGATTGGTGCATCGTTTGATTTAGACGGTAGGGGTGGTGTTGGTGAGGGCTTGGATGAGGTGGCTGCGATTGCAAAGGAGGGTGAGATGGCTGATAAGGCGGCGAAGGCACAGGCACAGGCTGATGAGACAGTGGCAAACGTCCTTGCTGATTTGAATAAAGTTGAACTCGAGCCAAAGCTCGTGGCACTGTTAGCGGCATCATCGATAGCACAAACGGTGAGAGGCCGTGAAGATAGAAAGAAGAAGCGGGATTCTGAGTTTACTACGCCAGGTCCTCCGATATTACGGCGCCGAAGAAAAAAAGGAAGAATGTAAAAGCACCAACTCAAGTAGTTGAAGTAGGCGAGCAAGGATCAGATGAGGAGGCTCCCGTTGACTGGTTCGATAGGTACATGGGTCGTACGGACTACGCTGGGAAAGAGAAGTTGCAAACCGAACAGAGAGATTGCATCAACACGTACATAGAGGCGAGGAAGATTGGGTACGTTTAATTTAAGTGTCAGTGTGTTAAGTACCTTTTTAAATATGTTGCCTTTAATTAATGTGTTTTTCCTATTGGGCTGTTGCAAGGTTAATGGTTTGGCAAAACGACCTTTGTGAGGTTAATCCCGAAGCCTTCTATATGTTGCTTTTCGGGGGCTTGATATCATCTCCCGTGATAGATGCGTTTGGCGATTGTCTCCAACGTTTCGAAGGCAATCACGAAGACAGACCTCGTTCGTTCGTGATCCCGTCCTTTGTCCAGGTAGAGTTCTTCGCGAAGGTGACAAACATAACGAAGACCGCGAAGGTAAACATGAACACGATTGGAGAGATTGTGGAGTCACTTTCTGATAGCGCGGTGGCCTGGTTGGACAAGATTGATGATGTTGCCTTGGGGACCCTACACTACATCATATCCCCTATATACATGAGAAATCATTGGGTTGTGTTGATTTACAAGTTGGGGGAAAGACGGTTTTACGTACGAGATTCGCTGAAGCACAATCACATGAAATGGGCGACTAGATCATTTGTAAGTTTGAATTTTTGTGAACCAAACGCTTTATGTCATGTTCTTAACGAGAGGTATATTGTACATGCTCGTTTTCTGTCGACCTACTGGACATATAGGTGGGACTATAAGGCAAAGTCAATCATGCCGGAGTTTGCGTCCATGAGGCAGCAGAGTCCGGAGGGCGTGGATTGCAGCGTGCATACTGCAATGTCCATGGATCGATACATCGTTGGACCTGTGGCTCGTGGGAGGTACCTTGACGAGGTTGACGTCGAACTGTATCGTGGCTTCATGGCTGCCACGATACTTAAGGACAATCTTAGTTGCATGCTCCACTTGTTTGAGTGATGTTTGCCTGTGTTTTGAGACTGAGATGCTGTTGATCCTCTTAAGATGTGACTTGTTTATGTTTTTGGCATCTGTAGGTTTGTCGTACCTGAACAAACACACTGAGTGTTGGTCTAATTTGGTGTGACTTGTTTATGCTTTTGGCATCTGTAGGTTTTGTAGTACCTGAACAAACATCTATGCAGTACCAATATTACTAGAAGGTAGTACCTAAGTTTTCTCTATTATAGTACCATACTCAGGATGTTTGTACAATCTTTATACGCCAAATCTAACCGTGGACGATTGCAGTATCCTATATAGTGCTCTCGTAGTACCAAAAAATAACCCGAACGACGTCGATATACGCCAAATCTAAGTTGTGGTACCAAAACGTTGCAACTTGTCGTACCAACAATTGGACAAATGCAGTACCATAAAATGTGCTCCCGTAGTACCATAACTAGGTCTTTTGTAGTACCTTTTCCGTGCCGTGCGAGCGGCTACGAAGTACGCCAAATCTAATTTGTAGTACCAATACGCAGCGATTTGTAGTACCTATCCTTGGCCAATTGCGGTACCAGAAAATGTTCCACCGCAGTACCATAATTGGGCTGTTTGTAGTACCTTTTCCGTGCCGTGCGAGCGGCTTCGAAGTACGCCAAATCTAATTTGTCATATAATTTGTAGTACCTAGCCTCGACCAATTGGGGTACCATAAAACGTGCTGCGGTAGTACCATATATGGGTCTTCTGTAGTACCTTTTTCGTGCCGTGCGAGCGGCTTTGAAGTACGCCCAATGTAGTACCTTTTCCGTGCCGTGCGAGCGGCTTCGAAGTACGCCAAATCTAATTTGTCGACCCATTTGTAGTACCTACACTTGGCCAATTGCTGTACCAGAAAATGTTCTAACGTGGTACCATATATGGGTCGTTTGTAGTACCTTTTCCGTGTCGTGCGAGCGGCTTCGAAGTATGCCCAATCTAATTTGTGGTACCCCTACGTAGCTATTCGTGGTACCTACTGGAGGATGATTAAGGTACCACACCTTACGTTTCTATGGTACCATACTTAGGTCTTTTGTAGTACCTTTTCGGTGCCCCTGTTTCGATTGTCGAAAACACGTAGAATCTTGAGCATTAAGGACCTAGAGCTTACATAATATGGCAAAGAACAAAAATTAAATATAAAGCAACGTCAAATGTTGACAACGTGGTAAGATATTGTTACTAGCATCGTTTGAGTGGAAAGAAAGTCGGCATTTCAGTGTAACTATCCTTGAGTCTAATCTTCAACACACCAACTTCGATACAAATTGATCAAGTTAGTATGATTAACTAGGGTAACGTACTCACGGACCAAAAAATAACCCGAACGACGTTGATATACGCCAAATCTAATTTGTGGTACCAATACGTAGCTACTTGCCGTACCAACCTCTGGACAAATGCCGTACCATAAGATGTGCTCCCGTAGTACCATAACTGGGTCTTTTGTAGTACCTTTTCCGTGCCGTGCGAGCGGCTTCAAAGTACGCCCAATCTCATTTGTAGTACTAATACGCAGCGATTTGTAGTACCTATCCTTCGCCGACTGAGGTACCACAAAATGTTGCACCGTAGTACCATAATTCGGCTGTTTGTAGCACCTTTTCCGTGCCGTGCGAGCGGCTTCGAAGTACGCCCAATCTATTTTGCAGTACCAACAAGTAGCGAATTGTTGTACCAATCCTTGGCCAATTGCGGTACTAGAAATTGTTCCAGCGCAGTACCATAACTAGGTCGTTTGTAGTACCTTTTCCGTGCCATGCGAGCGGCTTCGAAGTACGCCAAATCTAATTTTTCGTACCATTTGTAGTACCTAGACTTGAAATCTCAGTCTAGTCTTAAAAAGAGATGAAATTCTTTGTCGATGGGGACATTCACTAATTGATGGGAAGCCTTTAGTCAATAGTGAAGAAAAGGAACTACTAAATGGTACCATAAAGTCAATCTAGGATAAACCTACGAGTCTCCCTGAAGTCAAACCCTCAAAGCTACAACTTTATAGAGCGAAGAGCCGAGAAAGACGGAACAACTCTTCAGGCCAATTGCGGTACCAGAAAATGTTCTACCGTGGTACCATAACAGGGTCGTTTGTAGTACCTTTTTCGTGCCGTGCGAGCGGCTTCGCAGTACGCCCAATCTAATTTGTGGTACCCCTACATAGCTGTTCGTGGTACCTACCGGTGGACGATTGCGGTACCACACCTTACGTTTCTACGGTACCATACATAGGTCTTTTGTAGTACCTTTGCGGTGTCCCCCTCTTTCGATTGTCGAAAACACGTAGAATCTTGAGCATTAAGGACCTAGAGCTTACATAATATGGCAAAGAACAAAAATTAAATATAAAGCAACGTCAAATGTTGACTACGTGGTAAGGTATTGTTACTAGCATCGTTTGAGTGGAAAGAAAGTCGGCATTTCAATGTAACTATCCTTGAGTCTAATCTCCAACACACCAACTTCGATACAAATTGATCAAGTTAGTATGATTAACTAGGGTAACGTACTCACGGACCAAAAAATAACCCGAACGACGTCGATATACGCCAAATCTAAGTTGTGATACCAATACGTAGCTACTTGCCGTACCAACCACTGGACAAATGCTGTACCATATGATGTGCTTCCGTAGTACCATAACTGGGTCTTCAGTAGTACCTTTTCCGTGCCGTGCGAGCGGCTTCGAAACACGCCCAATCTAATTTGTAGTACCAATATGTAGAGATTTGTAGTACCTGTCCCTGGCCAATTGCGGTACCAGAAAAGGTACTACTGTGGTACCATAGATGGGCCGTTTGTAGTACCTTTTCCGTGCGGTGTGAGCGGCTTCGAAGTACGCCATATCTAATTGGGTACCAATACTTAGCTAGTTGTAGTACCTGTCCTTGGCCAACTGCGGTACCAGAAAATGTTCTACCGTGGTACCATAACTAGGGGTGTTCAAAAGTTGGTAAACCGACCGTACCGTACCGATACCGAAAGTTCGGTACAAACCGAATACCGAATTTTCGGTTCGGTTCGGTATTCGGTATTAAAAAACAAAACCGAAAATTTTCGGTTATTTCGGTTCGGTACACCGGTTAACCGAAATAAACCATTTTACCGAACAGTATATATATATATATAACATATAATATTATATATACAAGTACAATCATCCGTCATAACCCAATGAAATCGGCCCAGCCCGATATTGAATCCTTCCCCCTCTTGGCCTCTTCAAGAAAAAATTAAGTTTTCCCCCCAAAAAACATTCAATCGTACGAAACCCTAGAATTCCCTCAATACTCATTTCTTTGCACTGAATTGCCTTGGTCACTGATTCTCTCCGTCGAGCACTCGAGCCATTTCAGGTGTTTTGAATGCCTATTCTTTCATTATTCCGTAGCGTATTGGGTTGGGTTGGGTGGTTTTAATACGAAGCAATAATTGTTTTCTTGGTCGTTTTTGGTTGTTTGAGAACTGTTAGAGAGATTGCATTTCTTTCCCCCTTTTTTGGTGAATAATTTTACAAGAACATAGCATATTGGGTTGGGTGGTTTTAATAGAGGGGGCAAACCGAATTTAGAAGAAAATAGCAGATTATATTCCCTGTTTTTTTTGTTATTGTTTATTGATTGAGCATGTTGGATTAGTCATACTCGTGTTTTAATTTTTATTTTCACATGTACATCATTCATAGGCATGAACACCGACGTAGGAAATTCCCGAATTTCAGCGGCTTCAATGGAACCTCCCGCAAGAACTCATACCCCTGAAAATGAAATCAATGATGTTCTAAATGATGCTGAAATGGAGGAACAAAGTGCCGAACCAAGTAGTAAGAGGCCAAAGAGAAAAGACTTATGTAGGAGAGCTCGAGCTTGGGATCACTTCATACCGTATACCGACAAAGATGGAAGTTCGAGAGCTAAGTGCAAGCACTGCGAGAAAACATACGCTGCTCATCCTGTGAAAAATGGAACATCGGGAATGAACAATCATATGCGGGTTTGTTAGAAACATCCCGACAATGTGGGAGAAAATCATACGATTCAGAGCTTTTGTCAAAGCGTGACGGGAGAATTGAAGGAAATGTCTTCTAATTGGAAGTTTGATCAAGACTCTGTTCGGAAAGCGCTAGCTCGGATGATTGTTATGGATGAACTACCTTTCAAGTTTGTTGAAAATGAAGGATTTCGAAACTTCATATCGGTGATTTGTCCTCAATTTTACGTTCCATCAAGATCAACAATCACTAGAGATTGTTACAAGCTATACTATGAAGAGCGAGAAAAGTTAAAGGGATATCTTCGAACAAGTGGAAAGAGGATTTCAATAACCACGGATACATGGACTTCGAATCAAAGGCTCAACTATTTGTGTTTGACCGGGCATTATATGGATGATGATTGGAAGTTGCATAAGGTGATTCTGAATTTCATGCCATGCCCTACTCATAAAGGTGATGAGGTTGGCTTGTTGTTAGAGAAGTGTTTTCTTGATTGGGGAATAGACAAGATCTTTACCATTACAGTTGATAATGCTTCTTCGAATGATTCTATGGTTAGCTACTTGAGAAGGAGGTTCGTTAGTTGGGGCAAGGCAATATGTGGAGGGAAATTTTTACACGTGAGATGTGTGGCGCATATTGTTAATCTTGTTGTGAAAGACGGACTCAAAGAAATGAATCAATCGGTTGAACATGTTCGTACGGTGGTTCGTTATGTGCGGCAATCACCTTCTAGAATGAGGAAATTTAATGATTTTGCTATTGAAGAAAAAGTTGAGAGCAAGAAATTCTTGTCTTTAGATGTTCCAACTAGATGGAACTCCGTGTTTACAATGCTAGAGACCGCGGTGGTGTTCCAAGGAGTGTTTGTCAGGTACAATATTTATGATTCTGATTTTCGTAATGACTTTATGCCCGATGGGGTTCATGGGAAGATTGGCCTACCTGAAAAAGAAGATTGGATTATTGTTGAAGGGTTGGTGAAAGTGTTGAAGCATTTTTATGATTTCACAAATCGAGTCTCCGGTTCGTTGTATATGACATCTAACACTTTTTTAGATGAACTTAGTGAAATGGACATGTTGTTGAAAGGGTGGGCCGAGAGTGATGACGATATCTTAGCTTCCATGTCAAGAGGTATGCGAGGAAAGTTCGATAAATATTGGGGAAATATAGAGAAAATGAATATGTTGATCTTTGTGGCTGTGTTGCTTGACCCTTGTCATAAGTTTAGTTATCTTCAATTTGTCCTAAAGAAGATATATGGGGTTGGTCGTGGTGAGGAAGTTGCAAACATGGCAAAGAACGCTCTTTATGAGATGTTTGAAGATTATAAGAAAAGCTCTTCATCTACATTATCTACGTCGTCTTCTTCGAGAAACACGAGTGCTTCTGCATCGGGTGGTGAAAATCAGAATTCAAGAAAGGTGGCGAGGGGTTACCGACAGGATTATCGAGAGTTGTTATCACAAAGTGGTGGTTTAAACCAATCGGAGGTGGACGTGTATTTAAGCGAACGAGCGGAGGATGATACGATGGAGTTTCATATCATTGGGTGGTGGAAATTACATAGCGTAAGATTTCCTATTTTATTGATATTGACTCGTGATGTGTTCGCTATGCCGGTATCTACAGTTGCTTCGGAGTCTACCTTTAGCACCGGGGGCCGAGTTATTGATGACTTTCGAGCTTCTCTAACACCAAAGATGGCTCAATCTTTGATTTGTTGTCAAGATTGGCTCCGTAGAACTCCAACAAGATCAGTGGAAGAGGACTACGACTCAATTCAAAAAATCGAACAAGGTATTGTCACATATTTTTTGTTCTTGTATTTTTTTTTCAATTTTTCATATATCTATTTCTCTATATGTTTATTGGTTTTTCTTTTTGTTTTATAAGAGCTGTGTTCGAGTATCGGCGAATCCACCATAATCGGCTTATGATAGCTTTCAAGAACGAAGTGGTGGCTGTCGCTATCTTTTGCAACCGTATCAAGAAATATAGCAACTTTTGGCTGGGAAATATATTTTGCTGTTTTGGCTGTTTTGTGGCTTTGTATGAAACTATTATTGCCGAAATGGTTGCTGTGTTCTGTTTTGTGATGATGTTATGTATGGTTTATGCTTGCCGTGGGCTTTATTTCATTTTTCAGCCATTTTTCATTTTTTTTATATTTAGTTCAGTTTTTTCGGTTTTTTACCGAAATTAACCGAACTATTTCGGTTATTACCGAACCGTACCGAATTAGTTCGGTTCGGTATTCGGTATGAAATTTTCATAATCGAAAATTTCGATTATCGGTAATTCGGTTCGATGCGGTACGGTAATTACCGTTTGAACACCCCTAACCATGACTGGGTCGTTTGTAGTACCTTTTTCGTGCCGTGCGAGCGGCTTCGAAGTACGCCCAATCTAATTTGTGGTACCCCTACGTAGCTATTCGTGGTACCTACCGGTGGACGATTGCGGTACCACACCTTACGTTTCTACGGTACCATACATAGGTCTTTTGTAGTACCTTTGCGGTGCCCCCTCTTTCGATTGTTGAAAACACGTAGAATCTTGAGCATTAAGGACCTAGAGCTTACATAATATGGCAAAGAACAAAAATTAAATATAAAGCAACGTCAAATGTTGACAACGTGGTAAGATATTGTTACTAGCATCGTTTGAGTGGAAAGAAAGTCGGCATTTCAATGTAACTATCCTTGAGTCTAATCTTCAACACACCAACTTCGATACAAATTGATCAAGTTAGTATGATTAACTAGGGTAACGTACTCACGGACCAAAAAATAACCCGAACGACGTCGATATACGCCAAATCTAATTTGTGGTACCAATACCTAGCTACTTGCCGTACCAACCTCTGGACAAATGCCGTACCATAAGATGTGCTCCCGTAGTACCATAACTGGGTCTTTTGTAGTACCTTTTCCGTGCCGTGCGAGCGGCTTCGAAGTACGCCCAATCTCATTTGTAGTACTAATACGCAGCGATTTGTAGTACCTATCCTTCGCCGACTGAGGTACCACAAAATGTTCCACCGTAGTACCATAATTCGGCTGTTTGTAGTACCTTTTCCGTACCGTGCGAGCGGCTTCGAAGTACGCCCAATCTATTTTGCAGTACCAACAAGTAGCGAATTGTTGTACCAATCCTTGGCCAATTGCGGTACTAGAAATTGTTCCAGCGCAGTACCATAACTAGGTCGTTTGTAGTACCTTTTCCGTGCCATGCGAGCGGCTTCGAAGTACGCCAAATCTATTTTTTCGTACGATTTGTAGTACCTAGACATGGCCAATTGGTGTACCATAAAATGTGCTCCCGTTGTACCATAATGTGTCGTTTGTAGTACCTTTTCCGTGAAGTGCGAGCGGCTTCGAAACACGCCCAATCTAACTTGTAGTACCAATACGTAGAGATTTGTAGTACCTGTCCCTGGCCAGTTGCGGTACCAGGAAAGGTCCTACCGTGGTACCATAGATGGGCCGTTTGTGGTACCTTTTCCGTGCCGTGCGAGCGGCTTCGAAGTACGCCATATCTAATTAGGTATCAATACGTAGCTATTTGTAGTACCTGTCCTTGGCCAACTGCGGTACCAGAAAATGTTCTACCGTGGTACGATGACTGGGTTTGTAGTACCATTTTCGTGCCGTGCAAGCGGCTTCGAAGTACGCCCAATCTAATTTGTGGTACCCCTACGTAGCTATTCGTGGTACCTACCGGTGGACGATTGCGGTACCACACCTTACGTTTCTACGCTACCATACATAGGTCTTTTGTAGTACCTTTGCGGTGCCCCCTATTTCGATTGTCGAAAAGGTAGAATCTTGAGCATTTTGACCTAGAGCTTACATAATATGGCAAAGAACAAAAATTGAATATAAAGCAACGTCAAATGTTGACAACGTGGTAAGATATTGTTACTAGCATCGTTTGAGTGGAAAGAAAGTCGGCATTTCAATGTAACTATCCTTGAGTCTAATCTTCAACACACCAACTTCGATACAAATTGATCAAGTTAGTATGATTAACTAGGGTAACGTACTCACGGACCAAAAAATAACCCGAACGACGTCGATATACGCCAAATCTAATTTGTGGTACCAATACGTAGCTACTTGCCGTACCAACCTCTGGACAAATGCCGTACCATAAGATGTGCTCCCGTAGTACCATAACCGGGTCTTTTGTAGTACCTTTTCCGTGCCGTGCGAGCGGCTTCGAAGTACGCCCAATCTCATTTGTAGTACTAATACGCAGCGATTTGTAGTACCTATCCTTCGCCGACTGAGGTACCACAAAATGTTGCACCGTAGTACCATAATTCGGCTGTTTGTAGTACCTTTTCCGTGCCGTGCGAGCGGCTTCGAAGTACGCCCAATCTATTTTGCAGTACCAACAAGTAGCGAATTGTTGTACCAATCCTTGGCCAATTGCGGTACTAGAAATTGTTCCAGCGCAGTACCATAACTAGGTCGTTTGTAGTACCTTTTCCGTGCCATGCGAGCGGCTTCGAAGTACGCCAAATCTAATTTTTCTTACCATTTGTAGTACCTAGACTTGGCCAATTGGTGTACCATAAAATGTGCTCCCGTTGTACCATATATGTGTCGTTTGTAGTACCTTTTCCGTGCCGTGCGAGCGGCTTCGAAACACGCCCACTAATTGGTAGTACCAATACGTAGAGATTTGTAGTACCTGTCCCTGGCCAGTTGCGGTACCAGGAAAGGTCCTACCGTGGTACCATAGATGGGCCGTTTGTAGTACCTTTTTCGTGCCGTGCGAGCGGCTTCGAAGTACGCCATATCTAATTAGGTACCAATACGTAGCTATTTGTAGTACCTGTCCTTGGCCAACTGCAGTACCAGAAAATGTTCCACCGTAGTACCATAATTCGGCTGTTTGTAGTACCTTTTCCGTGCCGTGCGAGCGGCTTCGAAGTACGCCCAATCTATTTTGCAGTACCAACAAGTAGCGATTTGTAGTACCAATCTTGGCCAATTGCGGTTCTAGAAATTGTTCCTGCGCAGTACCATAACTAGGTCGTTTGCAGTACCTTTTCCGTGCCGTGCTAGCGGCTTCGAATTACGCCAAATCTAATTTTTCGTACCATTTGTAGTACCTAGACTTGGCCAATTGGTGTACCATAAAATGTGCTCCCGCAGTACCATATATGTGTCGTTTGTAGTATCTTTTACGTGCCGTGCGAGCGGCTTTGAAGTACGCCCACTCTTATTTGTGGTACCAATATGTAGCTATTTGCGGTATCTCTTTGTGGATAATTGCGGTACCATAATTTTGTCGTTTGTAGTATCTTTTCCGTGCAGTGCGAGCGGCTTTGAAGTACGCCCAATCTTATTTGTGGTACCAATACATAGGACTTTGTGGTATCTACTGGTGGACATTTGCGGTACCATACATAAGTCGTTTGTAGTATCTTTTCCGTGCCGTGCGATCGGTTTAGGAATAAGCCAAATCTAATTGGTGGTACCAATACGTAGCCATTTGTAGTACCTTGTACTGGATGGTTACAGTACCATACCGTATGCTCTCGTAGTTCCATTATTAGGTCGTTTGTAGTACTTTTTTTGAAATATACTTTGTAACTTGTGGTACCGATTTAAATACATTTGTAGTACCTAGAAGTGTACTTTTGTATTTCCATAATGTTCGTTATTGTAGTACTATATGTAGGTTGTTTGTAGTATCTTACAGTACTTGTAGACGTTTGCGGCATATAACAAAAAATTTAACATATGGCGACGTATCTACTAAGAATGTTCATAACCTATCGGCAACATATCAACAAAAGAATGTGCCGCAACCAATACAAAAGAATGTGCCATAACCTATCGACAACATATCGACAAAAGAATGTGTCATAACCAATCGACAACATATCGACAAAAGAATATGCCATAACCACAAAAAGATGGCATAACGACCATATGGACAAAACGACAAAATAAACACAACAAATTACATGCAAAATGCGGGCAACTAAGCTATGTATGTATGGCTTCTTTACACGTACGATGATTATGCCCATATTTTCCACATATTTTGCACTTGTTTCTATTTCTATCAACTTGTGAAGGGTACCTTCGCATCTTTCGGCGACCGGGCATAACACGGATGTCTGGATCATGAATATATTCTCTTTCAACGGCTTGAGCATTCATCTCATTCGTCGGAATAGGGTTGATGACAGCGCGATATGCATCCCTATACTTCTGGGATCGAAAATATGGATCACAATAGTCATAAACAAATAGCCCCATCGAACATATACACGCCACCACATGCTTACATGGTATCCCATAAACATCTCATTCTTTGCACGAGCAAGAGCTTTGTTGTATATCCACGGAGAATGAGCCATCTTGAGCAACAACCTCAAATGTAACGGCGCTAGACTTACTCACTTTCAATGTACGACTACTCTCTATATTGGCAACGAGTTTCTTCTCTTGTTTCGGGCAAAGATCATCGGAAAGGGTCAATCCCTTTTCACGTCTTTCATACATTTGCGTCATTATCTTCACACGAATGTTGTCAACCATTCCCTTCACCGGCAACGACCGTGCATCTTTCACCCAACTATTCCAACACTCTGCTAGATTGTTATTAATAACACCCCACCTCTTCCCTTCAAACAATAAATTCACCCAACAATTTGGTTGAGAATTTCTAATAAATTGTTGTGCCAAGGGCATACACTGGATAATGTTGGTGATGTGTTCGGAAAACTTGCTAGCCGTCGTGGCGTATGCTGCTTTTTTTAAGACACTACACTAGTACTTCTTGTTGAGCAATGGATAATGCCTCAACACCTAAACATGGATACAAACGAGTCATGAGTGACCATATATGTACAGAAACCCACTAAAACATAGAAAATGCACAAATAATCCTGTAGTACCAACAGATACAGTATGACAGTACCTATGTTGGTATCTGCATAGTACCTATATTTGTTTTTTTGCAGTACCCTCTAACTAAACAACCTTTATAGTAAATTAACAGCCTTTACAATTACCTCTTTTCTGAAGTTGTCAACTAAATGACGCAAACAATATGCATGTCGGGATCCCGGGAATACCAACGAAACAGCACTTATAATACTTGGGTGTCTATCTGAAAAAAAAGTGAGTTCTCTCGCTACCGTCGGGTAGTGATCGAACATGCTCCTCAACATTACAACAAACCATTCCCAATTTTCATCGTTCTCAACGCTTACGACGCCATACGCTATCGTGAAAAAATCATCATTGGCATCATTTGCCACGGCGGTAACCAACACACCCTTAAACTTTGTCTTGATGTGAGTACCGTCGACAAATATGAGTGGCCGACATCCTTGCACAAAACCAACCAGACATGCGCGGAAGCAAATAAATAGCCTCCGAAACTTATTGTCGTTAGAATATAAATCGTACTCTGCCACACTGCCGGGATTGGTTTCCCTAACCGCGCTACAATACCACCGCAATTGATCAAACGTGCCATTCTCTAAGCCATAAACATCACGGATAGCAGCTTCTTTGCCTCTATAAGCCTTTTGGTAACCCACTTCTACGCCATAGTCCCTCAAAATATCTTTGACAATGGTATTTGGACGATAAGATGGCTCGTCCCGTAACTTATCCTTCATTATGTTCCCAATCCAAGGGGAGTCAGCTCGAGGATGATCACGACTCTTAATACTATCTTCTCCGCAAGTGTGCCGCAAGTTGCATCTTCGAATGCCAAATGATCTATCCCTTTTATGAAGTGATGCATATATCCGCCATTGACACTTCTCATCCTTGCAAACAACTATGATCTTTTGGGAATCATTCTTCTTATACAAAAAGTTACGACGGATGGCAATGGAGTAGTTTTTTAAGATCCGTCTGAAATCATTTGCATCCTCGAAGGTTTGCCCTTCTCCATCAATGCAGTGATGAAATGCATCTATTGAATTTCTGTCAATGTTAAATTCCATGGAGTCTTCATTCTCTTCCACACTACAAGAAAAATAAAAAATGTCATCAATCATCGGTAGGAAATTAATATACATAGACGTTCAAAATTCAGAATAATAAAACAAACCTCTCCACCCGACTGATTTCACCCATTCCATTTCCATCATCACGTTCGACTTTCATATGGATCACAGAAAATTTCAGCCGTTGATAGAGTTGGAACATATTGAACACATCTCCATTTTCTTTCAAAGTTGCGTAAATACTTTCATGCGGAACCTGAAACTTTATCCAGTCATCTCGTGAATCGATGTCCGGCCATCTTCTTTGGAGGGTTACGTATAAATCTATTAGACTCGTCGTTTCATCGATCATCAATAAATACGTGCTCTTCTTATATTCGCACAATGCAAACAACGTGAGTCCACCAAAGACATTTGTAGACAACATAGCTTCATATAATGGGACCTGTTAAAATTAGAACAGCAAATGATACTCACCTTCACTGAGTACGGTAATTCAACATGCTTTGGTACTGCAAATAAGAAATTGCCTCAACCAACAAATTAGCCAAAATTAAACCAATCGCTCACCTCCCTCGACACCCACAGTATGGTAATGGTAGAAAATGGAGGATAAAATCCAATTTTTTACAGCTCGACCCCAATACTCGACAGCCACAGCTCGACACCAAAGCGGGGAAAATCCTATTTCACTGCCACAAACGTTAACTGAGCACCTCAACGGAGGGTTCTTGAGCTCAACTTCGTTCGATCGAGCTCAAATCTCGAGTCAAGAACCTCGACGAGTAACCCTCGGTGGAAAAAAAAAACACAAAAACTTACCTCAACTTACCTGGACCGAGAAACCCAATGTGATTGGATAGGTGAGGAGCTTTTCCGGCGAGGAGCTGAAGACGAAGGGGAGAAAAATATGGGTGACGATGTCTGGCAACGGTGGCGCGCGGTGTCGTCGATAGAATCAGAGAAGAAAAGATTTAAAAAATAATAAATGAAGGGTAAAATCGTCTATTCAATTAAATGGGTAGTGATGTGATGCAATGTTTGGATTTGGGGAGTTTGGTAATAAATAAACTGAAATGGGGAGTTAGTTGATAAACATTTAACAAACGGGGATTTATTTGAGGTTACCCCTTCTTTTAATAGTCATCAATATAATTGGTCAATTGACATATCAATTTACAGTTTTAACTACCCCACGCTCTTTATGAAAGAATGTAGAGTTTTAGTTCTCTATGCATCCACACAACTTTATTGTAATTTAACAATTTCAGTAAACTATGTCTGATTTGGAATCTGAACCCATTATCGGCTATGAAACTTGATATGGGGCAAACCCAATCAACAGTATTTTTAAGTGTGGGGGCTCTGAATATTTAGTTAACGGTAGATCGATTGATATGCTATTGGTTAAATGTACGAGGGTCGTCGATGCTGGGACGTAAACAGAAAGAACATAGGGGTTTACGTGGTTCGAATCCTTTCGGATTCTACGTCCACGAGGCGCTAGGAACTATCCTTTACTAAATAAGAACACGTTACACACTCAGAAATTCCTCACCTCGCTCCTAAAACGTAGAAAGTTTAAGATATCATAGAGGGAGAATGTTATGCGCGTATGTTTTGTAGAGAGATTCTTCAGGAAAATATGCTAAGTCCTTCCATTATAGCAGCTCCCCGCCGCCTGCTGAAGGCTATGTTCCAGCTTTTCCGGGGGACGTACTACCTAATTGTTGCAGAAGGAAATGACAGATTGCTTGATGGATTGACCTCTGCGGCAGCTATAGTGGGACACCCAGGGATATCTTCCTCTATTAAGACAACACGTGTCCCTGTATCCCTTTTTCTTTTTCCTGCTGTACCTTCTTATCTTGATACACGATGGTCTTCTTCCTTTGTCCAGTCCATGCCAGTGTCCATCAGGTCCTCGCAGCTCCTTCCCAGATTTTATACTCTACCATGGGCTCTTCTTTATGGGCCTGGTTTGGGCCTCCCTTTATTTACTTTTTTCAGGCCCGTCTCAGTTGAGCCCATATCAACCACTCCCCTACTCTAATTTATTTTTGGGGACCGAAAGTGAATTAGAGTAAAATGGATGAGTTCAAACCTCGCTTCCCTCCAAGGGCCTTCTGTCATGCTCCCTTGAAAGGACGTTTCTTTTCAGTACCTCGGGAACCGCTTCTTTTTAAGAGGGGCTTCTGGAAGCTCCTTAGGTTTATTTTTCTGAAGGGTTCCTTCGATACGGCACAGGTGCGTCTTTCTCTCTTTCTCCATTTCTATTTCATCTTCATCTCTCGTGGTTATGGCCTCTTTGACCTCAGATTCGGAAAAAACACGGTCTTCCCCTGTTCCGTCCCACCAATCGATTTCTTCTGATTCGTCGTCTGCGTCTCTCTCTTCACAGCCCTCTTCCCAACCAGCCGCCCGCGCCGTTGCGCCGCGACCGGCAAATCGTCCGCGTACTCGTTCTGCCACCGCTTCTTCAATGGCCTCTGTTCCTGTAGGTGGGGCCGATTCCGCGGGTTCGCCGACCGATTCTCGAAGTTTGGTGGTGTTTTCCGGATCGTCGCCTCCCCCTAACCCTAAATCCGTTCCTTCTTCTTCCTCGCGCGCTCCCCTCAGCGTCTTTAAGGCTTCCACCTGTGTGCCGGCGAATCTGGACGGCCTGGTGGAGGGGGGTTTTGTTTTCGAGGGTTTTGCCGTGAAAATGGCGTCTCCTGATCAGAGGGCTGACTTCCCGCCTCCCTCGTGTTTGGCGTTTTGGGAGGCCCAAATTAGGGCTGGGCTACGCTTCCCCATTCCCCTTTTTCTTTCTGAGGTGTCGAGGGCCTTTAAGGTTCCATTAAACCCATTCCAGCCTTCGGCCATTCGTCTCCTTGTGGCCTTTTTCGTGGCGGTGCGAGCCGCCGGAGGCGTTCCGTCGCCTGACTTGGTGCTGTCCCAATTTTCGCTCAAACTTCATGGTGCCTTCTTCTACCTCTCCTCCATTTCTTCTCGTATGGGAGGTGAGACTCACTTTTTTGGCAAGAATCACAAGATGGACAAGGATTGGCAGGGACCTTACTTCTTTGTGAAGTCCCCGGGCGGTTCGTGGGATTTTCCCTGTGGTAAGTGGATAACTGGTGCACCTCCTCGCGACCAGGGCAAGTGCTCAAAAAGGAACTCGAAGGCTTTGGCCTCTCTAAACGCTCATGCTGGGGAGCATGGTCCTCTGAACCCCTTCCTTTTGCCCAAGTTTCCTGGCGTTCTATATCACTTTGGGTTCTCACCCCTTCCTGCTAACTTTTCACTCGAGGGTATTTTATAATCTCCGTTGCGCTTTTTATCATTTCCTCAGCGTTATTATTTTGTTGATTCTCTGTCTGTGGGCTTGGTGGTACAGGGATGACAGGTTCATGGCTCAATCTGCTAGCGAGCGTAGGGGAGCGGAACGCTCCAGCTCCTCCTGGGGTCGAAGGTTCTGTCTCGGCTTCGGTTCCTCCCTTGCTTTTGGGTGCTCAGGACATCCGCGCGGAGGTTCAGCAGTTTGCCTCCAAGGGCGTGGGAACTTCCGAGCTGCCCCAGGCTGTTGACGCTCCTACAACGAAGCGAAAGGCCGGCTCTTTAGCAAAACCAGCCAAGAAGTCCAAGAAGAAACAGGTTCTTTCAAAATCTGATGGAGGTGAGGATCGGGCTGAGGTTCCTTCTTGGGACTCAGCAGCCAGATTTGGGATGGCAGCGTTAAGCAACTTGGTCCCCGCGGAAGACAGGGAGGTGTTTGCCAATAGATCCCCTGCAGAGAATGAGGCAGAACTTGCCTATCATCTTTCCCAGGTATGCCTTTGATCGCTCTCAGTGGATACTTTTGTCTCGTCTTTAGAGTTTCTTTGAGTAGCCCATGCCTTCTTTGTTTTTCGGGTCTTAGGATTTCCTTTTTTGTGGTACCTAGGTGATAGGCTTGGTGTCCGTGAAGTCCTCTGAGAATCCGTTGGTGCCGGAGTTGGAGGGACGCATCAAGTCCCTCCAGGAACAGCTAGAGCAAGTTCAGGCCAGTCTGGCCGCCCGCGAAAAAACAGTTGAGGAGATTCAAGCTAAGTTTGAGAGCGAGAAGGAAGGACTGGAGGAAGAGAAGACGGAGCTATCCAGAAGGTATGAGGAGTTGCTTAAGTCCTCGGAGAAGGAGAAAGAAGATATGCGGCCCTTCTGAAGTTGCGCGAGGAGGAGCTTACGAGCTCCTTCGCCAAGGAGAAAGCGAAGTGGGATAAGGACTTCGTCCGCATGACGGAAGTCCATGGGCCGGTTGAACTGGAGGCCATGAAGGCGGAGGGCGCTCAGATTTGCCAGCGCCACCTTTTATCGACCGCGGCCGGACAGAAATTCCTTGAAGGTCTGGTGGAAGATTGGCGCCTGGCCTACCTGAGTGATCTCGTTTCACTTAGGGATTTCGTCCCCTTTATGCAGCACTATTTCTTGGGTGGTCATCATGCAGGATCTGAGGGCGTTGAAGTGGTTACCGCCCTCAAGAGCCTTCCTCCCCCCCATCTTTCAAAGGGGATCCGCTAGCTGAGGAGAATCCCTTATTCTGGCGCCCCTCTGCCGATAAGCATGTAGCAGCTCTTGCCCAGGCCGACATCTCCGACCTCCCCGGCGTTGTTTTCTATCCTCCCGTGGATCCTTCCGTTTAGCTTTTTCTTCTTTGTGTTGTATAATGGACCTCTTTCCCTTTTGTGCTTTTGAGGACAATTCTAGGATGTTGTTTTTCTGGTGGGAGAGCTTAACTCCCCTGTTTTCGTATGTTCTCTCTGAGGTCCCTCTTTTCCTTGTAATATAGGACCTTTTTTCTCCTTTCGTGCTTTTCCTTGTTGAATTTAGTAGTACTTTGCCAACACTTCGTTAAAATCGTAAGCCAAGTACGAATCATACACGCCTTTGGTTGTAAGGACCGTCGTCCTTATCCAAAGGTGTCTCATAGGCGCTAGGCTCTCTTTGTCCTTAGCGAATCCAGTAATGTAAGCCCGAAGGTCTTAAAAAGTGGGGGACTATCCCACCGTTTTATCCTGGTTATAGCGCCAGCTACGCTGAGGTACCTATACACGTCGCAGGCCTTACTGGGGACCTTTGATGTCCTGTACGCCACAGCCCGTCAGCGGTGGTATCTTGTACACCTTTGTAGGCATCTTTCACGTCGCAGGCCTGTGGCCTTTGATGTCTTTGTACGCCGCAGGTCCGTCGACCCTTGGTATCGTTTCACGTCGCAGGCCGTTGGCCTTTGATGTCGTTGTACGCCGCAGGTCCGTCGACCCTTGGTATCGTTTCACGTCGCAGGCTGTTAGCCCTTGATGTCATTGTACGCCGCAGGTCCGTCGACCCTTGGTACCGTTTCACGTCGCAGGCTGTTAGCCCTTGATGTCATTGTACGCCGCAGATCCGTCGACCCTTGGTATCGTTTGTAAGTACACCTTGTTAGGACAAAACATTTATATTCCGCTAGGGAGGTACGCCTCGTTAAAACCTTATCTGGGCAAAACCTCCCTTTGAGGCAAAATCCCAGATGAAGGGAAAAGAGTACGTCCCCTCCCTTTCTTACATGGTAATATTACACATAAAACTTTTTTAAGTTAGAGACGTTCCAAGGGCGGGGCAATGACTTTCCCTTGGCATCTTCTAACTCGTAGGCTCCACCTCCTAACACCTTCGTCACCCGATAGGGTCCTTCCCAGGAGGCCTCCATTTTCTTCAGGGGCCGTAGGATGTCGGCTCTTCGAAGCACTAGGTCCCCCTGCTGAAATCCCCTGGGTCGGATTTTCCGATCATACATTGCCTTTATGCGACTTTTATATCCTTCGGTCCTCACGTGGGCTTCTTCCCTTATTCCTTCGACAAGATCCAGGTCCTCCCTTCTTAGCTGCGCGTTCTCCTGCTCGTTATATGCCATCATTCGGTGTGTTTCGATGCCGACTTCGGCTGGTATCACGGCGGACGATCCATATACTAGTTCGAATGGTGTTTCCCCTGTTGCTTCGCGGGGGCTAGTCCTGTACGCCCAAAGGACAGCGTCCAGCGCCTCCACCCATTTGTTTCCATCTTGTTCGAGTCGGTCCTTGATCCCCCTGAGAATGGTTCGATTGGAGACTTCGGCCTGCCCATTTGCTTGGGGATGTCCCACCGCGACAAACCTCTGTGTTATTTTCATGCCTTCACAGAATCCTCGCGTCTTAGCTCCGCAGAATTGAGTTCCATTATCGGAGATAAGGATCCTGGGAGCTCCATATCGGCAACAGATGTTCTTCCATAGGAATTCAATCACCTTCTCTTCGTCTATTCGTGCCACCGCCTTAGCTTCGATCCATTTGCTGAAGTAGTCAACTGCTACAATGATGAACTTCTTTTGCGCCTTTCCTCGGGGAAAGGGACCGACGATGTCGATTCCCCATTTGTCGAAAGGGCACGGGGAATGCATGGTCCCTAGGGCCTCGGCGGGGACGTGGATTTTGGGACCATACTTCTGACAATTGTTGCACCTTCGGACCAGGTCCTTGGCATCCTTGATGAGATTGGGCCAGAAGTATCCGGCTCTGACAACTTTCCTGGTGAGGGACTTGTACCCCGCATGATCCCCCGCACATCCTTCATGGATTTCTTCGAGTATCTTCTTGCCTTCCTCTTTGGAGAGGCATCGGGAGTATGCGTGTACAAAAGATTTCTTGAACAGGCACCCATCTATCAGACAGAACTTTTGTCGGTATCCCCTTTTGTCCTTCTGGCTGGGATCCTCTAAGGTGGCTATGATGGGGGCTCTCCAATCATCTCCCTCTTCTATGCTTGCCACGAACTCCCCTGTCTCTTCCTTATCCACCGCGAGGTAGGTGATACCTTCTTCTTTGAGAGCTGGCCCTGAACTAGCGGCCTTTGCTAAATAATCTGCCTTGCAGTTTTCCTCCCTGGGGACCTGCACAATTTTGCAAGAGTCGAATGTTCTGGTTAGCTCCTCAACTTTCTTACCATACTCAGCCATCTTTTCTTCTCTTGCTTCGTAGTTCCCATTCACTTGTTGTACCACCAGCTGTGAGTCCGAGAACAAAGTAATGTTTCGTGCCCCCAGCTCCCTCGCGATCCGTAGGCCATGAAGGAGGGCTTCGTATTCTGATTCATTGTTGGAAGCCTGAAAATGGAACGTAATGGCGAAACGGAGCTCCTCTCCTTCTGGGTTGATGACTAGAACCCCTGCTCCTGATTTTTGCGAAGTGGCTGATCCATCCAGTATACTTTCCATCGGCCTTCCGAAGGTCCCTTCGTAGTTTCGAGGACGAAATCTGAGAGGGCCTGGGCCTTCACAGCTGTCCTTCGCTCAAATTCTACATCATACTCCCCTAGCTCGATGGCCCACTTTACCATCCTTCCTGATAAGTCTGGTTTGTCCAGTGTTTGCTTCAGCGGGAAATTAGTTCGCACGTTCACTTTGTGTGACAAGAAATAGGGTCGGAGTCGGCGGGCGGAGGTCATTACTGCTAAAGCGGCCTTCTCAAGCTCGGAGTACCTAGTTTCAGCGTCCAGAAGTACCTTACTTACAAAGTAGATAGGCCTCTGGGAGGTTCCTTCTTCCTTCAATAGGACGGAGCTTATCGCGTGGTCCCCTACGGAGAAATATAGTATCAACACATCCCCTATCAAAGGTTTGGTCAGGAGTGGTGTGTTGTGGAGGTACTCCTTCAATTCTTCAAAGGCTTGCTGGCATTCCTTAGTCCACTCGAATTGTTTATTCTTTCGTAACACCTTGAAGAAAGGTAGGCTCCTCTTCGCTGAGTGGGAGATGAATCTGCTAAGGGCAGCCAATCGTCCCGTGAGCTTTTGGACTTCCTTGACGCCCTGGGGAGGTTGCATCTCCAAAATAGCTTTCACTTTCGTAGGATTGACCTCGATGCCTCGTTGGGTGACCATGTAGCCAAGGAACTTCCCCGATCCCACTCCGAACGCATATTTTTCGGGATTGAGCTTCATTCCGCTTTCCCTGATCGCTTTGAACGCTTCTTCCAGGTCCTTGGTGTGATCAGTGAGGTGTACCGATTTTACGAGCATATCATCCACGTACACCTCCATGTTCCTACCTAGTTGCTGCTTAAAAACCTTATCCACCATCCGTTGGTACGTCGCTCCCGCATTTTTGAGTCCGAAGGGCATTCGGACGTACCCGTATGTCCCCCCTGGTGTTACAAAGCAAACTTTATCAAAATCATTTGAATCGAGACTTACCTGGTGATAACCTTGGTAGGCGTCCATCATGCTGAGGACCTCGCACCCGGAGGTGGAATCCACGAGCTGGTCTATTCTAGGCAGAGGATAGTGATCCTTGGGGCAGGCCTTGTTGAGGTCCCTGAAATCAATGCACATCCTCCACTGCCCATTTCCTTTCTTTACCAGGACAGCGTTGGCCAGCCAAGTGGGGAACTGAATCTCCTGAATATGGCCTGCCTGAAATAATTTGTCGACCTCTCCCCTCAGGATCTGCGCTCTTTCCGTCCCACATGTTCTCAGCCTTGTTTGACGGGCTTAGCGCTGGGTAGGACATTTAGGTGATGTTTGGCTATATCAGGGTGGATTCCCGTCATATCTCCGGGCGAAAACGCAAATAGATCGGCGTTCCTTTGCAGGCACCCTACCAGTTCCTATTTTGGTGGTCCTTCCTGGTTGGTCGGGGTACAGTTCCACCTTGGCGAGCTCCTCATCCGGCTCAGGCTGCAAGCTCGTAGGTCCCCCTCCTTCAATTTTGATCCTCTTGTCGCGACCACTCCCTTCTCGGGCAATCTCTTTTTCTTTGGCCACTGCCTTAACTTCATTGGCGTAGCATTGGCGGGAACTCTGCTGATCCCCCAAAATCTCACCGACGTGCTCCCCCACGGGGAACTTGACTTTCAAATGGTAGGTGGAGGGGATTGCTCTGAATTCGTTGATGGCGGGTCGTCCCAGAATGACGTTGTAGGAGGAGGCGATGTCAACCACCAGAAAGTTGATCATTTTCACAACTCGAACTGGGTTTGTCCCCATCCCGACAGGCAGCGTTACCTCCCCCATGGGCCGTATTCCAGGTCCTCCAAACCCGTATAGGGCGGTGGAAACTGGCCGCAGACCTGCTTCCAGATCCATTTTCTTAAAGCAATCCAGGAACAGGATGTCGGCCGAGCTCCCCCCGTCTATGAAGACTCGGGACACATCGTGTCCGGCGATATCAGTCGTTATGACTAAGGCATCGTTGTGGGGCCTGGTAACATGAGTCTCATCTGCTGGCCCAAACTGTACGTTCGCAACGGCCTCCGTGTCCCTATCAATCCCCACGACTGGGGTCCTCCTGTGGTCCTAGCATAGGACTTCCTAGCTCGGTTAGAATCCCCACTGCTGGGACCTCCCAAAATAATCAGGATAGGGGCCCTGGATGGTCCTGGAGGGCCTTTGTTTGCTGGTGGGGGCAACGGCCTACCCTTATTCGGGACAGGTCCCCCCTCTTCCTTTTCGCCTTTTCGGGGGCTGGGCTCTGGTCCTTGCTTCACGAACTCCTTCAAGTGTCCTGTCTGTATCAGCCTTTCTATCTCATCCCTCAAATGGTAGCAGTTGTTAGTGTGGTGCCCGTATTCGTTATGGCAACGACAATATAAATTGGAATAGGGTCGAGAAGGTCCTGCAGATCCGGCGGGAGGTTTTCTCAGAGCCGGATGTCGTCCCGCCACGGCCAGGACCTCCTCCGGGTTAGCACGCAATGGAGTGAACCTTCGTGGGGCCCTGGCCGGAGATCCCCAAGGCTCTTTGTGAGGCAGACGCAGAGGTGGTCTCACATGTCCTTGGCTTCTCACAGCCCCTTCCTTCTTCGGCGTGGTTATCTGCTTCTCTTCTTGCGCTTTGGCCATCTTACTTTCTTCCAAGTTAATATATTTGTCCGCCCTCAGCAATAGATCTTCGAAAGTCGGTGGCGGTCTCTTGGAGAGGGAAGCGAAGAAGTCCCCATCTCGAAGCCCGTTTATCAGGGCGCTGACCTTGACGGAAGGCGTGGCTGTTGGCACCTCTAAGGCGGCGATGTTAAATCTGCTTATGTAAGCTCGGAGACTTTCCGTTTCTCCTTGTCGCACTTGGAAGAGCGACATGTCGGACTTGGGCTATTTCCTGGCGCTGGCGAACTGGGTAATGAATATCAACTGGAGTTCCTCGAAAGACTTGATAGACCCGGGCGCTAGTTTGCTGAACCATTGCTGGGCCGCCCTCACCAAGGTGGTTAGGAATACCCTACACTTGACCCCATCCGAGAAATCGTGGAGCAGGATGGTGTTCTGAAAGCATAAGACGTGTTCCACGGGGTCCGTCGTCCCATCATACTCGTACGGCAACTGTTTGAAGTTAGATGAGACCTCCCCCACTAGCAGTTCCTTCGCAAAAGGCGTCCCCGCTACTAGTCCTTCCCCTATCCTCGGTGGCATGGTTCTGCTTCTAACACCATCCACCACCTGCTTAAGGTCCGCCAGTTGATCCCGCAGCTCCTTTTCTCTTTTGGTCCAAGTCTCCTCTTTTTCCTCTGGGGGTAGCGTGACCTTCTTCCTCCTTTTGGAGCCTTCTGCCTCTTTAACAGGGTTCGGGGCTTTGCTGACGGACTCGGCGGAGATCAGTGTGGGGGTTTTGACATCCTTTTCTGGCTGGTCCGCCCTGTTTAGCTCCTCTTCCTTTTCCCGAACCTGTTCCGCAGCTCCCCCACGTCCCTCATGATGCTTCGGAGGTTCTTCCTCCCTCCTTGACTCGTTCTCTGATCCGGACAATCGCTTGTCGTGTTCAGAGGGCGCTGTATGGGGTTGTGGCTGCGTTTCGTTTTCCCCGGTTACTTCTGTGAATTTGCCGTCGACTTGCTCGGTCTCGACACGCGGCTGGGTCCTTTTTCGTTGTCTTCTTTTCTTCCTCCTCTCAGCCAAAGTGCTATTGACAGTGTTGCGCACTAGGAGGTCCAACTGAGCGGCAGTCAAAGTAATCGGTGTTTCTGGCGATATCACAACAGGAGTAGGTCCTGTGGCAGCCCCGCCTTCCACCACTACTTTCTTAATTAGTCTACGCGACTAATGTCCTAAAAATGAATTAGATCGTACGAAATTTCGGATAAAACTTTTCCTTTCATAAAAAGGAATCGTAAAGGTTCCTACAAAATCGTAATGGGTCCTAATTACATAGGAAGATGCGCAAGCGTGTCAAAACAAATCTATCTACTGGGCCTCCACGAGGTCGCATCCATGCACACACTTCCATCTCAAAAGCCCACGGAAGCTTCAAAAGTTGGCCTCGCCGTGAAAATGATCACGTACCGTGATCGCGGGGTCCTACAACACATAAGAACGTGGAATGAGCTTATAAAGCTCAGTAAGTGAAAATCATGCATGCAATGCACGTGACCTAAATAGCGAAGGCATTCGCGCCAATGCTATTGACCTCTCATATTTTTCTCGTTCTTTTCATTTCATCTTTGGGCCCGTTCGGCTTTCAATCTTACTATGCACCATATAGAGCTCAAACCCCTAAGGGTATAAGTGGCAGTACACACACTGGGAGGCTAAACCCGAGTACTCAACCTGTGTGTAACCCTATGGTGCCTTTCAATCCCAATGCGGTACACACTGAGAGGCTACTAGTGCCTTTCAATCCCAGTGTGATCCACACTAAGAGGCTACTAGTGCCTTTCAATCCCAATGTCGTCCCATTGAGAGGCTAACCCGGGCACACAAATTTCGTTTAAGCCTAAGGCGCCTTTCCATCCCAATGCGGTCTGACACGCGGGCGCTTCTCACTGGTAGCTTACTACGAGGTCGCCAACACTCGAGGTTCCCTCGGTGCCGCTCATACCCTCGAGTCGCATCCTCCAGGTTGCATCTCCCGCTACGGGGTATTCCCCCTACCTTTCGTGATTCAGGTAATTCGGCTTCGTGAATCGCCGTGGTAGCATAGAAGAGCCGAGACTCATCATTGAGTCGACACAAATGCCCATATCGGCAAATATACATATCGCTTTCAAGCGATCTTATACTCATGCACGCTCTCTTTCCCTGACTCTTATACTAGTCGTGCGTGCATGTGATTATGCCATGAAATCATATAAACATGCGTGCAATATTCATAAAATAATTTACGTCACATAAATCACGTAAATTACGTCACATAAAAATCACATAAGTCATATAGGCAAGTAGTCACACAAAATCATAAAATCTCATAACACATAAAAATTATGTGTTGTAGTTGCGATTTCCACTTACCTGGTATCCTTAGCTTATCGTACGGTAAATCGCTAATCTTCAAACCCTAATAGAAATATATAAAATTAGGGTTTGTTAGTCTACTTACAGTTTCACTAAAATGGCTTAATTTAGAAAATCCTAGTTTCGATATTTTTGGGTTTCGAAATAGATTTCTACATGGGTTAAAGGGATCTCGACATAAGTTTTGGAAATAAATCTCAACATGAACTTGAATATAGATCTCGACATGGCTTTGATTAAATTTCGAGATAGGTTATAAGATGGATCTCGAGTTGCATGGATAACTAGGTCTTCGACATTATATATATACAACAATTCGACATTTGGACCCTATCTAATTAAATCTCGTAATGTATGTCGAGTGATAACAATGTCGAGATATAAAATGTCGAGTGATAAATGTCGAGACCTAAAATGTCGAGTTGACAACATATCGGTATAACAGATTTCGAAATGGGTGTCATGTTACAAGTAAAATGTCGAGTTGCTTGTGGAAATTATAGACAAAATGTCGACCTCCCTATCCAAGATAGACCTCGATATTTAAACCATACCCTATATAATGTCGATATGCATTTATAATAAGATGTCGAGTTATGTGCTACTATAAATTAATAAATCTCGATAAATATCTCTTGGTATATCATATAAGATGTCGTGTGATTAATCAAAGCTGTACATGAAGATGTCGACTTGGAATTTTGAGCTCTCACAACCAATGTCGAGCTATATATATATGTATTAATATTATACTTAAATCGAGAAGTTATTAAGCAAAAATGTCGACATTACAACAAGGTAGATGTCGACATGCATGTTTCGACATTTCAGCTTTAAATATCTCGACATATTTCAACAACAAATCTCGGCATTTAAACGACTCAAAATCTGGGAAAATTCTCCATAGCTCAACCTTAATTATTTCGACATTTCTACCAATCATTTCGAGATTATATCATCGTTCATCATTCCTTAGATAATCTAACTTCCAATTGAAACCCTATTTCTGTACAAAATCATCTAAACCTTCTATCAGATTTAATTTTCTTCAAGACCCGTTGGAATATTATTTAGGGTTTCAGGGCTGTAAACGTTTTCAGAACCTTCGTTATTTGAAGCTTATAAAAACCCTAGTATTATCTGTTATTCTAACAATCTCCTATACATAGTAGTGAGTGAAATAGATTAAAAATCAAATAACAATCCATACCTTTCAAATTAGCTTAAGCCTCGTTCTTCTCTCGTTTCTCGGTTTTCAATAGTGGTTTCCAACTAATTTCGTTTCCACTCTTTTTTTTTATGCTAATTTTTGTAAGTTTATCTACTCGATATGAATGAGTTCAGTTCTTATCTGTTATAACTATTCTTTGCGTGTTATACTAAATAAATGACTTCAACACTTCGTAAATCCTTATCAATTAAGTAATTGATATTTATCTCTTCATTCGACATTCTCTTTTTGTTCCTTGATCTCGAGTTCTATAA
Organism: Craterostigma plantagineum; assembly: GCA_027422505.1. NCBI lineage: Eukaryota > Viridiplantae > Streptophyta > Magnoliopsida > Lamiales > Linderniaceae > Craterostigma > Craterostigma plantagineum. The sequence continues at coordinate 31,762 of JAPQWV010000219.1, read as the reverse complement.
CCTTGGTTTCAATATTTCGAGTTCACAATGTATACTTTAAGGATATTGAGTTGTACACTAATGCCAATATTTCGACATTTGATGACTCACTATTTTACTTATTTCGAGATCTCCTAATTTCGATTTATGTCAATTATGTAAGCAACTTCCTTTCAAAAATCAAAGATTTTGAGTTGCTTATCACTAATTTATTGCTAATTTATTAATAATTTTTTCCTACCAAGTTATTATTCTAGTAGCACATAAGTCCATAGGACTATATCACATAGACACATAAGTCATTTAGCACGAAATCACATAAGCATGTCTATATTGCCGTAACGCATATATCATGTAATTCACATAACACACAAGTCACGTAAAGCACTAAAATAATAATACATTTATTACAAAATAATTTGTGTGCCATAATTATTTACCCATCTTAATATCTTTCTCTAATAAATCTAACGAAATTTATGGTCTACTACTAATTAAATCGTAAATCCCGTAATTAAATTTTATGGGTATTACATCCTCCCCCCCCCTTAAAAGAATTTCGCCCCCGAAATCCGTTGGTTGGAACAATTCAGGGTAACGATTGGTAGGGAGCTGATTTGGCTTGGTTGGGTATTCATCCTGGGAAGTTATCAAGGAAAATCTCGAAAATTTTCGAGGATCGAAAAGAATAGAATCTTGGTGATGTAAACATGATCTGGTCCAGTTAGTGGAACCTGTACTACCTCGAAAAGCTAACGAGAATAATTATAAACTTAGGCAGAAATCGAAGATCCTAAGTACCCATCACGCTTCCGCTGCGCAACTCTGATATCGAACGAACATATTTTATCTGGATGATCAAAAGAGTGGGCATAGAATTATACCCCGGATATTGTTGGATCTTAGGTTTCAGGGATTCAGGTACGAATTCCTATTTCGAACGCCTATTTATTACGATTACGATTCAGGTCGACACTCGAACTGGTATCAACCAAGTCGGCTAAAAGAATTCCCGAGTCTTACCACATAAGTGGTGAATACAAAAGGAAGTGTGGTTCCTAAGTCCACTAATCATGCATGTTGAGGTTTAATTGGTTAGAAGGGTACCTTCAATCTCGGACGGATTGTTTTCAGCCTCTTCCGCTGTAAGCATGTATACCCGAGCGGGTGCTGTCGGCGGCTTGGCCCGGTTCGTTCCCTGACTTCCAGATGCATTTTCCGGGCAGGCTACGGAGTAGTGGCCCGTCTTGCCACATTTGAAACAGGTAGCATTTTGTGAAAAACAGACGCCCAGGTGACGTCGTGCACATTTTGGGCATATGGGTGCATTTGGTTGGGGTCTCCCTTGATTCGGATTAGGTTGTTGAGGTGGTCGAGGGCGGTTTTGAAAATTGGGTTTCACATTCTTAGGAAGGAACGGTTTCTTCAGGTTGTTTCTGTCCTCTTTAGGTTCGAACTTCCTTTTTATTTCTTGGGCTCGTAGAATTCGGCTTTCAGCTTGTTCAACCATCAAGACTCGTTCCGCCATTTGGGCATAAGTAACCCCTTGGAATCCAGCCATGCCAACATCACGGTAAAGTTCTGGCTTCAAGCCCTCCATAAATCGTTCGATTTTTAGCGAGTCGGTACTTACCATGTGGGTTGCAAATCGGGAGAGTTGTTCGAATTTTCTAATGTACTCTGCCACCGTCATTGTTCCCTGGCGGAGATTGATGAACTCGTTCATTCTTTGTGCACGAACGGGAGCAGTAAAATACTTATTTCGGAAGAGTTCTTTGAAATGCTCCCAGGTCATTGTTATCGGATCTTCGAGAGTTAGGATCGTGTCCCACCAGTGGCCGGCGCTTCCCCTTAATAGGTAACCAGCGCACAAGGCCTTTTCGGTTTCAGGGGTACGACTATGTTGGAACATAGTTTCCAGGGTCCGGAGCCAATCCTCAGCCGAGGTTGGGTCAACAACATCTTCAAAGGTTGGGGGGTTAAGTTTACGAAATCTTTCCCCGACCATTTCGATTCTGTCGGCCGGAGGGGATCCGTTATTTGATTGCCCACCAGCATTTTGTTGCTGGATCAGTTGCTGGATTTTGGCAGATTGTTGGCGGACTAGTTCCGCGAGTTGGAGGATAGTCTCATAACGACTATCAGTAGAGGCTGCGGGTTCTTTACCTTTATCCGCACCCGCACTATTTCCATTTCTCGTTCTACCCATCGTTCTTCTATCCTAACGTTCCTACGATCAATAAATCATGTAATACCAGAAATTCATAAAAACATAAAACTTACAGGCAAGGCCGCTTCCGTGCTTTTGAGTGTGTGTACATGGACAGTCTGCAGAACCTATATCCTAAGCTCTGATACCACCTGTGGCAGCCCCGCCTTCCACCACTACTTTCTTAATTAGTCTACGCGACTAATGTCCTAAAAATGAATTAGATTGTATGAAATTTCGGATAAAACTTTTCCTTTCATAAAAAGGAATCGTAAAGGTTCCTACAAAATCATAATGGGTCCTAATTACATAGGAAGATGCGCAAGCGTGTCAAAACAAATCTATCTACTGGGCCTCCACGAGGTCGCATCCATGCACACACTTCCATCTCAAAAGCCCACGGAAGCTTCAAAAGTTGGCCTCGCCGTGAAAATGATCACGTACCGTGATCGCGGGGTCCTACAACACATAAAAACGTGGAATGAGCTTATAAAGCTCAGTAAGTGAAAATCATGCATGCAATGCACGTGACCTAAATAGCGAAGGCATTCGCGCCAATGCTATTGACCTCTCATATTTTTCTCGTTCTTTTCATTTCATCTTTGGGCCCGTTCGGCTTTCAATCTTACTATGCACCATATAGAGCTCAAACCCCTAAGGGTATAAGTGGCAGTACACACACTGGGAGGCTAAACCCGAGTACTCAACCTGTGTGTAACCCTATGGTGCCTTTCAATCCCAATGCGGTACACACTGAGAGGCTACTAGTGCCTTTCAATCCCAGTGTGATCCACACTAAGAGGCTACTAGTGCCTTTCAATCCCAATGTCGTCCCATTGAGAGGCTAACCCGGGCACACAAATTTCGTTTAAGCCTAAGGCGCCTTTCCATCCCAATGCGGTCTGACACGCGGGCGCTTCTCACTGGTAGCTTACTACGAGGTCGCCAACACTCGAGGTTCCCTCGGTGCCGCTCATACCCTCGAGTCGCATCCTCCAGGTTGCATCTCCCGCTACGGGGTATTCCCCCTACCTTTCGTGATTCAGGTAATTCGGCTTCGTGAATCGCCGTGGTAGCATAGAAGAGCCGAGACTCATCATTGAGTCGACACAAATGCCCATATCGGCAAATATACATATCGCTTTCAAGCGATCTTATACTCATGCACGCTCTCTTTCCCTGACTCTTATACTAGTCGTGCGTGCATGTGATTATGCCATGAAATCATATAAACATGCGTGCAATATTCATAAAATAATTTACGTCACATAAATCACGTAAATTACGTCACATAAAAATCACATAAGTCATATAGGCAAGTAGTCACACAAAATCATAAAATCTCATAACACATAAAAATTATGTGTTGTAGTTGCGATTTCCACTTACCTGGTATCCTTAGCTTATCGTACGGTAAATCGCTAATCTTCAAACCCTAATAGAAATATATAAAATTAGGGTTTGTTAGTCTACTTACAGTTTCACTAAAATGGCTTAATTTAGAAAATCCTAGTTTCGATATTTTTGGGTTTCGAAATAGATTTCTACATGGGTTAAAGGGATCTCGACATAAGTTTTGGAAATAAATCTCAACATGAACTTGAATATAGATCTCGACATGGCTTTGATTAAATTTCGAGATAGGTTATAAGATGGATCTCGAGTTGCATGGATAACTAGGTCTTCGACATTATATATATACAACAATTCGACATTTGGACCCTATCTAATTAAATCTCGTAATGTATGTCGAGTGATAACAATGTCGAGATATAAAATGTCGAGTGATAAATGTCGAGACCTAAAATGTCGAGTTGACAACATATCGGTATAACAGATTTCGAAATGGGTGTCATGTTACAAGTAAAATGTCGAGTTGCTTGTGGAAATTATAGACAAAATGTCGACCTCCCTATCCAAGATAGACCTCGATATTTAAACCATACCCTATATAATGTCGATATGCATTTATAATAAGATGTCGAGTTATGTGCTACTATAAATTAATAAATCTCGATAAATATCTCTTGGTATATCATATAAGATGTCGTGTGATTAATCAAAGCTGTACATGAAGATGTCGACTTGGAATTTTGAGCTCTCACAACCAATGTCGAGCTATATATATATGTATTAATATTATACTTAAATCGAGAAGTTATTAAGCAAAAATGTCGACATTACAACAAGGTAGATGTCGACATGCATGTTTCGACATTTCAGCTTTAAATATCTCGACATATTTCAACAACAAATCTCGGCATTTAAACGACTCAAAATCTGGGAAAATTCTCCATAGCTCAACCTTAATTATTTCGACATTTCTACCAATCATTTCGAGATTATATCATCGTTCATCATTCCTTAGATAATCTAACTTCCAATTGAAACCCTATTTCTGTACAAAATCATCTAAACCTTCTATCAGATTTAATTTTCTTCAAGACCCGTTGGAATATTATTTAGGGTTTCAGGGCTGTAACCGTTTTCAGAACCTTCGTTATTTGAAGCTTATAAAAACCCTAGTATTATCTGTTATTCTAACAATCTCCTATACATAGTAGTGAGTGAAATAGATTAAAAATCAAATAACAATCCATACCTTTCAAATTAGCTTAAGCCTCGTTCTTCTCTCGTTTCTCGGTTTTCAATAGTGGTTTCCAACTAATTTCGTTTCCACTCTTTTTTTTATGCTAATTTTTGTAAGTTTATCTACTCGATATGAATGAGTTCAGTTCTTATCTGTTATAACTATTCTTTGCGTGTTATACTAAATAAATGACATCAACACTTCGTAAATCCTTATCAATTAAGTAATTGATATTTATCTCTTCATTCGACATTCTCTTTTTGTTCCTTGATCTCGAGTTCTATAACCTTGGTTTCAATATTTCGAGTTCACAATGTATACTTTAAGGATATTGAGTTGTACACTAATGCCAATATTTCGACATTTGATGACTCACTATTTACTTATTTCGAGATCTCCTAATTTCGATTTATGTCAATTATGTAAGCAACTTCCTTTCAAAAATCAAAGATTTTGAGTTGCTTATCACTAATTTATTGCTAATTTATTAATATTTTTTTCCTACCAAGTTATTATTCTAGTAGCACATAAGTCCATAGGACTATATCACATAGACACATAAGTCATTTAGCACGAAATCACATAAGCATGTATATATTGCCGTAACGCATATATCATGTAATTCACATAACACACAAGTCACGTAAAGCACTAAAATAATAATACATTTATTACAAAATAATTTGTGTGCCATAATTATTTACCCATCTTAATATCTTTCTCTAATAAATCTAACGAAATTTATGGTCTACTACTAATTAAATCGTAAATCCCGTAATTAAATTTTACGGGTATTACAGGTGCTGGGGTGGCATCTTGCCTTGTTGTATCGCCCCTTGCGACCTCTTCAAATTGTGCGTCCAAGTTTTTCGGTATGGAAGAATCTCCCTCCATCAGCGTCCTTACGTTCCTTGCCTTATCCCTGTAACACAGAAAACAGAAAACACACGAGAAATCTTTCAATGCAACCTCGTACCTTGCTCTAGAAATTTCTCACGCCTTTAACTCCGGATTTCCCACAGACGGCGCCATTTGATATGGGGCAAACCCAATCAACAGTATTTTTAAGTGTGGGGCTCTGAATATTTAGTTAACGGTAGATCGATTGATATGTTATTGGTTAAATGTACGAGGGTCGTCGATGCTGGGACGTAAACAGAAAGAACATAGGGGTTTACGTGGTTCGAATCCTTTCGGATTCTACGTCCACGGGGCGCTAGGAACTATCCTTTACTAAATAAGAACACGTTACACACTCAGAAATTCCTCACCTTCGCTCCTAAAACGTAGAAAATATGTTTAAGATATCTTAGAGGGATAATGTTATGCGCGTATGTTTTGTAGAGAGATTCTTCTGGAAAATATGCTAAGTCCTTCCTTTATAGCAGCTCCCCGCCGCCTGCTGAAGGCTATGTTCCAGCTTTTCCGGGGGACGTACTACCTAATTGTTGCAGAAGGAAATGACGGATTGCTTGATGGATTGACCTCTGCGGCAGCTATAGTGGGACACCCAGGGATATCTTCCTCTATTAAGACAACACGTGTCCCTGTATCCCTTTTTCTTTTTCCTGCTGTACCTTTTTATCTTGATACACGATGGTTCTTCTTCCTTTGTCCAGTCCATGCCAGTGTCCATCAGGTCCTCGCAGCTCCTTCCCAGATTTTATACTCTACCATGGGCTCTTCTTTATGGGCCTGGTTTGGGCCTCCCTTTATTTACTTTTTTCAGGCCCGTCTCAGTTGAGCCCATATCAAAACTAATCATACGACTCTAATTAATTAAGTTCAGTTTGAGTCGAATATGAACTTCATAGCTGAATATAATATGACTCCGAATTTCATTAAGATAAAACATCATCGCCGTCCATGGAACGATCGATCAACCGTGGTTCCTACATCTGTCTCATAATTTCCTTCTCATTTCTTTCCCGCTTTGTAGGATCTACATAAAAAATGTTTAATATGATTATCGAAAAGTATAAGATACAGATATCATTTGATCATAATAAAAAAAGAAGATAAATTAGATGCATTTATTTGTTTTTATCATATAAATCACGGGTAACCATAATTTTATGATTTTGTACAATATTAAATTAAAAAAATAAATAATAAATCCAACCATAGATATAAAATTCAACGGCTCCGATGGGACGTGAATTCGACGGTTTGTTAATAATACGAACTCTCTTTGCAATCCAATAAACTGTCGCCGCAAAAACTATGTCATTCACTTTGCACGCCATTGTCGCACTGAAGAACTCCACCTCTTCTCACGTCCTCCTTCGCACCACAAAACCCATAATTTCTTCGTCGTATTTCCATCTCCATCCAAAGCCCCACCTTCGAACAGCATCTTCGCAGCAAAAGTCAGCGCCTTTTCCCACGAAGCGCCCCAAACCACCGCCGCCGAACCACCCCGCCGCTCAAACGTCCTCAACCTCGACCGTTTCCTGTCCGTACTCGAGCTCGCCGGCCTCGCCTCCTCCGCCGCGATCGTCGCCTACGTCGCGGCGGCGGCGAGCTGCAGTTTGCCCGCAGACAGAGCATTGGTGGGCCTCGCTTGGGCGATTTTGGTGGGCTGCGCGGCAATTGGATCTGTGATCAGGAGGCGGCAATGGGTTAGGATTCGCGGGTCGGATTCGGATTCGTCCGGCGGGTCGGGTTCGCACCTTATTTCCCGAAGGGTTGAGAGGCTGGAGGAGGAATTTAGGGGCTCGGTGGCCGTGATTAGGGTCTTGTCGAGACAGATTGAGAAGCTTGGGAATAGGGTTCGAGCCTATCGCAAAGCTGCTACACAGCCCATAGCTGAGGTGAGCTTTTCTTGGAAAGAAAAATCGAATTTTTCGGACATTTAAAGCGTTTGATTGTTTGAGTTTCTTTCAGACAGCAGCGTTAGCACAGAAGAACTCTGAGGCGACGAGGGCATTAGCAGCTCAAGAAGACATCTTGGAGAAGGAAATCTGTGAAGTTCAAAAGGTTCTCCTCGCAATGCAGGTAAATGAAATGGAAAGATTAAGCAAAGCCCTATGATATGAATGAGTTTATTCCATTTATTATCTATTAAGATTTTGGATTGCTTACGATTTCCAAATGGTGGATGAATTGTTGTTGTTTGCAATCGCAGGAGCAGCAGCAGAAACAGCTTGAGCTCATTCTTGCAATTGGGAAAGGTGGGAGATTCTGGGAAGAGAAACAATTGAAGTGTCATCAAGATTCAGATTCAAACAGGGCTTGTAATAATTCGCCCGACGGCGTTCGAAATGGAAGAAAATTCGAAGTTGCAGCTTCTGAAATAGCTCATTCTTCATCATCTTCCCAAGATTAACAGTTTTTTGTTATGTATGTGGACTGCTTGATGATGAGAAGATTGCATGTGTGCTGCCATGAAATTAGCAAAGATGTGTATTTTCTTTTTACAAATCGTTTCTTGGCAAAGTTCTAGGGCGGACGCTAGTCGAATCCACAAACGTTAAGGGTGTGTTCGGATCAAAGACGTGATTGAGGAAAAAAAAAACAAACGAGAAATGATTCCGGATTTCGATTTGAAATCCGAATTTCCCTCAATCTTTCGTTTGACAATCGAGCGGATTTGGATTTCGATTTCAATTCGTCCAAATCCGAGGTTAAATAGAAATGCTTGCTTTTTGTCGGGTTTGAAATTATGTCAAAAATGGTGCGTTTTCGAAATACAAAATTGAGCCCGTAATGAGTTTTTCGTAACTAATAATAGTAATGATAATAAATAATGACAATAATAATAATAAATAAAATAAGGGGATTTACATAAATATACCCATTAATATAAAAAATTAGCAAGTCAGTACACTGTGAGTATTTTTTTATATGCAGGTATTTTGCACATTGGTACCTGCGGCCCCGCAAGGTACATCATATCACACATTTATGTACCATGAGAAACGTATTGTGGTACGTAATACAGCTAGAAAATGGTACCATCATATAGTCAGCCGTAATGTACCGTATGGAACGTACATATGTACCATATATGGTTACACTATAAATGCGTGACGTGATACGTAATACACATATAATAAGGTACGTCAAGACCGAAAAAATGGTATACACAGTCGAACGGGTACTTATATGAAAAAGTATCTTACATGGGTACTGACTTGCAAATTTTTTATACAATTCGGTTATTTTCTATAGATTCACCATAAAATAGTAATAATAATTATAATAATTAGATGACGAATGATGAGTCGAGATGACTCGTGAGCTCGATGAGCCGGCTCGAGCTCGTTACGGGCACTCGTCGAGCTCGAGGTCACCAGTGGCTGGCTTGCGAGCTTGTTTTATTATTATGTTATTTTATTTTTGTACATTTTAATGTTTTAAGAAAAAAGTTAGAATTCGAGTTCCACAAGCTCGAGCTCGAGCTTCATTTTGAAATCCGAATTTCGAAATCCTTACGTTTGCCAAACAATAGATTTGGATTTGAAATTACTATTTTGAAATCAATAATTTTAAATCATCCAGTTCCGTTTAAATACGCGAATACAAACGCAATCTTAATTTTCTTTGGTAGGAAATTGATTTTCCATGTGTTTTTATCTTTCGGTTCTTTTCTTTTTGTCTTCTATTAAAAACACATCATAAATACCTTAAACCAATCACACACTAAGTATATCTCGAAATTTTGGAAAAAAATTCATGCATATTACACGCAACTGTTGCCGAAAATCATAAACAACAAGCCCTAATCCTCAACATTATCATCGGCGTAAATATACATTTCCTCGACATCGCCATAACCATCATCACCATCATCATCATCATCATCGTCTTCATCATCATCGTCATCATCATCATCAACCTCGAAGTCCCAAGCCATAAAACCCGAGGGCACATCTGAACAATCCCAGCCAGTGGCGTCAGGACCACCCAGAACGGTTCCCAAAACTCTAAGCTTCGGAAACTCTTTCAACAACAACCTTCTGTCCAACACCACGTCCCAACAACCTCGAACGTCGAGGAACTCGAGGTCCTTACAAACATTAAGGATCTCCATCACGCTCGACGTCTTCACGCGCAAGTACTGAATGTCGAGGTGCTTGAGCCTCGGCATAGTCGAGGCGATGGCTAAGGCCTCGTTGTCCCTCCACGTTGGGCCGAATGGATCCATTTCTCGGCGCAGCGTGGTGAGGGCTTTGCAGCATTGCCCAAAGCCGAGAGGGCGGGAGCTCCCAAGTTGACGCAGTAGCTCAAGTCTAAGTAGGTTAGTGAGGAGAGCTTCGGAGCCGATGCTTCGACGACTGCGTCGTGGATTTCGCTTTCTTGGAACTTGAGGGTATGCAGAGATTGAGCGCTGTGCGTGCAAAGATGAAAAACAAAAATGTAAGGGAGAGTATACCACCGCACAAAAGACTGGTCGACGAAATATAAAGATGTAGGTTTTAATTATATTTGTCGTTAGGAAATGTGATACTTTTTGGGACACCCAATTTGAGTATCTAAGGACGAAACTTGGAGTTTGCAGATCCTAAAGCAAGAAGGAGTGTTAGAAACATGTTTAGGACTGCATGTCTACCACGTTGAGCATCTTATCTATTTTTATCCATATTTGTTTTTACCAAGTTAGTGGTTTGACTTAGTATAACCATTAAGTTAGTGGTTAGTTAGCATTTCTAGCTATTTATAAGTATCGATCAGCTTTGTTAAACATCGGTTTTCAGATTGAATAAAATATATGTTCTTCCTTTATACACAGTTCGACTATTTGCTCCTTTATAAATCAACACGTGGTATCAGAGCCGTAATCTTACGGGACTTGTGTGAATTTTGAGTATCATGGAAGCCGAATCAAATTTCTCGATGATTGCCCCGACGGTGTTCGACGGTGAAAACTACCAGCTATGGGCGGTACATATGGAGATATATTTGGAGGCTCTAGATCTCTGGGAAGCCGTGGAAGAAGATTATGAAATCCCCGGACTTCCAAACAACCCCACGATGAGAAGAAAACAAGAAAATCGAAGGCAAAGGCATGCTTGTTTGCTGCAGTTTCTCCTACTATTTTCACTCGGATAATGTCTTTAAAATCAGCAAAAGCGATATGGGACTATCTGAAGAAGGAGTACGAAGGAGACGAAAGAATTAAAGAGATGCAGATCTTGAATTTAATCAGAGAGTTTGAACTTCAACGAGTGAAGGATTCTGAGACGATCAAAGATTATTCAGACAAGCTGCTGTCTATTGCGAATAAGGTGCGCCGTCTTGGATCTGAATTTACTGATTCAAGGATCGTGGAGAAAATTCTTGTTACAGTACCTGAAAGATACGAAGCAACAATTACCGCCTTGGAAAATACCAAGGATTTGTCGAAGATCTCCTTAGCCGAATTACTCAACGCCTTGCAAGCGCAAGAACAAAGGAGATTGATGAGGGAGAATACAACAACTGAAGAAGCTTTGGCAGCGAAACAACAGAATGTTTCTAAAGCTAAATGGAAGAAGAAGAAGAATTTTTCAGGAAACATGCAAAAACCAGAATCTGGAAATTCAAAAGGGAAGTTCGAAAACCAGAAGAAAACATTTCCGCCTTGCCAACATTGCGGAAAAAAGGGCCATCCACCTTTTAAATGTTGGAGAAGGCCTGACGTCGAGTGCACCATATGCCATCAAAAGGGACACGAATATGTGATTTGCAAAAACAAAATTCAGCAGCAAAATGAAGTGGCAAAACCAGCTGATCAAGAGGAGGAGGATCAATTGTTCGTGGCTACGTGTGTTTCTAGCGTCGAGTCATGCGAAGATTGGCTTATTGACAGCGGCTGCACCAACCATATGACACATAATAAAGAGTTATTCAGGAATTTCAACAGCAAAATAAATTCAAAAGTTCGAGTTGGAGATGGAAAATACATATCAGTGCATGGCAAAGGAACGATTGCAATATCAACATATTCAGGTACGAAGTTGATTTCCGATGTGCTTTATGTCCCTGCTATTGATCAGAATTTATTAAGCATCGGACAGCTAATGGAAAAAGGCTTTAAAGTTATCTTCGAAGATTGCTACTGTGTAATTAAAGATGCAAGTGGCCAGGATCTATTTAATGTAAAAATGAAGGGAAGAAGCTTCGTTCTAAATCCTATGGAAGAGGAACAAATTGCCTTTCATGCCAAAGAAAATGTCACAGAAATTTGGCACAAGAGGCTCGGACACTACAATCATCAAGGGCTGCTGAGACTAAAATCTAAGGGAATGGCAGAGGATATTCCAGAATTCGACAATCATATACCAAATTGCAAGGCGTGTCAGTATGGAAAACAATGTCGAAAGCCATTTCCAAAGCAAGCATGGAGAGCATCAACAAAGCTGCAACTTATTCACACGGATATTGCAGGCCCTCAACGAACACCTTCACTAAAGGGAAGTCTTTATTATGCAGCTTTTATTGATGATTTCACTCGCATGTGCTGGATTTTCTTTTTGAAGTACAAGTCTGAGGTGGCTCAAGTATTCTGGAAGTTTAAGGCTATGGTTGAAAATGAGAGTGGTTGCAAAATTAAAACTCTCAGATCAGATAACGGAAAGGAGTATACGTCTGAAGTATTCAATCGTTTTTGTGACGAGGCTGGCATTCAACACCAACTCACTGCTCCTTATACTCCGCAGCAAAATGGAGTAATTGAGAGGCGAAACCGGTTCATATTAGAGATGGCACGTTGTATGCTTCACGAAAAAAATCTGCCAAAGAAATTTTGGGCCGAGGCGGCAAATACAGCTGTTTTTCTGCAAAATAGGCTTCCTACGAAAGCGTTGAAAGATCAGACACCTTTTGAGGCATGGTATGGTTATAAACCAACTCTAAAATTTCTGAAAATATTCGGATGTTTGTGTTTCGTTCATGTTCCTCAGATCAAGAGAGATAAGTTAGATAAAAGAGCAACTCCAGGCATCTTTATCGGCTACAGCTCACTTAGAAAAGCGTACAAAGTCTTTGATCCATCTCTTTAATTCTTTCGTCTCCTTCACACTGAAAAAATCATTATAAGCAGAGATGTGCACTTTATGGAAGACGAAGAATGGAGCTGGAATGGCATGAATCCAATCTCTCAACCTATGGAAGAACCAAATCTGGGGCACCCCAACACGAATGTCGGAAATTGGGAGAGTGAAATGATTGATGATATTCCCGTTAGAGGTACACGATCACTCGCTGAAATTTATCAAAGATGCAATATTGCTTTGTGCGAACCTACAGATTATGAGGAAGCGAAGAGCGATGGAAATTGGGTCGCTGCTATGAAAGATGAGTTGGCCGCCATTGAAAGAAACAAAACGTGGGAACTCGTTGCTCGACCTCAAAACAGAAAGATAATTGGTGTCAAATGGGTGTACAGAACAAAGCTAAATGCGGACGGATCTATCAATAAGTTCAAAGCGAGGCTCGTTGTCAAAGGATACGCTCAAATATTCGGCGTAGACTACTCAGACACTTTTGCGCCAGTTGCAAGGCTTGATACTATCAGACTTATTCTAGCTATTTCTGCCCAAAAGAATTGGAAGGTGTACCAGTTAGACGTCAAGTCGGCTTTTCTAAACGGTATTTTGCATGAAGAAATTTTTGTTGATCAACCCGAAGGCTATGTGAAAGAAGGAGAAGAAGATAAGGTTTACCTTCTCAAAAAGGCGCTTTACGGCTTGAAGCAAGCTCCACGAGCTTGGTATAGCAGAATTGATGAACATCTGCAGAGTTTGGGATTTACTAAAAGCCTATCTGAAGCAACTTTATATGTCAGGCATGATGGATCAAATATTGTCATCGTTTCATTGTACGTTGACGATTTACTTGTAACAGGAAATAACACAAGTATCGTAGACGAATTCAAGCAAGAGATGATGCAGATCTTTGAAATGACAGATCTCGGGTTGATGTCTTTTTTCCTCGGCATGGAAATCAAGCAAAAAGAATTCGAAGTTTTTATTTGCCAGAAGAAATATGCTGGTGAGATTTTGAAAAAGTTTAAGCTCGATGAATGCAAGCAAGTGAGCACTCCAATGAACGCTAAGGAGAAGCTTACTAAAGAAGACGGAGCCGAGAAGATTGATCCAACATACTATAGAAGTTTGATTGGTTGCTTGATGTTTCTGACAGCAACTCGGCCGGATATTATAAATGCTGTAAGTATTTTATCTCGATTTATGCATTGCGCAAGTGTTGAACATCTCAGGGCTGCAAAGAGGGTGCTTAGATACCTAAAAGGAACGAGTGATTATGGGATCAAATTCACTAGAAGCAATGAGTTCAAACTGATTGGTTTTTTCGGACAGCGATTGGGGAGGATCTGTCGATGATATGAAAAGTACTTCGGGTTTCTGTTTCACACTTGGTTCTGCTATTTTCTCATGGAGCTCGAAGAAACAAGAAATTGTCGCCCAATCAACTGCTGAAGCCGAATTTATTGCTGCGACAGCTGCTGTAAATCAAGCTATATGGCTAAGGAAACTTCTGAAAGATCTAAGCTTCGAACAAAATCAAAGCACTGACATTCAAGTTGATAACCAAGCTGCTATTGCTATATCGAAGAATCCCGTGTTTCATGGAAAAACTAAGCACTTCAACATCAAGCTATTTTTCTTAAGAGAGATACAAAGGGATGGAGCTATCACTCTTGTCTACTGCAGAACTGAAGATCAACTTGCTGATGTTTTCACTAAACCACTTTCGCCTACGAAGTTTGAGTATCTAAGGACGAAACTTGGAGTTTGCAGATCCTAAAGCAAGAAGGAGTGTTAGAAACATGTTTAGGACTGCATGTCTACCACGTTGAGCATCTTATCTATTTTTATCCATATTTGTTTTTACCAAGTTAGTGGTTTGACTTAGTATAACCATTAAGTTAGTGGTTAGTTAGCATTTCTAGCTATTTATAAGTATCGATCAGCTTTGTTAAACATCGGTTTTCAGATTGAATAAAATATATGTTCTTCCTTTATATCACAGTTCGACTATTTGCTCCTTTATAAATCAACAAACATTGCGAACCCTTTAACCTGGGATCCTAAAAATAGCGCCCGCTTCACTAATCGGACGCAAAAATATATTTTAAGCCTAAGCATTAAAAATCGAAAGCAACTTTACGTTAGCCGATTCGTTAAGAAACGACTTTCCAAAATTTCAAATATCCATAAAGGGAAATCGAAGGAGCTCACTTATTTGCGATGAAGTCGAAGCTTTCATCGACGCCGTGAGAGACGCAGAGCTTTGTGATCGAACCAGCGCTTCTTTTCACCAGCAATCGAATCATACGATCGACGACTAATGGGTCGGAATTATTATTACAGCTGATTGCAGATTGTATACTGGAAATATTATTACAGATTGCTATCCATTTATTATTATTCCTCAAGGCTGACTTGGTGATTATTGTGCCTTGGGTTTTACTTTGGCAGTGACCAGCGTACAACTGTACATCATCTTTTTTCTTTTTAGGTTGGCAAATTATTACATAAAATTATTATCTGTGACGTGGTGGGGAATTAAACGAAATAAGATGGAAAAATATATAAGTTAAATTTTAGGTGAAATAATAGTTAATTAAGATGACCCTCACAAAAGAATGGACGGACCTTTTCTTAGGTCAAATAGTAGTATAATAAGATTAGGGGTAAACATGTCAGGTTTGGTCACATTCACGTTCAACCCGTTTAATTAAACGGGTTGTCAATCCTGATCTGACCTATTTACTTAAACGGGTTGAAACATAACCCGACATGCTTTAACTCAAATATAACCCATTAACCCGTCAACCCGTTTAAAATAACAAAAAATAAAAAATAACTAAATAACCTTAATTATAAACCCAAATTAAATAAACATTAGAGAAACAAAGTGGTTGTTAATTTCTAAAAGTCAACAACAATTAAAGTTCCAAATAATACAAGTCATACAATTAAATGAAAGCATTTTATTTTATTTATATTGAGGATATTTTAATAATTTATGTTATTCGGGTTTAATGGGTTAATAAACGGGTTGATTCGTATTGAAAACTCCTAACCTGCCCCACTTAAACAAGTAAAAAATGCTAACCTAAACCTGCTATTTCGGATGCGGTTCATGTCGGATTGGCGGGTTTGTTTTTAGCACCCCTAAATAAGATGTCCCATCACGCAGAAGAAAGATTTTTTTTAACTTTTAAGGCCAATAACGTTGATAGTCCGTATGTTTTGAATATGAAAGTTTCATTTCGAGATGTCATTCTTAGTTTTCGGACCTCATGTTGATTATCCTAAAAGATTGAGTTAATATCGTGGATTAACTCAATCTTTTAGGATAATCAATATGAGGTCTGACGCAACGTTAATACCTTACCAAGTGGGATATGCTTGAATATAAGGCCAAGATGAGAATATCTAAGAAAATAGCATTTGACATGGTCAACGTTAAAAAAATGGCATTAAAATGTACAATGACTATTATGCATTTACTAATTGGACACCGCATTCAAAACCAATATGTTTAATGGGGGGCGCTCTAGGGTGGGTGGTTGGGCCGTAATCCAGTGGTTGTCTAGTCAGACGTTCAAGTAATAGGTCATGTGTGCAAATCCACAACACATATTTTTTTTATATAAAGATGGACAGACGCAGTGGACCCGGCAGGGAACCCGTGCTATATTGCAGGGGACCCACCCATGCTGAGCATATCATGGGAGGGAATGCTGCACAGCGTGGGCGTGTCCCCTGTTCAGAGCGCCCAAACTATATAGTAGGGGACCCGCCCATGATGTGCAGCAGATCCGCTCATGTTGTGGCACAGCATAGGCGCGGGTCCCCTGCTCAGAGGGCCCGTGCTATATAGCAGGGGACCTGCCCATGATGAGCAGGGAACCCACCCAAGCATGGGCGGGAATGCTGCACAGCGTGGGCGGGTCCCCTGTTCAGAGGGCCCGTGCTATATAGCAGGGGACCCGCCCATGATGTGCAGCAGACCCACCCGCCCATACCGTGGCACAGCATAGGCGGGTCCCCTGCTCAGAGGACCCGTGCTATATAGCAAGAGACCCGCACATGCTGTGCAGCAGACCCGCCCATGCTATGCACAACATGGGCAGGTCACTACTATATAGCACGGGTCCTATGAACAGGGCATCCGTGCTATATAGCAGGGGACCCTGCTATATTTTCAAAAGACACCATGCAAAATGATGAAAATACCCTTAAATTGAATGCTATTTTTAAAACGTTAAAATCAAGAAGGCTATTTTTTTAAAGTTGACAGAGTCCAAGGCTACTTTTTTAAAAGACCCGCCAAACAAGTCAGAAAACATCTCCATTGCATTGTTATCGAATTCATTGGAAGTCCCAAATAGTCCGACGACGATGAGCAATCCCGAACAGTTGCGCCAGAACCGCCCAAAACTGTTACCAAAACTTCAAGCTTCAGATACTTTTCCAACAACCTTTTGTCTCTGCTTTCGACGGTTGCGTTGTTGATTTCGCTTCGATGGAAACATCAGAGTTTGAAGATATTGCGCACTATGCGAAAAATAAAGACGTAAAAAAAAAAAAAAGAAAGGATCGAGCAAGATATATCACAATGATCAAGGAAATATACAACGGTAACAGTAAGCATTAATTGTGTGTTCGTTAAAAAGATTTCTGAATTTTAAGTTCTTCTGTTGGCGATAGAAACCCGAACAATTAAGTTGATCAATAAATAACGGAAATCGATGGAGAAAAAAATAAGTTCTGATTCTCAGTGATTCGCAGTGAAGTCGAAGCTTTTTTCGCCTAATGAGAGGCGTAGTTTTCTGACAGAGCATGCGCTTCTTTTACGGGCAATAGAATAATAAGATCGATGACTATGGTGTCAGAGGAACTCTTGCTCCACTCCTTAATATCGATCTCCTTCCAGCAGTATGATCCCGAAACAACAGCCGCCCACAATTTGCACAAGCTTGGAACAACGGTGAGTACATCGTCGAGGGGGAGATTCTTGAATATTAGTGCAAGTACGTCGCGCAACTGAATTCGGTTATTCCGTTAGCTGTGGAACCATAACCATAAATTTGATCCATAAAAAGGAAATTTCAGCAACGAAAAGAAAATAATTTTGATTCTCACTGATTTGTAATGAAGTCGAAGCTTTCATCGCCTGCGTGAGAGACACATAGTTTTTTGACAGAGCATGCACTTCTTTTCACTGACAATCGAATCATACGATCGACAACTAATTGGTCGAAGTTTTCGCTCCACTCCACAATATTAATCTCCTTCCAACAATATGGTCCTGAGACAACAGCCTCCCACGATTTGCACACGCTCGGGACAAAGGTGAGTACATCTTCGAGGGGGAGATTCTTCAATATAAGTGCAAGTACGTCGCCCAATAACTGATTCCACATATGGTTATGGTGATTCTCGTCCATCATCGTTCGTGTAACGTTGGTTAATTAAGAGTGAAACTCGCAAACAATAATTAAAACGACATAAAACCTGAGGGCGCATCAGAGCAATCCCAACCAGTGGCGGCGGCACCTTCCAGAACGGTTCCCAAAACCCTAAGATTTGGAAACTCTTCCAACGACAACCTTTTGTACAACACCACGTCCTAACAACCTCGAACGTCGAGGAACTCGAGCTCCTTACACCCTTTAAGGATTTCCATGGACTCGATGTCTTCACGGGCAAGTTATCGCAGTAGTTCATGTCCAAGCAAGTGAGTGCAAAGTGCTTCAGAGCTGACACCTCGACGGTTGCATTGATGATCGCGCTTCGTTGGACTTGAGAGAATGAAGAGATTGAGCGCTATGCGAGCAAAGATGATAAAAAAATGTGAAGATCGAATTATATATGTCGCAAAGATCGGTCGAGGAAATATAAATGTATAGGCTTTAATTATTTTTATCGTTGGTTTAGAGGGATCACCCTTTCAGAACGCTCAACATATGGGGTTTCAGATTACGCTAACTTTCAAAATCGAAGTAATTTACGGACAACAAATGCCAACTGGACGCCGCGTCGCCTGTTATGACGACGCAGCGCCAGTCACTGCTTGTCGTTATTCCATTGGCGTTAGGATTCCAACATACCGTAAAGGGAAATCCAGGGAGAGAAACATAAAATAAAATTTTGATCCTCACTTATTTGCGATGACGTCTAAGCTTTCTTCACCGGCATTAGAGAAGCAGAGTTGTCAGACAGAGCAAGCGCTTCTTTTCACGAGCAGTCGAATCATTCGATCGACGGCCAATGGTCGGAATTTTCGCTCTACTCCATAATATCAATCTCCCTCCAACAATATGGTCCCAAAATTACGGCGTCCCAGGGTTTGCACACGCCTGGGACAACGGTAAGTACCTCGTCGAGGGGGAGATTCTTGAATATTAGGGCGAGCAAGTCGGGCAATAATTGATCCCATTTACGATTCTCTTCCATTCTTTTCCTGTAACAATGTTGGTTAAATGGGGAACGTTAAACCTCGTTTAATTTGACAAGGAATTAAGCAATGCGAAAAAACAAATAAAAACCCCATTACTTTCAGAGAAAACCCTATTACCCACCCACCAAAGAAAAATCCAAGAACAGGAGAAATCATACACACACAAAACCAAATTAAGGGAAGTCCTTTCACCCCAGTTAACTGGTTAGATTTCCATTGGTAGAACAAAGAAACAATTGCTAGAATAGATATAAAGGAACACATATCGTAAGTGACCAACAAGATTAAAATAACACAGATCATCAAAGGAAGAAGAAAAAATAGAAAATGGAGAATTACTTGCCTATAAGCTCAGTGGCCGTACTTGTTTAGATGTGTAAAAGATTTAGCGTTTGCTATACGACGGGCGGGTCCTCGATTGAGAAGCAGAAAAAAGAAAGTGAGAAGCAGA
The DNA here is from genome assembly GCA_027422505.1 of Craterostigma plantagineum. Classification (NCBI taxonomy): domain Eukaryota; kingdom Viridiplantae; phylum Streptophyta; class Magnoliopsida; order Lamiales; family Linderniaceae; genus Craterostigma; species Craterostigma plantagineum. The sequence goes on along the minus strand of JAPQWV010000219.1, from coordinate 12,115 downwards.
AAAAGAGAGTAGAAGCGATGGTTAGGTACAATGAATGTCTCATGTATTTCATGTCCGTTTATATATACGTTTGACCAACCAAAAACATGTCGAATTTCGTGTTTTACGCCTCAGTTAATTAATACGATGTTCTAGAAGCCATTTGATATTTAATTACGGCTGATTGTATTTTTAACATCACACGAAATATTCAGATGGCTATCCGTTATTATTATTATTACCTCATGACTGACTGAGTTAACTATTTTGCCTTTGCAGTAAATATCTTTACACCATTTTTTTAGGTTGGCAAATTGTTACATGAATTATTATCTGTGACGTGTTGGGGGAATTAAACTAAATAAGATAAAATAACTAAGATGACCCTCACGAAAAGAATGGACCGACCTTTCCTTAGATCAAGTAATAATATGATAATGGCCATTATGCAAAAGAAATAATTTTTCTTTTAACTTAAGGGTGAACGACATTTTTAGTTCGTAACATTCGTAACGGCATTCTTCCTTGTAATGTTGGTTGATGATAAAATAAACCACAAACAACATTTAAAATGACACGAGATCATGATACTCAATGTCAAGAGCCTAACACTATTTCTCGAAAAATAGAACGCAATAATTCAAGTCCAAGTAGGTGAGTAAGGAGAGCTTTAGAGCCTCTGCTTCCGCGGTTGCTCGTTGATTTCGGTTCGACGGAGTCTAAAGATCAGTGGCGGAGCCAGAGGTTGGACTTAGTGGGGTCCAGTCTAATTGGACCCGCCACCCCATATTTATAAATATTTTCACTGGGGTCCCTATGGTCTATTTTTTTTCAATTTTACTCCATCTTTCAAAAAATTCCTTTATATTACTAATTAGAAGAAAAATTCCAATGGGGTCAATGACCCCATTAGGCCTCATGTAGCTCTGTCATTGCTTCAGAGCATTACAGATTGCGCACTATGCGAAAAAAAAGACGTACAAAAGAAAGGATTGAACGGGATATATCACGAAAGAAAAAAAAAAAGATGATCACAGAAATATATACGGTAACAACACGCACAATATGTGAGTTCATTGATTTGAATTCGGTTATTACATTGGCGGTGGAACCATAACCGTAAATTTGATCCATAAAAAAGGAAATTTCAGCAGCGAAAAGAAATAAATTTTGATCCTCAATTATTTGCGATGAAGTCGAAACCATCTTCACTGGCGTTAGAGACGCAGATTTTTTTGACAGAGCCTGCGCTTCTTTTCAAGAGCAGTCGAATCATTCGATCGACGGCCAATGGGTCGGAATGTTCGCTCCACTCCATAATATCAATCTCCCTCCAACAATATGGTCCCAAAACTACGGCGTCCCAGGGTTTGCACACGCCTGGGACAACGGTAAGTACCTCGTCGAGGGGGAGATTCTTGAATATTAGGGCCAGCAAGTCGGGCAATAATTGATCCCATTTACGATTCTCTTCCCTTCTTTTCCTGTAACAATATTAGGGTGAACGACATTTTTAGTTCGTAACGCTTTGGTACGAGCATTTCAGGATTTTGATATGTCCAATTTGACGATTTTGGATCGTTTTAGTCCCTGATTATGTCCGTCTTTTTCCAACAGTAAGATCACGAATATAAGGTTTCGCGCAACGGTTGATACCTTGTGAAGTGTGAAACTCTTGCATGTCTATATATCAACTTCTTCCATTTTTAACTTTGCGTTTCTCCTCTATTTATCTCCAGGCATTCTTCCTTGTAATGTTGGTTGATGATAAAATAAACCTCAAACAACATTTAAAATGACACGAGATCATGATACTCAATGTCAAGAGCCTAACACCATTTCTCGAAAAATAGAACGCAATAATTCAAGTCCAAGTAGGTGAGTAAGGAGAGCTTTAGAGCCTCTACTTCCGCGGTTGCTCGTTGATTTCGGTTCGACAGAGTCTAAAGAGCAGTGGTGGAGCCAGAGGTTGGACTTAGTGGGGTCCAGTCTAATTGGACCCGCCACCCCATATTTATAAATATTTTCGATGGGGTCCCTATGGTCTATGTTTTTTCAATTTTACTCCATCTTTCAAAAAATTCCTTTATATTACAAATTAAAAGAAAATTCCAGTGGGGTCCAATGACCCCATTAGGCTCATGTAGCTCTGTCATGCTTCAGAGCATTACAGATTGCGCACTATGCGAAAAAAAGACGTAAAAAAGAAAGGATTGAACGAGATATATCACAAAAGAAAAAAAAATATGATCAAGGAAATATATAACGGTAACAACACGCATAATATGTGTGTTCGTTGATTTGAATTCGGTTATTGCATTGGCGGTGGAACCATAACCATAAATTTGATCCATAAAAAAGGAAATTTCAGCAGCGAAAAGAAATAAATTTTGATTCTACTGCTTTGCAATGAAGTCAAAGCTTTCTTCGCCTGCGTGAGAGTCACATAGTTTTCTGACAGAGCATGCGCTTCTTTTCTTTGGCAATCGAATCATACGATCAACAACTAATTGGTCGGAGTTTTCGCTCCACTCCACAATATTAATCTCCTTCCAACAATATGGTCCCGAGACAACAGCCTCCCACGATTTGCACACGCTCGGGACAACGGTGAGTACTTCTTCGAGGGGGAGATTCTAGAATATTAGTGCAAGTACGCCTGCCAATAACTGATCCCTTTTTACGGGTGGTGATTCTCGTCCATCCACCTTTCGTGTAATGATGGTTAATTAGAGGTGAAACTCACAAACACCATTTAAAATGACACGAGAACTTGGTAGTAAATAGTGCAGCAAGGCGCACACCATGGCAAACGGCGAGAGCAAAGCGTCGATTCTCAAACATTAGCGATGAATGTGCGGCTTATTTATTTTTAATGTATAATATTCTCAAACACGCGTCATACTTCGATACTGTGTGCATCGAGCCATGCGCCATTAACTTATGTGGATTGGAGTGTAGGTGTATGTGATGAAATAGTCGAATACGCAAACATTCTGCATGGCTCGAAATTTCGAACATTCATGCATGTTACAAGAAAATTGTGGCCGTGCATAAAAGAAAACGGTTGTACTGTTAGGATTGACATTAATTTAGAATGTTTGAATAACAGCAGCTAGCGAATTTTACAACAAAGACATACTCCTCAAATTTATCGTCATTGTAAATCATCTACATGAAATTATAATCATCCTCACCCTCGTCATCATCATAACCGTCATCATCGTCATCATCCACACCCTTTAAGGATTTCCATGGACTCAACGTCTTCACGGGCAAGTTATCGTAGTAGTTCATGTCCAAGCAGGTGAGTGCAAAGTGCTTCAGAGCTGACACCTCGACGGTTGCATTGGTGATCGCGCTTCGTTGGAACTTGAGAGAATGAAGAGATTGAGCGCTATGCGAGCAAAGATGATAAAAAAATGTGAAGATCGAATTATATATGTCGCAAAGATCGGTCGAGGAAATATAAATGTATAAGCTTTAATTATTTTTATCGTTGGTTTAGAGGGATCACCCTTCCAGAACGCTCAACATATGGGGTTTCAGATTACACTAACTTTCAAAATCGAAGTAATTTACGGACAACAAATGCCAACTGGACGCCGCGTCGCCTGTTATGACGATGTAGAGCCAGTCACTGCTTGTCGTTATTCCGTTGGCGTTAGGATCCCAACATACCGTAAAGGGAAATCTAGGGAGAGAAACATAAAATAAAATTTTGATCCTCACTTATTTGCGATGACGTCGAAGCTTTCTTCACCGGCGTTAGAGAAGCAGAGTTGTCAGACAGAGCAAGCGCTTCTTTTCACGAGCAGTCGAATCATTCGATCGACGGCCAATGGTCGGAATTTTCGCTCCACTCCATAATATCAATCTCCCTCCAACAATATGGTCCCAAAACTACGGCGTCCCAGGGTTTGCACACGCCTGGGACAACGGTAAGTACCTCGTCGAGGGGGAGATTCTTGAATATTAGGGCGAGCAAGTCGGGCAATAATTGATCCCATTTACGATTCTCTTGCATTCTTTTCCTGTAACAATGTTGGTTAAATGGGGAACGTTAAACCTCGTTTAATTCGACAAGGAATTAAGCAATGCGAAAAAACAAATAAAAACCCCACTACTTTCAGAGAAAACCCTATTACCCACCCACCAAAGAAAAATCCAAGAACAGGAGAAATCATACACACACAAAACCAAATTAAGGGATGTCCTTTCACCCCAGTTAACTGGTTAGATTTCCGTTGGTAGAACAAAGAAACGGTTGCTAGAATAGATATAAAGGAACACATATCATAAGTGACCAACAAGATTAAAATAACACAGATCATCAAAGGAAGAAGAAAAAAAAATAGGAAATGGAGAATTACTTGCCTATAAGCTCAGTGGCCGTATACTTGTTTAGATGTGTAAAAGATTTAGCGTTTGCTATACGACGGGCGGGTCATCGATTGAGAAGCAGAAAAAAAGAGTGAGAAGCAGAAAAAGAGAGTAGAAGCGATGGTTAGGTACAATGAATGTCTCATGTATTTCATGTCCGTTTATATATACGTTTGACCAACCAAAAACATGTCGAATTTCGTGTTTTACGCCTCAGTTAATTAATACGATGTTCTAGAAGCCATTTGATATTTAATTACGGCTGATTGTATTTTAACATCACACGAAATATTATTACAGATGGCTATCCGTTATTATTATTATTACCTCATGACTGACTGAGTTAACTATTTTGCCTTTGCAGTAAATATCTTTACACCATTTTTTTAGGTTGGCAAATTATTACATGAATTATTATCTGTGACGTGTTGGGGGAATTAAACTAAATAAGATAAATAATAGCTAATTAAGATGACCCTCACGAAAAGAATGGACCGACCTTTCCTTAGATCAAGTAATAATATGATAAGATGGCCATTATGCAAAAGAAATAATTTTTCTTTTAACTTTATGGGTGAACGACATTTTTAGTTCGTAACGCTCTGGTACGAGCATTTCAGGATTTCGATATGTCCAATTTTGACGATTTTGGATCGTTTTAGTCCCTGATTATGTCAGTCTTTTCCAACAGTAAGATCACGAATATAAGGTTTCGCGCAACGGTTGATACCTTGTGAAGTGTGAAACTCTTGCATGTCTATATATCAACTTCTTCCATTTTTAACTTCGCGTTTCTCCTCTATTTATCTCCAGGCATTCTTCCTTGTAATGTTGGTTGATGATAAAATAAACCGCAAACAACATTTAAAACGACACGAGATCATGATACTCAATGTCAAGAGCCTAACACCATTTCTCGAAAAATAGAACGCAATAATTCAAGTCCAAGTAGGTGAGTAAGGAGAGCTTTAGAGCCTCTGCTTCCGCGGTTGCTCGTTGATTTCGATTCGACGGAGTGTAAAGAGCATTGGCGGAGCCAGAGGTTGGACTTAGTTGGGTCCAATCTAATTGGAACCCGCCACCCATATTTATAAATATTTTCACTGGGTCCCTATGGTCTATTTTTTTTTCAATTTTACTACATCTTTCAAAAAATTCCTTTATATTACTAATTAAATGAAAAATTCCAGTGGGGTCCAATGACCCCACTGGACCTCATGTAGCTCCGTCGTTGCTTCAGAGCATTACGGATTGTGCACTATGCGAAAAAAGACGTAAAAGGAAAGGATTGAACGAGATTTATCACAAAAGAAAAAAAAAACATGATCAAGGAAATATATAACGGTAACAATACGCATAGAATGTGTGTTCGTTGATTTGAATTCGGTTATTCCGTTGGCGGTGGAACCATACCCATAAATTTGATCCATAAAAAAGGAAATTTCAGCAGCGAAAAGAAATAAATTTTGATTCTACTGATTTGCAATGAAGTCGAAGCTTTTTTCACCTGCGTGAGAGTCACATAGTTTTCTGACAGAGCATTCGCTTCTTTTCACCGGCAATCGAATCATACGATCGGCAACTAATTGGTCGGAGTTTTCGCTCCACTCCACAATATTAATCTCCTTCCAACAATATGGTCCCGAGACAAGAGCCTCCCACGATTTGCACACGCTCGGGACAACGACTTCTTCGAGGGGAGATTCTTGAATATCAGTGCAAGTACGCATGTCAATAACTGGTCCTTTTTTACGGGTTTGATGATTCTCGTTCATCCACCTTTCGTGTAATGATGGTTAATTAGAGATAAAACGCGCAAACACCGTTTAAAATGACACGAGATCTTGGTAGTAAATAGCGCAGCAAGGCGCGCAACATGGCAAACGGCGAGTGCAAAGCGTCAATTCTCAAACATAAGATGAATGTGCGGCTTATTTATTTTAATGTATAATATTCTCAAACACGCGTCATACTTCGATACTGTGTGCATCGTGCCATGCGCCATTAACTTATCTGGATTGGCGTGTAGGAGTATGTGATGAAATAGTCGAATACACAAACATCCTGCATGGCTCGATATTTCGAAAATTCATGCATGTTACATGAAAATTGTGGCCGTGCATAAAAGAAAACGGTTGTATTGTTAGGATTGACATTTATTTAGAATGTTTGAGTAAACAGAAGCTAGCGAATTTTACAACAAAGACATACTCCTCAAATTTATCGTCATTGTAAATCATCTACATGAAATTATAATCATCCTCACCCTCGTCATCATCATAACCGTCATCATCGTCAACTTCGAAATCCCAAGCCAGAAAACCCGAGGGCGTATCAGAGCGATCCCAACCAGTGGCGTCAGGACCTTCCAGAACGGTTCCCAAAACTCTAAGCTTCATAAACTCTTCCGACAACAACCATTTGTACAACATAACGTCCCAACAACCTTGAATGTCGAGAAACTCGAGGTCGTTACACCCCTTAAGGATTTCCATCACACTCGTCGTCTTAATGGGCAAGTAGCGAATGTCGACGTGCTTGAGCCTCGACATTGTCGAGGCGATGGCTAAGGCCTTGCCGTCCCTTCGCGTCGTGCCGAATGGATCCATTTCTCGACGCAATGTGGTGAGGGCTTTGCAGCATTTGCCCAATGCTGAGAGGGCGGGAGCTCCCAAGTTATCGTTGTAGCTCGGTCGAAGTAGGTTAGTGAGGTGAGCTTCGGAGCCGATGCTTTGACGACTGCATCGTTGATTGCGCTTCGATGGAATTTGAGGGTATGCAGAGATTGAGCGTTGTTCGAACAAAGACGAAAAAAACTGTAAAGATCGAATGATATAAATCGCAAAAGAGAAGAAGGAAATATAATGGTATAGGCTTTAATTGTTTTTAGAGGGATGACCTTTTCAGAATGCTCAACTTATGGGGTTTTCGTTTATATTAACTTTCAAATCTGAAGTAATTTACGGAGAACAAGAGCGAACTGGACGTCACTTCGTCTGTTATGATGACATAGAGTCCAGTTATTGCTTCAATTTTGGAATTCAATGTCCTAAAATTGCAACCCTTTAAACTAAGCGTCCTGAAAGCAAACAACTCCCTTAATAGACACGACGAAAAAATATCCTAAACCTAAGCATTACCTGAAAGCCACTTTGACGATCTTACAAAATTCAGTCGTGATTCCGTTGGCGTTAGAAATCCCAACATAAACTTGATACATAAAGGGAAATTCAGGAAGACAAAAAAAAAATTTGATTCTAACTTGTTTGCGATGCTCTTGAAGCTTTCTTTGCTGGCGTAAGAAACGCATTATTTTCTAACAGAGCGTGGGCTTCTTTCAAGAGCAACCGAATCATCCTATCGACGACTATCGGGTCGGATGATTTCTTGGTCCACTCCACGATATCGATCTCCCTCCAACAATATGGCCCCGAGACAACAGCCTCCCACGATTTGCACACGCTCGGGACAACGGTCAATACCTCGTCAAGGGGGAGATTCTTGAATATTAGCGCGAGCAGGTAATAAATGATCCCATTTACGATTCTTTTCCTTTCTTTCCTATAATAATGTTGGTTAAATGGTGAACGGTAAACCTCATTTAATTCGACAAGGAATTAAGCAATACGAAAAGGAGATAAAAAAATCACAAATTTCAAGAAAAAATCCAAGAAAAGACTTTGATGTGGGGGCTATCTGGGACGTAAACGAAATGACACGGGAATTACGTGGTTCGAATCTTTACAGATCCTACGTCCACGGGCGCTCGAGAACTATTTTTCACTTATTCTTTAAAGATTACATACTTAGCTAGTAATATCTCACGTTTTCTCTCCCACATTTATGCTAAAAACTAGTAAAAAAACGCTCACAACAGTGAAAAGCGAGAAACTTCTAAGTGCTTTTCGTATGTTATTACAGCCTTTAAGGATCTCCAATACACTAGACGTCTCCACAGGCAAGTATTGAATGGCCTATTCGCCCCTTCAGGTCGGACCCAATGGACTGATTTCTCGGCGCAATGTAGTGAGTGTTGTAAAATGGACAATATAAAATAAAAGAGACACCGGAAATTTACATGGAAAACCCCAAACTCGTGGTGAAAAACCACGGGCAAGGTAAGGATATTTTATTGTGGGTAATTTAGGAGTTACAACACTCTACTGTAAGGAGAAAACTAGCTCTATCTCTCTTACAATAGGAGACTCACAAACTCGCTAAATATTTTCCTCGCAACACTTGTATTTTTCTAATAAAAGAAGAAGTTACTGTTTTGGATGATTTACAATGACTTATAGCTAACCAATTTATAGCTGAAGATTTAGGCTCGGACGAATCAGAATCAGCCGCGTAGCTAGACACGTGACGAACCAGAATCAGCCGCGTAGCTATACACGTGGACGAACCAGAATCAGCCGCGTAGCTATACACATGGACGAACCAGAATCAACCGTATAGCTATATTAAGTGGACGAATCAGAACTAGCCACTTAGCTATTAACTGGCCAAATAGAAAAATTATAACAGTGAGGGCTTTGAACCATTTGCCCACCGTTGACATATAGCCGAAGCTCCCAAGTTAGCGCAATAGCTCAAGTCCAAGTAGGTCGGTGAGGAGAGCTTTGGAGCCTCGGCGAGAGATTGCGGACTATGCGAACAAAGACGAAAAAATGCAAAAAGGGTCGAATGAGATATATGACAAAAGCAAACAAATAGATGGGTCATGGAATGGTAACATAAGAATGAAAGCCACTTTACATTGCGCGTCCATTGAAACAGTTATTCAAAAAAATTCGATTGAGAAAGACAAATAATATTGATTCCCCCAATGATTTACGAGAGACGCAGAGTCTTCTGACAGAGCATGCCGCTTCTTTTCACGAGCAATCGAATCATATGGCATAGGCTTGAATTTTTTTTCTCATAAGTTCAGAGGGATGGTCCTTTCAGAACGCTCAACTTGTGCGGTTTTGGTTTGCACTAACTTCCAAAATTGAAGTAATTGAGAGCCAATCAGACGTCGAGTCGCCTGTTATGACGATGTAGCGCCAGTTACTGCTTGTTGTTTTTCAATTGTTTCAATTTTGAAAGTTGATATCCTAAAATTGCAACCCTTTAAATTTTGTTACCTAAAAGTAACAACTCTCTTATGCCCCGTTTGGATTTCGGATTTCGATTTGAAATTCGGATTTTGCTCAAATTTTCCGTTTGGCAAGCACCGATTTGGATTTCGATTTTGCCCAAATCCGAGGGGAAATACAAACTCTTATAATTCGTCGGATTTGAAATTCCCTGTCAAATGGTCCGTTTTCGAAATCCAAAGCCGAGGACGTAACGAGTTTTCGTAACTGAAATAATAATAATAATAATAATAATAATAATAATAATAATAATAATAATAGTATAACAATAATAGTATAATAATAATAATATATAAATAAGTGGTTTTTACACATAACTACCCCCTGTAACAAAACTTGTAATTTAGTACCCTGTCAGGATTTTTTTATATGTAAGGTACCTAATAGAATAAATATTTTGCAGATAGGTACAGGGCGCAGATACGCCATACAACACATTCGGATCCCCTATATCAACACATTTGGGTACCCTATATAATAGAAAATGGTACGCCATATTAGCACATTTAGGTATGCCCTATTTAAAACATAGGTACGCCATACGAACACATTTATGTACCCTATATCAACATGTTATGGTACGCCATATACACAGAGGAAGGTACGGCATGACTGAAGTAACTGGTAAAAATTAATCGGGTACCTATCTGTAAAATTTTCTGACATGGGTACCTATGTGTAAAAATTTTATTCAATTAGACATTTATGTGTAGTGTCCGTAATAACAATAATGAAAAAATATAATAAAATAATAATAATAATAATGAAAAAATATAATAATAATAATAACAATAATAATTAGGAGGTGGACGGTGATTGAGCCGATTCGCAAGCTCGATGAGCCGACTCGAACTCGTCATGGATTCGCAAATGAGCCGGCTCGAGCTCGACGAGCTCTTGTCGAGGTCGAGCTCGTCACGGGTTCGCGAATGAGCCGACTCGAGCTCGAGCTCACTCGTGTGCACCCGAAAGCTCGGAAGCCATCTCACGAGCTTTTTTTTATATTATTCATGATTTTATTTTATTTTATTTTGTACTTTTTAAATTATTTAGACAAAGTTAGAAATCGAGTTCGACGAGCTCGTGAAGCTCGTCCAGCTCTGTTTTGAATCCGAATTCGAAATCCTAATGTTTGCCAACGGTGAATTTGATTTGAAATTACGATTTTTTGAAATTCATAATTTAAAATCAAGCGATTTCGTTTAAAACGCGAATCCAAACGCACTCTTAACTTAGATGATTTAAATTAACTGAAAGCCACTTTAAGTTAGCTAGTTCGTTAAAACGATCTTAATGCCCCGTTTTGATTCCGGATTTCGATTTGAAATCCGGATTTCGCCCAAATCTTCCGTTTGGCAATCGCACCGATTTCGATTTCAATTTCGCCCAAATCCGAGGGGAAATCCAAACTCTTATACTTCCTAGGATTTGAAATTTCGTGTCAAATGGTCTATTTCAAAATCCAAAGCTGGGCACGTAACGGGTTTTCGTACCTGATGATAATAAATAATAATAATAATAATAATAATAATAATAATAATAATAATAATAATATAATTGTAATAGTATAACAATAATAGTATAATAGTAATAAATAATAATAACGAAGAAATATAACGATAACAACAATAATAATAATAATAATAATAATAATAATAATAACAACTATTATTATTATTATTATTATTATTATTATTAGGGGGTGGACGATGATCCGAGGCGATTTCCAAGCTCGATGAGCCTACTCGAGCTCGTCATGGATTCACGAATGAGCCGGCTCGAGCTCTTGTCGAGGCTGAGCTCGTCACGGGTTCGCGAATGAGCCGGCTCGAGCTCGAGCTCCCTCGTGGGCACTCGAAAGCTCGCAAGCCGGCTCACGAGCTTGTTTATATAAATATATACGTGTATATATGTATACATTTATATATATATATTATTCATGATTTTTAATTTATTTTTGTACTTTTTAAATTATTTTAGAAAAGTTAGAAATCGAGTTCGAGGAGCTTCACGAGCTCGAGTCGAGCTATGTTTTGAAATCCAAATTGGAAATCCTAATGTTTGCCAAACGGTGAATTTGGATTTGAAATTACGATTTTGAAATTCATAATTTAAAAAAAAAATAATCAAGCGATTTCGTTCAAATACGTGAATCCAAACGCACTCTTACAAAATTTCGGATATTCGTCATCCCGTTGGCGTTATAAATCCCTCCAACATAAATTTTATCCATAAAGGGAAATCCAGGGAGAGAAGAAAAGTTAAAATTTTGATCCTTGGCTATGAAGTCGAAGCTTTCTTCACCTGCGTAAGAGATGCATAGTTTTCTGACGGAGCGTTCACTTCTTTCACCAGCAATCGAATCACACAATCGACGACTAATGGGTCGGAATTTTTGCTCCACTCCACAATATCGATCTCCCTCCAACAATACGACCCCGAGACAACAGCCTCCCACGATTTGCACACACTCGGGACAACGGTCAGTACATCCTCGAGGGGGAGATTCTTGAATATTATCGCGGGTACCTTGGGTAATAGCTGATCCCATTTACGGTTTTCGCAATTCACCTCCATTCTTATCGTCGAGCTCTCTTCCCTGCAACAGCCAC